>CM061561.1:235131777-236331777 GCA_030864225.1 Capsicum baccatum var. pendulum | reverse complement strand
TTTCCGTCTTGTTGAACCTCTTTACCCCTTCATGGGAGAGATTTTCAATAACACAAAATCACCTATCTCAAACTCAAGATCCTTTTTCCTCACATCTGCATACAATTTTTATTGGCTTTGGGAAGCCCTAAGCCTTTCTCTGATCAGCTTAACCTTATCTAAGCCATCAAACACTAAGTCAAGCCCTACTACTACGGCCTCACCTAACTCGAACCAAGCAATTAGAGATCTACATATCCTACCATAGAGAGCCTCAAACAGAGCCATCTAAATACTGGAATGATATATGTTAGTTTATGAAAATTCTATCAAAGGCAAGCGGTCATCCCAACTAACCTTAAAATCGATAACACAGGCTCTTAGCATATCTTGTAGAGTATGAATGGTCCTTTCTGCTTGACCATATATCTAAGGGTGGAAGGCTGTACTGAGGTGGACTTGGGTACCAAGGACCTTTTGGAATGCTTTCCAGAAGTGAGAGGTAAACTGGGTACCTCTATCTGAGATGATGGATACTGGGATTCCATTTAACTTGAACAACTCTCTGATATAGTGTTTGGTATAGTCCTCGTCTGAATAAAAAGTATGAACTAGCAAGAAATGAGTTGATTTGGTCAGCTTGTCTACGATAAACCCAAGTGGAATCATATTGATAATGAGTATGAGGAAAACCCATCATAAAGTCCATGTTCACTTCCTCCCATTTTCATGTGGGAATACTTAACTCCTGCATGGACCCACTAGGCTTCTGGTGCTCAATATTAACTTGATGACATGTAGAGCACTTAGCTACAAACTGTGCAATATCCCTCTTCATCCCACTCTACCAATAGATCTCCCACAAATCGTAGTACATCTTAGTGGCCCCTAGATGAATATAGTATCGTGCACCATGCGCTTTTGCAAGAATTTATTGCCTCAATTCATCCACACTTGGAACACCTAAACGACCTTGGCAACGCAACACACTATCTCCCCCTAGGGATAAAACCTCTATTTTTTAATCTCTGGCTGACTCTTTAAACTTAATACGACTAGGGTCTCTATCATAATTTTCCTTCACTTCAAAAACTAGAGATGATTCTAAACTATTCTACACCCATACACTACCCTCTGCTGAATCGACTAAGAGGGCACCTAGTCGAGCAAGCTGGTGAACTTCCTAAATTAACTTCTTCTAATCATTCTCAAAATGATCAACACTCCCATAGATAATCTACTGAGAGCATCAGCCACACCCTTAGATATCATTTTTCTCAGTCTAAGGTATAAAATCAACCGACCCTTAAGCGCTGCGGTACTACCCCTCTATTCAAAGACTGGTTCATTTGGAAACTAAAAATGAACTATTCTGTTTCTATAATCAACTAAGTCATAGTATGAATGGATCCAATTTATGTCGAGAATGACATTAAAATCCTTCATCTTTAGCTCGACAAGCTCTGCTGAAGTAACTTTATGAGATATCATAACCGGGCAGTTCCTGTATACCTGTTGGGTTATGATAGATTTACCCACTGGGGTAGAAACTGAGAAAGGCTCTGCTAGGATTTTTGGACTAACTCTGAAATTAATGTCTATATAAAGAGATACGAAAGATAAAGAGGCTTCTGGATCAAGAAAGGCATAAACATGTAAATGGAAGTTCTTAAGATAACAGTGACCATATTATGAGAATTTTCCTAATCTTTTCTGGAATGAAGTGCATAGAGCCTATTTGGGCGTTGCACACCGGTGGCACTAGAAGCAGCACCTTGCTGATTCGGGAGACCTCACTGATCTGAAGGATGACTGACCCTGAGAACCTGACTAAGGATAATCCCTAAATCTATGGCCTAACTTTTCACACGCAAAACAAACGTCACTACCAGTTCTACAGACACCCTGATTGTTTCTGCCATATATCTGACAAAGAAGATTTGTTCGAGCACTGTTGATACTACCTTGAGATTTAGAGACTAGTGACCTATATTTGTTACCATTTTTGAACTTAGGTACTGGAGAAATAGACGAGGACAGTACTAGAACTAAATATTTTGAGTGAAACTAGGAACGGTTACTGCCCTTTAACTTAGGCAGATTGAATTTAAAGCTACCTATTATAGCTCTCTCTTTTTGCCTCTCTCTCTATTCTTAGCCTCTTCTATAGATTTAAAATGGACTATAATCCTTGATATGTCCATATCCTTAATCAATATCATAGTTCTACATTCCTTAACCACACTACCTGACACCCCAGACACGAACTTGCTCATTCTAGACCTACTATCTTCCACTACATGGGGATCTTACCTAGCTAACTGAGTAAACTTGAGAGAATACTCTTTCACACTCATAATTCCCTGCCTGATATTAATGAACTCTAATACCTTGGCTTCTCTCATCTCTAAGGGAAATAATCTATTTAAGAAAGCAGTAACAAACTTTTCCCACTCTATGGGCTTTGCATTTGTTCCGTTGTCTACCTTCTACTTGATAAACCATATATGAGATACATTTTGTAGATAATAGGAAGTTAACTTAGCACTCTCACTGGAAATCACTCCTATAATATATGTGACCTTTTGAACCTAATCGATAAACTCCTGTAGATATTCTTTTGACTTAAATCCTGAGAATAAGGGAGGATTCATTCGGGTGAAGTACCAAATCCTGTTGTAGCAGTATTAGCCATGGGGTTAGACTGAATAACAACTGACTGTTTTGTCTGATCTATTACAAAATTGGCTAGAGTAGTGAACACTACTCTGAATCCTACTTGAAAGACATGCTCGTACAGGGGATATACCTGAACAGGCTGAGGTACTAATTGATTTCTATTTCTCCTATTGTTAGTCTTTTTCAGAGGCATGTTTTGTAAATGAAAGGAAGAAACAAATTAGATTAAGAGTTTAACTTGAGCTCATGCTAACTCACACGACATGAATACTAAAAGAAGGGAAACATTTCCTAAAACATATCATAGCCTCCTGTCTATAAGTGTGGCATGCTACACACCCATGCGGAAGACTCTACTTGATGCGACTTTCAGACTCCCTAGGACTCTGTTGAACCTTAGGCTCTGATACCAAATTTGTAACACCCTAAGTCTATACCCCAAATGCTACACGATGCTTACAACCCCAAAGGACCACAAACTAACCCATGACTAATAACTGCTGTGAGCATAGAGTAATAATACTATAATAAATATGGAAAATAGGTTGAAATTACATAAGGTTCAAAATCTATAAATACTGATAAAATACAACCTGTGTAATAATATCTGATAAAATATCTGAAAATAAAATACTGTAGGAACTATTTTATTCTAAAAAGCCTCTAACTAAACTATCTGAATGCGAAGTTGATGGGACAATCCACCAACTAACTCCATCTACTGAAATACTGGATCTACTAAAAAACTAAAATAATAGAATATCCTTGATAGATGAGGACTTACTACTAATACTACTGCTGATAACTGGATCTGTCTATGTGCGGTGAGGAACATGAACATCTGAACCTATGATATGAGACATCATAGCACAAAGAAATAGTATGCGTCAGTACGTGGAATATACTAGTATGCTAGATGAGGTAAGGCTGAATGCAAGGGTTCATATGCATGAACAATAACTGACTGAATGATATAGAGTAACTGAATATGAGAGTACATGGTTAACTGACACTGTTGTAAATACTGAGTATGAAATATTGTGTATATACGTGTATATTGTAACTGAGCTTTTTCTAAAGCTGAGTTTTGAGTTTTGATAACTGAGTAACTGATATTTAAGATTACTGGTAACTGAGTTACTAAAACTGATTGACTGTATCTAACAGTCCTAATTTTGTAGAACTGAACTGAGTTCTATACTGAGACTGTGAGAGGTAATCACCTAACCAACATTCCCTAAATAAGATAACTGAATTGGAGTTTAACATGTGACCCTAGTTGGAAGGGTGTCAGTACGTGTCATCGATAAAGATATTAAATAGTTACCCTCACCTGGCAGGTACTCTAATGAGAATGGTGGAACCCTCAACTGGTAGGTTAAAACACCTCATTAACCCTTAACTGGTAGGTTAACTTCTCAACTACACTAGCTACGTAGTGCTGGAACACAAGGATTTCTTCTAAGGATCACACCCTTTACTGGAAGGTGAGCCCCAATCCCTTAGTTCACTCGGTGCTAAATCCTACTCCTAACTGAAGGACACTAAACTGAATATACTGAATTGGACTAGACTGATATTGAGTTTATTGAGTTTTTCTTGAGTTCTGTAACTTACTGGGTTCTGTAGATGACTGAATTATACTGATCATGACATGACTTATACTATTCCGTAACTGACACTGGCACTAGGTAAACAACTAGATTTTTGGGTATTAAATACCCCCAGGACTCGATAATATGAGAAGTAAAGAATAGCATAATCTTGAATAACATAACAATGTATACTTGTGCATAATTCGTTCATAGAGGCATTTTATCAAACACTTGTACGGCATAAGCTTGTACATATATTGGCATGTCATGATTTAATCATTTAATTCACTTGGAAATTCTATCAAACACTTGGGGAGTACAACTTAATGCACATAATCATGAATAACACATAAACATTGCAAATACAATGCCTAAACTTGCAAATTCATGTGTTTTAGCATGCAATTCATATAATTCCTCATAAACACTATTCTAATTTCATGAATCTTATAATAATCATGGATTGGAAACCAAATTAACATCATAGACATGCGTACAATCAATTTCAAACATGGGAATTCACAATTCCATAAGATTGTAGTTTTAAAAGGGGTTTCTTGGAGTCTATGGGAGAAAGGTACCCATAGATGAACACCTAACATACCTTGGAATGTTAATTCTTAAAGGTTCTTGGAGAAATTCTTGAAAGTTATCCTTGATTCTTGAAGCTAGGGTTTTTGCCTCTTGAGAGAGAATGATTTATTTTAGGAGAAAAGTGGGTAAATAATGATGTAATAGGCTATTTATGGCATTAATATCATGTTTAAGACTGATTAGGGCTGCAGAAAAAGACCCTAATACCCCTGGAATGATTTAAAAAATTTGTAATAGAAAAATGTGATTTGGGAACCCGGCGCGACGCGACACTATCGCGCCGTGACACTGGAAATTAACAATTAGGAACTGGGGGTTTGGCGCGATGAAGTGGAATCGCGGTGCCCCTTTGATTCTGAATTTTTGACACATTGTGATGCGGTCGGATTGCATTGGAACACTGTTAAAGGAAAAATTCTATACTGAGCCTATGGAGGGATGCTCCAATATCATGGAGCAACACTGGAATTTATCAATTGCCATTTGGTTAGCCTCCGTTATGCGCTGACATGCATTTTGGCATACTACTCTACGAAAATGGCCATAACTCTTCTCCCGATTATCAGATTTAGGTGAATTTTATATCGTTAGAAAGATGACTGAATTTTCTACTCATTGGCAGGATCTGAACTAAAAAATACTAAGTATTTAGATAATTTTATATTGAATAACTCATGGACTAAGAGTTAAATTAAGTTAGGAAAATACGGGGTATTACATTTACATTTCCGCATTTTTCTATTTTGGGACTATATAATTGAACTAGAAATTATATTTTTGGGATTTGTTTTGTTTGTGTTTGTTTATTTAATTGTTGTGTGTTTTTTGTGGTTTATACACTCTTAGTGTTGAATTAGCTGATATACTCTACAAAGCGATCGTGGTCGAACCACAGGACTGAAGGGTGTCTAACACCTTCCCCTCGATCAACAGAATTCCTTAATCGGAATCTCTGTTCGCAAACCAATTTTAAAGACTCAAATCATTTTGAAAAAGGATTTTCCAATAGTGACTTGGCATACAAGATTTATGTCAAGTGGCAACTCTAAATATAATTGTGAAATGATTCCTTTTTGAAACAAATCATCATATTGTCACTTTAATAATAAAAACTCTTTCGAACTTAAAAAATCAACTTTTTTGGAGTAAAAAAGGGGTGTGACAGGAAGGAGTTTACCATAGTTACTAGACTAAAATGTTATCCTCCTTCTCCTTCTTAAGTTATACCTATTCTAACCCTAAAAAAGCACCCCGCATACCTAAAAGAGGAAAAAGTAAGTCGAGTGATCATGATGATCTGGTGTCCCTTGTTGGTCCGCTCTTAAAAAATAAAAACAACATACCTAGTGGGTTCCCATCAAGTGGAGTCTGGGGAGTATAGAATGTACGTAGTCCATATCACTACCTGCGAAGAAGTAGAGAGGCTATTTTCAATAGACCCCAAACTCAAGATACAAAGACAGTATATAAGGACCATAATAGAACATGAAACATGGAACATGCAACAACAAACAAGACAACAAGATGAAATCATGGAAATAAGGCACCCACAAAGTAGTACGACACACTAGCCAACTACCACACACCCTTCTCCCCAACCCACCTAACTAGAGATTCCATAGGCAGAGACCTACATTCACTATCAAGATACCACAAAGTGCACCGAACTACTTACTATGACTCACCTCCACACACTAGCCTTTTACCCTAATTCGAGTTCTCCAAATTTTCTGATCTAGGGTCATGTCCTCAGTAAGCTAAAACTGCTCAAAGTCCTGTCTAATCACCTCCCTCTAGTATTTTTTTAGTCTACCTCTACCCCTCCTGAAACCATCTAAATCTAACCTCTCTTACTTCTGCACTGGAGCATCCGTGCCCCTCCTCATCACATGCCCAAACCATATGAACAACACTTCTCATATTTTGTCTTCTATCAAGGTCACTTCTATCTTTGCTTGAATAACCTTACTCCTAATTCTATCACCCCTAGTAAGTCCACACATCCAACACAACATTCTTATTTTTGCCATCTTCAACTTTTAGATGTGGGAGTTCTTGACCAGCCAACACTCGGCACTATACTATATGGCCAGATCAACTACTACTTTTTAAAGTTTACCTTTAATCTTGAGAGGTACCTTCTTATCACATAACACTCTTGAGAAAAGTCTTTATTTCATCCACCCCGCTGCAATACGATGTGTGACATCCTTATCAATCTATCCATTACCCTGAATCATAGACCCAAGATACCTAAAACTATTTCTTCTACAAACAACTTGCGAATCCAACTTCACTACCACCTCATCCTCCTGAGTGACATTGATGAACTTATAGTCCAAGTAATCCATCTTGGTCCTACTCAATCTGAACCCTTTAGATTCCAGGGTTTGTATCCATACCTCTAATTTATCATTAACACCCCACCTAGTCTCGTCAATCAAGACTACATCATCCATGAAAAGTATACATCATGATACCTCTCCTTAAATATGTCGCGTCAAAACATCCATCACTACTGCAAAAATAAATGGACTAAGGGTTGATACCTGGTGCAATCCTATCAAAATAGAAAATGGTCTGAATCCCCTCCTATGATCTTCACCCGAGTTTTTACTCCATTATATTTGTCCTTAATTGCTCTGACGTATGCCATCGATACCTCTCTATCCTCCAAGCATCTCCAAAGCACCTCCCTAGGAACTTTGTCGTATGCATTATCCAAGTCGATGAAAACCATGTGAAGGTTCCTCTTTCTCTCCCTATATATCTCTACTAGTCTCTGCACCAGGTGAATTTCCTCTGTTGTTGAGTGACCGAGCATAAATCCAAACTAATTCTCTGAAATGGACATGCTCCTCCTCAACCCTCACTCAACCACTCTCTCCCAAATCTTATAGTGTGACTCAATAACTTAATACCCTTTTAGTTATTGTAACTGTAAATGTCACCCTTGCTCTTATATAAAGGGATCATCATACTCTATCTCCAAGCCTCTAGCATTTTTGTATTCATGAAAATGCCATTAAACAAACCGATCAACCACCTCAAACCAACCCCATTTAAGAACTTCCAAAAATCCACTGGAATCTTATCAGGCCTCGTCTCTGTACCCCTACGCATCCTACGAGTAGCCTTAAAGAGCTTCGCAACATTAATACATCTACAATAATCAAAATCACAACATCCTCTAGGATATTTATCTCCCTCAAAGAAAGCCTTTCCCCCTCGTCATTCAAGAGCCTATGGAAACACGACTGTCATCTCCTTATAATATGCACGTCTTCCACCAAAACTTCAGCATCCCCCTTAATATATTTTACTTGATCCAGGTTCCAGGCCTTACGCTCCCTATACTTAGGAAGCCTATACAACCTATTTTTCCTGCCTCTCTCCTTTAAACCGATATATAAACTCTTAAAAGCTACTGTAATTGCCAACTTAGCCTCCTTCCTAGATAACTTGTAATCCTCCCTGCTCTCCTATCTCTCCTTATAATCCTTAATCCCAACCAACTTGTCATACACCACCTTCATATCTCTACTTTTTTTTTTAAAATTCTTTGTTCCACTACCAGTCCCCCCGGTGATGGCTAGGTCAGCCCCTTGAGACTTCTAATGTCTCTCTAGCTGTCTCTTTAATGCAACTGGAATCCCTATCCCACATACTATCCATATCCCTTATAAACTCCCATATCCCCATTATCGCCAACTTCTCCCCCATCGCCAATTCATAAATCGGAGTCTAACCACTCCACCTAATCCTAGGACAACCCTTCCCACCCTTCCTATTCTTGCCCTTCTTGATATCTAGATCCATCACCAAAAGTCTATGCTGGGTCAAGAGATTCTCACCACTGATGGCCTTGTAGTCCTTACACAATGCTTTATCCTTTTTCCTAAGCAGTAGAAAGTTAATCCATATCTTGGTTACAATACTCTGAAAAGTAATCAGGTGATCCTTCTTCTTTGAAAAACTAGAGTTCACTACCACCAACTCAAAGGACCTCACAAAATCCAAAAAAACAACTCCTTAGACATTTCTATCCCCTAAACTAAAGCCCCAATGTACATCACTATAGCCACTAGGTACTGACCTGATGTGCCCATCAAAATCCTCTCCAACAAAAATCTTCTAAAAACTAGGCACGTTTTTCACCACCTCATCTAAAAACTCCCAAAATCCCTTCTTCACCTCCTCCTATAAGCCCACCTGTGGATCATAAGAGCTATAAATATTAAGAGTAAACCCCCTAATAACCAACTTAATAGTCATCACCCAATCACTGACCCTCTTGACCTCTACTACCTGCCCCCTAAGCTCATCGTCTACTAAAATACCCACCTCATTTATATGCCTATCATTCCTTATGTACCACAACTTATACCTATCCACATCCCTATCCTTAGAACCCACCTACTTGGTCTCCTGGACACAGGCAATATTGATCACCCTCCTTCTAAGGGTTTTTACGAGCTCTATGGACTTACCATGTAGGGTTTCTATGTTCCAAGACCCTACCCTCAACCTATTTTATCTCTCCTCTTCCTTACCTCTTCGACCCCTTCCCTAAGCCCCAAACCTACACCAGACCCCAGCCTCACTTCAACCCCTTAGGACATGACCCTCGCCTACCATCAATAATAAAAAACATTACTCAAAAGAAAATAAAAAAAAGGAGACAACAGGCACAAGCAAAGCACAATATAATGCCAAATAAACTAAATAATAAAAAATTATCCGACAGTCCCAAGCAAAGTATAAGAAATTAAAGAAATAAAAAATGGAAATAGAATAATTATTAAAGGGATAGAAGTCACTGGGATACGCCTATCGATGGAATGCCCTTCTCGTTTCTAAGTCATTAAATTCTGGCAAAGGGTGGTACTGAAATTGGTCGCCGAAATATCCTCACCGCAGCTTCACTGGACAGTCACCGAAAATATGCCAATCTATAATTTGCTGAGTTTGGAGCAAAGGACCTTCTTCTCTATTTTTTGTACCCTCTAGCGAGCCCACCGGAGGTCGTCGGGACCACCGACTTGAAAGAATCATTGGTATATTTCTTTTTTTATGGGTACATATCGGTGACCTGCTGGCCAACTTACCATTATCAGAGAAACGACACTGGCGCCAGCACACTGACATGGGCTAAGAAGGGAAACCCAAACAAAAATGAGAGAATAGAGCAATGGAAATATAGAGAGAGAAAGGGAGAGAGAGAGAGGGCAAGGTCAAAACTTACCCACTGTCAGCAAGAGCTATATTATAAGATTTAAAGGTATTACTTGACTGAAAGAGTGCTTATATTATGAGGGCTACCTTTCCGACATCAAAATTATGTACATGTCAATGTCAACTTAAGTATGTCACTAGCTTCGATGGCGACAACGAATTCCAGTCAAAAGGTGGCCATTAGAAATATTGATGTTAGAGAGAATAAAAAAAATTTTCAGCAAATTTTTGAAAGCACGATACTACTCTATCATTAAAAGCACCATTGTTGGTCCAAGATTCAAAAACAAAAGTTTAATAGAAGCATTGAAAGTTAAAAGACTCTCAAAGAAGCATAAGCAATCACTTTGCTTGGTTTGGTTTGTACATAATATTCTTTGGGAAGAAGACATTAACAACAACAAAAACCTTGGTTTAATAAGGCTCTCCGAGGATATTGAGGTATTTAATAGTTATGAAATCTTCAAAATGATTGTCAAATATTTATTGACTCCATTAACGCCAAAGACAGTCAACTTATATGGATTTCCATGGACTTTCATGGTATATGTTTCTTTTACTATGATATGATTCATTTTTTTTTAATTCAATAATGGTTTGATTTATTGGTGTTATTTTATAGGTTTGGGCATTTGAAGTCATTTCTTATTTGAGGCAACATGTGAACTACCAGGAGGAAGTTTCCTGTCCAAGAATCTTGAGATGGTTGTTAGGCAAAACTAATAAAAATAAAAAATTTATTGGTCTATTCAACCCCCAAAGGATGCAGTAAGTATAATTATAATTAAGTTTTTGTTTTAATTAATAATTTTCTTGAATGATCTAATCATCATTCTAATATATATAATAATTTATGTTAGATTGTGTATCTGTGGCTTATTCTGACCAATCGAGAGTTGAAGATGCCATTTTTTCTTACTTTACAGTCTGTAAAAACTTTATCGAACCCTAAGGTCATTGAGAGAATAAAAATGGAATTATTTAGAGCAATAACCACCACAAAAAATAATAATTTTAGAGGGTGGGCTTGTTACTGTTAATGGTATTAGTGGTGATGGAGCAATTGGGGGTGGTAATGATGCTTTTGTTGGGGCTAATGATGATCCTCTTACAATTTTTAAAATAAACCATTATGAGTGTGATTATACTGGTTATACTGATTTTACCTCTCCTCACAAATGTTCTATATGCAAATGTGAAGACTACAAGATGAAATATGATATAGTGATTAATGCTATTAATGTATTAACTACTTTTATAAAGGAATTGCATCTAAGAGGGGTGTTATTCCATCAAAGAAGATTTCATATCTTTCCACTCCATTAGAGATTAAGGCCAAAAGAAGAAGGAAGGTAATTTCTAAGGCATTATCAGGCATCCAGAAAATCAAATTTGCAACTCCTTTGTCCATGTGTTACACTATTGAGCAATGTACAAGGGCCACAATAAAGCAGCACGAGATAAATCAGTGAATATATATCGTCTGTTCCAACTAACAAACAGACACATCTATTTCAATAGATGACATATTTGCTAAAACTTATCAAACAGATATATATTTATTGCAACAGTTGAGTAGCTTATTGCATCAGATACAGTATCTATTGCAACATATGTCTCATCTATTTTAGCAAATCAAACCACTCTACATACCATTTTTATTTTTAGCAATAAATGACCTATCTGCTGCAACTGATGGAACATCTGTTGGGACAAATTAAATCAAGACTTCCTACAATTTCAGTAATTCCAAATATATGACTCATATGTTGCAATAGATGGTTCTTCCATTGGAAATTATCGTACAGAACTTCCTTATGTTATAATTTGTCCCAATAGTTGATCCATTTGTTACAATAGAAATATAATCTATTTGGGTCAATTTAAAAACAAGAGGAAGACCTATTTGATTTGCTAAAACAGATGAGTTATCCTTTTCCATTTTTTTTTATCTCTGTGATTAGCATTTACCCATTTTAGCTTTCCAGGTGGATGTCATAGTAGAAGCTACTGTTGAACATCATTGAAAATATGCTACTCTCTTTTATGGAAATACGGAGAAGGAAAGTGCAAAAATTATACGCGAGCGATATTAAAGATCCATGATGACCAAAGCCGAATTCCATAGCACCGTATGAACAACAACTTGTCTATATTGAGTAGATCTTTATAGATTGAGTATGTCAAAGTAATAACCTCACCCCTCCTTAGGAATTATTGACATCAAAACTTAAATTGTTAATTTATTTGTTGAGATCTGTAACCATAACAATTTTTTACATTTCATTTATTTGTTGATTTATTTCATGTAATTTCTGAAGGCTTCGATTTATTTTATGTTGTCTATGAATTTTACTATCCTTAGATTTGAACTTATTAATTGAAATGGCATACTAGATTAAAATATTGCAACAGATACCTTATCTGTTGAAACAGATGAAATATATATTGGAAAATATCAAATAGATTTAGGCATATGTTGAAATATGTAGGTCATCTATTGGAAATTATCAAATAGTCCTTCCCACTATTACAACAGATTAGACTTAGATAGAAATATTAGCATAATGCAACAGATGACCAACCTATTGCAACAGATAAACTATCTATCAGAACAGATAGAATTTATTTACAACAGATAGACAATATATTGTATTATAAAAAATTCATGTAGATAGTGTTTATTTTAAACACCTAAAATAGGCATCAAATGTGTCAGCTTGTCACTTTTTGCCCTATTAGTAGCTCGCGTGTAATTCACGCAACCAAGGTTTGTTGAACCCCCATTTATGCTGACTTGGCGTCTGTTTTGGTCCTCAATAATTATTTCCCCCCATTGTCTTATATATTCATCTTCTTCCTAAAATTTAACTCTAAATTTTCAAATCTTATTCTTCATCATCTTTTTTTATCTATCCAAATTCTTTAAATTATTTCCATTTATTTTTCTTTATTTTTTTTTTCATTTTTTCTAACTGAGCTTGGCAATGTTGAGCTCATCTTTCACTATTTTTTGTGATAAAGATTTTTGATATTGTAAGTGTGGTCATGAATCTCCATTGAAAACTTCTTGGACTCAACAAAATCCAGGTTGTAGGTTCTTTACTTGTAAGATTTCAAAGGTAATATTTTTTTATTTAATTAGTTGATTAATTATTGACTTGTAATTATTTTGTTATTGTGGTCTTGTTTTTATAGAAATTGAGTGGATGTGATTACTTTTATTAGTATGAAGAACTCCACCCTTAACAAGCTAATCATGTAATCTGGGTTTTGTTAAAGAAAGTCAAGGCTTTTAAAGAGAAACAAAATCGAGCAAGAAGATACTACATTATTGGTGTTATTGCTACTGGTTTGGTGTTGTTGGGCACATGGATATTCAAGCCTAATTGCTAAAATTTCATGGTGGTGTATTTTCTCCCTTTTTGGAGTTGTTGAGCACATGGATATTCAAGTGTAATTGTTGGAAAATATCAAACAGATTTAGGCATATGTTGCAACATGTAGGTTATCTATTGGAAATTATCAAATAAGTCTTCCCACTATTGTAACATATTAGACTTAGATACAAACATCGGCATAATGCAACAGATGACCAACTTATTGCAACAGATAAACTATCTTCCAGAATAGATAGAATACAGATAGACAATTTTTTGCATTACAAAAAATTCAACTTTCATTAGCCAAAAAAAATTGCCACCACATGTAATGTAAAGTGAAGTATGACTTGAAATAAAAAATTGTTATTTCACAAGAACTTCTTTATACACAGGCTCCAAGTATCCAGTTAGTACACCATAAGCCCAGACCTCTTGCATGTTTTCCACAGTGTTGTCGCATAGATAGGTCATTGGCTTAGCCATTTCTATACCGATCAGCAAATATTTGATGTGTCCAAGCGGGTGCGAGCCGCACGCGACAACAGTTTTATTTTTTGGAAGGTCCATGTCTTTGTTTAGAACTTCAAGATCCTATGTTTGATTCATTAACACTTTTTCTATCAAATGATCCATCAGTTTACTCTGCCTCAACAAGATAGGGAATAGGTTGAACAGTGACTGCATGTGGATTAAAATATCGACCTCATCGATGACAGGTAAGTTGAAGTCATAAACCTTGATCTTTACCTCCTTGAGTAGTATATCAATAGCATGATAATGTATTATGCCCACATTCATGACTACAAAAATCCTCATTGCCTCAGTCCAGCTCTTGCCATATGGATTTGACCTCTCCCCTCTAACATATTTCATCATTTCTTCATCACATTCAAATGTAGAAACTAATGAATCATATCCTGTGTCACCGGGAGATGACGCTAGCTCACTGAGCTCATCGTGTTTATCTTTGAAATTCTTGCAGAAGTTGAGGTCTATTATCCTATCGATAGTGCCATAAGCTTCTGGGTATGCAAATTACCTTTTCTTCATGAGTCAGAGAATTTATTCAACATATTGTGATATAAGAAGTCAATTTTTAAATGGGTTAGTAATTGTATAAAAGTAAAACATAGTGGAATAATACAATGAATGGTCCATCTGTTGCAGAGGGTTCTCTAAATTTGTTCACAAATTACCCAATCCAATGCAACTTATGTAACAGATGGATAATAATTTGCAACAAAACCACCACCAGTTGCACTAGAAAACCCAGCTGTTGCAACAGATGACACATCAATTTGTAGCTTCTTCTTCATGGAGTAGATTAGAAGGATAGGTTAGGAAAAGTAAACTTACCTTGACCTCGTACCGTATATGCATATCTGTCATACTCTTGAAGTCTTGGGGGCAAAAGGAATGCTTGTGGTAATCTTGTGCACCTCGGTTGGTATTCTTGGCCTGTCACAGATCCCTCTTCTCTTTGGAGCCAAGTTCCATATATATTTCAACCTTCTTCAATGGCCCCTAAACTTTATTTTTTTTTAATTTTTTACTAAAGAGTACTTGGATAATTTCTCTTTTATTCATCCTAACTACCGTTATAGAGTGTATGGCTCTCTTACCTTCTTGGATGGCATGACACCCTCTTAGATTTCAATTCCTCAACATCTTTAGGAATAGCCTCTACCTTTTCAAAGAGTTTATCCTATGATATTCCGAAATTACACCTCTCTTTTGAGTATGTAAGAGGTCGCTATCAAATATATAACCCAACTAGGTTGGGGTCGAATCCCATAGAGAATATGGTGTCAATACAAGTTGTTTGTGATGAAATTAGCTGATAGTTAGTAATTTCCTGTAAATGGGGGTTTGGATAGTAAATGGAAAGTATGTAATACTTCAAGTAAACAGTTTGCTATTTTTTTATTTTATGGTTTTTGATGTAATGGTATGGAAACCAGGGTTATGGTTACCAAGATGCTTAAACAGATCAGGTTGTGAATCACTTTTGAGTTCTAATTAACAACTTCAATTGCAAGAAGAGTTGAATCCTATTATTTACCCATTCATATCTCGACCTTAGTAGATAGTTCACCCATTAATTCTTTTGAACTTAAAGGATGTGTTTGCTATTCAACTATGTTCTCATGTAGTCAAATCTGGTTAAGGCATCTGTCAGTAAACTAAATATTAAAGTCTTTAGTTTACTAAAGTTAGTAAACTCTTTCTTTTCCCAACATACACTTTCCTCTCTGACAAGTGATGTTCTTGGGCCCACTTTCAAGTTTGCAACTAAGAAAGATCATTACATTGGTCAACAAGCACTTTCCTCTTGGACAAGTGATTGTTTTATTGAAGTAACCTAACAAGCACTTTCCTCTTGGGCAAGTGATTGTTTTATTGAAGTAACCTAACAAGCACTTTCCTCTCGGACAAGTGATGTTATAGTGCTGACTCTACTAAGTTGCACCAGAGAAAGTTCATTAAAGTGAAGAAAGATTTATACAATATCAATTACTCATGGAACTTAAGTAGATTCACAACCTAAATTAGCTATTTACATCAAGGCTCCCATAACCCTAGCTATGGGAGATTATCCACACAATTCCATAGAAGAACTAGAAAACATCATTGTATTGTTCATAAGAAATTCAAGATTTACTTACAACTATTACAAGAATATGTTCTTGAGTCTTCAATAAAAATGAAACGATTGAATTCCAAAAGCTAATGCTCACTTCCCACAGTATGCTAAGTTACAATGAACTAGAAAAAAAAGATAAAATAAAGCAAGATAGATGGAGAGATAGATCTGGAAAATGGAAATCTCAGATCTAGCCTACCAAAGAAAAGTCAAAGAGTAGGTGAGAATATAAAGAAAAACTCTAAGCTAAGATGGAGGCAAATAAAATAGGGGAGATAATAGTAGTATCTCAAAATAAACCCTAACATTTGGTATTTATAGGAATTTAGATCTCAGGGTTTCAAAACGTTCACACTTAGGCTTGCCGCATCAAGTGCGCCGGTACAAGTTGATGGTCCATCGAATATCCGATGGTCCATCGCACTCGATCATTGCTTGGTTCTAGTGTTGATGACCACTGCTTAGTAGTGATGGTGTCTTCTGATGGTCCGTTGCATGATTGACTGTCCATCGCATATGACCGTTGCATGATTCCAGTGGCCTGGTCTTTTGCTTCTTGGCGACAGTACCGACCGACACTACGTCAAATGAACAACATTCTGTCGATCCCATCGCTGCATGTGATTTCCTCTTAGTTTTGCCCATTTTCTTAAGTAATTTATCCCACTTAGATTTTGTTCTAAAAACACTAAAATACAATGTCAAATACAACATTAGTTGCTTGACAACATACAATTATTCTAAGGAAAAGGCCTACAATATTCCCTCAAAGGTTGGCACATCAAAACCCTCAACTTAATATAATTGATTGTCCTCAAGCAACTCAACATCAATATTGTAAATAAGAACAATATGATGACAGGCATTTGCTACTGCACCAGTTTTTACACAACCATTCACTTGCAATCCAATTTATATGGTTCAATATGTTAGACTCCATAACTTGCATTGTTTCAAATTCAGTTTATCGACACTAACATGGATAGAAGAATCTACAGAAAGTGGTTAGGTTGAGTGTGACTCAAGTTGCCCTCAAAGCCAATAAGATCCACCTCTCAGTGTATTTTTATGGATATAAGTCACAACTTTCTCGCTCATCAAATAAGTTACTAACACAACATATGTACCCATAAACTTGCCTTTATCATCCAATGTCCCTTGATGGCCGAAGTCAAAGGTCAAGCAGGTCTTTTCTGGGCTTGAAATGCGGTTTCATGCTAGGTTAGGAAGAAGGTTTGGGTACACTGACTAAGATTAGGTTTAAACTTTCTATTCTTTCAAGTTCTTCTAACTAAACACACTTCTTTACTATCTCATTCACCCTTTATCATAATGAACCTTTTATATATATATATATATATATATATATATATATATATATATATATATATATATATATATATATGAAGTTTCCTATGCATACAAGCATTAGCCACCCCCAACTTATGCTGATGTAATAAGCTGAGGTGCACATTGTCTTCACAAGACCAGGGCCAAATGCTCTACACCAATTCAAGGCCAACTTTCCATTAGACAATTAATCATCTTACAGTAGCCACCCTTAACTTAGGTATTTTGCCTGAAGTTAGGAACACATTGCTTATCACTAGGCTAGGGCCAGAGCTAATAATTAACAGCTGAACAGAGAGTTAGTTTGAATAATTGGTGCTAACAAAGAAAAGATTTACCAAAGCTCAAAGAAGGGTTCAAACAAGGAAATTTTTTTTGGTGGGGTTGATTATTTTGGCTTAAAGTGGACTAAATAAACAAGGTGGCCTACTATCTTTTCTTATCTTTCCAACTATAGGACAACATCAATTGAACCAGGCAAGTTCTAGGTACTATACTATGCAAGAACTAATACAAGTACTCATGCATACACTGGCAACTGAGTTAGCCTCATTCTACTATTCTTAAGATATGTATCACACGTCCTGCGAACGTTCAAGTTAATGCCAACTACAGATTCATTAACAGTCGATCACATATCAAGTAGGCAAAAGTAAAATGTCAAATAAAACTAATTATCACATGATGCCAATGTCATTTGTCATTCGTATTTACCATAAGATACTACACAAACAACACTTTTATTCCATGAACTAATATTACCAACGACACATTATTTAATAAAGGAAAGTGTGCAATCCTACATAAGACTTGAGAATTTAAACAACCTAGACATGCTAATTTTTCTAGATAACACATGATAGGGTAATGATTAACTACAACACAACCCCACATGGTACAAGCATACCCCCAACACAAAATAATGCATTGTCCTCAATGCATATAATATAAATACAAAGGAGAGAAAATACTTGTGGTGAACCTCTTACTTATCTGAGACAACTTTCAAGTGTGGTGAGGCTCCAATGGCCTCGCCAGGTGCAACATTAACCCCCATGGTGATGAAAGTACTCATGATCTCACCCTCCATGGTCGGAGGTATCACAACTCTAGCAGGATCTGAAATTTTCCTCCTAACTGGGGCAGAGCTAGTGGATACTCTAGTTGCTTTATCCTGATGCCTTTTCGCTCCCTTTCAGCTGTATTCTTTGATTTCTTAGTTGCCCACTGGACCTGAAATTCTTCTAATTCTTCTAGAGACATGGCGCCCATTCTGCGTTTCTCTAATTCTCTCTTGGCAGCTGTCCTGGCGGCCTTATCATCTATCTCATCTATCTTTGCTGCTTTATTACCTTTATCTTTGATTGGATGTCCGAATAAATCAACAAGGCCTTCATTGTAATACCCGTGTTTTTTTCCTAGCATGAAATCATCTTAAGGATGTTAGGATTTGCTTCAAAATATGAGTCTATTTTTGTACACGTGGTATTTTTGAGATTTTCACTTTCCATCACATGGGAAATTGATTAATCTTTCCATAGATACCAATTTTATCAAAATCCAATATCGGGGGAAGAAGTTATGTAATTTTATGAAAGCAGATCGAACTGCCCAGATCCGATTGTGAGGTCGACGGACTGTCGCTAGCTCGATGGACCATTAGAGCCTTCTGCCACACTGAGGCAGTGGACCTGCCTGCTGCCCAGGTCCAACGGTAGAGCCCGATGGATCTTCGCAGGTCCGATGGACCATCAAAATCCACCGTCGTACATAACCAGTTGGACTAGCTTTTTCCCAGGTCTGATGATAGGGCCCGATGGATCATCAAAATCCACCATCTTACCCTACATTCAGTTTTTTTAAATAATTTAAAATAAAGGTATTTTGTTCATTTACCACTCGCCTATATAAACCCAATTATACCCGATTTAGGCCACTTTATTCATTATTATTTCACAAACAACAAATTAGGGTTCTGTCAAGATTTAATCCCCAAGAACAAGAAACCCTAGGTGCTTGATTCCAAGCCATTAATTTAAGTTTCTTTTCAACGAACTTTATGAAAACACAACCCAGGTATGCATAGTGTTCATTCATAGACTCCTTTTATCCATGAAGTCCAAGAATCCCTTTTGTAAATTCTAGATTATGGTTTTCTTTATGAATTCATGATTGTACTATTCTTGTTCTTGTTTATAAATGAGGAATTGACTTCTAATCCATGTTGGGTGATAATTTCTATGTGGGTTTAATTATTATAGATCTAGGTTCATGCAACCCTACGACCAAACATTGAGTGATAAAATTAGAATTGAAGCATGATGTTTAATTGTTGTATAATGTGCTTTATATGTACCATGCCTACAATATGTTTGATAAAATGCCTAGATGAAGGAAAAGTGTCTAACTAGTATGATTATCATGAAATCCCCATGTATGTACAAGTTTATGCCTATCACATATTTGATGAAATTCTTCAATAAATGTATTATGAATTATGATGTTATTTATGTGTTCAAGTAAGTTATGCTAAGTCAGTTTACTTGCATCGAGTCCTGGGGGTACTTGTACCCAAAACATTAGATGTATGCCTAGAGCTATGTAATGTTTTCACGATACTCTCTGTGTGTCTATGAATCCTTACACTTTAGACAGTCATATGACTCAAGAAATCTCCATGATCTCATGAACTCAGTTAGTTATCAGATATTAGTAGTAGTCCATCAGTCAACAAAATTTAGTAACTCAGTCTATGTTCATTCAGTAAATCATGTTCAATGTATATTTAAATGGGAGTTGGAATTATCACCGAGTAAACCCAAGGATGGGAACTCACCTGTTATATGAGGGTGTGATTCTTAGAAGCAATCCTTGCATTCCAGAACTATGTAGCCAGCATAGGTTGAGATATTGTAGCCTTCTATATAAGGGTAGATAACATGGCTTAACCTGTTATATGAGGGTTCCCACCATTCTCACTAGAGTTACCTATTATATAAGGGTTTCTCATATATTTCCCTTACCAGTGGTGCAGTATTGACACCTTTCCAATAAGGGCACAAATTAGACCCCAGTTTAGCTATTATGGCATATTTGGGTCATGTCGGTTAGATACTAATTCCCACAGTTTTAGGTTACAAAATTAGGACTATCATATACAATCAATCAGTCTCAGTAATAGAACTCAGATAGTTTATCATATTCCAGGACTGTCAGATAAAGTCAACTTAGATACAGTTCAGAACTCAGATAGTTCCATCAGATTTAGGACTGTCAGATATATTCACTCATGTTATCAGTTATACCAGTTATCAGTTATGTCATGTTATCAGTAGCTAGATTTAATAGTCATGCCATCACGGTATCAGTATCAATTATTATGTCTCATGCATATATTGGCATGCTCATGATAGTTAGTCAGCTATGTATTATTATTGTTCATGCATATGAACCCCATGCATTTAGCCTACCTCACAAGTATACCTGTACATTCAATTGTACTAACGCATTTGCGCTATGATGTTCTTATACCATAGGTTCAGAGACACGAGCTCTAGATCAGTAGCAGATTCCAATTTCAACAGTCAAAGTAGAAGTGAGTCCTCATCCTTCAAGGACATAATTATATCTTTATTATCTAATTAGTCAGTTTATTAGACAAAGTTAGTTAGGGACATGTCCTATAAACTCCTTATTAAGATTATTTAGAAAGTAGAGGCTTTTAGACTATATGCAAACTAGATTTCAGCTTTGTTTTGGGTATTCCATTACCCCATCCAGATATTATATTATCCATGTTATGTTCAGTATTGAACCTTATGGCCTTTTAGTGCATGTTTCTACATTATTATGTTATATTATGTAATGTATAGGTACATATATTAGTCATGGGTTAGTTTGTTGTCCTTCGGGGTCATGAGCATTGTATTGCATTTCGGGTACCAGAGTTGGGGTGTTACTTGGTATCAAAGACTAAGGTTCAATAGAGTCCTAGGAAGTTTGAAAGTCGTATCTAGTTGAGTCTTGTACATGGATGTGTTGCGCACCATATTTATGTGTAGGAGGCTATGAGATAATTTAGAACAGTTTGCCCTCTTTCAGTATTCATGTCATTCCAGTGATCATAATCTCAAGTCAACTGCTCAGTCTAATCCAATTTTTCTCTTTATTTCAGAATATGCCTCCCAAGAGAAGAAATTAGTCAGCCCCTCAGCCCGAAGAACCTTTGGGAGATCATGGTTATCATGAGGAGTTTAGGACCGCATTTACCACTCTTTCTTAGTCAGTAGCTTCCCATAATGAATGACCAGCTGTCATTTCGTCCAACCCAGCAGCCAATTCTACTACAGCTAGAATTCTGGACTTCACCCGAATGACTCCTCAAACCTTTCTTGGGTCTAAGATAGACAAAAACCCACATGAATTCCTAGATCAGGTGTAGAAAGTGAAAGACATCATGGGGGTGACTACTATTGAGAGTTCTACGCTAGTTGCATATCAGTTGCATGATGTTTCTTATACGTGGTTCAAACAGTGAAAGTTAGAAAGGGCAGACGATGCAGGGTCATTGAGTGGGAGGAGTTTGCTTTGGCTTTCCTTGATTGATTCTTTCCCCTAGAGCTTAGGAAAGCTAAGGTTCTTGAGTTCATCAACCTCAGGTAGGGTAATATGACAATGAAAGAGTATTCTCATAGGCTTACTCAATTAGCTAGATATGCCCCTCATGTAGTTGCATATAGTAGGGCAAAGATGAGTAAGTTTATGTAGGGATAAGTGATAGTGTGGTTAATGAGTGAAGATCCGCCATGATAAATAGTGACATGACCTTAGACAAACTTATAACCCATGCTAGCAGATAGAGGAGCAAAAAATTATGATAAGAGAGAAGAAGAACAAGAGAGCAAAGACAGGTAGTTTCAGTTTTACTCAGCCTAAATCAAAAGGAGAAAACCATTCTCAGTTTTGTCCTAAGTAATCAGCTCCAGCTCCTTCTACATCCAGTGCTCCAGTTCTAAAGTTCAGAGAAAGAAATAGAGATAAAGCACTAATATCTAAGATGTAGGGTAGTGTTAACAGTTCTCACACCTATCCTCTTTGCCAAGATTGCGGTAAGAATTATCAGGGTGTGTGTAAAGCGGGTAGTGGAATTCATTTTGGTTATGGCAAGCCAAGACACAGAGTTAGATACTGTACTCATCCAGGTCCTCAGGGTCAACAAAATTAATCCTCAGCTCAATTCGATCGTCCAAATTAGCAGGGTACCACTTCTAGTGCTACAAGTGGGTAGTGCCTAAATAGTGTCTATGATCTCCAAACTCAGCAGGATCAAGAAAATTCCCTTGATATAGTTACTGGTATATTACAGATCTTTCATGTGCATATTTACGCTTTGCTAGATCCAGGAGCTTCTTTGTCTTTGGATACTCTTTATATAGTAGTTGATTTTGGAATCAGTCCCAAAATTCTAGTAGAGCCTTTATCAGTATCTACCCTAGTGGATAAAACCATCATAGCCAGGAGAGTATACAGGAACTACCCAATTATGGTATTTTAGAAAGTCACTTCAGTAGACTTAGTCGAATTAGAGATAACTGATTTTGATGTCATTCTTAGCATGGATTGGCTTCATTCCTGCTATGCCACAGTTGACTGCAAAAATACAATAGTCCAGTTTCAGTTTTAAATAAACCCATCCTAGAGTTGAAGGGTAGTGTATCCGCTTTCAGAGGTCAGCTTGTTTCCTAACTTTAGGCAAGGAAAATGATATCTAATGGATGTGTCTATCATCTTGTTCAAGTTAAGGATTCTAGTTTTAAGACTCCCAGTCTTGAATCAGTTCCAGTCGTAAATGAATATTTAGACGTCTTTCTCAAAGATCTTCCAGGAATTCCTCTCGAAAGGGAAATAGACTTTGGTATTGATCTTCTTCCAGACACTCAGCCTATCTCTATTTTCCCATATAGAATGGCACCAGCAGAACTCAGAAATTGATAAAACTATTGAAGGATATCTTAGATACGGGATTCATTAGACCCAACATTTCCCCGTGAGGTACATCAGTCTTATTCGTGCACAAGAAAGATGGTTCTATCAGAATGTGCATTGATTACCGTCATCTTAATAAAGTCAAGATCAAGAACAAGTATCCTCCCAAAATTGAAAACTTGTTTGACCAACTTTAGGGTGCCAGCTCTTTCTTTAAGATAGACCTTAGATCCGACTATTATAAGCTCAGAGTTAGAGAATGTGACATTCCAAAGACAACTTTCCATACTCGGTATGATCACTTCAAATTTCTAGTTATGTTATTTGGTCTTACCAATGCCCCAGTCGCATTCATGGACATGATGAACCATGTGTTCAAGCAGTACTTGGACATGTTCATCATAGTCTTCATAGTTGATATTTTGGTATGCAGGCCATCTTAGAATAGTACTTTAGACTCTAAAAAATCATTAACTATTCGCCAAATTTAGTAAGTGCGAGTTTTGGCTAAGGTCAGTAGCATTTCTTGGTCACATTATTTTTGGTGATGGAATTAGAGTGGATCCTCAAAAGACCAAAGCAGTAAAAAATTAGCCTCGCCCTGTCTCTCCATCAAATATCAAGAGTTTCTTGGTTTTGGCTGGCTATTACAGATGGGTTGTTGAAGGATTTTCTTCTATTGCATCCCCTATGTACAGATTGAATTAGAAGAAATCCAAGCTCCAGTGGTTAGATCCTTGGGAGAAGAGTTTTCAGGAGTTAAAGACTTGACTCACCTCAGCTCCAGTCTTAGCTCTTCCAGATGGTTCAGATGGGTTTGTAGTTTATTGTAATGTATCCAGAGTGGGCTTAAGTTGTCTCCTCATGCAGAATAGTAAGTTCATAGCCTACACCTCCAGATAGCTTAAACCCCATGAGAAGAATTACCCTACTCATGATCCTGAGTTAGCAACCATGGTATTTGCCTTAAAGATTTGGAGACATTATATCTATGGTGTTCATGCAGATGTCTTCACAGATCATAAGAGTATTTAGTATGTCTTTTCTGAAAAAGATCTCAATCTTTATCAGAGAAGGTGGTTAGAGCTCTTGAAAGATTACGACATAAGTGTCCTTTATCATCCGGGCAAGGCCAACATAGTGTCCGAAGCTCTCAGTAGACTATCCATGGGTAGTGTTTTTCATATGGAGGATAGTAAGAAAATATTAGCTCAAGAAGTCCATCAGCTTACCAGACTAGGCGTTCGCTTAGTCCATTCCTCAGAAGGTGGCATATGTGCTTAGAATAGCTCAGAATCATCTCTAGTTTCTGAGGTGAAAGAAAAACAATATAGAGATCCCATCCTTATCAAGTTGAAAGAGTCAGTCCAGAATTAGAAAGTAGAGATTTTCTCCTAAAGGAGATATGGTGTTCTTCGTTGTTAGGGTCATCTCTATGTTCCATGTGTAGATGACTTAAAGCAGCGAATTCTTATAGAAGTGCATGGTGCATGCTACTCCATTCATCTAGGGGCTACTAAGATTTACTGCGACTTGCTGGAAGTCTATTGGTGGAGTGGGATAAAGATAGATATTAAAGAGTTTGTGAATAAGTGCTCTATATATCAGTAGGTTAAGATAGAGCATTAGAAGCCTAGTGGTCCTATGCAGGAGTTCATTAATCCTACTTGGAAATGGGAAGAAGTGAACATGGACTTCGTGATAGGTTTGCCTCAAACTCATTCTCAGCATGTTTAGTCTAGGTCATTGTAGATAGGATGACCAAATCAGTTCATTTCTTTCTAGTTCATACCTCTTATTCAGCCGAGGATTATGTCAAACTCTATATCAAAGAGTTGGTCAGATTACACGGTGTACTATTATCTATTATCTTACACAGAGGTACCCAGTTCACTTCTTATTTCTAGAAGTATTCCAAAAGGGTCTTGGTACCCTAATTCATCTTATGATAGCCTTTCATCCTCAGAAAGATCGTCAAGCAGAAAGGACTATTCAGACTTTAGAAGATATGATAAGAGCGTGTGCAATCAATTTCAAGGGTAGTTGGGATGACCACCTGCCTTTGATTGAGTTTGCATGCAACAACAAATATCATTCTAGTATTTAGATGGATCCATTTGAATCTCTCTATGGTAGGAGATGTAGATCTCTAATTGGTTGGTTCAAAGTTAGTGAAGCCTCAGTCATCGGGCGTGACTTGGTATTCAATTCCGTAGAAAAAGTTCAGTTGTTTAGAGAAAGATTTTGGGCTGCTCAGAGCCGATAAAAGTTTTATGTAGATGGTCATAAAAAGGATCTCAAGTTTGAGATTGGTGAATATGTCTACCTTAAGAACTCTCCTATGAAGGGGGTGAAGAGATTCGAAAAGAAGGGAAAGCTCAGTCCCTGATATGTCGGTCCCTTAAAGATTCTTAGTCGTTTTAGCAAGGTAGCTTATAAGCTTGAATTACCTTCAGATCTAGCCTCAGTTAACCTGGTCTTTCATGTCTCTTTGCTCAAGAAACACATAGGTGACCCAGCAGTAGTAGTCCCTATTTAGAGCATAGATGTTCAGAACAACCTCTCTTATGAAGAGATTCCAGTTGTAATCCTAGATTATCAAACTCCTAGATTGACAAACAAAGAAGTCCAAAATAAGTTTGTAGAGAGAGATACTTATGAAGAAGAAGTAGATATGCGTACTAAGTATCCTTACCTTTTCCCTACCAACTCAGATCAAGCTCAAGGTAATAGTCCTCCTTAAGCTTACTAAGTTTCATGTTCAGTATTTATCACAAACTTGGTATTCAGATTCATGCTCATGTTCCCACTTTAAACTTGGTATAAAATACCACCGCATACTCAGTCATGCATTCATGTATCATTTTAGTTATGTAATTATGCATCAGACATGCATTCTTATTGTGAAAAAAATTTAGTTCTTCAGAACACCTAGTTATGCATTCATGAATCAGTTACGCATGGATCAGATATGTATGTTCAATATTATATGTCCATCTTGTAAGTCATATCAGTCATGAGATCATGTTCCAGTTATTCATATTTAGTTCATGCTCAGTTTATTGTTTCCTCTCTCAGTCAGTCTCATTCAAGGACGAATGTTCTCAAGAGGGAGATATTGTAATACCCATGTCTTTTTCCTAGTTTGAAATCATCTCAAGGATGTTAGGACTTACTTTGAAATAAGAATCTATTTTTGTACACATGGTATTTTTGAGATTTTCACTTCCCATCACATGGGAAATTTATTAAGATTTCCATCGATATAGATTTTATCAAAATCTGGTATCGGGGGAAGAAGTTATGGACTTTTATGAAAGCAGATCGGATTGAACAGATCCAACGGTCAGGTCGACAGACCATCACTAGCTCGATGGACCATTGGAGCCTGCCGTCGCACTGAGGCAGTGGACCTATTTTCTTCCCAGGTCTGACGGTATGGCCTGATAGACCATCGCAGGTCTAACGGATCGTCGGAATCCACATTGCACATAACTAGTAGGACTAGCTTCTGCCTAGGTCCGATGGTAGGGATCGATGGACCGTTGGAAGCTACCGTTGCACCCTATGTTCAGTTATTTTAAATCATTTAAATTAGAAGTATTTTGGTCATTTACCACTCACCTATATATACCCAATTATACACGATTTCAACCACTTTATTCATCATTATTTCACAAACAACAAATTAGGGTTCTCTCAAGAATCAATCTCCAAGAATAAGAAACCCTAGGTGCTTGATTCCAAGCCAATAATTTAAGTTTCTCTCCATAGAACTTCAAGAAAACACAACCCAAGTATGCATAGTGTTCATTCATGGACTCCTTTCATCCATAAAGTCCAAGAATCCCTTTCCTAAATTCTAGATTATGGTTTTCTTTATGAATTCATGATTGGACTGTTCTTGTTCATGTTTATAAATGAGGAATTGACTTCTAATCCATGTTGGGTGATAATTTCTATGTGGGTTTAATTATTATAGACCTATATTCATGCAACCCTATGACCAAACCTTAAATGATAAAATTAGAATTAAAGCATGATGTTTAGTTATTGTATAATGTACTTTACATGTACCATGCCTACAATATGTTTGATAAAGCCTAGATGAAGAAAAAGTGTCTAACTAGTATGATGATCATGAAATCTAAATGTATGTACAAGTTTATGCCTATCACATGTTTGATGAAATGCTTCAATAAATGTATTATGAAATATGATGTTAGTCATGTGTTCAAGTAAGATATGTGAAGTTAGTTTCCTTGCATCGAGTCCTAGGGGTACTTGTACCCAAAACATTAGCTGTGTGCCTAGAGCCGTGTCATGTTTTCATGATAGTCTCAGTCAAGCTATGAATCCTTAGACTTTAGACAGTCGTATGACTTAGGAAATCTCCATGATCTCATGAACTCAGTTAGTTGTCAGATATTAATAGTAGTCCATCAGTCAAAGAAATTTAGTAACTCAGTTTATGTTCAGTTCAGTAAATCATGTTCAGTGTCTATTCATGTGGGAGTAGGAATTACCACCGAGTAAACCCATGGATAGGAACTCACCTATTATATGAGGGTATGATTCTTCGAAGAAATCCTTCCGTTCTAGAACTATGTAGCCATCATAGGTTGAGACATCATAGCCTGCTATATGAGGGTAGATGAGGTGGATTAACCTATTATATGAGGTTTACCTCCATTCTCACTAGAGTTACCTATTATATGAGGGTTTTTCACATGTTTTCCTTACTAGTGGCACGACATTGACACCCTTCTAATCAGGGCACAGATTGGACTCCAGCTTAGCTATTATGGCACATTTGGGGCATGTCGGTTAGATACTACTTCCCACAGTTTCAGGTTACAAAATTAGGACTATCAAATACAGTCAAACAGTCTAAGTAATAGAACTCAGATAGTTCTTCAAATTTTAGGACTGTCAGATATATTTAACTCAGATACATTTTGGAACTCAGATAGTTCCATCAGATTCAGGACTTTCAGTTACAGTCACTCATGTTATCAGTTATGCCAGTTATTAGTTATGTTATATTATCAGTATCTAGATTCAATAGTCATGCTATCACAGTATCAGTATCAATTATTATGTCTCATGCACATATTCTCATGGTAATGATAGTTAGTCATCTATGTATTATTATTTTTCATGCATATGAACCCCATGAATTTGGCCTACCTCACATGCATACCAGTACATTCAATCGTACTGACGTATTCATACTATGGTGTTCTTATACCACAGATTTAGAGATACGAGCTCCAGATCAATCGTAGATTCCAGTTTCAGCAGTCAGAGTAGAAGTGCGTCCTCATTCTTCAAGGACATGATTATTTCTTCATTATCTCATTAGTCAGTTTATTTGATGGAGTTAGTTGAGGACTGATGTGTGAGCAAATGATATAACATTTGAGGGTTTTAACTCTAAATAATTGCTAAGTCTTAAGCAACTTTTGGTTGTTTTTGATCGTTTTCTTGTGATATTGTAGTTGTAGAAAGGATGGGAGGAAAACATAGAAAAAATGAACAAAATAAGTAAAATCAGGTACAAGTGAGCTGATATGAGTCTGACGACATTTCTTGCAAGCCGTTAGAGATGTGGTAAGCTTTCAGAAAAAGGTGTCAGGAAGAACAATGAAGAAGAGTTGCTGGATAAAAGTGATGACATTCTCAATATGTCATCACAAGTGTTGTAAGCCGTCAGAAGATGCTGTCAAGTGGGATAGAACATAGTGAAATAAGCTAAAGGTCTGACGACATTTGCTACACTCCGTCACTCCTTTGGTAAGCCATCGGAGGACATCGTCATAATGAGAAAGAACAGGTTAAGAAGGCATGACTTCTGATGACATATCTGAGACGCCGTCAGAAGCCTAACGATAAACACTAATATACGTCACCTAAATCTGAGCCCAGCTGTGTCATAACACCCAAACTATAGCTCTCGTAAGAGTGTAAGTGGTCGCTGTCAAATATAGAACCCAACGGGGTTGGGTGTCGAATCCCACAGGGAATACTTGGTCACTAAGTGTTGCAACTATTAGTAGACTGTTGGTCGAAAATTCTTCGGAAAGGGGGGATTTTAATCTAGGCGTGAATTAAGAATATCAAAGTAACGAATGAATGCTTTGTTTGGTAAGATTTAATCACAGAGAATAATAAGTTAGGGTTATGTCCACCTTATGAGTTCTACGTATCTATTAACTATTAGTAATGCGGAATTTAGACATGCATGCACTTATAGAGATTCGTATTCTAATGGTAAATCCTAGTGTTTCTCAACCATCAAGGATTATTTCACTTTAACTCTCTCGAGCTTAAAGTGTATAACTAATGGTACAAACTCTCCAAGAGGTTAATCCGGTTAAGGCATTAACGTGTAAATAGAGGTTGGTAGCCCTATTTCCTTGTCACGCTCTCTTTTCCAAATATGTAACTTTTATCTCGAACAAGTTAATGCTATAATGGTGTATTCTATATGTTTACAACAACAAGAATTTAATTAAAAACGAAGAGAGTAATGATATAAGTAACATACACATCGAGAATTCACAAACTCATAGTAATAGATAGTATATCCAAAGGCTTCCATAACCCTAACAGAGAAGTTTAGCTACTCATGATTGTAATGGAGATCACAATAAACATCATCATCATCATAACAAAATTAGAATAATCTCACGTTGGGATGAACTTGGCATCCAAAAAGGAGAATAACATTTTTTCTCTCTAGCCGTGTTCCAAGTTGAGCCGTGCTTCTCTGTTGGTAACTTACAGAATCTGTAAACTAAATAATACTAAAAGTGGCGTCTGAAAGGAATTGAAGCAATGAATAATGAATGCTGAAAAATTCAGCAAACGGGATTTTTATAACATCCTTGTCCTAGTCCTACTAGGTTACTGCTGCACCCTTAAGTATTTAAAAATACTGCTTTTGCCCGGAACAGATTCTCCATGCATCATATTCAGTCCACAATCTTCCAAAAGTTGTCTTCCTTCTTACTTGAAGTTTCCCTTTGCTGTCCAAAGGTACACAAAGTGCTAAAATCTTTATCATTAATACCTGAAAACATGCTAATCACGTTGGTTAGCTCACTTACAGGAAAATGGACTAAAAGTGCAGGAATTATATATTTTGTCCTCAAAACTTAGCTACAACATGGGTAAATTATGGTGTTTAGGCGTGTAAATACACCCAACATCAACACCCCACACTTAAAGCTTTGTTCGTCCTGGAACAAAATATTACGTCCATGCAAACATCTAACTTAGGATTTCACAGCAGTAACACAAAATATTCATCAAGACAGGCACGACAGTTATTAACAAAGAATAGTTTTCTGGATCACTACTAGAAATAATTCAACCTCCAACATAGACTCGTGATGATGGTTAATTCATATCCACAAGTTAAGGCACAAAGAATCATACAAACTACCCAACAATTATCAACTATGTGTGTCTCACACAAGATATCACCCATAATCACTCACAGTTTTGTATTTTTCGAAACATGGGTACAAAATTCTCTTTGCTCTCACTCTCACAAAGAATTCACATGTTGCAATTGATGACCATAGGCTTGCCCTTATTGTAATGTTCTACTAATATCAGAATGCTAAAATTAGGATCAAATAGGTCTTTACAGGTTGTAATGTAGGCTAAAGGACATGTAGGACTATTTTGGCCAGAAATAGTGACTATGTTCCCTAAGCGCTTTAATATATCACATTATGCCATTCGCACTTATCTTTTAAACAACCCCTCTACTTTCCTTTCATCTACCACCTCTTTTCACCTATTTTTTTATTCAATTATAAACACAACTATCTTTTTTTTTTTTTTTTAATAAAACACCTCTATGATAGCCACTCTATTACATAACAATTCTAAGTACCGATACACTCTGAGTCATCACTCTCACCCAATTTTCTCTTATTTTGTCATATGACTCTACAGTTTAAAGCGCTTAGGAATTTGGATCAAATTATGGTCTTGAAAAAAATAGATTAGGCTACATATGAGGCTGTCAAAGAAAATACCTAAAGGCTCAAAGGGGTTAACTAGGATAATGTACACGGGTAGGTAAAAAGAAGGTAAACAATCACAGGCTGCCAAAGAAATGCCTAAATCATCTCCTAAACTCACACTCTTTATTTCGCTTTACACACACACCAGGCAAGTTCTAGCATCAGTCACAACACAGAATATACATAACCTCACACACACAAGGCACATTGTCAACTTTATTGGGAGCAGTATAGACTCTTGACCCAACAGATGAAGGAATTAAACCACACAATTATCACACAGTGAGTCACACTTGGAGCCTAAATGTCTTAATAGTAATGATTTTAGCACAAACTCTTATCATAATACCATGCCGCCTATCATAACAATTTCATGCAAAATCTAAAAAAAATTTTAAGACTAAATCAAACAAACAAACATAAATAAATGTAGGCAAAGAAGTACAACATACAAATACCAGCACCCCACAATTAGATGGGACACACTGCCCTCAGTGAAAAATAAATAAGGAAAACCTGATTAGTTGGACTCCTCCTCTATGTCTAGGGTCGTACCCCCTACATCGGAATCATCATCAGAGTCATCGTCATCAGAGTTCTCCTCCACGTCTGAGTCTGGCCATCAGCGATCATCATCAGTCGGTGTCATCCAAAAGTGCGTTAAGGTATTTGCAGAGAGGAGGACTTAGCTTGCTCTTCTCTTGACCTTTTCTGTCCTTTCTGTGAGGTGGACGCGTTTTCTTTTCCTTGTCGTCCTTTTGGGGCCATTCTACCTGAGACTAAAATAAATTCATGTTAGATTCATCTCGGAAGATTCAAACGACAAGCAAACAATAGTGGCACCACCCCACACTTAATTTGTTGGCACAGACTAATTAAGTGAGTGATGTCGATTACTCAAACTTCATCGACATACATTTAGGCAATATGTTCCATCAACATGTTTATCACAGTCATAATTTCATGTAATCTTAACTTATACTTTCATGTTTGAATTAATGCACTTCTTGAAGAGGGCCACCACAAAGAGATTGTATCAAGTAATTGCATAGAAATAATAACAACATCTTATGCTTGTGGTCAATCAAGATCTTTATCTCCATGAATGAGTCATTCAAACAACATTCAAGCTTTCAACTTTGAAGATTATGCATTAAATTCACAATTTTTATTCCATAAAAATATGACAGTGTATAACAATCAAGCACAAGTTGAAGTCGAAACAAAGTCAAGAACGCCCACACTTATCCTCTCACGCGACGAGATTCATCATAGCAAACCAACCATATTCTTTATCACCAAACACCACTTCAAAATCTAATAAATCATTATACATATAGCATCGCAACAACCATGGAATATAATAGAATAACTTACTTGGTGATGGATCCGGAAGATGAGCTTGCAAGATTAGATGAACAAAAAGAAAAACTTTGAGAGAATGGGGAGGCTTGGGCGATGCTTATATTGAGAAAACAATTGCATTTTGTTCTAAGGTTGAAGTTCTATTTATAGAATAAGGTTTGGGTCGGGTTTGACCCATGTAAAATTGGGTTAGGAGACCAAAAAGTAAGCATAGGCGGCGCCTTTAGCAAAGCCTAGTTGGACATAGGCGGCGCCTATGCTATGGCCTAGTTGGGCATAGGTGACGCCTATGCTAGGGCATTGTAGATTCAGAGAGCAAAGGCAAAGGCATAGGCGGCGCCTTTAGTTTTTCCTAGTTGAGTATAGGCGGCGCCTATGCTATAGCATTGTCGATTCAGAGAGCAAAGGCAATAGCATAAGCCTTGTCTTGTCTGTTGCCTAGATTTACATAGGCCTTGCCTTGTCCATTGCCTAGATTTGCAAAGGCAATGCCTAACCGATAGCCTTTGCTTCTTTATTCCCAACTTACCACCTTTAACATCGCTCACTTTCAAATCAAAATTTGAGACCAATCTCCTTCTTTATACGTCTTGCACCTACACCTACTCAAAAACAACAAAAATGATTAGAAAGATGGGTTGCCTCCCACCAAGCACCTGATTTATTGTCGCGACATGACATAGCTATCTCGATTACTTAGACTTCATCGAGATATATGGTGCATCATTTTCTGAATGGATTCAGACGATGCTGATGCTTACTTGTCGACTTGAAATCTTCTTCAATATGAATCTTGTGCATACATATCCCAGCAGGGATACCAATTATATCATCAATAGTCTAACCCATAGCTCTCTTGTACCTCTTTAGAGCAGAGATAAGAGCCTCTACGTGTTGTTCACCTAACTCAGCCGCAACGATAACTAGAAGTGTATCACCACTTCCCAAAAATGCATACTTAAGATCAAGGTCCATCTTCTTAGGAGCATGAGAATAGGACCTTATTCCTGTTAGAGCCCAAACGATTTCTTCATATTCTTCAACCTCCTCACGCTCAAAATTCAACAACACAACAGACAATGGCTCAACAGTAAGCTGCTTCTCTACAGATAATTCCTTGTCATCCTTATAATAAACATCAGCTACAGAGAACACATCCATATCTCTAGGCTACTTCATCGATTTGCATACATCAGAACGGACCACTTCATCATTCAGCCGAAATAAAAGCTCATTAGCTCCTAAATCAATAACCACACTTCCAGTTGTGAGGAAATAACATCCCAAGATTATGGGAACTTTAGAATCCACCTCGCAATCCAAAATAACAAAGTCTGCAGGAAAGATAAATGTAGAAACCTTCACCAATACATCATATAAGATACCAACAGGTTATTTTACCGACCTATCTGCCATCACAAGTCGCATATTGGTTGGTGTAGGATCACCCAACCCCAACTTTCTGTAAACAGATAGTGGCATCAAATTGATGCTATCTCCCAAATGGCACAACGCCTTAGCAAAATCCAACAATCTAAATTTGCAAGGAATAGTGAAAGCACCGGGATCTGCCTTCTTCTGTACTAAAGACCTCATGGCAATTGCACTGCAATGATGAACATTATCTGCCAGCTCATAGCTTACTGCCCGCTTCTTTGTCAAAAGGTCTATCATGAATTTAGCGTACCCAGGCATCTGTTCTAGCACCTCCACCAAAGGAACATTAATAGTCAGCTATTTCAACATAGTCATGAATTTACTGAACCTGGTGTCCTCAGTATTTTTCTTCAATCTCTGAGGAAAAGGTGGTGGTGGAGGAGGAATCATTTTCTCCACCACTTCCTTATTATCTTGCTTCTGCTTATCACTCTTTTCGGGCTGGTGACGTCTAGGTGTAACATCATGAACACTCTCTTCAGCTTCTACAACATCTTTATATTCTGCATCAATAACATTATCTGTTGTATCATCAACCACCTGCTTGCATTTAGATGGATTGTATAACACCTTAATACTCCGGTAGTAATAGCCATACATGTCCATCATTTCTTAGATTTTGCACAGTGACGCTAGGTAGGGTTCCAAGTTTTCTTTGATTGAATGCCGCTGATAGTTAACTCAATTATTGCTCCAGCTATTTTATTGCAGTAGAATCCGAATCAACCAATTGATTTATTGATGACAAATCATTCTTTACCTCAGTTACTCCCATGTTGGTTGCCTCCACTTCTTTGAATATATTAGCCATCATATCTTCCATTGACATCTTCCCAGAGCCAGATGCCACAGCCTCACGGTTTCTAGGAGGAATATACAAACCACTCCTGTCAGTCTTATTCTTCCAACTACCTTGATCACGATCCTTATATCCTGATTTATCATAATAGTTCTGACCTTGGTTTCCTTGGGCATTGCCTCGGAAACCCCCCCCCCCTGATTATTCAAGTAGTTAGCTTCTTCCTCAGAATCAGATTCATCTCTTCCATGTGCTACAACGGCCTTAACTTTTTTGGTCTTCCCTGATAATAAGTGCTTGGTAAGAAGATCTATCTGTGTCTTCATGTGAGCCATATCTTGGTTACGTTCCTCTTGTCTTCTCCTCTGTTCTGCTGTCATGCCAATAGATACAGTAGAGCTTGCTACCTCAGAATCCCTGGTAAGCCAAGCTCTACTCTGCTTTGTCATATGATCCAGCATATCACTTGCCTCAGTAAAAGTAAGGTTCATGAATAACCCCCCTGCAACATTATCAACCACTGGCTTTGTCACCAAATTCAAAGCTCTGTATAATATTTCCATCAAGTGGATATTGGTCATCTGATGATTTGGGCACCACATAAGCTTTTTCTTGAACCTCTCCCATGTTTCGTGAAGAGCTTCAGTTTGAAGCTGTCAAAAATTACTGATCTCATCTCGTAATTGGGCTCTCTTGGATGGCAAAAAGAATCTTTCTAGGAAAGCGTCTTTCAGTTGCCTCCAATTAGTAATAGAATCAAGAGTTAGACCGTTCAACCATAGAGTTGCCTCCCCAGACAGAGACAATGGAAATAAGCGCATTCGAATTGCATTCTGCCCAACTCCTGGATTGTCAAACGCCTTATATATTGAAATAAAATTAATCAGATACATATTTGGATCATCTTTTGCAAGTCCACCAAACAACCTTTTGAGTTGCAATAGCTGAATCATGGTGCTAGTGATATTGAACTTGGATCCAGGTGCCAAGGGCGGAGGAATAATAGCCCCTGTGGCACCAGCTCCATCCAGATCGTCATCATCATCATCAAAAGGAACCTGCACAGCTTGGCAGTAAGGTCTCATTCTAGCTTGACGATCTCTCCTATACATAGGTGCCTCCACCTCATCGGTACGCCTAGGATTTAGTAGGTCCTCATCACCCAGGTCCTCATCATCAGGATTTGTTGCTCTCCCTGGGTTTTCAATATTCTATTGATGCACTTGAGTAGCGGCCAATGCAGCTAATCGAGCCTACTCTTGTTGATCAGCTCTTCTTTCAATGTCTCGTTGCGCCTCCATCCTGCCAATAAGTTGCGGTTCAGGGTTTATGGGTAATAATGGCTGACCTAAACTTTGAGTGTTTGGCATAAACTCAAACAAACATGAATAAAACAAAAAAACAACTAAAAGTAAAATCTGAGAATCTTTGACCAAAGGGTCTAGTAACTATCACAAACTTAGTTGACAACCGTATTCCCCGGCAACGATGCCAAAATTTGATAACGCCCAAACTACAGCTCTCGTAAGAGTGTAAGCGGTCACTGTCAAATATAGAACCCAACGGGGTTGGGTGTCGAATCCCACAGGGAATACTTGGTCACTAAGTGTTACAACTATTAGTAGACTGTTGGTAAAAAATTCTACGAAAAGTGGGGATTTTAATCTAGGCGTGAATTAAGAATATCAAAGTAACGAATGAATGCTTTGTTTGGTAAGATTTAATCACAGAGAATAATAAGTTAGGGTTATGTCCACCTTATGAGTTCTACGTATCTATTAACTATGAGTAATGCGGAATTTAGACATGCATGTACTTATAGAGATTCGTATTCTAATGGTAAATCCTAGTGTTTCTCAACCATCAAGGATTATTTCACTTTAACTCTCTCGAGCTTAAAGTGTATAACTAATGGTACAAACTCTCCAAGAGGTTAATCCGGTTAAGGCAATAACGTGTAAATAGAGGTTGGTAGCCCTATTTCCTTGTCACGCTCTCTTTTCCAAATATGTAACTTTTTTCTCGAACAAGTTAATGCTATAATGATGTATTCTATATGTTTGTAAACACAAGAATTTAATTAAAAATGAAGAGAGTAATGATATAAGTAGCATACGCATCGATAATTCACAAACTCATAGTAATAGATAGTATATCCAAAGGCTTTCATAACCCTAACAGAGAATTTTAGCTACTCATGATTGTAACGAAGATCACAATAAACATCATCATCATCATAAAAAAACTAGAATAATCTCACGTTGGGATGAACTTGGCATCCAAAAAGGAGAATAACGTTTTTGCTCTCTATCCGTGTTCCAAGTTGAGCTGTGCTTCTCTGTTGGTAACTTACAGAATATGTAAACTGAATAATACTAAAAGTGGCATCTGAAAGGTATTGAAGCAATGAATAATGAATGCTGAAAAATTCACCAAATAGGGTTTTATAACATCCTTGTCCTAGTCCTACTAGGTTACTGCTGCACCCTTAAGTATTTAAAAATACTGCTTTTGCCCGGAACAGATTCTCCATGCATCATATTCAATCCACAATCTTCCAAAATCTGCCTTCCTTCTTACTTGAAGTTTCCCTTTGCTGCCCAAAGGTCCACAAAGTGCTAAAATCTTCATCATTAATACCTGAAAACATGCTAATCACGTTGGTTAGCTCACTTGCAAGAAAATGGACTAAAAGTGCAGGAATTATATATTTTGTCCTCAAAACTTAGCTACAACATGGGTAAATTATGGTGTTTAGGCGTGTAAATACATACAACATCACTGTGATTTTGTTATTTTATTACCTTAATTAGGCTTTTGTATAAATAACATCTTTTAGGGTTTCGTTAAAAACTTCAAAAATAGTTTTTGATATCTTGTAACTTAGTAAAGGGGAGTTCACTTGGTTTTTACTCTCTTAACTTTGAATTCAATTTTCCATCCTTTGATTTAGTTGTAGAAAATTCTTATTGTACTTGAAGGAGAAACAATTTTGAATTTCATGTTTTGTAAGTTCATTTGCTTTAAGTTATGAATTTAATCTTTGTTATATCTTTCTATATTATGAGCAACTAAAACCCACAACTAGGGTTGTGGGATCTATGATTATTATTTCATTGATTTAATAGTTGGATTAGGGTTGAATGATTGTGGGAATGTCTTAAAATTTTGTTGTTTTAACTTGAATCTATTGGTTGCAAACATTAAGCTATGTCTTAGGTTTTATTTGCTTATAACGGAGAAATAGACTAGAGGTCGTGAATTATCAACAGGGACTCAGAAGCTACCAACCTTCTGTTTAATGATTGATTCCATAAATAGATCAATCTACCTGATATAATATCCAGTTTGAAATAGATATGTTATCTAAGTTTGAGAGAATTAGATAACAAATTTTCTGGTGAGGTTGAGAGATAAGTCAGATAGTATCATCGATAGGGATAATCTGCTGTTCCCACCTATCACGAGAATCATGAACAATTATTATTCAATAGAGATTAATAGTCAAAGTGATCACAACCCTAGTTTCTCTATATCATTGATTCAAAATATTGAAATCTAAGTTTTGAGTTCTAAAATAAGTTGAAACATTAAAATTTGTTTGATTGATAAAAACACTATTTTGTCTTTTCTTATTATTTATTTCAATTTAACTTGTAGCTATAGTTTCGAACTAGTTTAATCGCCACTCACATTGTTCCCTGTGGATTCGACCTCGACTCTGAAGTTGGGTAAATATATTGACGATGACCGCCTTGCACTTATTTGAGGTGTAAGTTGAGCGTCATAAAAAATGGCATCATTGCCAGGGAATAATTTGGCGCATTGAGTTAGTTTGGAATTTTAGCTTACTTGCTTGAATTCAAACTTCTAAATATTTGTTGTGATTTCCTTTGTTTTTGTGTTAGGTAGATTTTATTTATTTTTGTTTATTTCTTACTATGGCATCATGGAATGAATGTAAGTTTGATGGTTGAAAATCTTATCTGGATGATCCATGTCCATATTGTGATGGACCCCAATTTTTGCAAGATTGTAGATATGCTCCTCAGAGAGAGATGTGTGCACTATCTCCATCCTACCAAGAGTATAATTGTTCTTTATGTGGTGGTCAATATGGACATTGGAGTGATTTCCCAAATGCCCTTTCCCCCTTTTGCGCTAACCCATGTCCTAGTTATTCTTATGAGTATGATAAATCTTATGGTTAAGAAAAGGAAAAACGAAGCACTGGAAAGAGTGACATTGAAGCTATGCCTCAACTAATGTTGGATCGTATAGACAGAATAAATGATACCATATGTTACATATTTCAAGACATTAGGCAATTTAATGAGGAAAGATAAAGGATAGAAGAGATGGATATCGAGGTCAATCATCCAAAACACTTTTCTACATTATGTTTAGATGATATCTTGTCTATCAAATCATTTAAAATAATGAAAGAGTGTGACGATGAAGAGCAAGATTCCTATACTGATGATGAGCTTGATGGTGATCAACCCTTGGAGATTTCCCAAACCAACCTAGCTAACCATAAGGGATGATTCCAAGATTGAGGGAATGGTGCTAGAGGCAAAAGAAGAAGCCAAGTCAATCTCTTATGAAGACTTTAGCCCAATTAAAAGTAAAAATGTTGAGAAGATGAATAAAAGTGAGTGTGTAGAGGATAGTGTAAATTTTGAAATAGGATTTGTTGGGCTACACTCGAAGCATTTTTCCACATTATGTTTAGATGATATCTTGTCTGTATAATCATCTAAACTAGTGGTAGACTATGAAGATGAGGAACAAGAATCCTATATTCTTTATTTTACACTTGATAAACAACAAAAAAACACACCTCACTTTATGTTCGAGTTGTTTACCATACATCATTCATTAATCGGCTTCTCAATCTTTTTACCACCTCCCTATGAGTAAGGCAAGAAGATTTTTACCACCTTCCTATGAGTAAGGCAAGAAGATGGACTCTAAGTTGGGGGTGAAATTCATATCCTCAAGGTGGAGGAAAAAACTGAGTTGGGTCGTGCCGCGATGTTAAACTAGGCGCTTCTTGGGAGGCAACACAAGGTAATTTGTTGTTTGTATTCGTATTATGTGATTGACATCAGATCTTCACACCCATGGTGCCACAGGTATGTTTCTAACTCTCTTGTTTAGATTTGACGTGTTGGGAACAATGCATGATATTAAGTTGAGGGTGGGGCTACTTTTGGGTGTTGATGTCCTCCTAGGGTTTTTGTTGTCGTGCCTCATTTCCTCAGAGTGTTGTTCCTATTAGAGCCGACATTTTTAGGTGTACTATGTTTGTTTTGTGATGTGTTGTTGTTAACTGGAGAAAAATAAGTATCTAGAGCAGTTGACATATATTTGTTGATATTTTAGACTGATAAACACCTCTCCGTTTGTCTATTTTATAACTGTGTGGTATACATTTATGTGTAACCACTGTGCATCTTGCTATGGCATTAGTATAGTGACATGATATCCACTACTAAACAATCGGATGAACCAGATAGGTAGTAGCTTGTGATGCACCTTTATGCCATGTGTGTGAGAGATACTACTTAGTTCCCTTTGTGTGTTAAATCCAGAACTTGCACGGTTAGTCTTACCTTGGTTGAAAGATAGGGGTTAGGAAAGGATTATAGGCCGTTTTAATTTGTAAGTCACTTTTTGCCTAAATGACCTTCCCTGTATGCTTGATATCTCTTGATCCCTATTTTGAGCCTGAATTGACCATTTCTTTCTATGACACCTATCACCTTCCTATTTAGATCATAATGAACCTATTTTGGCCCTGGTCCTCCTTGGACACTGTGCACCTAGACTTAGGTAAGCAACCTAAGTTAAGGGTGGCTATCATAGGGGTGCATGATGTAAACTGAGTATGAACAAAGGTAGAATAAAAGGAAAAGAATAAGTGAAAAAGAATAAAAAGCTGGGTGGTGTGGAAGAAGAATAAGGAAACAAAAAGAATGAAAAAGAAAAACCACATCCATCCTGAATAATATGTGATCAAGAAAAGGAGAAAAAGAAGAAAAAGGTTAATAAGTGAACCCCAAAAGTTATGGTAGTTCCAAGGAGGCTTAGTCACTCTAAATGCCATTAAATATCATACCATCCCTTAGCCTACATTAAAAGCCATAAAAAAGACCTATAGTGATCCTAACTTACCTGTCTTGACACCTTGGTAATGAAAATAAGGGAAAGCATATGGTATTTGACATGCATTGATTGGAATTTCTTTTTGAGAGTCAGTTTCTCTTGACCATCCCCGCATTGACATGCTTGAGTTCATATATGAGTGAGGAGGGACTTCTTTGTTGCAAGGGCACGTTGGTTGCATTGCTAGCTATTAACTTGTTTGTGTTGTTGAATTGATGCCATATCTCAATTTCTTTGGGTCACATTGTTAATCTTCATGGATATGCACAATTGGATTGAACATGGAGAGTGGCATGAGTTTTGAGCTAAACTTGATAATCAACTGTGATAGGTATCTTATGTGTCTCTTGGTTAAGCAACGTAGTATGGTGTTATGTAGTTGCTTGAGGACAAGAAATTATTTTATGTTGAGGGTGTTGATGTGTGAGTGATAACGCTCAATCTATAGCTCTCGTAGGAGTGTAAAGCGGTCGTTGTCAAATATAGAACCCAACTGGGTTGGGTATCGATCGCACAGGGAATAGCCGGTCAATAAGTAAGCAGAGATTATTAGACTTTTGGTGCAAGTCTCGTAAAAAGGGGGGATTGTAATGTGCAATTAATGTAACCAAAGTAATAGAGTAAAAACGGAAAATAGCAAAGTAAAAAAGAAAGAATGTTTAGTAAGATGTTAACCAATGAGAATCGAGAGTTGGGGTTATGTCCACCTTATGAGTTATACGTCTCTATTGGCTATGAGTTATGCGGAATTCAGACATGCATATACTTATAGAGAATTGTATTCAATGGTAAATCCAGGCATCTTTCGACCTATCAAGGATTATTTCACTTTAACTCTTTCGAGCTTAAAGTGTATCTAATGGTACGAATTCTCCAAGAGGTTAATCCAGTTACGGCACTAACTTTTTAACAGGGGTTCGTTCCCTATTATCTTGACATTATCTCTTTTCTAGACATATAACTTTTCTTTCGAACAAGTTAATGCTATACTGGCGTATTTTATGCGTCTGCAGTCACAAAGAATTTAGATTAAGATGAAGAGAATAATGATATAAGCAACATATGTGTCGCGAATTCATAAACTCATAGCAATAGATAGTATCTCATACGGCTTCCACAACCCCAACAGAGAAGTTTAGTTACCCATGAGTACGAAGAAAATCACAATAGACGTTATTATTGTACCATAATAAAGTTCTCACGTTGGGAATAGGGGTAAGAATGGCGTGAATTCCTTGTTGAGTAACATTTCTCTTGTTGTGGAAATTAAGAATCGAATAGATGAATAGAAGAAGAATAAAAAGTAGAATTAATTGTAAGAATGGAGAATGTAAGAATTGTAGAAGAATGAATAAAAATCTCTAGTAAGATAGGGTATTTATAACACCCATATCCTATTCCTACTAAGCTACTGCATTACTTAACCCATTCCTACTAGGTTACTGCATCATTATCCTAATCCTAATAAGTTACTGCATCACTTAAACCATTCCTACTGGGTTACTGCATCATTATCCTAATCCTAATAAGTTACTGCTGATCCCGAAAGTCTTGAGAAATGCTGTTTTTTCCCGAGACAGGTTTTCCATGCGTCACTTTTGGTCCTTTAGGCGTCCAACTTTGCTTTCCTTCTTTCGTGAAGCTTCCTTTGGCGTCAAGTTATCCATAAAATGCTGAAATCTGCATCATTTATACCTGAAAACTTGCTAATCACGTTTGTTAGCTCACTTACAGGAAAAAGGACTAAAAGTGCATGAATTATATATTTTGTCCTCAAAACTTAGCTAAAATATGGGTAAAATATAGCACCTTAGGCGTGTAAATTCACCTATCATCAACACCCCACACTTAAAGCTTTGTTCATCCTCGAACAAACTATCACGTCCATCTAAACATCTACTTAGGGTTTCACAGTAACAACACAAAATATTCGTCAAGACAAGTACAACAATTATCAATAAAGAGTAGTTTTCTGATCATTAGTAGAAACAATTCAACCTCCAACATAGACTCGTGATGATGGTTAATTCGTATTCAAAAGTTAAGGCACAAAGAATCATACACGACTACCCAAAACTCATCAACCATATGTGTCTCACAATATATTACCCATAATCGCTCACAAGTATTTTCATTTTATCGAAACATAGGTATACAAGTATCCTTGCTCTCACTCTCACAAAGAATTCATATGTTGCAACTGATGACCACAGGCTTGCCCTTAGTGTAATGCTCCACTAAATATCAGAATGCTAAGCTTAGTATCAAATAGGTCTTTTGCTGGTTATAATGTAGGCTAAGGGACGGGTAGGACTATTTTGGCCAGAAATAGTGACTATGTTCCTAAGCACTTTAATACATCACGTTATGTCATTAACACTTTTCTTTCAAACAACCTTTCTACTTTCTTTTATTCTACCACCCCTTTTCTCCTCTTTTGTTTTTCAATTTTGAACATAACTAACTTTTCAGTTTTCCTTTCCTTTTTCCTTTCATAACATACCTCTTATGATAACAATTCTTTTTCATAACAATTTCAAGCATCAATACATTCTAAAGCATCATACTCATCCAATTTTCTCTTATTTTGTCACATGACTTTACGCTTTAAAGCACTTAGGAATTTGGATCAAATTATGGTCTTGAACAAAATATGGATTAGGCTTACATATGAGGCTGTCAAAGAAAATAGGCTAAAGGCTCAAAAGGGGTTATCTAGGATAATGTCCATAGGTAGGTAAAAAGAAGGTAAACAATCACAGGCTGCCAAAGAAATGCCTAAATCATCTCCTAGACTTGCACTCTTTATTTTCTCTTTACATACATACCAGGCAAGTTCTTGCATCAGCCACAGACACAGAATATACTATTATCTCACACACACAAGGCACATGGTCGACTTTTTTGGGAGTAGTATAGACTCTTGACCCATCAGATGAAGGAATTGAACCACACAATATCACATAGTGAGTCACAATTAGAGCCTAAACGTCTCAATAGTCATGATTTTAGCACGAACTCTTGTTATAATATCATGCTGCCTATTAGAATAATTTCATGCAAAGTAAAAAAAATTTACTACTAAAAAAACAAAAAACTAAAAAAAAACTAAACAAACAGACATAAATAAATGCAAATGTAGATAGAGAAGTATAGTATGCAAATACCAGCACCCCACACTTAGATGGGACACACTGCCCTCAGTGGAAAATAAATAAGAAGAACCTGGTTGGTCGGAATCATCCTCTATGTCTTGGGTCATACCCCCTGCATCGGACTCATTATCAGAGTCGTCATCCTCAGAAGTTCCTCATAAGTATCCCACTTGATTCCAAGAATGCGTCGAGGTATTTGCAACACGGAGGATTCAGCTTGCTTTTTTCTTCCTCTTTTCTTACCTTTCTATGAGGTGGGCGCTTTTTCTTTTCCTTGTCTTGCTTTTGGTGCCATTGTACCTGAGTTAGATCAATAAACAAGCAGTAGTGGCACCACCCCACACTTATGTTGTTGGCACAAACTAGTGAAGTGAACGATATTGATTACTAAGACTTCATTGATATCCGATTAGATGTCATGATCAAACAATAAAATCAGTGCAGTCATACTTCATGAAATCTTGGCAATACTTACATGTTTGATATATCAAGACTACTACATAGAGATTGAATCAAGTTATAGCATCTAGAAATAATCACAACCTCATATGTTGGTAGTCAACCATGATTCTTATCTCGACGAACAATTCATTCCAACATGTAATCTTTCTATTGACAAAAGTATGCAATTTTCGTGACCATATCAATTCCGCAAAAGTATGACAGTGCATCAAAATCAAATACAAGTTGGTAACAAGTCAAGATCATCCTTACGTATTTGTTCACTCACTTAGTTGTATCTCAACATATCAACCACATTCAAATCACTACTACTACTTCAAGATTTAACAATTCATTATAGGCGTAGTAGTGTAGTACTTGCGGAATATAAATGAAGAACAAAGAAGTACTTACGTGATTGATGCCTTTGGAAGATTTTCTTGTGAAGTAAAAGAGCAAAAGAAAATTTTTTGAGAGGATTTGGAGAGGTAGGCGGCGCTTATGCTAGGTTTGCAATGTGTTTTTGGTCCAAGACTAAGTCTCTTATTTATAGGGCAAGCTTGGGTTGGGTTTTGACCCATTTAAAATCGGTTTTGGAGAGAAAAAGTGACCATAGACAGCGCCTTTTGCTTTGCCTATGCTTGGCATAGGCGGCGCCTTTTGCATAGCATTGTTGAGCATAGGCGGTGCCTATGCCATGGAATTGTTAGGCATAGGTGGCACCTATATCATAGCATATGAGATTCAGAGACAAAAGGCATTGGCATAGGCGGCGCCTATGCTATGGCATACTTGGGCATGGGCGGTGCCTATGCTATGGTACACTAGAATCCGAGAGCTTATGCCATAGCATAGGCCTTGCCTTATTCGTGGCCTAGTTTTACATAGGCCTAGCCTTGTTCGTTGCCTATATTTTCATAAGCAATGCCCAATTCATAGCCTTTTGCTTCTTCATTCCTAACTTACCACCTTCATCTTGCAATACTTCCAAATCAAAATTTGAGACCAATCTCTTCGTTTACACCTCTTGTACCTACATTTACTCAAAAACAACAAAAATAATTAGAACGATGGGTTGCCTTCCACCAAGCGCCTTAGTTTTGGTCGTGGCTTGACAAAATCCTAAGAAAACAACAAAAACAATTATGAACTATGGGTTGCCTCCCACCAAGCGCTTGATTTATTGTCGCGGCACAACATAGCTATCTCGATTACTTAGACTTCATCGAGATAGATGGTGCATCATTTTCTGAATGGATTTAGACGACGCTGATACTTACTTGTAGGCATGCAATCTTCTTCGAGATAATTCTTGTGCATACATATCCCAGGTGGAATACCAATTATATCATCAATAGACCAACCAATGGCTCTCTTGTACCTCTTCAGAGCATAGATGAGAGCCTCTACTTGCTGTTTACTTAAATCATTCGCCACACTTACCGGATGTATATTTCTACTTTCCAAGAACACATACCTTAGATAATCGGGGAGCTCTTTCGATTCTAGCATTGGTGGCTTTTCAATGCAAGTCTTCGCTGTTGGTGGCGGTTGATTCTTAAGATCAAGGTCCGGCTGTTTAGAAGTATGAGAATAGGACCCTATTTTTGTTAGAGCACACATTGTTTCTTCATAATCTTCATCATCCTTATGCTCAACGTTCAGTAGCGCGGCAGACAATGGCTTGACAGTAAGCTGTTTCTCTACAGATAATGCTTTCTTATCCTCATAATGAACATCAGCTACAGAGAACACGTTCAGATCTTTGGGTTGCTTCATTGATTTGCACAAATCAAAACAAATCACTTCGTCGTTCATTCGAAATAAGAACTCATTATCTCTCATGTCAATAAGCACACTTCCAGTTGCGAGGAAGGGGCGTCCCAAGATTATGGAAACGTCAAAATCTACCTCACAATCCAAGATAATGAAATCTGCGGGAAATATGAATGAAGAAACTTTCACCAACACATCATTCAAGATACCCACAGGTCATTTTACCGACCTATCAGCCATCACGAGCCTCATATTGGTTGGTGTCGGATTGCCTAACCCCAACTTCCTATAGATGGATAGTGGCATCAAATTGATGCTAGCACCCAGATCGTACAATGCCTTAGAAAAATTCAAAGATCCAACAGTGCAAGGAATAGTGAAGGCACCAGGGTCGGCCTTTTTCTGAACTAGCGATCTTGTAGCGATTGCACTGCAATGGTGAACATTATCTGCCGGCTCATAGCTTACCTCCCGCTTCTTTGTTAAAAGGTCCTTTATGAATTTTGCCTACCCAGGCATTTGCTCTAGTGCCTCCACCAACGGAACATTAATGGTCAGCTGCTTTAGCATCGTCATGAATTTACTGAACCATGTATCCTCCGCAATCTTCTTCAATCTTTGAGGAAAAGGTGGTGGTGGAAGTGGAATTGTTTTCTCCACGGCTTTCTTCTCCTCTTTCTTCCAAATTTCGGTCATTTCAGGCTGCAACCTACTAGGGGTGACATCATTGACGTCGTGGTCAGATTCTTCAGCGTCTTCTCCATTAGCCTTATCATCATTGTCCGCTATATCGTCGACCACTTGCTTGCCTTTGGATGAAGTTTCCAGCACCTTACCACTTTGGGTAGTAATAGCCATGCATGATCCGTCATTCCTTGGATTTTGCAAGTATTGCTAGGTAAAGTGCCAGCCTTTCTTTGATTGAGTTCTGCTGAAAGTTGGCTCAATTGCTGCTCTATTTGCTTTATTGAAGTGGAATGTGAATCAACCAATTACTTCATTGAAGACAAATCATTTATTACCTCCGTTACTCCCGTGCTGGTTGCTTTCACTCCTTTCAATAGTTTAGCCATCATATCTTCCATGTTTCCAGAACCAGATGCAGTGGCGTCACGTCTTCCAGGGGGAACATACAAACCACTATTGTCATTCTTGTTCTTCCAACTACCTTGGTCCTTGTTTACAGATCCATCATAATAGTTACGACCTTGGTTTCCTTGGGCATTGCCTCAGAAACCCCCCTGATTGTTCAAGTAGTTGGCTTCTTCTTCTGAATCAGATTCGTCTCTTCCTTTTGACGCAATAGCTTTGACTTTTTTGGTCTTCCCTGATAATAGATGCTTTGTAAGAAGATCCACTTGTGTTTTCATGTGCGCCATATCTTGATCACGTTCTTCTTCTCTTCTCCTTTGGTCTGCAGTCATGCCAATAGATAAAGTGGGGCTTGCTACCTCAAAATCCCTGGTTTGCCAAGCTCTACTTTGCTTAGTCATCCGGTCTAGCATATTGCTTGCCTGACCAAAGGTGAGGTCCATAAATGATCCTCCAGCCGCATTATCTACCACTGGTTTAGTATTGAATTCAAGGCTCTGTATAGTATCTCTATTTGGTGAACATTAGTTATATGGTGGTTTGGTCACCTCGTTAGCTTCGTCTTGAACCTCTCCCATGTTTCATGAAGAGCTTCAGTTGGAAGTTGTCTAAAGTTGCTGATTTCATCTCTCAATTGTGCTTTTTTGGATGGCGGAAAGAATCTTTCTAGGAAAGCATCTCTTAATTGCCTCCAATTTGTAGTAGAATCAGGAGTCAGCCCATTCAACCATAGAGTTGCCTCCCCAGACAGAGACAATGGAAATAAGCGTAATCGAATTGCATTCTGACCAACGCCAGGATTGTCAAAAGACTTGCATATAGAAATAAAGTTGATAAGATGCATATTCGGATCATCGCCTGCTAGTCCACCAAATAATCCCTTGAGTTGCAATAACTCAATCATGGTGCTCATGATGTTGAACTTGGCTCCGGGTGCCAATGGTGGAGTAATAATAGCTCCTGTGGCTCCGACTCCATCAAGATCATCATCATCATCGTCGAATTCTGGTTGCATGGGTTGCCGATCATACCTAAACCTAGCTTGATGACCTCTTCTATTGGCAGGTGTTGTTATCTCAACATCATGCCTCGGGTTTAGTAACTCGTCATCACCTAAATCCTCATCATCAGGATTGATTGTTCGCCCAGGATTATCAATATTTTGTTGATGTACTTGGGCGGCGGCAAGAGCAGCTAGTCTCGCCTGTTCCTGTTGAGCAGCCATTCTTTTGATTTCCATTTGTGCCTCCATTCTACCAATACGTTGTGGTTCAGGATTGATAGGTAATAACAGTTGACCAGAACTTCGAGTATGGGGCATGCACTCAATAAAAACCTGCTAAAAACAAAAACAACAACTAAAAGTAAAAGTACGAGAATCTTTGACCAAAGGGTCTAGTAATTATCAAGAACTTAATTGACACTCGTATTCCCCAACAACGGCGCCAATTTTTGATAACGCTCAATCTACAGCTCTCGTAGGAGTGTAAAGCGGTCGTTGTCAAATATAGAACCCAACTGGGTTGGGTATCGATCCCACGGGGAATAGCCGGTCAATAAGTAAGCAAAGATTATTAGACTTTTGGTGCAAGTCTCATAAAAAGGGGGGATTGTAATGTGCAATTAATGTAACCAAAGTAATAGAGTAAAAATGGAAAATAGCAAAGTAAAAAGAAAGAATATTTAGTAAGATGTTAACCAATGAGAATCGAGAGTTGGGGTTATGTCCACCTTATGAGTTATACGTCTCTATTGGCTATGAGTTATGCGGAATTCAGACATGCATATGCTTATAGAGAATTGTATTCGATGGTAAATCCAGGCGTCTTTTGACCTATCAAGGATTATTTCACTTTAACTCTTTCGAGCTTAAAGTGTATCTAACGGTACGAATTCTCCAAATCCAGTTACGGCACTAACTTTTTAACAGGGGTTCGTGCCCTATTACCTTGACATTATCTCTTTTCTAGACATATAACTTTTCTTTCGATCAAGTTAATGCTATACTGGCGTATTCTATGCATCTGCAGTCACAAAGAATTTAGATTAAGATGAAGAGAATAATGATATAAGCAGCATACGTGTCGCGAATTCATAAACTCATAGCAATAGATAGTATCTTATACGGCTTCCATAACCCCAACAGAGAAGTTTAGTTACCCATGAGTGAGAAAGAAATCACAATAGACGTTATTATTGTACCACAATAAAGTTCTCACGTTGGGAATAGGGGTAAGAATGGCGTGAATTCCTTGTTGAGTAATGTTTCTCTTGTTGTGGAAATTAAGAATCGAATAGATGAATAGAAGAAGAATAAAAAGTAGAATTAATTGTAAGAATGGAGAATGTAAGAATTGTAGAAGAATGAATAAAAATCTCTGGCAAGATAGGGTATTTATAACACTCATATCCTATTCCTACTAAGCTACTGCATTACTTAACCCATTCCTACTGGGTTACTGCATCATTATCCTAATCCTAATAAGTTACTGCATCACTTAAACCATTCCTACTGGGTTACTGCATCATTATCCTAATCCTAATAAGTTACTGCTGATCCTCAAAGTCTTGAGAAATGCTGTTTTTGCCCGAGACAGGTTTTCCATGCGTCACTTTTAGTCCTTTAGGCGTCCAACTTTGATTTCCTTCTTTCGTGAAGCTTCTTTTGGCGTCAAGTTATCCATAAAATGCTGAAATATGCATCATTTATACCTGAAAACTTGCTAATCACGTTTGTTAGCTCACTTACAGGAAAAAGGACTAAAAGTGCATGAATTATTTATTTTGTCCTCAAAACTTAGCTAAAATATGGGTAAAATATCGCACCTTAGGCGTGTAAATTCACCTATCATCAGTGAGCAGATGCTAACACATTTGACGCTTTTAACTCTAAATAATTGCAAAGTCTTAAGCAACTTTTGGTTGTTTTTGATTGTTTTCTTGTGATATTGTAGTTGTAGCAAGGATGGGAGGAAAACATAGGAAAGATGAATAAAATAAGTAAAATCTAGTAAAAGTGAGCTGATATGAGTCTGATGGCATTTCTTGCAAGCCGTCAGAGATGTGGTAAGCTACCTTAAAAAGGCATCAATAAGAACAGTGAAGAAGAGTTGCTGGATGAAGGTGACGACATTCTCAATATATCATCACAAGTGTGGTAAGCCGTCAGAAGATGCCATCAAGTGGGATAGAACATGGTGAAATAAACTAAAGGTCTGATGACATTTGCTACATGCCATCACTCCTCTGGTAAGCCGTCGGAAGACATCATCAGAGTGAGGCAGAACAGGTTATGAAGGCACGACTTCTGATGACATATCTAAGACGCCGTCAGAAGACGAATGATCAACACCAGTATGCCATCACCTAAATCCAAGACCAACTGTGATTTTGTTATTTTATTACCTTAATTCGGCCTTAGTATAAGTAACATCTTTTAGGGTTTCATTGAAAACTTCGGAAGCAGTTTTTGACATCTTGTAACTTAGTAAAGGGGAGTTCACTTGTTTTTTACTCTCTTAACTTAGAATTCAATTTTCCATCCTTTGATTTAGTTGTGGGAAATTCTTATTGTACTTGAAGGAGAAAAAATTTTGAATTTCATCTTTTGTAAGTTCACTTGCTTTAAGTTATGAATTTAATCTTTGTTATCTCTTTCTATATTATGAGCAACTAAAACCCACAACTAGGGTTGTGGGATCTATGATTATTATTTCATTGAGTTAATAGTTGGATTAGGGTTTGAGTGATTGTGGGAACGTCTTGAAATTTTATTGTTTTAACCTGAATCTATTGGTTGCAAACATTAGGCTATGCCTTAGGTTTTATTTGCTTATAACGGAGAAATAGACTAGAGGTCGTGAATTATCAACAGGGACTCGGAAGCTACCAACCTTCTGTTTAATGATTGATGCCGTAACTGGATCAATGTACTTGATATAACATCTGGTTCGAAATAGATATGTTATATAAGTTTGAGAGAATTAGATAACAAATTTTCTGGTAAGGTCGAGAGATAAGTCAAATAGTATCATCGACAGGGATAATTTGTTGTTCCCCACCTATCACGAGAATCATGAACAGTTATTATTCAATGGAGATTAATAGTCATAGTGATCACAACCCTAGTTTCTCTATATCATTGATTCAAAATATTGAAATCTAAGTTTTGAGTTCTAAAATAAGTTGAAACATTAAAATTTATTTGATTGATAAAAACCCCTATTTTGTCTTTTCTTATTATTTATTTGAATTTAACTTGTAGCTATAGTTTCAAACTATTTTAAACGCCACTCACATTGTTCCCTGTGGATTTGAACCCAACTCTGAAGTTGGGTAAATATATTGACGACGATCGCCTCGCACTTAGTTGAGGTGTAAGTTGAGCGTTATCAGTTACATGTCCCATCAACTCCTTATTCAGATTATTCAAACAATAGAGGCTTTAAAACTATATGTAGTCTAGATTTCATCTTTGTTTTGGGTATTTCATTACCCCACTCAGATGTTATATTATCCATGTTATGTTCAGTATTGAACCTTATGGCCTTTTAGTGCATGTTTCTGCATTATTATGTTATATTATGTAGTGTACAGGTACAAATATCAGTTATGGCTTAGCTTGTAGTTTTTCAGGGTCTTGAGTATCGCGTAGCAATTTGGGTACCATATTCGGGGCGTTACATTCATATTCATCGCTACAAATTTGGATTGGATAAAAGGCGGCCTGCTGTGGCTACTGAGAGATCTTATCTACATCTTCCCAGAGCTGTATCACCTCCTCTATTACCTTAGCAAAATCTGGAATGAACATTTCATCGAGCTTCTTGTTGATGCGCTCCTCCATGTTGTCCATACGCAGCTGGATGTTTCTATACGGATGCAACGCATCCTCAACAATCCTCTCAACAAAAGGCTTGAAATATCTATCCCATATAGCCATCTTCTTCTCAACCTTTTTGACGGTTTGGACCATCTAGGTACAATTCTCCTAGTTTAGCCTGTATTCCGCATATTGGGGTGGGACAGATGCATAGTATAGGGTCCTACTCATAGGTATTAAATCTAAACACGCACAAGCGACAGAAGGTGTATACACTATCATTGGTAATGGCATACCTACAGAAAAATCTGATGGTTCGGGCACCGGTGCGGACTGAGTCTGCTGAATTGGAGGCCTGTTGGTTCACAAATAGAACCTTGAGTTATCCTTAATATTCTCTATATCTTATTTGTGTAGTGCTGGAACCTCATTATCTACTCCACTGATCAATGGAACATCTGCCTTCTTCCACAACTCGGTGATGAGGTAGGGAAATGGTAGGGAAGTGTGAGTCTTGTGCGCACGAAAAAATAGCTCATCAAAAATGATACGACCAAAATCAACGTTCAACCCTTCAATCAATGCAGTAAGAAGCACAACTCTGGTGCTCTCCAAATGAACATCACCACCTGTGGATATAAGCCTAAGTCGTACAAACGCCCACTAGATTTAGCCCTAAAGCTTAAGGACTTCTTTGATATGTGTGCATGGGGGTTGTGTACCCATAAAGGATCACCCCCATATGTCAATATCCTTTCTAACCAAGGCCTTTATTCAGCCCGTGTGAATAGCCGATGATCCTACTCCTGAAAAACCCCTGGTATCTGATAGTCAGGCCCAAATAAGAACCTGTTCAAGGTACACTCTAAAATGTCAATGTCAACTCCGTGCATAGGGAATGAATCAAGATTATTCCTATCTGCATCTATCATACCCTTGGGTAAGTCTTTTTCTAACAAGGCCAAGGAATTGGCAAAAAATTCACCAACTAAGTGAGGTTGTTAGGATCTGAGGGGCCTACTCATCCAAGCCAACTCATATTCATTGAAACAACGCTCGATTTCTATCTATTCGTTCAGGGAAGTTGTGACAATTTTGTGCTCCTCGAAAATCATCCATTTCATAGGCAACCTATCCGTTGGTTCCATCCCTTTGTAGAAAATCGCACGAGAACCCAACATTTGCCACCTGATGGTGTCCCTGAGTTGTTGATCTTTTGCATCGAATGACATTTGGATCCTCTTGTTCGGGGGCCTAACCTTGAACAGGGTTAGAGGATTCAACCCTCACCTTGAGAGAAACGGAAAGTGAGGTACTTCTACTGCTTCTTTTAACCACCTCGTCAGATGAGAAAAATGAAGAAATTATCGGTTGATGACTTTGCCTAGTGTTACGAGTTGATGCATTAGAACTTTGTGTTTGACCGGTACGTTGTCTTCTGCCTCTTCCTCTAGATGGTGGAACTTTTGGAGCCATAGTACCTGAAAGTACATCATTTAACAATTTCAGGCACAAAATAGAGGAAAGAATTATTTTGGACCAGCGACGATACAAAGGGACGGTCCATCGAGCATGCAACAGTCTGTGGACCTTTACCATCGGGTTAATCTAGTGAATCAAGTTTTGAATGATGTGCGACGGTCTGTCATGACTCCGATCGCCCATCGCGAGTACCATCACTTGCAACTAGCTAATTTAAGCCTCTTTGAGGCATTTTACCGAACACCTTATGTGCACTTACTATTCAAACAATTTTAATGGTATTTTTCTCAATAACATAACACCACAAGTTGCTATTTTTGATCCATGGGTTACTCAGACTTCCACAGGACAGTGTGTGCTTTGTTTCAACTAAACAAAAAAGATGAACAACAATCACCAAACAAAATAAAAGAAACAACATTTGTTCTCTTGATTTAACCCGTTTTGATTCACTCATTATGTTGAAAAAATATAGAAAGAGAAAGGAAATACGTACCTTGTTGTTGCAGTATGAATGTGTTACTCAAACTTCATATGATGAACTTCGAATAACACATGAATATTTGTTTTTCTGAAAGGAACTTTAGTGCGCTTGTAATGAGGAATGAAAGAGGAGAAATGAGTTTAAATAGAGAAGGAAAGGAAGGTGGGTAGTTTTAAAGTCAAATGAAAAGATTCAGGGATTTTGAAATGTTGGGAGTTACTTAACCATTTCACATTATCAATTTAAAAACCATTTTGGATTTGATAGGAATTAAAAATCATCTATTTAAAGTGATCCAACCTGACCCACTAAACTAGGGTTAAGTACGACAGTGAGGTCGACGGTATGTAGAATATGTGATGGTCCGTCGGATATACCATCGCAACTTTCCAGTGACCCTACCTGGGACCAACCTACAATGGTTCAATGTGATGGTTCGTCGAATACTCAATGGTCCATTGGACCATCCCGTCGCGACTTTCGAGAATCCTAGTTTCTAGACTTGTTATGACGATGGACCTCGATGGTTCATTGATACGACGATGATTCGTAGGTTATCTTGAACTTTCATTGCATCTATTTTCCTTTATTTTAGTACCTGTACACTTATATAAACCCTTTAGTTTGAACAAATCAACAAATACCTAAAAATAATTCTATACAATCAACAAAAATGTGGGTTGCCTCCCACTAGCGCTTGATTTATTGTCGCAACATGACTTAGATATCTTGATTACTCAATTTAATCAAGATCGATGTTAACAACACTATTTATCGAGTCATTCATACTGATATACATTTTAACACATTGGCCATTAACTTTAAAGACACCTCCATCTTTACTTTTAAGTCCAACTACTCCAGATGGGTAGACTTGATTTACCTTAAATGGACCTAAAAAGAAGTACCAATTCATCTTTCTAAAAGTCGCGCTTTGAAATTCTATGATCTTTGTACTTTCTCATTCATTCTTTGTATAAATATTCTCTCTCATAGGCCCCAAGATAAAACTCGTCCAACTCATTTAATTGCTCCAACCGTAATTCTGCGGCTTTACCCCAGTTCAAGTAGCCTCTTCAGAGCCTACATTACTTTATGTTCTAGCTCCACTGGCAAATGAAAAGCCTTGCCATAGACCAATTGGTATGGATACATGCTAATTGGAGTCTTGAAAGTTGTGCGGTAAGCCCATAATGCATCGTCTAGCTTCCTAGACCAATCTATCCTGTTGGCATTTACCGTTTTGGAAAGGATAACTTTGATTTATCTATTAGTGACTTCTACTTGCCTGCTGGTTTGAGTATGGTACGGGGTGGCTACCTTATACTATTTAACCCCATACTTTTCCAAGGTTTCCTTGAAGATTTTGTTACAGAAGTGAGATCCCCCCATCACTTATTATGGTACGTGGTACCCCAAAGAAAGAGAAGATATTCCTTCATAAAAATGCAACCACCCATCTACTTTCATTATTTGCTAAAGCTGCTGCTTCAACCCACTTTGACACATAGTCAACAACGACGAATATGTACTTTATTCCAAATGAACTTATGAAAGGCCCCATGAAATCAATACCCCAAACATCGGATAATTCTACCTCAAGCATCATAGTCATTGGCATTTCATGGTGTTTGGAAATGGACCCTTGCCTTTGTCATTGATCACATCTCTTTACAAACTCGTAGGAGTCTTTGAATAAAGTAGGACAATAGTAGCCACTCTGAAGAACTTTTCGCGCGGTTCGATCACCTGCATGATGAGCATCTACTGGAGAAGCATGAGACACTTCCAGTATCAGATAATACCATCTGCACATCGGCTAAACAAATATGGCTCATCCCAGAAGTAATCCTTCATATCACGGAGAGACTTTTTTTTTTACTGAAATGAAAGGTTCTCTGGGAGCATTTCACTTACCACAAAATTTGTGAAATCCGCATACCAAGGTATTTTCTCAATAACTATAGCAAATATTTTTTCATCTGAAAAAGAATCATCAATATCTAGCTCATTTTGGGTCACTTCCTCTTCTTCGAGTCTAGAGATGTGGTCTGCTACTTGGTTCTCGCACCCTCTTCAATCTTTAACTTCAAAGTCAAATTTTTGTAGCAGTAATACCCACCGGATCAACCTTGGTTTAGTGTCTTTCTTTGCCATTAGATATCTCAGCGTTGCATAGTCGGTTAGAACCACTACCTTGGTTCCCAACAGGTAAGTGATGATAGGCGAATTTACGCGCCTATATCAATATATTTTGCCCATATTTTAGCCTAGTTTTGAGAACAAATTATATATTTCATGCACTTTTAGTCCTTTTTCCTGTAAATGAGCTAACGAACATGATTAGTAAAGTTTCAGGTATAAATTATGCAAAATTCAGCATTTTATGGCTTACTTGGCGCAAAAGAAAGCTCCCGAAGGAACGAAAAGGAAGTTACACGCCTAAGGACCAAAACTGATGCATGGAAAATCTGTCCCGGGCTAAAACAACATTTCTGAAGACTTTGGGGACCTGCAGTAACTTAGTTGGATTTGGACAATGATACCTTAACCTAGTACAATTGGGTTATGTATTTCATTAGTTTATTTGGATTATGATAATGTTACATTAACCTAGTACATTTGGGTTAAGTATTCCATTAGCCTAGTAGGATTTGGTTAGATATTTTATTTATCTAGTAGGACTAGGATATGGGTATTATAAATACCCTATCATGCTAGAGATTTTTATTAACCTCCTTACCTTCTAATCATCTTTCTACAATTCTTCTAATCTTTCCATTAATCTTATTTTCTTCTACTCTTCTATTCTTAAATTCCACAACAAGAGAATCGTTACCTTGCTAAGGAATTCACGCCTCACACCTACCACCTAAGCTACAGGAAATTACTCAATCTTGTGGTATAACAACAATGTCAATCGTGATCTCCTTCGCATTCATGGGTAACTAAACTTCTCTGTTGGGGTTATGGAAGCCGAATGAGTTACTATCTATTGCTGTGAGTTTGTGAGTTCGTGACACGAATATTGCTTATATCATTATTCTCTTCATCTTAATCTACATTCTTTGCGGTCGTAAACGCAAGAATACGCCAGTCTAACATTTAACATGTTCGAAAGAAAGGTTATTTGTCTGGAAAAGAGATAATGTCAAGGTAGTAGGACACCCTTTCCTATTAAAAAGCTAGTGCCATAACTGGACTAACCTCTTGGAGAATTCATACCATTAGACACGCTTTAAGCTCGAAAGAGTTAGAGTGAAATATTCCTTGTTGAGGTCGAAAGATGCTTGGATTTACCATCGACTACAATTCTCTATAAGCAATTGCATGTCAGAATTCTACACACTCATAGCCAATAGAAACGTATACCTCAGACGGTGGACATAACCCCAATGCTTCAATTCTCATTGTTTACAACTCACGTGACAATCTCTCTCTCTTTACTTTATTATTTTCAGCTTTTGTTTACATTACTTGCACGACAAGACTCCCCCCTTTTTATGAGACTTGCACCAAAAGTTTAGTAATTTTGCTTACTTGTTGGCCAAGCTATTCCCTGTGGGACCGACACCCAACCCAGGTTGGGTTCTATATTTGCTAACGACCGCTTTACACTCCTACGAGAGCTGTAGATTGAGTGTTATCAAAAATTGGCGCCGTTGCCGGGGAATACGAGTGTCCATCAAGTTCGTGATAATTACTAGACCCTTTGGTCAAAGATTCTCGTACTTTTACTTTTAGTTTTTGTTTTTGTTTATTGCAGGTTTTTACTTTAGTGCATGCCCCATACTCGAAGTTCTGGTCAACCGTTATTACCAATCAATCCTGAACCACAACACATTAGAAGAATGGAAGCACAAGCTGAAATCAACAGGATGGCTGCTCAACACGAGCAGACGAGATTAGCCGCTCTTGCTGCCGCCCAAGTACACCAGCAAAACATTGATAATCCTGGGCGAGCAACAAATCCTGATGATGAGGATTTAGGTGATGACGAGTTGATAAACCCAAGGCATGTCGCTGAAACTACAACACCTGCCAACATAAAAGGTCGACAAGCTCGGTATCGGTATGATCGTCAACCTTTGCAATCAGCTTTCGACGATGATGATGATGATCTTGATGGTGCCAGAGCCACTGGAGCTATAATTCCACCACCATTAGCGCCCGGAGCCAAGTTCAACATCACTAGCACCATGATTCAGTTATTGCAACTCAACGGATTATTTGGTGGACTAGCAGGCGATGATCCGAATATGCATCTCATCAACTTTATCTCTACATGCAAGTCTTTTGACAATCCTGGTGTTGGTCAGAATGCAATCTGATTACGTCTATTTCCATTGTCTCTGTCTGGGGAGGCAACACTATGGTTGAATGGGCTGACTCCTGATTCTATTACAAATTGGAGGCAATTGAGAGACGCTATCCTAGAAAGATTCTTTCCGCCATCCAAAAGGGCACAATTGAGAGATGAAATCAACAACTTCCGTCAGCTTCCCACTGAAGCTCTTCATGAAACATGGGAGAGGTTCAAGACAAAGCTAGAGAGATGCCCAAACCATCACATGACTAATGTTCACCTCATGGAGATCTTGTATAGAGCCTTGAATTCAATAACTAAGCCAGTGGTGGATAACGCAGCTGGAGGATCTTTTATGGACCTCACCTTTGGTCAAGCAAGTAATATGCTAGATCGTATGACGAAACAAAGTAGAGCTTGGCATACCAGGGATTCTGAGATAGCAAGCTCCACTTTATCTATTGGCATACTGCAGACCAAAGAAGAAGAGAAGAAGAACGTGATCAAGACTTAGCGCACATGAAAACGCAAGTGGATCTTCTTACAAAGCATTTATTATCAGGGAAGACCAAAAAAGTGAAAGCTGTGGCGCTAAAAGGAAGAGACGAATTTGATTCGGAAGAGGAGGCCAACTACTTGAACAATCAGGGGGGTTTCCGTGGGAATGCCCAAGGAAACCAAGGTCGAAACTATTATGATAAATCTGGAAGCAAAGACCAAGGTAGTTGGAAGAAAAACAATGAAAAGAGTGGTTTGTACGTTCCCCCTGGTAGACGTGATACCACCACATCTAATTCTGAAAATATGGAAGACATGATGGCTAAATTATTGAAAGGAGTGGAAGCAACGAGCGCGGGAGTTACGAAGGTAATTAATGATTTGTCCTCCATGAAGAAATTAGTTGATTCTCATTCCACTTCTATCAAGTAAATAGAGCAGCAATTGAGCCAACTTTCAGCAACATTCAATCAAAGAAAGGCTGGCACCTTACCTAGCGATACTGTGCAAAACCCAAGGAATGATGGGTCATGCATGGCCATCACTACCAGAAGTGGTAAGGTGCTGGAAACTTCAGCAAAAGGCAAGCAAGTGGTTGACAAAGTTGCGGACATGGACGACAATGCAAAAGGAGAAGATGCCGCAACAACTACTCCCAACGTCAAGGACGTTACACCTAGTGACGTGCAGCCTGAAAAAATGGAAAAACGGAAGTAAGAGGAGAAGAAAGCCGTGGAGAGAAAACTTCCATACCCACCACCACCTTTTTACCAAAGATTGAAGAAGGTGGCGGATGATACGAAGTTCAGCAAATTTATGACTATGTTGAAGCAACTGACCATTAATGTTCCATTGGTGGAGGCACTCGAACAAATGCCTGGGTATGCGAAGTTTATGAAAGATCTTTTGACAAAGAAGAGGGCAGCAAGTTATGAGCTGAAGGATGATGTGAATCATTGTAGCGTAGTTGCTACCCGATCAATAGTTCAGAAAAAGGCTGACCCTAGAGCTTTCACTATTCCTTGCACCGTCGGATCTTTGAACTTTGCCAAAGCATTATGTGACTTAGGAGCCAGCATCAATTTGATGCCATTATCCATCGATAAGAAGTTGGGGTTAGGAGACCCTACTCCAACCAATATGAGGCTCGTCATGGCGGATAGGTCGGTAAAACGACCTGTTGGTATTCTATGCGATGTCTTGGTAAAGGTTTCTTCATTTATCTTTCCAGCAGACTTTGTCATCGTGGATTGTGAAGCAGATTCTGAGGTTCCCATAATCTTGGGATGCCCTTTCCTTGCTACGGGAAGTGTGCTCATAGATTTGAGAGCCAATGAGCTCTCATTCCGAATAAATGACGAAGTGGTTCGTTTTGATGTTTACAAATCAATGAAGCAACCCAAAGATCTTAGCGTATTTTCGATGGCTGATGTTTTCTTTGATGATGAGAAAGAACTACTTGAAGAAGAGAAAATTCTTGAGGATCCTTTGGAGGTTGTGCTCATGAATGGAGAGAATGAGGATGCTGAAAATTCTGAAGAAGCTATTTGTGCTCTATCGGGATTAGGGACATATCGCTATACTCCCAAGAAGCTGGATCTTGATCTCAAGAATCGACCCACACCACCAGCTAAGCCATCTATTGAAGAGCCACCCACGTTAGAATTGAAGGATCTTCCAAGTCATTTGAAGTACGCATTCTTAGGAAGCGGAAACACTCTTCCAGTCATTGTGGCAGCCGATTTGGGTGAGCAACAAGTTGCAGATCTTATTGCTATCTTACGCAAGTATATTAGAGCCATTGGATGGACCATTGCGGATATTATTGGTATTCCACCTGGGATTTGCACACATAAATTCAGCTTTAAGAAAAGTGCACACCCACCATTGAACATCAAAGGCGTCTAAACCCACCTATGCAAGAAGTGGTGAAGAAAGAGATCATCAAGTGGTTAGACGTAGGAGTTGTATATCCTATCTCTGATAGTACATGGGTAAGTCCTGTACAATGTGTTCCCAAGAAAGGAGGGATGACGGTGGTCGCGAATGCAAAGAATGAACTTATTCCACTCAGACCCGTCACTAGATGGAGAGTATGCATGGACTACCGCAAGCTGAATTCTTGGACACTCAAGGATCACTTCCCAATGCCATTTGTGGACCAAATGCTAGATCGATTAGCGGTGAAAGGAGGGTTTTGCTTCTTGGATGGTTATTCAGGTTATAATCAGATTTGTATTGCACCCGAAGACCAAGAGAAGACAACATTTACATGCCCATATGGTACATTCGCCTTCAAACGCATGTCATTCGGGTTATGTAACGCACCAACCACCTTTCAACGTTGTATGATGTCTATTTTCTCTGATATGGTTGAAGACACTTTGGAGGTATTTATGGACGACTTTTCAGTTATTGGTGAGTCTTTTGAAGCGTGCTTGGCAAACTTGAGCATGGCATTGCAAAGATGTGTAGAGTTCAACCTTGTGCTGAATTTGGAGAAGTGCCACTTCATGGTAAAAGAAGGAATCGTTCTTGGGCACAAGATCTCCGAAAGAGGAATAGAGGTTGATCGAGCAAAAATAGAAGTTATTGAGAAGCTACCGCCTCTAATTTCGGTGAAGGGAGTTAGTAGTTTTCTCGGCCATGCTGGTTTCTATCGTAGGTTCATCAAAGACTTCTCCAAAATTGCTAGTCCATTGTGCAAACTACTGGAGAAAGATGCGAAGTTTGACTTTAATGAAGATTGCTTAAAGGCATTCGAATGCCTTAAAGGAAAACTCATTGAAGCCCCTATCATGGTAGCACCAGATTGGACCCTCCCGTTCAAAGTCATGTGTGATGCTAGTGGTGTAGCCGTTGGTGCTGTTCTTGGACAGAGAAAGGAGAAGTTGTTTCATCCTATCTACTATGCGAGTAAGGTCCTAGACGAAGCCCAAAGGAACTACACTGTTACTGAACAAGAGCTCCTAGCAGTAGTGTATGCGTTTGAGAAGTTTCGTGCCTATCTATTAGGTATTAAGGTGATCGTCCATACAGACCATGCAGCTCTTAGGTATCTAATGACAAAGAAGGATGCAAAACCAAGGTTGATTAGATGGGTATTGCTGCTGCAAGAGTTCGATTTTGAGGTCAAAGATAGAAGAGGTTGCGAGAACCAAGTGGCTGATCACCTATCTCGACTTAAGAATGAGCATGTGGCGCAACCTGAAATTCAGATTGATGATGCATTCCCGGACGAAGAGATATTAGCGGCAACAATGGAGAAACTACCATGGTATGTCGACTTTGCAAATTTCGTGGCGAGTAATTTGCTACCTGCCAATTTATCTTACCATCAAAGGAGAAAGTTTATGCATGACGTACAACACTACTATTGGGATGAGCCTTATTTGTTTTGAAGATGCGCGGATGGTATCATCCGAAGATGTATATCCCATGAAGAAGTGCCCACTATATTGGAAGCATGCCATACATCCCAAGTTGGAGGACATCATGCAGGCAATCGGACGGTAAGAAAAGTATTGCAAAGTGGTTATTATTGGACTTCGATATTCAGAGATGCCTACGACTATGTTAGAAGGTGTGACCAATGCCAGCGTCAAGGTGCTATCTCAAAACACCATGAAATGCCCATGTCCAAAATTCTGGAGGTAGAACTCTTTGATGTGTGGGGTATTGATTTCATGGGTCCATTCGTGAATTCGTTTGGAATAAAGTACATCTTGGTTGCTGTGGATTATGTTTTGAAATGGGTTGAAGCTGTAGCATTGGCCGACAACGAAGGAAAGCGTGTTGTAGCGTTTTTAAAGAGGAACATCTTCTCTCGCTTTGGGGTACCACGTACAATCATAAGCGATGGAGGATCTCACTTTTGCAACAAGCTATTCAAATTTGTATTGGCCAAGTATGGTGTCAAGAAACATAAGGTAGCTACGCCTTATCATCCCCAAACTAGTGGACAAGTAGAGGTTTCCAACCGCGAGATCAAGCAAATCCTTGCCAAAATGGTTAATGAGAATAGGAAGGATTGGTCTCAAAAGCTAGATGATGCACTATGGGCGTATAGGACTGCATTCAAAACACCCATTGGTATGTCACCTTATCAGCTAGTTTATGGGAAGGCTTGTCATCTACCCATCGAGCTCGAACACAAGGCATTGTGGGCATTGAAGCAATTGAATTTGAATTGGGATGATGTGAAGAATCTGAGGTTGGAGCAGATGAACGAACTAGATGAGTTCCGTCTTCATGCATATGAAAGATCAGATTTATACAAGGAGCGGATGAAGAAGTATCATGATCAGCGGATTGTTCGACGAAATTTCCAAAAGGATGATATGGTACTACTCTTCAACTCCAGATTGAAGCTCTTCCCAGGTAAGTTAAAATCTAAGTGGTCTGGTCCATTTAAAGTTATCCAAGTCTACTCGTCTGGAGTAGTCGAATTGGAAGACAATAATGGTGTTGTCTTCAAAGTGAATGGCCAACGTGTTAAGCCTTATATCGGTCCTCTTGACTCGATGAATGACATGGCCATCACTTATCTCGACGAAGTCTAAGTACTCGAGATTACCACGTCGAGCCACGACAATAAATAAGGCGCTAGATGGGAGGCAACCCATCGTTTTATCATTTTTCTATCGTTTTAGTACTTGTTTTGTTTTAGATAAATGAAAATCCATAAATAAGAGTCGTGCCATGACAAAAACTAAGGAGCTTGGTGGGAGGCAACCCATCGTACTAATCATTTTTATTTGTTTTGAGCAAAAATAGGTGCAAGAGGTATTCAACGAGGAGATTGATTTCAATTGACGATTTGGACGCATTGTATGGTAAAGTTGGTAAGTTAGGAATGGTGATGCATAAGGCTATGGATTGAGCATTTCTCATGCCAAAATAGGCATCGAGGAAGGCTAGGCTTAGGTAAAACTAGGCCACGAACGATGCAAAACCTATCCTATAGCCTAAGGTCTCGGAATCTAGTGTGCTATACACTATGCGCCGCCTATTCCTAAGTGTGCTTTTGACTATGCGCCGCCTATGCTATGGCATTAGGTCTCAGTATCTCATATGCCATAGACTATGCGGCGCATATGTCCCTAAATGCCATAGACTATGCGCCGCATATGTCATGACTATGCCAAGCATTATGCACCGCATATGTAGCATTTTTGTCTCCAAAACCGATTGTAAATGGGTCATAACCCGACCCATTCCCTTCCTATATAAAGGGGACTTAGTCTTGAAACATAACCACACTAGAAATTGACCTAAGGGCGCCGCATATACATCCAAATCCTCTCAAAATTTTCTTCTTTTGCTCTTCCAATCCACAAAACCATCTCCAAAAGCTTCAAGCAAGTAAGTACTCTCTTATTCTTCATTTATTTCTCGTAAGTACTACGTCTATTATGAATTGCTACATCTTGAAAGATTGTTGGTGATGTTCATATGTTTGGATTGTTGATGCAAAACCATGTGAGGGAATATATACGTTAGAATCATCTTGACTTGTTTCTGACTTGAATTTGGTTCTTAATAGAATTGTTATACTATTTGCGAAATTGCTATGGCCATGAACATTGCTGAAGATTGTTGTTTGGATACTTCCATGTCAGAGTATCCCGGCCATCGGGATAAGACTTATAGTGCCTACCGACTTAGGAGGTTGTGATCGTTGAAAGTAACTATTCCATGTGGTAACCCCTATGTAGTAGTGTTGTTATATCTAACATGAAAGTAGTGCAATGGCTGTAAGTAGTAATACATTACTGATTTTCTTGTCGGAATATAATCCTAAAACGTATGTCGACGAAATATGAGTAATCGACCACTTTCACCTAACTGATTTGTGTTAACAACACTAAGTGTGGGGTGGTACCCCTACTGCTTGCTTATAGATTGTATCGATTGAGATTGTGCTTCCATTAACATTATTTCTAGTCTCAGGTACAATGGCACCTAAAGCGAGGCAAGGCAAGGAAAAGGCTACCACTTCCCAAAAGGGCAAGAAGAGAAGTCGCAAGGACCAAGGAGAATCATCCTCAGCACAACTACCCCGCAGAATGTTCGGAATAAAATGGGTTCTTGAGGAGGAAGCCAAAGAATGGTACAAGAACAACAAAGAAAGAAAATATGTTCACGTCGACTTGATCAACAAGGATACCTTAGTTAAGAAGGAGCCGCGGATGTTGGCAAAAATAATGGTGTTAAAGCTGGATTTCATCTTCCGCGACATGGGAGAATGTAACCTTGATTTAACAAGAGAGTTTTATGCCAACTGGTCGCCGAACACAATGGGCAATGAAGTCAAAATTCGGGGCCAAGTGTTACAGCTCAACGCGGACTGGATCAACTCTTTTCTTGGCTTACCTTCAGTCGACACAACACCATTCAAAGAGCTGTACAACAGGCCTCCTTATAGAGCAATACGACACACACTTTGTGGAAGCAGATCGATGGCAAGGTCGGGCAGACATAAAGACACTGACCGACACAACACCTTCCCCTATGCTCCACTGAATAGGGAAAAAAGAATCTGGATGCGTATTGTCAACTCATGCCTTATTCTTGGGACTCAATACACCAAGATATCAAGAGATAGAGTGTGTTTGGTCTATGCTTTGATGACGAATGTCCCTATCAACTTTGGGGCAATCATTCGATCTACCATGAGGAAGGCCAGACTCCACAAAAGGTCCCACTTTACTTTTGGCAATCTATTGACAACAATCTTGCGGAAGGAGGATATCGAAGAGGAACCAACAGACCACAAACTCCCACATAACCCAAAGAAGGTTGATCTCACCAAGGTCAAAGATGCTGAAACAACTCATGGTGTCAACCTTACTACTGCGGAGGGACATGCTTGTGATGAGAGTTTCTTCCGTCATCTTTATGGCATGACACGATTTACTATGATGAGTGGTGGACGTGTTCCAACTGCTGAAGAGCTCCAACAGCTGGACCACGACTACCCAATGAACATGCATGCTTAGGAGATGTGTGGAGTGGGCGTATACTTTGAGGAACCTCTAGACGATGATGTGCCGACTGATGATGATCGACGCTAGCCAGACTTTGATGAGGAGGAGAACTCTGACGACGACTCTTATGATGATTCCGACGAAGGGGGTATGACCCCCGACATTGATGAAGGGTCCGACTAACCAGGTTCTTCGTATCTATTTTCCACTGAGGGCAGTGTCCTGTTTAAGTGTGGGGTGGCGGTATCGCATGCTATACTTCTCTATCCGCATCTATGTTTGCTTATGTTTGTTTACTTTGTGTCATTTTTTTTCGTGTTTGTTTACTTTGTGTCATTTTTTTTCGTTTTTTAGTTTTTTTTAGTGGTAAAATTCTTTTTAGCTTCGCATGAAATTGTTCGAATAGGCAGCATGAGATTATAACAAGAGTATGTGCTACAATTGTGACTATTGAGACGTTTAGGCTCTAGTTGTGACTCATTATGTGATATTGTGTGTTTCAATTCCTTCACTTGTTGGGTCGAGAGTCTATATTACTTCCAATAAAGTCGACCATGTGCCTTGTGTGTGTGAGATAATAGTATATTCTATGTTTGTGGCTGATGCTAGAACTTGCCTGGTATGTATGCAAAGCGAAAATAAGGAGTGTAAGTTTAGGATATGATTTAGGCATTTCTTTGGCAACCTATACATGTTTACCCTCAGTTTTACCTACCCATTGACATCATCCTAGTTAAACCCTTTTGAGCCTTTAGCCTATTCTTTGACAACCTTGTATGTAAGCCTAATCCATTTCTTTCAAGACCGTAATTTGATCCAAATTCCTAAGTGCTTTAAAGTGCAAAAGTCATGTGACAACATAAGAGGAAATTGGGTGAGTATGATGCTTTAAATTGTAATGGTGCTTGAATGTGTTATGAAAAAGAAAGTGCTATCATCAGAGGTATGTTGTGAAAAGAAAAAGGAAAAGAAAGCTGAAAAGTCAGTTGTGCTTAAAATTGAAAAAAAAAAAAAGGAGAACAAGGGTGGTAGAATAAAAGAAAGAAAGGTTGAAATAAAGAAGTGTCAATGATACAATGTGATGTATTAAAGCGCTTAGTAACTTAGTCACTATTCTTGGCCAAAAATAGTCCTACCCGTCCCTTAGCCTACATTACAACCATCAAAAGACCTACTTGATCCTAATCTTAACATTCTGACATTTAGTGGAGTATTACACTAAGGGCAAGCCTATGGCCATCAGTTGCTACATATGAATTCTTTGTGAGAGTGAGAGCAAGGATATTTTGATACCCATGTTTGAAAAATATACTATATTTGCGAGTGATTATGGGTACTATATTGTGAGACACACATGGTTGATAAGTTTTGGATAGTTGTATATGATTTTATGCACCTTAACGTTTGGATGAGAGTTGATCACCATCACGAGTCTATGCTCGAGGATAAATTGTTTCTACTTATAATCGGAAAGCTACTCTTTGTTGATAATTGTTGTGCTTGTCTTGACGAATGTTTCGTGTTGTTGCTGCAAAACCCTAAGTTGATATGTAGAAGGACATGATATGTTGTTCGAGGACGAAGAAAGCTCTAAGTGTGGGGTGTTGATGATAGGCGAATTTACGCGCCTATATCAATATATTTTGCCCATATTTTAGCCTAGTTTTGAGAACAAATTATATATTTCATGCACTTTTAGTCCTTTTTCCTGTAAATGAGCTAACGAACATGATTAGTAAAGTTTCAGGTAAAAATGATGCAAAATTCAGCATTTTATGGCTTACTTGGCGCAAAAGAAAGCTCCCGAAGGAACGAAAAGGAAGTTACACGCCTAAGGACCAAAACTGCTGCATGGAAAATCTGTCCTGGGCTAAAACAACATTTCTGAAGACTTTGGGGACCTGCAGTAACTTAGTTGGATTTGGACAATGATACCTTAACCTAGTACAATTGGGTTATGTATTTCATTAGTTTATTTGGATTATGATAATGTTACATTAACCTAGTACATTTGGGTTAAGTATTCCATTAGCCTAGTAGGATTTGGTTAGATATTTTATTTATCTAGTAGGACTAGGAAATGGGTATTACAAATACCCTATCATGCTAGAGATTTTTATTAACCTCCTTACCTTCTAATCATCTTTCTACAACTCTTCTAATCTTTCCATTAATCTTATTTTCTTCTACTCTTCTATTATTAAATTCCACAACAAGAGAATCGTTACCTTGCTAAGGAATTCACGCCTCACGCCTACCACCTAAGCTACAGGAAATTACTCAATCTTGTGGTATAACAACAATGTCAATCATGATCTCCTTCGCATTCATGGGTAACTAAACTTCTCTGTTGGGGTTATGGAAGCCGAATGAGTTACTATCTATTGCTGTGAGTTTGTGAGTTCGTGACACGAATATTGCTTATATCATTATTCTCTTCATCTTAATCTACATTCTTTGTGGTTGCAAACGCAAGAATACGCCAGTCTAACATTTAACTTGTTCGAAAGAAAGGTTATTTGTCTGGAAAAGAGATAATGTCAAGGTAGTAGGACACCCTTTCCTATTAAAAAGCTAGTGCCGTAACTGGACTAACCTCTTGGAGAATTCGTACCGTTAGACACGCTTTAAGCTCAAAAGAGTTAGATTGAAATAGTCCTTGTTGAGGTCGAAAGACACTTGGATTTACCATCGACTACAATTCTCTATAAGCAATTGCATGTCAGAATTCTACACACTCATAGCCAATAGAGACGTATACCTCAGACGGTGGACATAACCCCAACGCTTCAATTCTCATTGTTTACAACTCACGTGACAATCTCTCTCTCTTTACTTTATTATTTTCAGCTTTTGTTTACATTACTTGCACGACAAGACTCCCCCTTTTTTACGAGACTTGCACCAAAAGTTTAGTAATTTTGCTTACTTGTTGGCCAAGCTATTCCCTGTGGGATCGACACCCAACCCAGGTTGGGTTCTATATTTGCTAACGGCCGCTTTACACTCCTACGAGAGTTGTAGATTGAGCGTTATCAGTAAGCACAAAACTTCTGAAACAGGTAGACAACTGCGAGAAGCTCCTTCTCAATAACCAAGTAATTTTTCTACTCCCCATTCAAAGATTTTCTTGCATAATAGATTGGGTGGAACAACTTTCCTCTTTTTTGGCCAAACATGGCCCCAAGTGCTACCCCACTAGCGTCAGACATAATTTCAAAAGGCATGGACTAATCTGGCACAACAACTATAGGAGCAACCACAAGTTTCTCCTTATGGCACTCGAATGACTTCTTACAATCTCCATCAAATACAAACTTGGCTTCTTTCTCCAACAACTTGCACAATGAATTTGCAAGTTTTGAGAAATCTTTAATGAATCTTTGATAGAAGCCTGCATGACTAAGGAAATTGCGTATCCCTATACTGAAATAGAGGGGTGCCAACTTTGCAATAACTTCAACCTTGGCTCTATTGACCTCAATCCCTTTCACTAAAATTTGGTGCCCCAAAACGATGCGTTATTTTACCATGAAATGGCATTCTCCTAATTTAGCACCAGGTTAGACTCCTCGCAACTTTGCAATGCCTTTCTCAGATTTACAAGAAATGACTCAAATGAATCTCCGACCTTAAAAAAATCATCCATGAACACTTCCAAAGTGTCGTCAACCATGTTGGAGAAAATAGACATCATGCACCGCTGAAAAGTGGCAGGTGCATTACATAGACCAAATGGCATCCGCTTGAATACAAATGTGCCATATGGGCATAAGAACGTTGTCTTCTCCTGATCTTCGAGGGAAATTAAAATATTGTTAAATCCTAAATATCCATTTGGAAAATAGTACCAACTCCTTCCTGTTAGGTGATTAAGAATTTGATCCATAAAGGGCATTAGGAAGTGATCTTTCAATGTCCACGAGTTTAAATTTCGGTATTTCATACAAACTCTACACCCGATGATTGGTCCGAGTGGGATTAATTCATTTTCTCAATGGTGACCACCGTTATACCTCCTTTCTTCGTCACACACTGCACGGAACTTACCTTCTTACTGTCAGAGATAGGATACACTGCTCCTACATCAAGCCATTTGATAATCTCTTTTTTGTACTACTTCTTACATTGGTGGATTCAATCTTCGTTGATGTTCAATGGTTTGTTTGCAATTTTCCTCAAGTTGAATCTTTTGTATCTAAATGGCCGAAGGAATACCAATAATGTATGCAATGGTCCAACCAATTGCCCTTTTATAATACTGAAGCACTGAAATGAGTGCTTCCACCTGTTGCTTACTTAGATTAGTTGTAATTATAATCGGTAATGTGTTTCCACTACCTAGAAACACATACTTCAAATGGCTCAGTAGCTCCTTTAATTCCAACACCGGTGGCTCTTCAATGGATGGCTTAGCCGGTGGTTTTGGCCGATTTTTCAAATCTAAATCTAGCTTTTTGGATACCTATAAATATGACCCCATTCCATTTAATGCACACATAGTATCTTCATAATTCTCAATGCCGTCACTGTCAAAATTCATCAAAACTAATGCTAGAGGTTCAACAACAGCCTTCTCTGATATTGAGACTTCCTTGTCATCATCATAATAAATATTCACAATAGACAGCACGCTTATTTCTTTAGGCTATTTCATGGATTGACAACTATCAAAATGAACTACTTCATCATTCATCCTAAATAGAAGTTTGTTAGCTCTCAAATAAATGAGCACACTACCAGTGGCAAGGAAAGGTCAACCCAAAATTATGGGAACCTCAAAGTCTACTTCACAATACAGTATGACAAAGACTCAGGGATTATGAAATTTGCCCCTTTGACCAGCACGTCTTACAATATCCCCATAGGCCGTTTCACGGATCTATCAGCCATTACTAATTGCATGTTTTTGGGCGTAGGATTTCCTAAACCCAACTTCTTGTAAAAAACAAGTGGCATTAGATTAGTGCTTGCTCCAACGTCGCATAGTGCTTTGGCAAAATCAAGAGCACCAATCGTTCATGGAATGGTGAACGCGACTGAATACACCTTCTTTTGCACCAAATACCTTGTGGTAATGGCTCCACAATAATGGAGGTTATCTTTCACCTCAAATCTAACTGCCCACTTTTTGGTAACAAGGTCTTTCATAAATATTGCATATCCTGGCATTTGTTATAATGCCACCACCAACGGCAAATTTATCGTCAACTATTTAAGCATTGCCATGAATTTGCCAAACTTTGTATTGTCGGCCTTCTTCTTGAATCTATAAGGAAAAAGAGGTGGTGGTCTTGGGAGAGTAGTGACCACTGTTTCCTTTTTGTTTTCTTCTTACTTCCCACATCCATCACCTCGCCTATGGTTAAGTGGAGTATCATCATTATCTATATTTTCTTCCTCAGCTAGCCGGCTCTCATCATCATTATGATCTTCTTAAATTATATATTCATCAATATTTTTGTCCACGGAAGGTCCTGGTAATGTTTTACCACTCCGTGTGGTAATTGCCATACAAGTACCATAATTACAAGGATTTTGAACTGTATCACTTGGTAAAGTTCCACTCTTTCACTGGTTCATTATGATAGACAACTAGTTCAATTTCTACTCCATTTGTTTTATCGAAGCTAAATGCGACCCAACCATTTGGGTCAAAGAAGATATGTACCGTCTTATCTCATCGTGGCTCTCCCTGAATTGTACAAATACATACTCCATAGATAGCTTCCCTGAATTATTTGTAGTGGCCTTTCTATTCCTAGGAGGAATATATAACCCACTTCTGTCATTCTTGCTCTTCCAATTTCCTTGGTCACTATCCCTGTAACCAGATTTTTCATAGTAGTTCTGACCTTGATTTCCTTGGACACCGCCTTGGAAACCCCCTTATTATAAATATAGTTCACTTCCTCCTCATCTTCAGATTTATTGCACCCTTTCACACCGACTGCTTTTACTCTCTCCATCTTATCGGATATTAGATGCTTGGTTAGCAGATCCATTTATGTTTTTAAGTGAGCCACATCTTGATTACATTCTTCTTCTTTCCTTTTTTGTTCTGCAGTCACTCCTATAGACACAGTAGGACTTGTTACCATAGAATCCCTGGTGTGCCAAACTCTACTTCGTCTTGTCATTCTATCAAATATTTGCGAGGAATCCTAGAAATTAAGATCCACAAATGATCCACCTTCTGGATTATCCATAACCTACCGCGTAATGGAACTGAATGCTCGATATAGTGTCTTTATCAAGTGTATATCAGTCATATTATGATTTGGGCATTGCATCAACTTCTTCTTGAATTTCTTCAATGTATTATGGAGAGCCTCGGTTGGGAATTGCCTGAAATTATTGATTTTGTCTCTCAACTGCACCCTTCTAGAGGGTGGCAAGAACCTCTCTAGGAAAGCATCTCTTAATTTCTTCCACTCGATGATGGAACCTGGCGTCAATTTAGTTAGCCATAGTATCGCTTCTCCTGATAGAGAAAACGGAAATAACCGGAGGCGTATTGCATTTTCTCCAACTCCCACAATTTCAAAAGACTTGCATATGGTGACAAAATTCACTAAATTCATGTTGGGATCATCTCCCGAAAGTCCACCAAACAATCCCTTCAGATGAAGGAGTTGAATCATGGTGCTTGTGATATTGAATTGTCACCTAGTTTAAATGGTGGAAGAATAATAACTCCTATTGCTCTGACTCCATCAATTTCATCTTCATCATCAAATTGATCGAATTGTACCGGTTGACAATCTTGTCTTGCTCTATAAGGGCAATTTCTTTATGTATTTTTGTTCATCGGTTCAGCTACATCCTCTGCATGCCTTCAATTTCCTAGCATCAACAATTCATCATCCCCAAGGTCCTCATCATCCGTGTTATGTGCCCAACCTAGATTATCTGTATTTTGTTGATGTAATTAAGCGTTTGACAAAGTGGCTAATCTATTAATTTCTTGTTGATTTGCCATTCTACGGATCAATTGAGGTTCAAGATTAAAAGGTAACAATGGTTCTCTGGAGCTTCTTGTTTGTGGAATCAACCACAATAATCCTGTAACTTACAAAAACAAAAAACAACATAAAATTTAGAACTTAACTATCACTTAATCACCACAAATAAACTTAATTGACAACTGTATTCTCCGGCAACGGACCCAAAATTTGATTTGTCCCAATTACACCTCTCTTTTAAGTATGTAAGAGGTCGTTGTAAAATATAGAACCCAACTAGGTTGGGGTCGAATCCCACAGAGAATATGGTGTCAATACAAGTTATTTGTGATGAAATAAGCTGATAGTTAGTAATTTCCTGTAAATGCGGGTCTGGAGAGTAAATGGAAAGTATTTAATACTTCAAGTAAACAGATTACTATTTTTTTTGTTTTAAGGTTTTAGATATGATGGTATGGGAAACCAGGGTTATGGTTACCAAGATGCTTAAACAGATCGGGTTGTGAATCACTGTCGAGTTCCAATTAGCAACTTCAACTGCAAGAAGAGTTGAATCCTATTATTTACCCTTTCGTCTCTCAACCTCAGTGGATAGTTCACCCGTTAATTCTCTCTAACTTAAAGGATATGTTTTCTATTCAACTATGTTCTCATGTAGGAATATTTGGTTAAGGCATCTGTCATTAAACTAAATATTAAAGTCTTTAGAGTCCATGTAAACTCTTTCTTTTCCCAACATACACTTTCCTCTCGGAGAAGTGATGTTCTTGGTCTCACTTCTCAAGTTTGCAACTAAGAAGATCGTTACATTGCTCAACGAGACTTTCCTATCAGACAAGTGATTGTTTCATTGAAGTAACCTAACAAGCATTTTCCTCTCGGACAAGTGATTTTGTAGTGTTGACTCTACTAAGTTGCATCCGAGAAAGGTCATTAAAGTGAAGAAAGGTTTATACAATATTAATTACTCATGGAACTTAAGTAGATTCACAAACCAAATTAGTTATTTACATCAAGGATCCCATAACCCCAGCTATGGGAGATTAGCCACACATTTCCATAGAAGAACGAGAAAACATCATTGTATTGTTCATAAGAAATTCAAGATTTACTTACAACGGTTAGAAGAATTTGTTCTTAAGTCTTCAATAAAAACGAAATGATTGAATTCCAAAAGCTAATGCTCATTTCCCACAATATGCTAAGTTACTCATGGAACTTAAGTAAATTCAAAACCCAAATTAGTTATTTACATCAGGGATCCCATAACCCCAGCTATGGGAGATTAGCCACACATTCCATAGAAGAACTAGAAAACATCATTGTATTGTTCATAAGAAATTCAAGATTTAGTTACAACGGTTAGAAGAATATGTTCTTGAGTCTTCAATGAAAAAAAAATGATTGAATTCCAAAAGCTAATGCTCACTTCCCACAATATGCTAAGTTACAATGAACTATAAAGAAAGATAAAATAAAGTAATATAGATGGAGAGTTAGATCTAAAAAATATAGATCTCAGATCTAGCCTACCAAAGAAAAGTCAAAGAGTAGGTGAGAATATAAAGAAAACTCTAAGCTAAGATGGAGGCTAAGAAAATATGGGAGATAATAGTAGTATCCCAAAATAAAACCTAACATTTGGTATTTATAGGACTTCAGATCTCAGGGTTTCAAAACATTCACACTTGGGCTTGCCGCGTCAAATGCGATAGTGTAAGTCGATGGTACATCAAATATCCGATAGTCCATTTCACTCGACCATCGCTTGGTTCTAGTGTTGATGACCACTGCTTAGCAGCAGCAGTATCTTTCGATGGTATGTTGCATGACTAACGGTCCATCGCATGATTCCAGTGGCCTGGTCCTCTACTTTTTGGGGATGGTACCGACTGACAGTCCATCGAATGAGCGACATTTCATCGATCCCATTATCTCATGTGATTTTCTCTTTGTTTTTCCCATTTTCTTAAATAATTCATATCACTTAGCTTTTGTCTTGAAAACACTAAAATAAAATGTCAAATACAATATTAGTTGCTTGAAAACATACAATTATTCTAAGGAAAGGGCCTAAAATGTTTCGTCAAAGGACGGAACATTACCTGGCTATCCTTGTACTCTTCACATTTGTAACTAGAACATGAGGGTGAAGAGGGGTGAGAGGGACTTGTGTAAGGTTGAGAGGGACCTGTGTAAGGGTGAGAGAGACCTGTAAAAGGGGTATTTTTAAATATATTTATTTATTCTTGAGCATCAACATGCTCATCATCATGACCGGTAGGAGCATCAACATGCCTACCACCAATAGCAACAACTATCCCAGTAACACCTCCACCTCCAGAAGAAGCATTCAAATCTGTTGCAGTAGGTTGGACATGAAAAGCCTCAACATTAGGCTAACCTTGCCTAACTGCTCTTTTTGTGGCTGTTGCTCCAGCCAATTCCTTCTTTATTAACTCCACCATTATGTCTGCTGTAGTATCAACAAGATCTAGAGTAATAAAAGAAGTCATCCCCAAATCCTGCTCAGTAGGCACGATCCATGGATGCACAACCTATAAAAAAGACAAATACATTTAAATCATATAATAATTTTTAGTCAGTTGGTCTACATGTTAACACAAACAACTGTGCTACAGATGATTTGTATATTGCAATATATTAACAATATATTGCATCAGATTACCCATTTGTTGCATAAGTTATAGTAGATGGTTAGTTCATTTGAGTCAGGTTCAGAGAACAAAAAAACCAGATGAGTAATCTAATGCAAAATATCAAGCATCTATCGCAACATATTACCCATATGTTGCACTAGTTGGCAAAAAATGAGTAATCTATTGGGCTACATGTTATGTAATAAATGATCAGTATATCATAATAAATTAACAATATGTTATATTATATTACACATCTTTTGCATAATTTGTAGTAGATAGATAATTTGTTGAGTCAGGTTCAGATAATCAAAGCAAAAGATGGATAATCTGATGCAAAATATCAATCATCTATCACAACAAATTATCTATCTGTTGCACCAGTTGGAATAGGATGGGTAATTTGTCATAACAGATATAACATCTATTTCAATATCTTTCATTGAGTCTAAATATTTTACTTGAAAGATGTATTGCATCATCCAAAGGGTTACAGAGATCAACCACCTTAATTCTTGTGTTACTCATTGCAGCTAACCACCTAAGGATCCTTGGATGAGAAACGTCATTCGAGTAATTCATTACCTAATTTTGGAGTGGAGGAATGACTTTAAATTCCCTAGCCTAAAAAATGTAAACAGGAAGCAAGCAAAAAAAAAGTCATAATAATTATTCAATATAAATTAAAGGATGAGTAAAAATAATAATTAAATATACCATGAAATCCCAAGGAAAGCCATATAATGTGGGGATAGCTCTGTTAGTAAATATTTGACAGTCAAGTAGAGTTGTCATAACCCAGGGATATTTTTTGAATTTCTCAAAATCCCCAACATGTGCCAACAAATAATCTTCTATGACTTTGTTGAAGTCTCTTTCCAATTTAGTGGAATGAGAAAACCAAACTAAGCACAATTGCTCCCTATACTGCTTTGGTATGGTTTTATTCTTGAGATCTCTTATCAAATTCAACACTTTGTATCCACGTCCAGCAATGTCCAATAACCCATCTATATTTTCCTTACGTTTGTTGGTTTTGTTGGGTAGTCCCTGGGACAATGCCTTCCCTCTATTTGATGGGACAATACCTTCCCTCTATTTTATGGTAGTGGTTTGGCTGTCCTTCTTGCCTTGGACCTTTTGTGGGCTGTTTCCTTGATGATAGGTTCTTCTGGATGATCGCATATCAAAGTCGTTACTATGACAAACTCTTTCAAGCCAAAACAAACCGGCATACCTCAGTAGTTGATCCAGATTTCATCTATATTTTTGGCCCCCCTTTTCAAATCTTTATCATTCCCCACATACTTAATCCTATTCTTAAGAAGACCATATACCATCCTTATTTAGAAATAGGCAGTGTGGTCCTCAGACAGCTTAAGAAAGTGTCTAAATCAGCTTCTTCTTAAAAACCAGTCTATGTTTTCATTCTTTGTAATATTCCTAAAATCATTAAAAGGTTTTCCCAACTGATATTTAAGTACAAAATCACCAGTTAGTTCTAAAGGGTCATCTATCAGCATCGCAACTTGAAATCTATCAATATAATAGTTTTAATAGGATCATGCTGGGATGTTGATATTATTTCACGCCCCATTGGTGATCCATTATCATCATGTTGATGATCATCCTCTTTATCACTTTCTACTTCCTTCTCCTTTTGTTTATCTTCTTCTTTTTTCTCCTCACTTTCATTTTTCTCATAACCATCTACAGACCCTTGTCCACCTCCCTCAATTTCATTTTTATATCTTTCCTCAAATTCACTTTTCTCTGACTAAGATTGTCCAGAAATTTCCGTTGAATCCCTCTGTACTGTAGCCTTCATTTTTGGGTGGTTAGAAGTGGATCCACTTTCACTTTCTTTTCTTTTGGGAGACATGTTTTACCTACAAACAACAGAAAAACAAAAATTATATTACAATTGATGTATGCATAAATTTTAAAAAATACATTAAAACCACCACCAATACCGATACCACCAATAACCATCACAAACACCACCAACCAATTCCACCGACACCACCATTAACAGCCACCAAAAATGCCACCAATTCCACCATGATGACTACCAACAGCCACTAAAAACACCACCAGTGCCACCACAATGACCACCAACACCACCATCTGTGACACCACGATGACCACCTTCACCACCACCAATAACCATCAACACTGTGACAAAAATTAGGATTTTCTCAGGTTCTTCCTCTGATTTTACCATCAAAACTCAAAATTATTAACCCATTCTCAAAGATAATACAACTAAAAGTGTTCTTTTTTATCATTAACTACAAACACTAATTTTTAGAAAAAATAACAAACATAGAACTCTACTAAAACTATGTTACCTATTAGACAGAGAAAATGATGGATACAAGTAAGAATAAAGTCGAAAATAATGCCAATGTGGTCAGAAATATGAAGAAAATTGATCTGTTGTGAAGGGTTGAGAAATATGTTTAGTGGTTGTTGTCTGTATTATTGAGAGAGAAAGAAAATAATGGGAACCTTATATTTGAAATGATGAAACATTTTCCCCACATATTGATGATTTGTATGGGTTCATTTGTATTTTGGAAAAGAATGACAAGTATTAAAAATATTAATTTGGTACAAATTGATCTTAATTATTTCTTTAAATTTTAAAAGATACACGTAATATTTAACCATATAATCATAATAAATCAATTTAGGTATTAGCTTAATAATAAGTCAATAAGAATTGTTTCAAGTCAGAGTGATCGATCGACAACTCAGTCGGGAGAAACACAACACTAACATCATGCAATTACAAAGACTCAATTGCAGTTGTAGTTCACCCTATGAAATCATCCCTAGTTATAGATAAATTAATTTAGGTATTAGATTAATAAAAAATAAATAAGAATTGTTTCAACTCAGAGTGATCTATCGACGACTCAGGTCTGGAGGAATACAACACCAATATCATGTAATTACAAACACTCAATTAAAGTTGTAGTTCACCCTATGAAATCATACCTAGGTATATCTAAACAAATTTAGCTATTATCTTAAGAATAAATCAATATGGATCATTTCAACTCAGAGAAACCAATCGATGACTCAGGTCAGGAGGAATGCAATACCAAAATCATATAATTGTAAAGACTCAATCGAATTTGTAGTTCACCCCCTAAACTCATACCTAGTTATAGATAAATCAACTTAGTTATTATATTAAGAATAAGTCAATAAGAATCGTTTCAACTCAGAATGATCAATCAACAACTCAGGTCAGGAGGAATGCAATACCAACATCATGCAATTGCAAAGATTCAATTAAATTTATAGTCCACCCTTTAAAATCAACCTTAGTTATAGCTAAATCAATTTAGGTATTAAATTAATAATAAGTTAATAAGAATCGTTTCAACTTAAATTGATTGATCGATAACTCAGGTCGGAAAGAACTCAATACCAACATCATATAATTGTAAAGACTTAATTGAAGTTGTAGTTCACCTTATAAACCCATTACTGGTTCTAGTAAAATAAATTTAGGTATTAGATTAAAAATAAGTCAATATGAATCATTTAAATGTAGAGTAATCGATCGATGTCTCAGGTAGGGAGAAAAGTAATACCAATATCATGCAATTGCAAAGACTCAATTGAAGTTATAGTTTACCCTATGAACTCATCCCTATATTTATTGATAAATAAATTTTGGTATTATCTTAAGAATAAGTCAATAAGAATCATTTAAACTCATAGTTATTGATCGATGATTGAGGTCGAGAGAAACACAATACCAGGACCATGCAATTGTAAAGACTTAATTGAAGTTGTAGTTCACCCTATGAACTCATCCATAGTTCTATATATATCATTTTAGGTATTAGCTTAAGAATAATTAAATAAGAATCATTTCAACTCAGGGTGATCGATCGATGAATCAGGTCGGGAGGAACGCAATACCAACATCATGTAATTGCAAAGACTCAATTGAATTTGTAGTTCATCTTCTTAACTCATCCTTAGTTCTAGCAAAATCAATGTAGTATTATCTTAATAATAAGTCAATAAGAATTATTTCAAGTCAGAGTAATCAATCAATGACTCAAGTCAGGAGGAACGCATTACCAACATCATGTAATTGCAAAGACTCAATTGAAGTTATAGTTCAGGTTATGAAATCATCCCTAGTTCTAGCTAAATAAATTTATGTATTATCTTAATAATAAGTTAATAGGAATTATTTCAACTCAGAGTGATCGATATATAACTCAGGTCGGGAGGAATACAACTCAGGTCGGGAGGAATACAATACCAACATCATGAAATATAGTAGACCCTACCAATTCATCCCTAGTTATAGCTTAAATCAATTGAGGTATTTTAGATAATAAGCTAATATGAATACTTTAGACTCTTATCCATTGATTGATGACTCAAGTCGGGGAGAGCGCAATACCAAAGTTATGCAATATAGTTGACCCTATCAACTCATCCCTAGTTGTAGCTAAATCAATTGAAGTTGTAATTTAACATATGAACTCAATTAAAATTGTATAAAAATAGATGCTATACCAATTGCAATAGATGACTTATATGTTAGAATTTATCAAACAAATTATCAAATATATTGCAAATAGATTACCTATCTATTGGAAATTATAAAATAGATTATTGAATCTATTGAAATAGATTAAATATCTGTTATAAATTATCAAATATATTGCCATATGTTGTGATAGATGACTGAGCCATTGGAAATTTTCATACAAAAATTGTCATCTGTTGCATGACTTATATGCTTTAAGATCTTTTTTTTTATTTTAAAGCAATTTCCTGTCTGAGATATTATAAAATATTATTAAGACGGTAAAAAAAATATTACTTGGATAACTCAAAATCTCCTCCTTGAGTAGTCTTATCTTGTCTTTGAATGTCACCGTCACCGTCTCATCGTGCCCCTCAAAAGTTAGTAATGAATATTTACAAACACATCTCTATAATCCCGTCTCGTTCATCCATAAATTAACTCATCTCTCTTATTTATTTCATAATTATCTTTCTCTCCTCTTTAGGGTTATCATAACTATTTTTCTTTCTCCTCTCTTTTCTCTCCTCTTTTGCAAGAGGATCCTTTCAGATCTTAACTGATCAATATATTTTCTTGACTGAAATGGGTGTTCTGATCCCTTTTCTTTTTGGACATTGCAAGTATGGTTCATCATTGCTCTTTGCTTCTCATCTTCTTCTTTGTATGTTATTTGAATTAAATATTTACATTTGTTGTTTCTATGACGTACCCATTACCAGTATACTATTTATTAAGAAAATTGAAGAAGAAGTGACTTGTATGTCTTAAATGAATGAACCATTGTTTTTATTAAAATATGCAAAAAAAGTCTTGTGCTGGGAGAATGTAAAAAGCCTTGTTGTCGGTATCAACTTTTTAATGTCTTTTTTTTGTTACTTTGTTGGTGGTGCTATTGTTGGGGGTATTAGTGTTGTTGGAACATGTGGTGTTTGTGTTGTTGATGGTTTTGTTGATGTTGGTGGTGGTTTCGCAATAGTTTTTGCAATTATTACAACTGATGAATCAGTTGTTGGAATAGACGGAGCAACTGTTGGAAGAAATCAAACTAGTAGCAAGGTTGACTTAATTTATTCCAATAGTTTACTCATCTGTTGAAATATGTCCTCCATCTGTTAAATAGATGCATCACCCGTTGTAATAGATTACTCATCTGTTGAATAGATGGAGAACCTGTTTCATCAAATGGGGGATCTATTACATCAGATGGGTCATCTATTGCAACAATTATTGTAATGTGTAATATTCATTCAATTTTTTCTTGCCCTTTTATAATGTTCTTTTTGTTCTTATATTGTTTGACATGAAAAATAAAAAGAAGGGATCAATCCAAGGTGGAAATTTTTGAAGTCAAGCTTGCATCCCATGCCTTCTGCTGATGGCTCTGGTTTGTTTAAAGGCAATGGAAACAATAAGGCATGAGATTTCTGCCTAACCATTTTGTTGGTTTCTAATTCCATTGAACAGATCAGAGCCACAAACAGAAGGCATGGGATGCAAGTTAGATTTTAGAAATTAACGCCTTGGCTTCCCTTATTTTTACTTCAGGAATTATTGGTTCAAGTTTCATTCATGATGGAAAATCTTAGCAATCCTTTGTGCTCGCTAAGCTATTTCCTTAGAGTTATGGTCTTGTACTTTGTGGATCTTCATTGAGACCATGCTTGCTAGTCACAATCCCTAGCAAAGTGTCCAGCTCTAGTCCTCTTTAGCATTTTTCTTTTTCCAGAATGACTGATGGATTTTAATAATTAGATACATTCTCACATTTGAAGCTCATTCATTTTTTTCATCTTTCATGTCAATTTCAATGTCCATATTCGCTAGATGTTCCTTGCTTACTTCCCTGTGTTTCCTCTAAAACAAGGTCTGAAATGATATATGGTCTTCTCCACCTCTCATTTCCCACACAGGTATTCTCCCAAGCACCTTCTACTGTATAATTTCCTTCTCAAGCAACCCATCTATGTAAAATTGAATAGGAGAATTTTTATTGGTTTTCCATTCTTATTTACAGCTGTACGAGGATTCAGAGGCCTTTCAAAAGTCCATTTCCACCTTAAAATTTGTCCAATCACTATTTTAATGTTTATATTACCACCAAAAACTTGAACCCTTCTCCAAAATCGCCATTGAATTGTAACAGGGTGTGGACACCACTGTCTTGGGATACTTCGGCCTTAACAGTTTGCACCTATCAAACTAAAATATAAAATATAGGATCTTATTTGAAGGATCAATGTCTAGTAGATAAAAAACTACATTCACAAAACCATTATACTTTATGTGTATCTATCACGATAGCCTGATCAATAATACATAACTCCCACACATGAAAGTGGATCCATTGATCTGCACATATCTTATTCTTCTTACCCCATCAATGTCATACAATGTTTATTCTTCACTTCCCATTATTTATTAGTGTACAAGATTACGAGGGCTCAAAGGGTAACCATCTTTAATCTCAGAGAAGTACATGCCCGTCAAGAAAAAACAAGTGCTACAAGTTGTATCTTTTCACTTTTTTTAAAAAAATTTGTTTATATAAAAAAGTCACCAATTTGAATTTATTAAGGTATTGTGATGACTGTTAAAAAAGAGGTGAACAGTCGTAACTTTTTTCCTAACACATTAAAAATAGTTGATGAATCAAATTCCCCATATGTTCAACTGATGAATCAACTAGAAGAAATCAAAATATCTCCTCCAATAGATGGTCCATTTGTAGCAATATATAATTTATATATTGCAACAGATATGTCCTATGGTCCATCTATCATAACAGATAATCCATATGTTGCAACAGATGTCCCACCTGTCGCATATACAAACTATCTGCTGTAATAGATGGTAAATCTGTTGCGACAATAGGTTATCTGTTGCAATAGATGGACGATCTGTTGTAATAGCTAAATAATAACTCCTTTTATTAAGTCTAAAACCATTATGAAAAGATGAGAAGTTTTAATGTAAAATAAAAAATCGCGACTTTTCACATAAAACAAAAGGCCAATAGTTTAAATGTAATTAATATAATGGGCCTGAATAGTCGTGCCTTTTTCCTAACACATTCAAATTCAATCCTCTATAAATAGGTCCCTACTTAATTTTTATTCTATTCCACTTTTATTTAATTCTTGCATTTTTTCTTTTCATATTACATCTTCAACCACTTCCCTTCAAAGAGCATATTCCTTTCTCGTTGAGGTAAGTTTTTTTTTCTGTATAAATCTACCAGTTGGTAGTATACATTGTATTACATTCCAACTCTTTTCTTTACTTTTGTGTTTACTTTTTTGTTAATGCATACGTGTTCTAGATATGGCTAATCCAAATTAGGACGTTGCAATTCTACAAGACACCGTGTAGGAACAATAACAGCAGGTTAACGACCTACAGTGGGAGTTGTTCGCTATGAGAGCATGGATTATCAGGGAGATTCATAGGCTTAGGATGGCCTTGCTACTGCCAGTTGAAAATTGTTCGACTGGAAATAACAATGTTGCTGCTGATAATAATAAGAATTAGAATGTGTTTTTCTCCCTTTAGCGTATGTATTTTAATTCTTCTATATCGGATCTATACCTAATGTATTTTATTTTTTGTTTAATGGAATATTTATTATTGATCGACTTTGGTTTTTTAATTCTTAATTATTTTTTAATTTTTATCTTGTATATTTTTTCTTCTAAACATGTTGACATGTCAATGGTTGGAGGTAAGGAGCAACTTTAAATCCAGTAGTAATAGCAATTTTGGATTTTGAGTTCTTTCAACAGATGGACCATCTATTGGAAAAGATTGGTCATCGGTTGAGTTTTTGTCAGCAGATTATCCATCTATTGCAACAGATTTATTATCTGCTCGAGGAAAACATTCCAGTTTGATAGATTGTATTATGTTTTTCCAGCTGATGTCCATGTGTTGCAACAGATGGGTAGTCTATTTTGACTATTTTTATTGATGGACAAGTTCTTAAAAAAGATATTTTGTATAATAAATGATAACATTTTTGTTCACAATAAGGAGTTGAATATATAAAAGTCCACAACAAACAACACATAAGTTTTTTCATTTATAACGATCATGGTGGATTACGATTTGGGAATGTCGTTTTTTTCTGGCCAGTGCTATTACAAATGGAGCACTTGTCTCTTATTGATGGAAATGATTCTCCAACTCCACGCCTCCTCTGATATGACCCTCTTCCCGATTTAATAGTGCTTGGGTCAATATATGGAGGAAGTATTAATCTCACCAAAAACTCTATAGAAACAAGCCAAGATTCTTTGGGAGGTACCGGAGTAATATGCCCACTATATGCCATTGTATAATTTTTTACTGAATCATATGGAGAAGAGTACTCATAAATTTTAGTTCCATATTTTGGACCGTATTAAGCTCAAAGTGCTTCCATAGCATGTGGATAGGGTATTTTGTCCAAGTTAAAAACTCTGCATGCACAAGATGTTATTTGAAGATTGATCGTGGCAACATCACCATGACTGATTTTCGTTGATATTATTTTTTCTATTTTTTGACCAAATGGGGTTCCCGTATTCTCGAACTCCACACGCCTTTCGTGAAAAAATTGGCCATACTTCTTGTTTATTTCATTAAATAGTGCCATGATGAGAAATTTTCTTTCATCACCAAACAATGAATTCACCAATTCACCTATGTTTGATGTCACAATATTGTACCTATATAAAATAATCACTTAGTACGACATCACACTAAATGTATAAATCAAATAGGACACTAAATTCATAAGAATATACCTATTTGCCGGAAAGAATGCCTGACTCCATCTCTCAAAACCGATACGTACAAGATACTATGCTACCTTGGGATGGATATCCGCTATTTTATTGAAATGGTCTAAAAAATCCTCTCTACTATATACTTTAAATGCTCTATAAAAAAGGGTCACGACCTTTTCATTGTGAAAGTTGGTCTGAGTGTTCTCTCAAAGATGCATGATGCAACAACCAAAGTGAGCTGAAGTGAAGAAAATTGAACCCATCTTTGGAATACTTGGATTCCTATCCAAAATAAAACACAACTCTTTGGTATATTCGATGAAGCTTCGCAGTTGTTCAAAAAAATATCCATAAAGGCATCACATTCCTTGTCCGCTACACAAAAGTGACAGGAAAGATGTGATTCTCCATATCCTGAGCCACCGCCATAGTAGAACTCCATTATACCTGTTCCTCAAGAAGGTTCCATTGACGGTTATGCCTTTTCTCAAATGTCGAAAACCTTGAATCCAAGCACCATAGGATACAAAAAGTACTTGAACCTTTTGTTTTCATCAATATGCAATGTCGTCTTACTTCTATAATTTTTGGACTCATGCATGTAATGATAGGCATTGAGGACTGCATACCCATGCTCATGTGTCCCCTAACCATGTCCTTGGCAATCCCCATGGCCGTATATATCTTCCAATAATTGACTAGGACACCCAATTCCGTAATGAGTATATTAGCCATAAACTTTGTAGAAGGGAATTTACCATTGGGGAATCTATTCTTTAAATATTCACCAAAGCACATCAGAAGCAAAAGACTACAATCGAATTAATCATCTACGTTATTCTGAAAAAAAATCTCAAGCAAGAAATAGACAAAATAGTAGATAGTTCTTTCGTTTCCTTGAATAATATTCCCTTGTAAAAGCTGGTCTCATTGTCTTGATGATTCCCAGAATGTGTCGATCGAGAAGAACTTCCCACTGTAGTGGTCACATAAATAGGTATAGGTGTTTGATCATCATCTAGAATATTCATATCAAGATCATCCAACATATCATCAAAGATATATTGTTGTTGTTCTTCTACTATGTTCTGGTTCTCATTCTCTCTTATCTTTTCAATCACGTAAACCCTTAATACCGGCTTGGATAAATCACTAAGATAAGCACACAACCGAACCTTATTGGTTATCTTGAAAGGTAGTACTCTCTAATTTTCAAAGGAGTTGTGCATGTAGCTGATGATAAGTTCTTCCGACTGATAATTCAGTCCATAGTAGCTGATGATTAAGTTCACAAATCATCATACGAAACATCACTTTGAACTATTATAGCTATCATATCTAGCATTTCACCCTCTTTCCAACACCATACATATTGATTTCTCTTCTCAATTTATTAACCATGACAATCCACCCCTATTCTTATTGATCCCTCCATTAGTGGTACCTAAATAAAGTTATTTGTTAAAAAAAAGTTAATAGTGATTTCATAGTTCCGTACATGAATCCCAACATATGTGTATCTATTTCAATAGGTGAAAAATATATCACAACAGGTAAGTGATCAGTTACAATGGATTAGTTACCTATTGGGATTTATGTTGCACTCCTAAAGCTGATTTCAACAAATAAGTCACCTATTATATCAGGTGAATCATATGTTGCAACAGACTATACATTTATTGCAACATATGAAGTACTTGTTGGGATAGATATTACAGTACTAAGAAACCTTTGAAGCTGATTTTAACATATGAGTGACATGTTGAAATAAATAATTAACCTATTCCGATAGATGACTTACATGTTGCAACAAATTACGAATCCATTTGAATCGAGTTTAGGTTATATTACAACAGGTTACTAATCTATTGCAATAGATATTTACCCTGTTACAATAGATTACTAATATGTTATAATCGAGTTCAGGTTCTGTTGCAACACGTTATAATATATTTCTACAGATATTTACCCTATTATAATAGATTACTAATCTATTGAAATTGAGTTAAGGTTCTGTTGCAACTAGTCACTACTCTGTTGCAACAAATATTTATCTAGTTGTAACAGATAACTAGTCTGTTGTAATAGATAATTGGTTTATTAAAACAGAGGGGGTGATATGTTGCAATAGATGACCTATCTGTTCGAAACCTATTATGGAACTATAGAATCATAAACAAGAATCCAATATATGAGTCTTCCATTGCAGCAGATGGCTCATCTATCGTAACAGATGACTACTCTATTTAAACAGATAGATCTGATGTTGCATTCATGTTTGGGTGCTATCTATTGTTGAAAAAATAGCACAATAGCAGTTACTTAACTGAAAAATGCAACTAAAAATCATAAATTGACTTACTAAAGTCTCCTATGAAGTAATGTGAAAGTTAAAAGTGATATACGAAACAAAATTTGACCTAAGAAATTGGTCAAATAGCAGTAGTAGCGGTAACAACAAAAACAACAATGGTCAACAAGAAAAAGATGATAATTAAGTATAAGATGATGATAATGAAGCAGGAGATGATGAATAAAGCGCAACAAAAATTGCTAAGAGAGAGAAAACAAAAAATGGATGAAAAGAGAGAGAAACGTGGCTTTTCCCCTTCGTTTCCTATTATATGAGGTTAATATTTGTATCAAAGTGTAAATTAAAAAACTTATGAGTCATTTTCAAACTTAACTAACTTTCTTAATCTATAATAAAGTAATTGTCACCTACCCTCAATTATTAAGACTTGAGTAACCTACATCTTATTTAAACACTTTTGTCACTTTTAGCTCAAAGCCCCATGCTTATATATATATATATATATATATATCAATTCTCCATCCAATGTTTCTTTTAATTTATATCCTCACTGATCTTCTTCAACCTCTATAACTTGAGTGGTGTCTTCTATGTTCTCAATTTCTTGATTCATTCTACTGAATCAGAACTTGATTATGAGAATTCTTCATAGAGTTCTATATAAAAGTCTTCACTTTTAATAGATGAAACTGACTCTAGGTCTGACTTAATTTCTTCTCTATCTATTTTAGATATTTTGACTCTTTTCTTGTTACATTCATAAATTTTGTGGCCTTCGTCTCCACAATTATAGCATTTGTATTTATCTGTAGATGTATTTTTGAAATTTCTTCATTTTTTAAAGTACCCTTTTCTCGATACATAATTTTTCTTGAAAATATTTTTCCTTTTTATTAATCCCTTGGTTTTTCTTTTTATTTTTTAAGGATTTCTGTCATGACATCCCCACTGAGATGTTTTTTTTGTATCTTCACAGTAGATCTGGGTACCAATTCTTTTAGATTTTCTTTGCATATTATGTAGCATGCAAAGATAGCTAAGTCTTTGATTAAGGAAGGCAATCCTTCTTCCTAGAGAGTCATACATTTGATCTTCTTTAGCATATTCCTCTCAAAAATAGCTAGCCAATATCCTGGTAGCTTTGGGTAGTATTTTCCATGTATGGAGCCATGTTTTCACTACTATCAAATATATTGTAGTAATATGTTTCAAACTTGCAAGTATATTCCTGAATATACTTTATTTTACAAATTTGAAGTTTTTCTAGACATTCTGCGGCTAGCAGCCATTGCTTTTCTTTTTCTTTAGAAATATCTCCTTGGCTTCCTAGGAATTCAACTCCTACATATTTCATTATGTGATTTATCCCTTCGCGTTGATTTGTTAAATTGTTCTACAACTTCTAATCTGAATATTTTTTTAGTTTCTTTTGATTTTCCTTTAAACCAATTGTCTACCTTTCCAGTAAAGGTGTTTATGGCTATTAAGTACTTTTTGTCACTGCTGTAATTGGTTACTTTTCCTAAAATGAAGAATAGTCCTAGGTTTTTGGACCATAATTCCAGAAATTCTCCTGGTTCTCTTTTACAGTCTAAATCCAAAAACTAGTTAGATCCAGTGTCTCCTACTGGAAGTCTATTTGACATTAATTTAGCTTTAAAATTTATATGGTATTGACTGTTATAGTCTTTCTAGTTTTTAGATTTAGGTATGAAATTACTCCTTGTTGCTGGCTCATTAAATGAGCTTCCTTCTTCTTTAGGTTTTCTAAAGTTTCCTTGGGGTCCTCCTGTATCCCCATGGTTGGTATGAACATGGTAGTTTTAATCATTAAGATCAAACTCATCTAGAGCATAGACTAGCTCATCTAGTTCATTCATTTTCTTTTATTTCTGTAAGATCTTATACTTTGTTTTTAGAGGTGGAAGCTTCTTCTATATCTTTATTTTTAGAAATTTCTAAAGTTTCTTCTAATTTTTGTAATGCTTTTTTTTGTATTTTATCGAGAAAATTAGATATAATTTTTTCATCAAGACTTCCTTTCTGATAGATTCCTTTATTGGAAATTCTTGGAATGAAGATTTCATTCCTAATTCTTTTCCCATTTCTTTATTAAAAGTATTAGCCTTTTCAATAAAACAATTTATTTTAGATGGTGCGCTGTCTTTAAGGATTTTGATTTCTTCTTCTATTAGATTCATTTTAAGGACTATATGTCTTTGTATATCTAAAACATCATTTAGTTTTTCTAAAATTTCTTTATTACTCATTTAAACAGATTATGTTCTAATTTATACGCTAGATGCCAGATTTCCTGTTCTAGCTCAAATATTTTCTTCTTTGGAAGACTAATAATTTTTTGAAGACTCCTGAAAATGAGTTATAGGCATAACTTTCCTTTCAGAGGTTAATCTCTTGGTTTAGTTCTGGTAATAGTTTTAAAGCTTTTTCTTTATCTATTGCATAGACTATGTTTAGGTAGTTTAAACCTGATCTTGTTATAATTAGGTAGTATAACCCCAATTCTTCTCGACTTAAATGCCCTATTAATTTTTCTTCCAAGATTGATATCATAGTGATTAGATGTTCTAATTTATGATAGATATATCATTAAAAGATGCAAATTTTAATGAAGCTTTAAGTTTGCACTTTCATGTAAAAAGAAAAGATTTATTTAAACCCAGTAATCATATTATGAGCATTTATTATCAAGCTCTATACACAGTTACCAATTCAAATTATGGAAATATCTATAAAAATAAAAGTCTTGTCGAAATTGACCAAGAATACATTGGAATAGCCAGAATAGTTGAAGCAGAGATTCAACAACAAAAAATTTCTGCTAAATATGAAATTCATGTGGGAAAAGCCATAGAAATAGGAAGCTCTACTTCTTCAAGCTCAAGACTCTTCATAGAATACAGGACAAACTCCATACGAAAAGGTACTTGCATGAGGTTTAACAATGAAAGCTCTAACAATCTTACAGAAGTTTCTGGAAGATTCTTTAACAGAAGCTTTTGGAGCAAGCAAACAATCCTAATACAGTCAGGATCATTAGCAAATCATGTTAAGAAAAGTATCCTAGATGGATTAATTAGCTTTAAAGTTAAGCTTATATTTACAAAATTTTTGAAGGAAATAGTTATGAATGTTCAAAAATGGTAGAGTTACCAAAACAACTTGGAACAATTAGAATAAGAGTTCCTTGCTATATTAGTAATCATGAAAATGACTACAACATAATTTTAGGGGGAACATTTCTTAATTGCTTGGATCAATACAATATCCAAAAAGAAGGAATCCAAATAATTGTAATACCCTAAGAATCCCAATCGCTAGTAAAACCATTCTTCAAGCTCATGAGAAATAAATTTTAGTGTTTTGTACGTTTTATGAACAAGATTTATGTATACTAAGGCCTCAAATACTTCCTAGCTATTAGACTAATTAAAACATCCCTCACCGATGGAATTCTTGAGAAAGATATTGTCATAGTCAAATTCAAATGATCATATATTTTGTTATACTATGATTTTTTGAGATCATGACCCACCAACATATTTATAATTGAATTATCTTTCCAACAATATTATAAAGTTATCGCCGTTTTACTGAGAACTGTCTGAGCTGCCTAGGAACGACGAGCAAGCTAGCGGACCGTCGAGTCAGCGATGGACCGTCGCTTTTCAGTGATGGACCATCTCTTTAGCCATTGAAAATGCGGCAGTAAGGCTGTTTTATGGCCCAAAAATGATGGTTGGAGTGATGGTCAATCACCAGAGTAACGGTCCATCACCCAGACCATCAACTTTGTTCGAAACAACGCTGAAATGACTTATAAAGGGATTTTTGGGTCTTTTTCCACCCAGTTTAACCCCTAATTACATCAAATCAAAGAACATAACTCCTCATTCATCCATAACATCAAAATTAGGATTTCTTTCAAGATCAAAATCCAAGAACAAGATTCAAACCCTTCTTCAAGAAACTAAGAAATTCAAGTTATTCAAGTTCAAGAATCATAAAGAAAACATCAAGATCTTTGTTTCCCAATCCAAGAAAGTTCAAGAAACGTTAGTTATCTTTCAATATTCAAGCTTTTGAGGTATGTTAGATGTTGATTCTTGGGTTCCTTCTACCCAAGAAGTTCAAGAATCCTTTTTAAATTATAAAGATTGTATATTTATGAGTTTTATGATTTATATGAGTTGAAGTTCATGTTCATGTTATTGTTGAGTTTTGATTCATGTTCTAGATTATAAGTTTCATGATTTAGTCCTAGTATGTGATAATTTGCATAATTTTCATGATAATCCCTTCAAGTTGCATGTTGATTTATGTAATCATGTTAATTAGATGTAGAAATTATTGTACAACCAAAGCATTCTCCCTATATGTTTGTAAAAGGTCTATGTAAAGAAGATGGTGCCATTATAGCATGATAATATGAAATCCCCATTTGTGTACAAGTTAATGTATGCTAAGTATTTGTTGAAAGGCTTTGGTGAATGAACTATGAGACATTAGTATGCATGCCTATACATCTACAAGTTTTTAACTTTCAAATACTTGAAGAGATGCTTCATTGATTGTATTGTCAATGATAGACTATTGCTACATTTTTCAAGAATTGTTATTCTATACTTTTATGTTATCAAGTCCTGGGGTTATTAATACCCAATAATTTAGATGATTGTCTAAAGTCGGTGTCAGTTTTCAAGATACTCTTAATCAAGCCTCGATCAGTAGAACTCAATCAGTCACAGGACTTAGAAAGACTCAGTAATCTCAGTATTAGTCTATTCCGGTTTAGAATATAATTCAGACCTTAATAGTATTCAAGTAATCAATTCAGAACTCAGTAGCATTCAGTCAGATAATAGAATTTAGTAGTATTTCTTCAGTCAATAAAACTCAGTAGATTCAGTTTAGCTCAGTTAATCAGAATGATCAGTAAGAGATTCAGCTCAGTCCGGTACAGTCTAAGAATTAGTTTAGATTCTATTAATTTGGGATTAGGATTCAGCACCAAGTGAGGGCAGGGATGACGGCTTCCCCGTTAGAGAGGCAGAGTTGTTAGTAGAAGTCTCTGTACTCCAGTATTGCATAGTCAGCATAGGATAAGGAGTCGCCCATTAGATTAAGTATTTTCTACCTCCCAGGAGTCACCCGTTAGATTAGGCTTGACTTTCTATTTAGGGTCACCCGTTAGACAGGCTTGAGTATAGAAGTGCCTTTACCCGTGGAACGGTACTGACACTAGGGGTGTGCAAAAACCAAACCGATCGATAAACTAAATTAATAAAAAGGTTATTGGTTTATTGTTATTGGGTTATTAGGTTAACAGTTTTTTAATGGTTTTATAAAAAAATTATTGGGTAATTAGTTCGGTTTAATTTTTTCTTATTAGGTTATTGGTTAAACCGATAACCCAATAAGAATATATATATATATATATATATACATATTTCTTTTCAATTTATACAAATTAACAAAATTATTATTTCAATAATACAAACTCTTAATTTTTCCTAACAACATTTAATAAAAACTTGTCGATTCTTGTAAATTAAAACACATTATGTAGGATTTTTGGTTGCAACTAAGATTCAATTTTTTTCATGTTAGTTACTACTATTTCTATTTTATGAGTATCTTCTTATCAGTATATCAGTAGTTCCAGTCATATAGACTTGTTTCATATGTTCACGTCCTTTAAGTAAGTTCAGTCTACCAAAAATCTAAGCTTAGTCAGTCACATTCAAGGATGAATGTTCCCAAGGGGGAGATATTGTAATACCCCGAGAATTCCAATCGATAGTAGAACCATGATTCAAGATCATGAGAAATAAATTTTATTGTTTTGTTAGTTTTATGATCAATCTTGATGTATATTAAGGCCTCAAATACGTCCTAGCTATTAGACGAATCAAAACATTCCTTACCGATTGAATTCTTGAGAAGGATATTGTCATAGTCAACTTCAAATGAGCATATATTTTGTTATAATATGAATTTTTGATCTCATAACCCACCAACAAATATATAATTGAATTATTTTTCAAATGATACCAATTTCGCCAAAATTCGTTATCGGAGTAATAAGTTATGTTCATTTTACTGAGAGCTGTCTGAGCTGCCCAGGAGCAATGGGTAAGCTGATGGACCATCAAGTCAGAGATAGACCATTGCTTTGGCCATTAAAATTGAGGTATTGAATCCATTTTCTGGCCCAAAAATGATGTTTGGAGTGACATTCGTCAACAGAGTGACGGTCCATCACCCAGACCATCAACTTTGTCCGAAAAAGTGCTGAAATGATGTTTTAAAGGTTTTTTTTGGGTCTTTTCCCACCCTTTCTAAACCCTAATCACATCTAATCAAAGCACATAACTCCTTATTCATCCATAACATCAAAATTAGGATTTCATTCAAGATCAAAATCCAAGAACAAGATTCAAACCCTTCTTCAAGAAACTAAGAAATTCAAGTTCTTCAAGTTCAAGAACCATAAAGAAAACATCAAGATCTGTGTTTCCCAATCCAATAAAATTCAATAAATATTAGTTATCTTTCAAGATTCAAGCCTTTGAGGTATGTTAGATGTTGATTTTTGGGTTCTTTCCACCCAAGAAGTTCAAGAATCCTTTTTAAATTATAAAAATTGTATATATATGAGTTTTATGATTTATGTGAGTTGAAGTTCATGTTCATGTTATTGTTAAGGTTTGATTCATTTTATAGATTATAAGTTTTATGATTTAGTCCTAGTATGTGATGATTTGCATAATTTTAATGATAAACCCTTTAAGTTGCATGTTGATTTATGTAACTATGTTAATTAGATATAGAAATTGTTGTATAACCAAAGCATGCTCCTGATGTTGGGCGTATTTTCACGCCTAAGAACCATAATTTACCCATATTTTAGCTAAGTTTGGAGGATAAAATATATAATTCCTGCACTTTTTAGTCCATTTTCCTGTAAGTGAGCTAACCTGTGTGATTAGCATGTTTTCAGGTATTAATGATGAAGATTTCAGCACTTAGTAGACCTTTGGGAAGCAAAGGAAAACTTCACATAAGAGGGAAGGCAGCTTTTGGAAGCTTGTGGACTGAATGTGACACATGGAGAATTTGTTCCGGGTAAAAACAGTATTTTTAAATACTTAGGGGTGCAGCAGTAACTTAGTAGGACAAGGATGTTATAAAACCTTATTTTGCTGAATTTTTCAGCACTCATTCTAGCATAATTCATTTGACACTTTTGGATTATTCAGTTTACGGAATCTGTAAGTCTTAGACAGAGAAAAGACGGCAAACACTTGAGCAATGAAAGGAGCAAAAACGTCAATCTCTTCTTTGATGTTAAAATCATTCCATCATGAAATTTATTCTAGTTTTGGTATGATGATTAAGCCTATTGTGAATTCCGTTGTAATCATGAGTAGCTAAACTTCTCTGTTAGGGTTATAGAAGTCTTATGAGATACTATCTATTACTATGAGTTTGTGAATTCTTGATGTGTATCTACTCATATCATTACTCTCTTCGTTTTAATTTAATTCTCATGGTTGCAAACATAGAGAACATGCCATTATAGCATTAACTTGTTAGAGAGAAAAGTTACATGTTTAGCAAAGAGAGTGTGACAAGGAAATAGGGCTACCAACCCTTATTTACACGTTAATGCCTTAACCGGATTAATTCCTTGGAGAGTTCATACTATTAGTTACACGCTTTAGGCTCGAAAGAGTTAAAGTGAAATAGTCCTTGATGGTTGAGAAACACTAGGATTTATCATTAGAATACGAATCTCTATAAGTGCATGCATGTCTAAATTCCGCATTACTCATAGTTAATAGATACGTAGAACTCATAAGGTGGACATAACCCTAACTTATTATTATCTGTGATTAAATCTACTAAACAAAGCATTCCATTGTTACTTTGATAGCATTAATTCATGCCATAATCTAATCCCCCCTTTCCGTGGAATTGTCGACCAACAGTCTACTAATAGTTGCAACACTTAGTGACCAAGTATTTCCTGTGGGATTCGACACCCAACCCAGTTGGGTTCTATATTTGACATCGATCGCTTACACTCTTACGAGAGCTGTAGTTTGGGCGTTATCAAATTTTGGCACCGTTGTCGGGGAATACGGTTGTCAACTAAGTTTGTGATAGTTATTAGACCCTTTGATCAAAGATTCTCGTATTTTAATTTTAGTGTTGTTTTTTTTTATTCAGGGTTGTTAGAGTGCATGCCAAACACTTGAAGTTCAGGTCAACCGTTATTACCTATCAATCATGAACTACATCTTATTGGCAGAATAGATGCGCAACGTGACATTGAAAGAAGGGTTGCTCAACAGGAGCAGGCTAGATTAGTTACATTGGAAGCCGCTCAAGTGCACCAACAGAACATTGATAACCCAGGTCGTACAACAAATCCTGATGATGAGGACCTGGGTGATGAGGAGTAACTGAATCCTAGGCGTACTGATGAGGTGGTGGCACCTATGCATAGGAGAGATCGTCAATCTAGAATGGGACCTGACCGCCGAGCTGTGCAGGTTCCTTTTGATGATGATGATGACGATCTGGATGGAGCTGGTGCCACAGGAGCTATTATTCCTCCGCCCTTGGCACCTGGAGCCAAGTTCAATATCACTAGCACTATGATTCAGCTATTGCAGCTCAAGGGGTTATTTGGTGGACTTGCAGGCGATGATTCGAACATGCATCTGATCAATTTTATTTCAATATGCAAGTCGTTTGACAATCCTGGAGTTGGACAGAATGCAATTCGGCTATGCTTATTTCCATTGTCTCTATCTGGAGAGGCAACTCTATGGTTGAACGGGCTAACTCCTGATTCTATTACTAATAGGAGGCAACTGAAAGACGCTTTCCTAGAAAGATTCTTTCCGTCATCCAAGAGAGCACAGTTAAGAGATGAGATTAGTAATTTTCGACAGCTTCCAACTGAAGCTCCCCACAAAACATGGGAAAGGTTCAAGAAGAAGCTTATGCGATGCCCAAACCATCAGATGACCAATATCCACTTGATGGAAATATTATATAGGGCTTTGAACTCGATGACAAAGCCAGTGGTTGACAATGCTGTAGGTGGATCATTCATGGACCTTACTTTTATTGAGGCAAGTGATATGCTGGATTGTATGACAAAGCAGAGTAGAGCTTAGCATACCAGGGATTCTGAGGTAGCAAGCTCTACTGTATCTATTGGCATGACAGAAGAACAAAGGCGAAGACAAGAGAAACGTGACCAAGATATGGCTCACATGAAAACGCAGATGGATCTTCTTACCAAACATTTATTATTAGGGAAGACCGAAAAGGTTAAGGCCGTGATATCACAGGGAAGAGATGACACCGATTCTAAGGAGGAAGCAAATTACTTGAATAATCAGGGGGTTTCCGAGGCAATGTCCAAGGAAACCAAGGTCGGAACTATTATGATAAATCAGGATACAAGGACCGTGATCAAGGTAATTGGAAGAATAAGACTGAGAGGAGTGGTTTGTATGTTCCTCCAAGAAATCGTGAGGTTGTGGCATCTAGCTCTGGGAAGATGTCCATGGAAGATATGATGGCTAAGATGTTGAAAGGAGTGGAGGCAAAAAACATGGGCGTAACCAAGGTGAAGAATGATTTGCCTTCAATAAATTAATTGGTTGACTCGCATTCTACTGCAATAAATCAACTGGAGCAACAATTGAGTCAACTATCAGCTGTATTCAATCAAAGAAAGGCCGGTACCTTACCTAGTGACACTGTGAAAAACCCAAGGAACGATGGATCATGTATGGATATTACTACCAGGAGTGGTAAGGTGTTGGAAATCTATCCAAAGGCAAGCAGGTGGTTGATGATATATCAAATAATGTTATTGATGCAAAATATGAAGATGCCGTAGAAGCCGAAGAGAGAGTTCATGGTGTTACCCCTTGATGTCTGCAGCCTGAAAAGATCGATAATCGCAAGCAAGATAAAAATAAAATGGTGGAGAAAACTATTCCCCTTCCACCACCACCTTTTCCTCAGAGACTGAAGAAGAAAGCTGATGACAACAGGTTCAGTAAATTCATGACTATGTTGAAGTAGCTGACTATTAATGTTCCTTTGGCGGAGGTGCTGGAGCAGATGCCTGGATACCTAAATTCATGAAATACCTTTTGACAAAGAAGCGGGCAGCAAGCTATGAGCCGGCAGATAATGTTCATTATTGCAGTGCAATCTCTACAAGATTGCTAGTTCAGAAAAAGGCAGATTCTGGTGCTTTCACTATTCCTTGCACAGTTGGATCTTTGGATTTTGCTAAGGCATTGTGCGATTTGGGAGCTAGCATCAATTTGATGCCGCTATCTATTTACAGAAAGTTGGGGTTGGGTGATCCTACACCAACCAATATGCGGCTCGTGATGGCAGATAGGTTGGTAAAATGACCTGTTGGTATCTTATATGATGTATTGGTGAAGGTTTCCACCTTCATTTTTCCTGCAGACTTTGTTATTTTAGATTGTGAGGTGGATTTTGAAGTTCCCATAATCTTGGGGTGCCCCTTTCTTGCAATAGGAAGTGTGCTTATTGATTTAAGAGCTAATGAGCTTTTATTTCGGATGAATGACGAAGTGGTCCATTTTTATGTATGCAAATCAATGAAGCATCCCAAAGATATGAATGTGTTCTCTGTAGATGATGTTTATTATGATGATGAGAAAGAGTTATCTATTGAGAAACAACTTATTGTTGATCCATTGGCTGTTGTGCTTATGAATTTTAAGCGTGAGGACGTTGAAGATTATGAAGGAACTATTTGTGCTCTAACAAGAATAGGGTCCTATTCTCATGCTCCTAAGAAGCTGGATCTTGATCTTAAAAATTGATCGTCACCACCAGCAAAGCCATCCATTGAAGAACTGCCAGTGCTAGGATTGAAAGAGCTGCCCAGACACCTGAAATTTGCATTTTTGGGAAGTGGTGATACACTTACGGTTATTGTTGCGGCTGAATTAGGTGAGCAATAGGTTTTGGCTCTTATCTCTGTTCTGAGGAGATACAAGAGAGTCATCGGTTGGACTATTGCTGATATTATCGGTATCCCTCCTGGGATATGTATGCACAAGATTCAGCTCGAGGAAAATTATGTGCCTACCATTGAGCATCAACGACGTTTGAATCCACCCATGCAGGAGGTAGTGAAGAAAGAAATTATTAAATGGTCAGATGCTGGGGTAGTGTATCCAATCTCCGACAGTAAGTGGGTAAGTCCGGTAAAGTGTGTGCCCAAGAAAGGGGGCATGACGGTAGTTGCGAATGAAAAGAATGAGCTGATTCCACTCAGACCTGTCACAGGGTGGAGAGAGTGTATGGACTACCAGAAGCTGAATTCGTGGACGCTTAAGGATCACTTTCCAATGCCATTCATGGACCAAATACTTGATCGATTGGCAGGGGAGGGATGGTTTTATTTCTTAGATGGTTATTTCGGTTATAATCAGATTTGCATTGCTCCTGAGGATCAAGAGAACACAACTTTTAGATGCCTGTATGGTACATTTGCCTTCGAACGTATGCCATTTAGGTTATGTAATGCACCTACCACTTTTCAGCGTTGTATGATGTCCATTTTTCTGATATGGTTGAAGACACCTTGGAGGTGTTCATGGACGATTTTTCAGTTGTGGGTGAGTCGTTTGAAGTGTGCTTGGCGAATCTAAGTATGGCGTTGCAGAGATTTGTTGAATTCAACTTGGTGCTAAACTAGGAGAAGTGCCATTTTATGGTCAAGGATGGCATTGTTCTTGGGCATAGAGTCTCCGAAAGAGGAATTGAGGTTGATCTAGCCAATATTAAAGTTATCGAGAAACTACCACCTCCAATTTCTGTAAAGGGAGTTCGTAGCTTCCTCGGTCATGTAGGTTTTTATCAAAGGTTTATTAAAGACTTCTGCAAGATTGCTAGTCCATTATGCAAACTTTTGGAGAAGGATGCAAAGTTCGACTTCGGTGAAGATTGCTTGAAGGCATTTGAATGCCTCAAAGTGAAGCTAGTTGAATTTCCTATTATTGTGGCGCCTGATTGGTCTCTACCGTTTGAAGTTATGTGTGATGCAAGTGGGTAGCTTTGGGTGTTGTACTTGGTCAGAAAATATAAAGGTTATTTCATCCAATCTACTATGCGAGCAAGGCCTTGAATGGATCCCAGAAGAACTATACAGTCACAGAACAAGAGCTTCTAGCAGTTTTTTATGCTTTTGAAAAGTTCCGTGCTTACTTATTGGGAACCAAAGTGGTGGTTCATATAGATCATGCAGCGCTGAGATATTTAATGGCAAAGACGGATGCGAAGCTAAGGCTAATTAGGTGGGTGTTATTGCTTCAAGAATTTAATTTCGAGGTAAAGGATAGAAAAGGTTGCGAAAACCAAGTAGCTGATCATCTATCTAGACTGGAGAGTGAGCATATAGTGCAACCTGACCTTGAGATTAATGATGCATTTCCCAATGAGGAGATCCTAGCCACTATGGTGGAAGACTTACCGTGGTACACAGACTTTGCGAACTACATGGTAAGTAGAGTGATGCCTGAGAATCTCTCCTTTCATCAAAAGAGAAAATTCATGCATGATGTGAAACACTACTTCTGGGATGAACCATATCTTTTTCGACAATACACTGATGGTGTTATTAGGCGCTGCATCCCAGATATGGAGGTGGCTAGCATATTGGAAACAAGTCATGCTTCCCAAGTTGGGGGTCATCACGCAGGTGATCGGACAGCAAGGAAGGTATTGCAAAGCGGCTATTATTGGCCTTCGTTATTCAAGGACGCCAATGATTTTGTAAGGAGATATGACCAGTGTCAGAGGCAAGGCACGATTTCGAAGCACCATGAGATGCCCATGTCTAAAATTCTTGAAGTAGAGCTATTTGATGTATGGGGTCTTGATTTTATGGGCCTGTTTGTGAGTTCGTTTGGGATGAAATATATCCTAGTTACTGTGGATTATGTATCCAAATGGGTCGAAGCAGTAGCATTGGCTGATTATGAAGGTAAGCGTGTTGTAGCATTCTTAAAGAGAAACATCTTCTCTCATTTTGGGGTACCACGTACCATCATAAGCGATGGAGGATCACACTTTTGCAACAAGCTGTTCAGAGCCATGTTGGTGAAATATGGGGTCAAGAAACATAAGGTAGCTACACCTTTGATAACGCCCAAACTACAGCTCTCGTAAGAGTGTAAGCGGTCGATGTCAAATATAGAACCCAACTGGGTTGGGTGTCGAATCCCACAGGGAATACTTGGTCACTAAGTGTTGTAATTATTAGTAGACTGTTGGTCGAAAAATTCCACGAAAAGGGGGGATTTTGTTATGGCGTGAATTAATAATATTAAAGTAACAATGGAATGCTTGGTTTAGTAAGATTTAATCACAGAGAATAGTAAGTTAGGGTTATGTCCACCTTATGAGTTCTACGTATATATTAACTATGAGTTACACGAAATTTAGACATGCATGCACTTATAGAGATTCGTATTCTAATGGTAAATACTAGTGTCTCTCTAGCATCCAAGATTATTTCACTTTAACTCTCTCGAGCTTAAAGTGTATAACTAACGGTACAAACTCTCCAAGAGATTAATCCAGTTATGGCATTAACGTGTAAATAGGGGTTGGTAGCCCTATTTCCTTGTCATACTCTCTTTTCCACACATATAACTTTTATCTCGAACAAGTTAATGCTATAATGGCATATTCTATATGTTTGTAACCATAAGAATTCAATTAAAACGAAGAAAGTAATGATATAAGTAGCATACGCATCAAGAATTCACAAACTCATAGTAATAGATAGTATCTCATAAGACTTGCATAACCCTAACAGAGAAGTTTAGGTACTAATGATTACAACGGAGATCACAATAGATATAATCATCATACCACAACCTAGAATAAACTTGGCGATGGAGATGGTTTAGGCGTCCACTAGGGTTTGCCGTTTTCCCCTCTCCGTTGCTCACAAGAGCCATGCTTTCTCTGTCTGAAAGTAACGTGAATAATCCAAAAAGTGGCGTGTGAATAGTGGCTGAATTAATGACAATGAATGCTGAAAAATTCAGCAAATAGGGTTTTTATAACATCCTTGTCCTAGTCCTACTAGGCTAAGTATTAAGAAATACTGATTTTTGCCCGGGACAGATTCTCCATGCATCGCATTCAGTCCACAAGCTTCCAAAAGCTGCCTTCCTTCTTACGTGAAGTTTTCCTTTGCTGCCCAAAGGTCCACAAAGTGCTGAAATCTTCATCGTTAATACCTGAAAAACATGCTAATCACATAGGTTAGCTCACTTACAGGAAAATGGACTAAAAGTGAAGGATTTATATATTTTATCCTCAAAACTTAGCTATAACATGGGCAAATTATGGTGTTTAGGCGTGTAAATACGCTTAACATCACCACCCCACACTTAAAACTTTGTTCATCCTCAAACAAAATATTACATCCATGCAAACATCTACCTAGGATATCACAGTAGCAACACAAAATTTTCAACAAGACAAGCATGGCAATTATTAACAAAGAGTAGTTTTCTTGATCATGATTAGAAATGATTCAACCTCCAACATAGACTCGTGATGATGGTTAATTCGTATCCACTAGTTAAGGCACAAAGAATCATATAACACTACCCAAAACTCATTAACCATGTGTGTCTCACACAAGATATCACCCATAATCACTCACAAGTTTGCATTTTTCGAAACGTGGGTATAAGATTCTCCTTGTTCTCACTCTCACAAAGAATTCATATGTTGCAACAGATGACCATAGGCTTGCCCTTAGTGTAATGCTCTACTAATATCAGAATGCTAAGCTTAGGATCAAATAGGTCTTTACAGGTTCTAATGTAGGCTAAGGGATAGGTAGGACTATTTTGGTCAGAATAGTGGCTATGTTCCCTAAGCGCTTTAATACATCACGTTATGCCATTCGCACTATCTTTTAACAACCCTTCTACCTTTCTTTTCATCTACCACCCCTTTTCACCTATTTTGTTATTTAAACATAAACACAACTGTTTTTTTATTTAATCACAAACACAACTATCTTTTTATTTTTCTATTTCTTTTTCTCTTTTTTTATATATATTTTATAAAGCACCTCTATGATAGCCACTCTTTTTCACAACATTGTCAAGTACCAATATATTCTGAGGTATCACTCTTACCCAATTTCCCCTTATTTTGTCACATGACTCTACAATTTAAAGCGCTTAGGAATTTGGATCAAATTATGGTCTTGAAAAAAAATGGATTAGGCTACATATAAGGCTGTCAAAGAAAATAGCTAAAGGATCAAAGGGGGTTAACTAGGATAATGTACACAGGTAGGTAAAAAAAAGGTAAACAATTACAGGCTGCCAAAGAAATGCCTAAATCATCTCCTAAACTCACACTCTTTATTTCGCTTTACACACACACCAGGCAAGTTCTAGCATCAGTCACAACACAGAATATACTATAACCTCACACACATAAGGCACATGGTCAACTTTATTGGGAGAAGTATAGACTCTTGACCCAACAGATGAAGGAATTAAACCACACAATTATCACACAGTGAGTCACACTTGGAGCCTAAACGTCTCAATAGTAATGATTTTAGCACAAACTCTTGTCATAATACCATGCTGCCTATCAGAACAATTTCATGCAAAATCTAAAAAAAAATTTAAGACTAAATCAAACAAACAAACATAAATAAATGTAGGAAAAAAAGTACAGTATACAAATACCAGCACCCCACACTTAGACGGGACACACTGCCCTCAGTGGAAAATAAATAAGGAAAACCTGATTAGTTGGACTCCTCCTCTATGTTTGGGGTCATACCCCCTGCATCGGAAACATCATCAGAGTCATCGTCATCAGAGTTCTCCTCCGCGTCTGAGTCTAGTATTCGACGATCATCATCAGTTGGTACGTCATCATCAAGAGGTTCCTCAAAATATACGCCTACTCCATACATAGCCCTTGCATGCTCATTCATAGGGTAGTCATAATCCAATTGCTGGAGCTCTGCAGTAGTTGGAATATGACCCTCACTCATCATAGTAAACCTCGTCATGCCATATAAATGGTTGAAGAAGATTTCGTCGTGAGCATGTCTTTCTGCAGTGGTCAGGTTGACGCCATGCATAGTTTCAGGATCTTTAAACTTCGTAAGATCAACCTTCATCGGGTTGTGTGGAAGCTTATGATCTGCAGGTTCCTCTTCAATGTCCTCCTTCCTCAATATTGCAGTCAACAGATTGCCAAAGCTGAAGTGGGACCTCTTGTGCAGCCTAGCCTTACGCACTGATGATCGTATCACCGCACCAATGTTGATGGGGATATTAGTCATCAGAGCATACACCAGGCATACTCTATCACGTGTGATCTTTGTGTACTGTATCCCTGGAACCAGGCAAGAGTTGACTATCCTCAACCATATCTGAGCTTCTCTGTTCAGGGAAGCATACGGGAAAGTATTATGCCGACCGGTGTCCTTGTGACGACTCCAACGTGCCATTGATCTAGTCCCACACAGTGTGTTTCTGATTTCCCTGTACGGAGGTCTTTGATAAAGCTCCTTGAGTGGTGAAGGATCTACAGATGGCAAACCTAGAAAAGAGTTGAAGAACTCCGCATTCAGTTGCAAGACTTGGCCCCGAATCTTCACTTCACTTCCGGTAGTATTTGGGGACCAATTGGCATAGAATTCTTACGTTAGATCAAGATTGCATTCTCCCATATCTCAGAAAATGAAATCAAGATGTAGCACCATGATTTTAGCCAAAATGCGAGGTTCTTTCTTTGCTAGGCTCTCCTTTTGTATCAACTCCACGTGAACATATTTTTTCACTTTGTTGTTCTTGTAGCACTCCTTTTCTTCCTCCTCTAGGACCCATTTTATCCCAAACATGCGGCGAGGTATTTGTATCGAGGAGGATTCAGCTTGCTATTTTTTTCCCCTTTTCTGACCTTTCTGTGAGGTGGACACTTTTTCTTTTCCTGGTCGACCTTTTGGTGCCATTTTACCTGAGATTAAAATAAAGTCATGTTAGCTTATCTTGGAGGATTTGATCGACAACAAACAATAATGGCACTACCCCACACTTAATTTGTTGGTATAAGATAATTAAGTGAGTGATGTCAATTACTCAGACTTCATCGACATACATATAGGTGATACGTTCCAACAATATGTTCAGCACAATCATACTTTCATGGCATCGTAACTATCCTTTCCAACTCTATTTCATGTAATCTTGACTATACTTTCATGTTTGGATTAATGCACCTTTTGAAAAAGACTACTATATAGAGATCGTATCAAGTTATGGCATAGAAATAATCACAAAATCTCATGCTTGTATTCAATCATGATCTTTTTCTCGATGAACGAGTCATTCAAACATTCAAGCATTCAATTTGAAGATTGTGCAATTAACTTTACCATGTCGACTACACTAAAGTATGACAGTGTATCAAAATCAAATACAAGTCGGAACCAAGTCAAGAACACCCACACGTATTCTTTCACTCAACTAGATGTATCATAACAAATCAACCACATTCAAATCACCAACACCACTTCAAGATTTAACAAATAATTATAAGCATAGTATTGTAATACTTACGGAATATAAAAATAGAACTTACTTGGTGATGTACTTGGAAGATGATCTTGCAAGGTTAGATGAGCAAAAAGAAAAGTTTTGAGAGATTTGGAGAGTAAAGGCGACGCCTAGGTTGAGCAAATAATGTGATTTTGTTCTAACGTTGAAGTTATATTTATAGGACAAGGCTTGGGTCGGGTTTGACCCATGTAAAATTGGTTTAGGAGACAAAAAAGTAAGCATAGGCGGCGCCTAATGCTTTGCCTATGCTTAGCATAGGCGGAGAAAGCCTAGTTATACATAGACGGCGCCTATGTCATGGCCTAGTTGGGCATAGGCGGCGCTATGATATGGCATTGTAGATTCAAAGAGCAAAGGCAATGGCATAGGCGGCGCCTAATGCTTTGCCTAGTTGAGCATAGGCAGCGCCTATGCTAAGGCATTGTAGATTCAGAGAGCAAAGGCCATAGCATTGGTCTTGCCTTGTTCGTTGCCTAGATTTACATAGGCCTTGCCTTGTTTATTGCCAAGATTTGCATAGGCAATGCCTAACCGATAGCCTTTGTTCCTTCATTCCTAACTTACCACCTTCAACATGGCACACTTCCAAATTAAAATTTATACCAATTTCCTCCTTTATACGTCTTGCACCTACACTTACTCAAAAACATAAAATGAATAGAACTATGGGTTGCCTCCCATCAAGCGCCTTAGTTTTGGTCGTGGCTCGACTCTTCTTTTTGGATTTTTATTTAACAAAACAAACTCCTAGTAAAACAAAACGAGTAAAAATGATTGGTTGCCTCCCATCAAGCGCTTAATTTATTGTCACGGAACGACATAGTTACCTTGATTACTTAGACTTCATCGAGATAGATGGTGTATCATTTTTTGAATGGATTCAGACGACACTGATGCTTCATTGTGGGCACTCAATCTTCTTCTAGATGGATCTTGTGCATACATATCCCAGGAGGGATACCAATTCTATCATCAATAGACCAACCAATGGCTCTCGTGTACCTCTCCAGAGCAGAGATGAGAGCCTCTATGTGTTGTTCACCTAAATCAGTCGCACCAATGACTGGAAATGTACCACCACTTCCCAAAAATGAATACTTCAGGTGACTGGGGAGCTCTTTCAATTTTAGCACTGGCGACTCTTCAATGGATGGTTTTGCTGGTGGTGAAGGTAGATTCTTTAGATCAAGGTCCAGCTTATTAGGGGCATGAGAATAGGACCCTATTCCTATTAGAGCACAGACGGTTTCTTCATATTCTTCAACCTCCTCACGCTCAAAATTCAACAGCACAGTAGACAATGGTTTAACCATAAGCTACTTCTCTATAGATAATTCTTTTTCATCCTCATAATAAACATCAGCTATAGAGAACATATCCATATCTCTAGGCTCTTCATTGATTTGCATACATCAAAACGGACCACTTCGTCATTCAGCCGAAATAAAAGCTCATTAGCTCTTAAGTGAATAAGCACACTTCCAGTTGCGAGGAAAGGGCGTCCCAAGATTATGGAAACTTTAGAATCCGCCTCGCAATCTAGAATAACAAAGTCTGCAGGAAAGATAAATGTAGAAACCTTCACCAATACATCATATAAGATACCAACAGGTCATTTTACCGACCTATCTGCCATCGCAAGTCGCATATTGGTTGGTGTAGGATCACCCAACCAAAACTTTTTGTAAATAGATAGTGGCATCAAATTGATGCTAGCTCCCAAATCGCACAATGCCTTAGCAAAATCCAAAGATCCAGTCGTGCAAGGAATAGTAGAAGCACCAAGATCTGCCTTTTTCTGAACTAGTGATCTGGTAGCAATTGCACTGCAATGATGAACATTATCTGTCAACTCATAACTTGCTGCCCGCTTATTTGTCAAAGGGTCCTTCATGAATTTTGCGTATCCAGGCATCTGTTCCAGCGCCTCTACCAAAGGAACATTAATAGTCAGCTGCTTCAACATAGTCATAAATTTACTGAACCTGGTATCATCAGCTTTCTTCTTCAGTCTCTGAGGAAAAGGTGGTGGTGGAAGAGGAATAGTTTTTTCCACCACTTCCTTTTCATCTTGCTTCCGATTTTCGATCTTTTCAGGCTACAAAAGTCTAGGGGTGACTTCATGACTACTCTTTCCAGCTTCTACGACATCTTCACCATCTACATCAATAACATTGTCCGCTATATCAACAACCACTTGCTTGCCTTTGGATAGATTTTCCAACACTTTAACACTTCGGGTAGTAATATCCATACACGATCCATCATTTCTCGGATTTTGCACTGCGTCGCTAGGTATCATTCTAGCCTTTCTTTGGTTGAATGCTACTGATAGTTGAATCAATTGTTGCTCCAGCTATTTTATTGCAGTAGAATGCGAGTCAACCAATTGGTTTATTGATGACAAATCATTCTTTACCTCAGTCACGCCCATATTGGTTGCCTCTACTCCTTTCAGCAGCTTTGCCATCATATCTTCCATTGACATCTTCCAAGAGCCAGACGCCACAGCCTCACGGTTTCCAGGAGGAACATACAAACCACTCCTGTTAGTCTTATTCTTCCAACTACCTTGATTACGGTCCTTATATCCTGATTTATCATAATATTTCCGACCTTGGTTTCCTTGGGCATTGCCTCGAAACCCCCCCTGATTATTCAAGTAGTTAGCTTCTTCCTCAGAATTAGATTCATATCTTCCATGTGCTACAACGGTCTTAACTTTTTGGTCTTCCCTAATAATAAGTGCTTGGTAAGAAGATCCATCTGCGTCTTCATGTGAGCCATATCTTGGTCATGTTCCTCTTGTCTTCGGCTCTGCTCTGCAGTCATGCCGATAGATACAGTAGAGCTTGGTACCTCAGAATCCCTGGTATGCCAAGATCTGCTCTGCTTTGTCATACGATCCAGTATATCACTTGCCTCAGCAAAATTCAGATCCATGAATGACCCACCTGCAACATTATCAACCACTGGCTTTATCACCGAGTTCAAAGCTCTGTATAATATTTCCATCAAGTGGATATTGGTCATATGATGATTTGGGCACCGTATAAGCTTCTTCTTGAACCTCTCCCATGTTTCGTAGAGAGCTTCAATTGGAAGCTATCGAAAATTACCGATTTTATCTCTCAACTATGCTCTCTTGGATGGCGGAGAGAATCTTTCTAGGAAAGCGTCTTTCAATTGCCTCCAATTAGTAATAGAATCAGGAGTTAGCCCGTTCAACCATAGAGTTGCCACCCCAGACAGAGACAATGGAAATAAGTGCAGCCGAATTGCATTCTACCCAACTCCTGGATTGTCAAATGACTTGTATGTTGAGATAAAGTTGATCAAATGCATATTCGAATCATCACCTGCAAGTCCACCAAATAACCCCTCAAGATGAAATAGTTGAATCATGGTGCTAGTGATATTGAACTTGGCTCTAGGTGCCAAGGGTGGAGGAATAATAGCCCCTGTGGCACCAGCCCCATCCAAATCATCATCATCATTATCAAAAGGAATCTGCACAGCTCGGCGTTCAGGCCTCAATCTAGCTTGACGATCTCTCCGCATAGGTGCCGCCACCTCATCAGTACGCTTAGGATTCAGTAACTCATCATCACCCAGGTCCTCATCATCAGGATATGTTGCATGACCTGGGTTATCAATGTTCTGTTGGTGCACTGGAGCAGCTGCCAATGCAGCTTATCTAGCTTGCTCCTGTTGAGTAGCCCTTCTTTCAATGTCACGTTGTGCATCCATTTTGCTAGTAAGATGTGGTTCAGAATTGATAGGTAATAACGGTTGACCTAAACTTTGAGTGTTTGGCATGCACTGAACAGAACCTGAATAAAACAAAAACAACAACTAAAAGTAAAATCTGAGAATTTTAGACCAAAGGGTCTAATAACTATCACAAACTTAGTTGACAACCGTATTCCCCAGCAACGGCACCAAAATTTGATAACGCCCAAACTACAGCTCTCGTAAGAGTGTAAGCAGTCGATGTCAATTATAGAACCCAACTGGGTTGGGTGTCGAATCCCACAGGGAATACTTGGTCACTAAGTGTTGCAATTATTAGTAGACTGTTGGTCGAAAAATTCCACGGAAAGGGGGGATTTTTTTATGGCTTGAATTAATAATATTGAAGTAACAATGGAATACTTGGTTTAGTAAGATTTAATCACAGAGAATAGTAAGTTAGGGTTATCTCCACCTTATGAGTTCTACGTATCTATTAACTATGAGTTATGCGGAATTCAGACACGCATGCACTTATAGAGATTCGTATTCTAATGGTAAATCCTAGTGTCTCTCAACCATCCAAGATTATTTCACTTTAACTCTCTCGAACTTAAAGTGTATAACTAATGGTACAAACTCTCCAAGAGATTAATCCAGTTATGGCATTAACGTGTAAATAGGGGTTGGTAGCCCTATTTCCTTGTCACACTCTCTTTTCCATACATATAACTTTACTCTCGAACAAGTTAATGCTATAATGGCAAATTCTATATGTTTGCAACCATAAGAATTCAATTAAAACGAAGAAAGTAATGATATAAGTAGCATACGCATCAAGAATTCACAAACTCATAGTAATAGATAGTATCTCATAAGACTTCCATAACCCTAACAGATAAGTTTGGCTACTCATGATTACAATGGAGATCAAAATAGATATAATCATCATACCACAACCTAGAATAAACTTGGCGATGGAGATGGTTTAGGCGTCCACTAGGGTTTGCCGTTTTCCCCTCTCCGTTGCTCACAAGAGTCTTGCTTTCTCTATCTGAAAGTAACGTGAATAATCCAAAAAGTGGCATGTGAATAGTGGCTGAATTAATGACAATGAATGCTGAAAAATTCAGCAAATAGGGTTTTTATAACATCCTTGTCCTAGTCCTACTAGGTTATTGCTGCACCCCTAAGTATTAAGAAATACTGATTTTTGCCCAGGACAGATTCTCCATGCATCACATTCAGTCCACAAGCTTCCAAAAGATGCCTTCCTTCTTACGTGAAGTTTTCCTTTACTGCCCAAAGGTCCACAAAGTGCTGAAATCTTCATCGTTAATACCTGAAAAACATGCTAATCACATAGGTTAGCTCACTTACAGGAAAATGGACTAAAATTGCAGAATTTATATATTTTATCCTCAAAACTTAGCTATAACATGGGCAAATTATGGTATTTAGGCATGTAAATACGCCTAACATCAACCTTACCACCCGCAAACTAGTGGGCAGGTAGAGGTTTCTAATCGGGAGATCAAGCTGATCCTTGCTAAGACTGTAAATGCTAGTAGGAAAGATTGGTCTCGGAAGCTGGACGATGCCTTATGGGCTTATTGGACTGCGTTCAAGACACCAATTAGTATGTCCCCGTACCAACTAGTTTATGGGAAGGCTTGTCACTTGCCAATTGAGCTCGAACAAAGCATTGTGGGTGTTGAACCAGCTTAACTTGAGTTGGGATGATGCTATTAATCTGAGATTAGAACAGTTGAATGAGATGGATGAATTCCGTCTACATGCATATGAAAGGGCAGACCTCTGCAAGGAATGGATGAAAAAGTACCATGATCGGTGAATTGTCCAACGAAACTTTCAGAAAGGTGATATGGTACTTCTTTTCAACTCCAGACTGAAGCTATTTCCAGGTAAGCTGAAGTCTAAATGGTCTGGTCCATTCAGAATTAGTCAAGTCTACTCGTCTGGAGTAGTAGAGTTAGAAGACAATAATGGTGGTGTCTATAAGGTGAATGGCCAATGAGTGAAACCATATATCAGTCCTCTTGACTAGATAAAATGCATGGACACCATCTATCTTGACGAAGTCTAAGTAATCGAGGTAACTATGTCGTGCCGCGATAATAAATCAAGCGCTACATGGGAGGCAACCCATCATTTTTAATTGTTTTGTCTTACTAGGAGTTTGTTTTGTAAAATAAAAATCCAAAAAGAAGAGTCGAGCCACGACCAAAACTAAGGCGCTTGGTGGGAGGCAACCCATATTTCTAATCGTTTTTATTTTTTTTGATTAAGTGTAGGTGCAAGACGTACAAAGGGAGGGATTAATCCCAAAATTTTGATTTAAAAGTGAGCTATGTTAAAGGTGGTAAGTTAGGAATGAAGAAGCAAAGGCTATCGGTTAGGTATTGCCTATGCTATTCTAGGCAATAGACAAGGCTATGCCTATGCGAATCTAGGCAACGAACAAGGCAAGGCTTATACAAATCTAGGCAAGGCCTATGTTATTGCCTAAGCTCTCTGAATCGACACGGCTATAGCATAGGCGCCGCCTATGCTCAACTAGGCAAAGCTAAAGGCGTCGCCTATGCCATTGCCTATGCTCTATGAATCGACAAGGCTATAGCATAGGCGCCGCCTATGCTCAACTAGGCGATAGCATAGGTACCGCCTATGTCCAACTAGGATTTGCTAAAGTCACCGCCTATGCTAAGCATAGGCAAAGCATTAGGCGCCTCCTACTTATGCTTTTTGGTCTCCTAACCCGATTTTACATGGGTCAAACCTGACCCAAGACTTTGTCTATAAATAGACCCTTAATCTTAGAAGAAAATCTCATTGTTTGCTCAAGATAGGCGCCACCCAACCTTCCAATTTCTCTCAAAATTCTTCTTTTTGCTCATCTAACCTTGCAACATCATCTTCCGAGTCCATCACCAAGTAAGTTCTTCTTTTATATTCCGTAGGTGTTACAATACTACGCTTATAATGATTTGTTAGATCTTGAAGTGGTGTTGGTAATTTGAATATGGTTTGTTTGTTATGATATATCTAGTTGAGTGAAAGAATACGTGTGGCTGTTCTTGACTTTGTTCCGACTTGTATTTGATTGTTATACACTGTTATAGTTTTATGAAGTCAAAATTGTGAAGTTAATACATAATCTTGTAAGTTGAAAGCTTGAATGTTGAATGACTCGTTCATCGAGATACCGATTATGAACGAACACTAGCATAAGATAGTGTGACTATGCCTATGCAACACCTTATTTCTATTTGTGGTACGATCCTTATGTGGTAGTCTTGTTTAAAAAGTGCATTCATTCAAACATGAAAGTATAGACAACATTACATGAAATAGACTTGTAAAGGATAGTTAAGATGACATGAAAGTATGAATGTGCTGCACATATTGTTGGAACATATCGCCTAAATGTATGTCGATGAAGTCTAAGTAATCGACATCATTCACTTAATTAATTTGTGCCAACAAATTAAGTGTGGGATGGTGCCACTACTATTTGTATGTCGATTGAATCTTCCGAGTTAAAGCTAACATAACTGTATTTTAATCTCAGGTAGAATGGCACCAAAAGGACGACAAGGAAAAAAAAGTGTCCATCTCACAGAAAGGTCAGAAAGAGGAAGAAAAGATCAAGCTGAGTCCTCCTCGCTACAAATACCTCGATGCACTTTCGGGATAAAATAGGTCCTAGACGAGCAAGGAAAGGAGTGGTACAAGAACAACAAAGTGAAAAAATATGTTCACGTGAAGTTGATACAAAAGGAGAGTCTAGCAAAGAGAGAACTTCATATTTTGGCTAAAATCATGGTGCTACATCTTGATTTCATTTTCTGAGATATGGGAGAGTGCAATCTTGATCTAACGCGAGAATTCTATGCCAATTGGTCCCCAAAGACTACTGGAAATGAAGTGAAGATTAGGGGCCAAGTCTTGCAACTGAATGCGGAGTTCTTTAATGCTTTTCTAGGTCTTCCATCTATAGATCCATCACCGCTCAAGGAACTTTATCACAGACCTCCGTACAGGGAAATCAGACACACACTGTGTGGAACTAGATCAATGGCATGTTGGAATCGTCACAAGGATATCGGTCGGTACAATACCTTCCCGTATGCTTCCCTAAACAGAGAAGCTTGTATATGGTTGAGGATAGTCAACTCTTGCCTCATTCCTGGGACACAGTACACAAAGATTACACGTGATAGAGTATGCTTGGTGTACGCTCTGATGACTACTATTCCCATCAACATTGGTGCGGTTATACGATCGTCAATGCGTAAGGCTAGGCTACACAAAAGGTCCCACTTCAGCTTTGGCAATTTGTTGACTGCGATATTAAGGAAGGAACACATTGAAGAGGAACCTGCAGATCATAAGCTTTCACATAACTCGAAGAAGGTTGATCTTACGAAAGTTAAAGACCCTGAAACTGGTCATGGCATCAACCTGACCGCTACAGAAAGACATACTCGCGACGAAAGCTTCTTCCGCCATTTATATGGCATGCCGAGGTTTACCATGATGAGTGGGGGTCGTGTTCCAACTAATGCAGAACTTTAGCAGCTGGACTATGACTACCCGGTGAAAGAGCATGCGCGGGCTGTGTGCCTAGTAGGGGTACATTTTGAGGAACCTCTCAATGATGACGTGTCCACTGATGATGATCGCCGAATGCCAGACTCAGACGTGGAGGACAACTCTTATGATGACGACTCTGATAAAAATTTTGATGTAGGGGGTATGACCTCATACATAGAGGAAAAGTCTGACTAATCGGGTTTTCCTTATTTATTTTCCACTGAGGACAGTGTGTCCCATCTAAGTGTGGGGTGCTAGTATTTGTATGCTGTATTGTACTTCTTTACCTGCATTTATTCTCGTTTGTAGTTAAATTTTTAGATTTTTTGATTTTTTTTAGATTACGCATGAAATTGTACTGATAGGCGGCATAGTATTATGACAAGAGTTTGTGCTAAAATCATTACTGTTGAGATGTTTAAGCTCTAAGTATGACTCACTTTGTGATAAGTGTGTGGTTTAATTCTGTCATCTGTTGGGTCAAGAGTCTATACTGCTCCCAATAAAGTTGACCATGTGCCTTATGTGTGTGAGGTTATAGAATATTCTGTGTTGTGACTGATGCTAGAACTTGCCTGGTGTGTGTGTAAAGCGAAATAAAGAGTGTGAGTTTAGGAGATGATTTAGGCATTTCTTTGGTAGCCTGTGATTGTTTACCTTCTTTTACCTACCTGTGTACATTATCCTAGTTAACCCCCTTTGAGCCTTTAGCTATTTTCTTTGACAGCCTCATATGTAGCCTAATCTATTTTTTTTCAAGACCATAATTTGATCAAAATTCCTAAGCACTTTAAAGTGTAGTCATGTGACAAAATAAGAGGAAATTGGGTGAGAGTGATGCCTTACAGTGTATTGGTACTTGAAATTGTTGTGAAAAAGAGTGGCTATTAGAGGTGTGTTATAAAAAAAAAGACAAATAAATAAATAAATAAATAAATAAATAAATAAAAAAACAGAAATAGAAAAATAAAAAGATAGTTGTGTTTATAATTGAATAACAAAATAGGTGAAAAGGGGTGGTAGATGAAAGGAAAGTAAAGGGGTTGTTTAAAGAGAGTGTTAATGGCATAACGTAGTGTATTAAAGTGCTTAGGGAACATAGTCACTATTTCTGGCCAAAATAGTCCTACCTGTCCTTTAGCCTACATTACAACCTGTAAAGACCTATTTGATCTTAAGCTTAGCATTCTGATATTAGTAGAGCATTACACTAAGGGAAAGCCTATGGTCATCAGTTCCAACATATGAATTCTTTGTGAGAGTGAGAGCAAGGAGAATCTTATACCCATGTTTTGAAAAATGCAAAACTGTGAGTGATTATGGGTGATATCTTGTGTGAGACACACATGGTTGATGATTGTTGGGTAGTTTTGTATGATTCTTTGTACCTTAACTTGTGGATATGAATTATCCATCATCACGAGTATATGTTGGAGGTTGAATTGTTTTTAGTAGTGATCAAGAAAACTACTCTTTGTTAATAATTGTCGTGCATGTCTTGTTGAACATTTTGTGTTGCTGTTGTGATATTCTAGTTAAATATTTGCATGGACGTAATATTTTGTTCGAGGACGAACAATGCTTTAAGTGTGGGGTGTTGATGTTGGGCGTATTGGCACGCCTAAGAACCATAATTTACCTATATTTTAGCTAAGTTTGGAGGATAAAATATATAATTCCTGCACTTTTAGTCCATTTTCCTATAAGTGAGCTAACCTATGTGATTATCATGTTTTCAGGTATTAATGATGAAGATTTCAGCACTTTGTGGACCTTTGGGAAGCAAAGAAAAACTTCACATAAGAGGGAAGGCAGCTTTTGGAAGCTTGTGGACTGAATGTACCGTATGGAGAATTTGTCCCGGGAAAAAGCAGTATTTTTAAATACTTAGGGGTGCAGCAGTAACTTAGTAGGACAAGGATGTTATAAAAACCTTATTTTGCTAAATTTTTCAGCATTCATTCTAGCATAATTCATTCGACACTTCTGGATTATTTAGTTTACGGAATCTGTAAGTCTTAGACAGAGAAAAGACGGCAAACACTTGAGCAACGAAAGGAGCAAAAATGTCAATCTCTTCTTTGATGTTAAAATCATTCCATCGTGAAATTTATTCTAGTTTTGGTATGATGATTAAGCCTATTGTGAATTCCGTTGTAATCATGAGTAGCTAAACTTCTCTGTTAGGGTTATGGAAGTCTTATGAGATACTATCTATTACTATGAGTTTGTGAATTCTTGATGTGTATGCTACTTATATCATTACTCCCTTCGTTTTAATTTAATTCTCATGGTTGCAAACATAGAGAACATGCCATTCTAGCACTAACTTGTTCGAGACAAAAGTTACATGTTTGGAAAAGAGAGTGTGACAAGGAAATAGGGCTACCAACCCCTATTTACACGTTAATGCCTTAACCGGATTAATTTCTTGGAGAGTTTGTACTATTAGTTACACGCTTTAGGCTCGAGAGAGTTAAAGTGAAATAGTCCTTGATGGTTGAGAAACACTAGGATTTATCATTAGAATACGAATCTCTATAAGTGCATGCATGTCTAAATTCCGCATTACTCATAGTTAATAGATACGTAGAACTCATAAGGTGGACATAACCCTAACTTATTATTCTCTGTGATTAAATCTACTAAACAAAGCATTCCATTGTTACTTTGATAGCATTAATTCATGCCATAATCTAATCCCCCCTTTCCGTGGAATTGTCGACCAACAGTCTACTAATAGTTGCAACACTTAGTGACCAAGTATTCCCTGTGGGATTCGACACCCAACCCATTTGGGTTCCATATTTGACATCGATCGCTTACACTCTTACGAGAGCTGTAGTTTGGGCATTATCAGCTCCGCATATGTTTGATAAAAGATTTATGTTTAGAATATAATGCCATTATTGCATGATAATATGAAATCCCTATTTGTGTACAAGTTAATGTATGCTAAGTGTTTGTTGAAAGGCTTTGGTGAATGAATTATGAGACATTAGTATGCATGCCTATACATCTACAAGTTTATGACTTTCAAATACTTGAAAAGATGCTTCATTGATTGTATTATTAATGATAGATGATTTCTATGTTGTTCAAGAATTTTATGCTTTACTTTTATGTTATCGAGTCCTAGGGGTATTTAATACCTGATAATTTAGTTGATTGTCAAGAGCTGGTGTCAGTTTCAAGATACTCTTAATCAAGCCTCGATTAGTCAAACTCAGTCAGTCACAGGACTTAGAACGACCCAGTAATATCGTATCAGTGTATTACAGTTTAGTATACGGTTCATACCTCAATAGTATTCTATTAATTAATTCAAAACTTATTAGCATTCAATCAAATAATAGAAATCAGTAGTATTCCATCAGTCAATGGAACTCAGTAGATTTAGTTTAACTCAGTTAATCAGTATTATCAATAAGAGATTCAGTTCTATCCAGTACAGTCTGAGAATTAGTTCAGAGTCTATTCAGTTGGGAGTAGGATTTAGCACCGAGCGAGGGTAGGGATGACGGCTTCCCTATTAGAGAGTCAGAGTTGTTAGTAGCAGTTCCTGTACTCCATAACTATGTAGCCAGTGCAGGATAATGTGTCGCCTATTAGATTAAGGCTTGGCTACCTCCCAGGAGTCACCTATTAGATTAGGCTTGACTTTCTATTTAGGGTTGCCTGTTAGATAGGCTTGACTATAGAAGTGTTTTTACTCATGGAATGGTACTGACACCCTTCCAGCTAGGGTTATAAGTTGGACCCCACTAGTTTATATTCGGGGAATGTTGGTTAGATGACTACCTCCCACAGTCTCAGTTTCAGATTTAGTCTCAGTAATAGAACTCAGCTCAGTTATACAGAAATCAAGACTGTCAGCTACAGTTACTCAGCTTAGTAAAGAACTTAGATAGTTCTAGTAGATTCAGAGATTACTGATGTGTGAGCTAATGATAACATAATTGAGTCTTTTAAATAAGAATAATTATGAAGTATTAAGCAACTTTTATTGTTTTTGATTATTTTATGTTTGATTTCGAAGAAGAAGCTAAAATGCTAGAGAGCCAACAAGAATGAAAGCAAACGAGCTTAAATCAGAAGAAAATAAAGACAAAGTGTGGTTGACGACATTTGTCATAAGTTGTTATCCCTGTGATAAGATGTCAAGATCATCGTCAGCCATAGATAGAGAGTTATCCTAAGTTGAAAGTTGTGACAACATTTTATGATAAGTCGTCAAGGAGCTGATAAGGCGTCAAATTTGTCATCAGCCAAAGGTAAAACATGAGGGTTGCAGTAGAGACTTGATGACATTTGTGATAGGTCATTAAGATTCTGATAGGAAATCACGTTAGTCATCAGCCTTAAGCAGAAGATGAAAAACTGAAGAAGGGGCTGATGATATTTGTGATAAGTCGTTAGCCTCCTGATAGGTTATCACAATTGGTGTCACCTAATCCGAGAAATCTCTAAACTTTATTATTTTGTTTCCATTATTAGGCTTAACTATTTAAAGCATTGTTTAGGGTTTTTCTAGGAGTTTCGTACATTGAGTTTTGAGGATACTTTGATATTTTCTCCCTCTAAATTTCTTGGCTTGAAAAAAAGCTAATACTATGAAGAGATTATATTGATTATTTTGGGATTCCTCTGTGGTCTAATCTGTGATTCACTAGTTATTATTCTTCTTGTGGTAAGTTTAAATTTCATAGAATGAATACAACTTGTTGTTTCGATTTTAGCATTATGAGTGGCTAAATTCAATAAACCTGGATTATGGGATCTAGGGTTAGGTCTTTATAAGGTGCTAAGTGTTCAAGATTCAAAAGGTGGTAGGACTCCTTGATAATTCTGAAGTTTTAATTAATGTCTGTTGGTTGTAAACAATAGATAACACTTGCTTTGATTTGCTTGAGAAAGATAACAAATATTGTGCGAAGTGAATTATCAACAGGGACTTGGAAATACTCTGCTTAATAACCAGCTCTGTAACAAGGTTGGTTAACCTGAGATAAAATCTGGGAAGTGAATATAAATTCCCTAAGTCTGAGTGGATTAGGTAGTTAAATTCTTAAGTAGGTCGAGAGACTTTTAAGCATAACGTTGATAAAGATAACTTATTGTCCTGCCTACCGTGAGAATCTTAAACCACTATTAGCGCCTGTTAAGTACCGAAATCCCTAGTGAACATAATTCTGGTTTCTGTATAAACTCTTGATTGCAAACACTGATTTAAGCGACCAAAAAAAATTACTTGTTAAACTAAAAACCCCCATTTTGGAAAACTATCCAACTATCAGTTGATTAAATTGCAAAAGACTTAATTTCACACCATATTCTCTGTAGGATTCGACCCCAACCTAGTTGGGTTTTATATTGACAATGATCCCTTACACTCTCATTGAGAGGTGTAGTTTGAGCGTTATAAAAAAATTGTGCCATTGCTGGAAAATACGGTTGTAAACTAAAGTTTGTCTGCGCTAATTGACTGTTAGTCAAGTTTCCTAGTTTTATGTTTATTTGTTATTTTTGTTTATTTGCAGAATCTTTATAGTGTATTCCAAGAACCAGAAGTTCCAGAGAAGCATTATTACCACTTAATCCAAAACTGCAATGAACTGGTAGAATGGCAGAACAACAAGAGTCTGGCAGACTGGAAGCCTTACCCCGAGCTCAGGTGAATATGCAAAATATCGAGCAACAGGCACGACATCCAAATCCTGAGGACAGAGATTTGGAAGATAAGGAGTAGCTGAATCCTGGTAACCCAAGGCGTGCAGAGCAGATAGCTGCACCAGTACGACGTAATGTTAACCAGTACCATCCATTTTGAGAAAGGCAAGAGTACCAGTCGGTCTAATTTGATCTCAATAATGATGATAATGGAATGGACGGAGTAGGTATAATAAGTGCAATCATTCCTCCACCATTGGCACCTGGATCTAAATTCAACATTACGAGTACTATGATCCAACTCCTCAATCTGAATAGGTTGTTTGATGGCCTTCCTGGGGATGACCCAAACTTGCATCTGGTGGAAACTATCTGCAAATCTTTTGATAACCCAGGAGTGGGCCATAATGCTATCTGGTTAAGATTGTTTCCATTGTCTCTGTATGGGGAGGCAACATTGTGGCTAAATGAGCTGATACCCAATTCTATGACCAACTAGAGGCAATTAAAAGGATATTTCCTATAAAGGTTCTTTCCACCTTCTAGGAGGGTACAGTTGAGGGACGAGATCAACAAATTTAGGCAGCTCCTGACTGAAGCCTTACATAAAACTTAGGAGAGATTCAAGAAGAAGCGGGCACAGTGTCCGAACCACAACATGACAGATATACATTTGATAGAGACTTTGTATAGGGCTCTTAACTCTGTTACAAATCCAATTATAGACAATGTTGCTGGTGCTTCATTTGTTGATCTTACATTCCCAGAGGATTCAGATATGTGAGAAAGGATGACCAAAAAGAGTCGGACAGGGAATACCAGAGACTTTGTGGTTTCCAGTCCCACTGCTTCTGTTGGTATTACTGCGGAACAATTCAGAAGAGAAAAGGAACGTGATCAAGACACAGATCACCTTAAAATGCAGATGGACTTACTAAACAAGCACTTGCTATTAGGAAAGGTTGAAAAAGTGAAATCTATGGGATCTCAAGATAAAGTTGAGATTGATACTAAAGAAGAGATGAACTATATTAATAATCACCGGGTTTCTGAGGCAATAGCCAAGGGAATCAAGGTCGAAAAATTTATGATGAGCCTGGTTTAAAGATAGGGAGCAAGGAAATTGGAGGAATAACAATGACAGGAGCGGGCTATATGTTCCTCCTAGAAATCATGAGGCTGTTTCAACAAGTTCTAAAAAGATTTCCATAGAAGACATGATGGATAAGTTGTTGAAGGGAGTGGAGGCTACCAACTCTGGTGTGAACACCATGAAGACTGATCTGACATCCATCAGTCAGTTGGTACACTAACACTCCACCATAATCAAACAGTTAGAGCAGCAGATAAGCCAACTTTCCACAACATTCATCCAGAAAAAGAGAAGAATGTTACCAAGTGATAGGGTCCAAAATCCACAGAATGATGGCTCATGCATGGATATTACCACTAGGAGTGGTAAGATGTTACTTGGCCCTTCTGTGGGAAAATCTGGAGATGATGAGGTAGTTGCTGATGAACCATAAGAAGGTGATCCAATAGAGTCTAAGAAGCTGGATAATTCTGATGATACTGTGGAGAAGGAGAAGGAGGTAGTGCTGAAAACTATCCCAAGACCACCACCTCTCTTTCCTCAACGATTGAAGAAGAAAATGGACGATGCAAAATTCAATAAATTCATGGCAATGCTCAAGCAATTGACAATAAAAGTACCTTTGGTTGGGGCACTTGATCAAATACCAGGATATACGAAGTTCATGAAAGACCTTGTGAAAAAGAAATGGAAGGTTATCCATGATCCGAAGGACAATCTCCTTCATTGTGGCACTATCTCTACAAGGTCTTTAGTGCAGAAAAAAGGTAGATCTAGGAATGTTTACCATCCCGTGTACTATTGGTTCCCTGAATTTCACAAAATGACTATGTAATTTTGGAGCCATTATAAACCTAATGCTACTTGCCATGTACAAGAAACTGGGTTTGAGGGATCTTACCCCGACAAACATGCGGTTGATGATGGAAGATAGGTCTGTGAAATAACATATGGGCATATTACACGATGTCTTGGTTAAGGTGGCCAATTTTATTCTGCCTGCTGATTTTGTTGTCCTAGATTGTGAGGTACAATTTGAAGTTCCCATAATTTTGGGTAGACCATTCCTTGCAGTTGGGCAAGTGATAGTAGATATAGAGCTGAATAAGCTGAAGTTCAAGCTCTATGAGAAAGAAGAACATTTCTAAATAAACTCATCCATGACTTAGAAAAAAGAGAAGTGTTTTCTCAATCATTGACGTATTCTACGAAGACGGTAAAGGGGTATCAATAGGTTTTCTGGGCGAAGTTTGAGTAGTCAAGATAACCAAGTCATGTCGCAATAGTAAATTAGGTGCTACTAGGAGGCAACCCAAAATTTTTATATTCTAGTAAATTATTTATTTTTGTAGTTAGGATTTAGTTCAAAGAAGGTGGAATCGATGCATTAGCCAAGTGCCCCTGATGACATTTTTGATGTGCTGTCACAATTGTGATAAGCTATTAGCTTTGTCTTCGAGAATAGCATCTTTGAGGCAATTTCTATTAAGGCTGATGACATTTGTGATAAGCTATCACAATTGTGACGGCTTATCAGAAATGTCATCACAAAAAGCCAAACATTAGATAAAACTGTGAGCCTAATTAAAAAGACCCGACCCGAACCATAGATTGGCCTTTCCACCTTCCCAATTAGTTTTATTTCCTTTCCATCTTTGGTTTACTTTCCTCCCTTTTCAAAGACTTTCCAACTAAAACAAAAGAAAGTTTCCTTGTGTGTGAGGGTTTGCAATTAAAATCAAGTACTTCTTCTTACTTTCTCTTGTTTGTGTAATCAGAATTGAAGGCTCCCATCAGGTATGCTCAAAATTTAACCTTTCTTTTCAAGTGGTAAGTGATAGATTGATGAAAAACCAAGTTCCCAAGAAGCTTGAACCAAGTTCAACTTGCAAAGAGAGCGAGAAATCAAAACTAGGGTTTGCTGTGCAAGCCTAAGACTTAAAAGTTCAAGCTCAAAAATGAAACTCAAATGGATTTTAGAAAAAAATAGGACCAAAAATTGAGTTAAAGTCAAAGTGGGGTTCTGATAAGAGCTGGCGACATTCATGCTAAGCTATCACAACTGTGATGGTAGTTGTGATAGCTTATTAAAAATGTCGTCAAAGGCTGCTAAGAATGATGTGGGATCTATTCAGGGATGACAAAATTTGTGATAGGCTATTACATTTGTGGCGGCTTATCAGAAATGTCATCAAAAATGGATAAAATCTTATGGGTTCTTTTTAGAGATGACGACATTTGTGATAGGCTATCACATTTGTGATGGATTATCATAAATGTCATTACATCTGGGATCTAAAGCATGAATAAGACTTTTCAAGGGGTGTGAAGCTTAAATGATTAATGTGTTTGTGTTTATACTCTAATGTTTTTCTTATCTTAATACAGGTTATAAAATGGCACCTAAAAGAAAGGGCCCCAAACTTATAAAGAAAGAACAATAAAAGAGTGTACCTCAAAGACTCATCGATGAAGAATCTGATTGTGAGGAAGAAGAGCCACTAATCAGAAGGAAAACAAAGATGATAAGCCCAAGAAAACCTCCACTACCCCCACCATTTGAGGTGGAGAAAAGTGAAAAGAGTGCTAGTGAGCTAACAACATCAGAACGTACAACTTTTGAGAGTCGACTTTTGAGCAACAAGAGTCTGAACATGCTGAATCTAAAAAGCATGATTCAGATCAACCTGAGTCTAAGTAGCATCAGTCTAGGCAACATAAATCCGAGGGACCATAAACTAAGTCCCCTTCTGCTGATCCACAAGATGAGGAAAAATCTCCTGTTCGGGGAACAATGGTTAAATGTAAAAATCCTGAAGTCTGAGATGGCACTAGATGATAGATTCCCATATCTCAAAAAATCTTCTTTGATGGGATTCACATAACCAATAAAAGAGCTTTCAAGAGGCCAATCTTTGAGGAGAAGAGAATCATCATAAAGGGGTTGAGCAGGTATCCGAAGGTGGAGTAGAAAGTTCAGGCTTATGACTTGGGATGGACTACATGAGGAGGAAATTCATTCTGACCTACACTAGTTAGGGAGTTCTACAGAAACTACCAAGATCACTTTGAAAACATGTGTGGAGAGAGGGAGAAATTAGTTGACCAACCTTTGTTGGATAAAGTTTTGGAGTGGGGAATAATAGTAGATGTTTCTGAAGCAATAATAAACAAGTTATTTCACAGCCCAAACTTCACTTCTTAGGGCACTTTACCTACTTTCTATTCTCGGTTTAAGCATCGAGAAAATTAGCGAACTTACTTAGCCACACTCATAACCAATGTAGAATCTGAATGGCTAACAAAAGTGAGAGGATCTTTAAGGCCTCACTGGATACAGAGGCACGATTTTGGTGAGGTATTGTTCATACTTGTTTGATGCCCATGGATGGTGATAATATACTCAGGGATGACAGAGCAATATTAGTCGCAAGTTTTATCGCTAACCTTAAATTGAATTTTTGAGAAATTATTGCCGAAGAGATAAAAATTTGGATCTCGAGGTATGATACAACATATCCCTTCCCTTGTTTAATTACAAGATTGTGTGGGGAAGCAAAGGTGCCGAAGATTGTAGGGGGAAATCCTTGCTAAGAAGACCAACAAAATGATCCGAAATGAAAAGGAGCGAGAGCTATAGGTGCCTCTACAAGTAGGCCTTCAGAGTCTGATAGACCTGCTACACCAGAACAGAATGAGGCTCCTTGTAGAGATACGGTAGTAGGGTCAAGAACCCATGACCCCCAGAATTTATCCATTCCAGGTATACCTTAAACCCTTAGTTTAGAATTTCTTTGATTTTAAGTTGAGGGTGCAGGGTAAATTTGTTGTTGTAAAATTTTTTAGCCAGCTAGGAGAACTATTTGTACTTGAGGCAGTTTAATTATTTTTTTGATTTTTATACACCTCTTCAAGTGGTCTAATTCTATAACTGTGTGATTTGTATTCAAGTGTGACCACTGTGCATCTTTGTATGGCACTAGTTCTAGTAACATAGTAATCATTGCTAAATAGTTCCATGAACTGAATGAGTCGTAGCTTTTGATATACCTGTGTGCCAATGTGTGTGAGCAACTACGTATTTCTCTCTGTATGCTGAAGCCAAAACTTTCCCGGTTAGTCTTACCTAGGTTAAAGGATAGGGTTTAGGAAAGGATCATAGGCCGTTTTAAGATTAGCTCACTTTAGCCAAAATGACCTTACCTATGAGTATCATATCCCTTGATCCCTTTTTTAGCCTAATTAGCCTATTTTTTATGACACCTGTCACCTTCCCATTTGGATAACAATCAACCTTTTTTGGCCCTGGTCTGCCTTAGACACTGTGTACCTTGACTTAGGCAAATGGCCTAAGTTGAGGGTGTCTATCATAGGGGTGCGTGATATAGAATGATTATGAAGAAAGGTAGCATAAAAAAAATAATAAACAGTTGGGTACAGATAAAGAGCAAGAAAAAGAAAAATTATGAAAAAGACTAAGTAATTGAGAAAAGACTGTACCCAGCCTGAATAAGTGTGATCAAGGAAAGAAAAGAATCCAAAGGGCTAACGAGTGCAACCCTAAAAAGGTAGTGTAGTATTAAGGAGGATTAGTCACTTTAAATACCATCGAGTATCCTACCAGCTCCTAGCCTATATTACAAGATTGAGGGAAGTCCTATAATTATCCTACCTAACCTATCTAAAGATCTGGGTAATGAACATAAGGGAAAGCCTATGGTACTTGTCATACACTGATTGGAACTTCGTTCTGAGAGTGAGTGTTTTCGTTATCCCTATGGTTACATATATAATTCCTGATATGAGATGAGGGTGATTTCTTTGTTGTGAGGGCACACTGGTTAAAATGCTAGTTACTGACTTATTTGGGTAGTGTGATACTAGTCTATACATGGTTGTTATAACTGAATTGATGTCGTATCTTGAGTCCTGTGTGTTGCATTGGTGTTATTCATTATTCTTGAATTGAGTGACCTTAGAGATGGGGAAAGTGTTTTAAGATAATATGGATATTTGACTGCCAAATGTGCTTTGTATTCTCTTAGTTATGCTGAGTTGCTTGAGGACAAGAAGTTGTTTTAAGTTGATGGTATTGATGTGTGAGCTAATGCTAACTCATTTGAGGCTTTTAACTAAGAATAATTGTGAAGTCTTAAGCAACTTTTGTCATTTTTGATTATTTTATGTTTGATGTTGCAGAAAAAGTTAAGATGTTAGAGATCCAACAAGAATGGAAGAAAACAAGCTGAAATCAGAAGAAAATAAAGGCAAAGTGTGGTTGATGACATTTGTGAGAAGTCGTCATCCCTGTGATAAGCTGTCAAGATCATTGTCAGCCGTAGATAGAGAGTTAGCCTAAGTTGAAAGATGTGACGACATTTTGTGATAGGTCTTCAAGGAGCTGATAAGGCATCAGATTTGTCGTCAGCCTAAGGCAGAACATGAGGGCTGCGGTAGAGACTTGACGACATTAGTGATAGTTTATCAAGAGTATGATAGGATGTCAAGTTTATCGTCAGCCTTAAGTAGAAGATACACAACTGAAGAATGAGCTGACGACATTTGTGATAATTCGTCAGCCTCCTGATAGGTTATCACAATTGGCATCACCTAATCCGAGAAACCTCTGAACTTTATTATTCTGTTTCCATAATTAGGTTTAACTATTTAAAGTATTGTTTAGGGTTTTTCTAGGAGTTCCGCACATTAACTTTTGAGGATATTTTGATATTTTCTCTCTCTAAATTTCTTGGCTTGAAAAAATTAAAATACTTTGAAGAGATTATATTGATTATTTTAGGATTTGGTCTGTGATCTAATCTACGATTCACTAGTTATTATTCTTCTTGTGGTAAGTTTAACTTTCATAGAATGAATACAACTCATTTTTTCGATTTTAGCATTATGAGTGGCTAAATTCCATCAACCTGGATTATGGGATCTAGGGTTAGGTCTTGATAAGGTGCTAAGTGTTCAAGATTCAAAAGGTGGTAGGACTCCTTCTAATTCTGAGGGTTTAATTAATGTCTATTGGTTACAAATAATAGATAACACCTACTTTGATTTTATTAGGAAAGAAATCAATATAATGGGAAGTGAATTATCAACAGGGACTTGGAAATACTCCATTTAATAATCAGCGCTATAACAAGGTTGGTTAACCTGAGGTAAAATTTGGGCAGTGAAACCAAATTCCCTAAGTCCGAGAGGATTGGGTAGTTAAATGCTTAAGTAGGTCGAGAGACATTTAAGCATAATGTTTATAAAGATAACTTGTTGTCCTACCTACTGTGAGAATCTTGAACCACTATTGGCATCTGTCAAGTACCAAAAGCCCTAGTAAATATAATTTTGGTTTCTCTATAAACTCTTGATTGCAAACGCTGATTTAAGTGACCAAAAAAAATTACTTGTTAAACTAAAAATTCCCATTTCATGAAACAATCCAACTATCAATTAATTAAATTGCAAATGACTTAAGTTCACACCATATTCTCTGTAGATTCAACCCCAACCTAGTTTGGTTTTATATTGACAACGATCGCTTTTATTCTTATTAAGAGGTGTAGTTTGAGAGTTATCAATCACCCGTTAGATAGGCTTGATCTATACTTTAAATTAATCATATTAGTTATCAGTATATTCAGAGATCACCCAATAGATAGGCTTGATCTGAGATTTAACCAATCTTTTTTATTTCAACTAGATTTAGATATCACCTGCTAGATAGGCTTGATCTCAGATTCAGTCAATAAGTATAAGTATCACAAGATTCAAGGATCACCCACTAGATAGGATTGTCTCAAATTTCAATATTAGTAGACTCAGTTATCAGAAATTCAGTATTAGCAAACTCAGATAGCAATTATCAATAAACCTATTTGTTAGTAATCCAGTTATTGGAACTCAGTATTCAGTGTTACTATGATTTAAGTTATAGTTTATGCATCCATGCATGTATCCTTATTCAGTTTACTTATGTTATTCAGTCAGCTATAGTTCATGGATATGGGCCTTTACATATAGCCTTACCTCATCTAGCATACCAGTACATTCTTATGTACGGATGCATACTTTTCTGTGCTATGGTGTTTTATACCATAGGTTCAGAAGCATGAGATCTAGAGCACCCTTAGCGATTTAGATTCAACCAGTAGTAGTAGACTTAGCAGTGAGTCCTCAGTATTCAAGGATATTCTATTGTTTCATTATATTTCTAGATTCATTATTTTAGTAGACGGAGTTAGTTATAGGATTGTCCCATCAGCTCCTTATTCAGATAGTTTAGAGTCTTTCAGACTAGATGTTCAGATAGTTGCTTTAGTATTTTTGATACTTTATTCAGGTGTATTTTAGTTTTTGAACCTTATGGTAGGTTTCCGCTAGTTGTATTTTGTATTTTTATAGTATATTATGCAGTGCTCAATTACAAGTACCAGAAGAGGGTTATCTTGTGGTCCTTCGGGATCATAACCATCGTGTAGCATCCGAGATTCAGAATCCAGGGCGTTACAAACTTTGTATCAGAGCCTAAGGTTCAATAGCATCCTAGGAAGTCTGAAAGCCACATCTAGTAGAGTCATGTGCATGGGTTTGTTGCGCGCCACACTTATGGACAGGAGGCTATGCGATGTTTTAGAAATAGTTTCCCTTATTTCAGTATTCATATTGTGAGAGTGAGCATAAGCTCAAGTTAAACTCTTAGTCTAATCCATTTCTTCCTTTCATTTACAGAATATACCTCCTCGCAGAGCTAATGCCCATAGGTAGAATAACTAGCCACCTTAGCCTGTAGATCCTTTGAATAAGAACATGTCACATGCAGAGTTTTAGGTATCTTTTCAGGCACTAGCCTATGCCTTGACACATAATGTTCAGGGTAACCATCAAGCTACAGCCCCACCTCAGTAAGATGGGAATTTATCCGCAGCCAAAATTAGAGATTTCATAAAAATAAACCCGCTAGAATTCTTTGGATCAATAGAAAGTGAGGACACACAACTATATCTTGATAAGGTGAGGAATATCACCCAAGTTATGCATGTGTCAGAAGAGGATAGTGTAGAATTGGAATCCTATAGGTTGAAGGATGTTTCTTATGATTGGGTAGTGATGTGGAAGAAGAGTAGAGGGGAGGATATAGCTCCTATGACTTGGCAGATATTTTAGGATGCATTCTTAGATAAGTTTTTCCCACTTAAGATGAGGGAAGAAATGATAGAAGAGTTCATGAACCTGAGGAAAGGCTCCATAACAGTGAAGAAGTATTGCCTTAAGTTCAATCAGTTGTGTTAGTGTGTCCTGAGTAGATGGTTGACCCTAGGTCAAGCATGAATAAGTTTGCGAATAGTGTGCTGGGGTTGGTGGTTAAGGAGTGTAGGATTACTATGCTCAATAGGACATGGATATTTCTAGGTTGATGATGCACGCTCAGCAGATTGAGGTAGAGAAATATAAGAAAAGAGAGAGAGTAAATAAGAAAGCCAAAACAGGTATTTTTAGTTTTTCTTAGTCAGGGTCACAGGGTGGTAACCGTTCTCAGCATAGTTAGAATTTTTCAATCCTAGCTCCATCCTTACCTAGTGCACCAGTACCAAAGTATAGGAATGACAATCATGATGGGGTACTAGGCTCTAAAACCCAGGGTAGTGTGAGAAATGATCGTACCTATCTGTTGATAACGCTCAATCTACAGCTCTCGTGGGAGTGTAAAGCGGTCGTTAGCAAATATAGAACCCAACCTGGGTTGGGTATCGATCCCACAGGGAATAGCTTGGCCAACAAGTAAGCAAAATTAATAGACTTTTGGTGCAAGTCTCGTAAGAAAGGGGGATTGTAATAAGTAACCAAAGTAATGAAATAAAAGCTGAAAATAATAAAGTAAAAAGAGAGTATTTCGTAGGTTGTGAAACAATGAGAATTGAGGCGTTGGGGTTATGTCCACCTTCAGAGGTATACGTCTCTATTGGCTATGAGTGTTTAGAGTCTTGACATGCAATTGCTTATAGAGAATTGTAGTCGATGGTAAATCCAAGCGTCTCTCGACCTAAACAAGGACTATTTCACTTTAACTCTCTCGAGCTTAAAGCGTGTCTAGCGGTACAAATTCTCCAAGAGGTTAGTCCAGTTACGGCACTAGCTTTTTAATAGGAAAGGGTGTCCTACTACCTTGACATTATCTCTTTTCCAGACAAATAACATTTCTCTCGAACAAGTTAAATGTTAGACTGGCGTTGGTCTATGCGTCTTCTTTTCTAGACAAATAACCTTTCTCTCGAACAAGTTAAATGTTAGAATGGCGTGTTCTTGTGTTAGAACCGCAAAGGATGTAGATTTAAGATGAAGAGAATAATGATATAAGCAATATACGTGTCTTGAACGCACAAGCTCATAGCAATAGATAGTAACTCATTCGGCTTCCATAACCCCAACTAAGAGGTTTAGTTACCCATGAATGCGAAGGATATCACGTTTTGCATGGTGGATGGCGTGAATAGTAGGTGTTTGGCGTGTGGTTTTGGTGATTCCGTAGCAAGTAACGATTCTCTTGTTGTGGAATAGATGAATAGAAGAATAGATTAGAAGTGTTTGTGCTGGAAGATGAGAGAGATGGAAGAAAATTAATAGTTTAAGAATGAATTTCTTGAATTAAGGGAGGAGTTGCCTCCACTAAGGGAGGACTTGATTAAAATCTCTAGAATGATAGGGTATTTATAATACTCCTATCCTACTCCTACTATGCTAATGAAATAAATAACCAAATCCTACTAAACTAAGGAAATACTTAACCCATTTGTACTAGGTTAATGTAACATTCTCCTAATCCAAATAAACTAATGAAATACATAACCCAATTGTACTAGGTTAATGTATCATTGTCAAAATCCAGCTTTGTGTCTGTAAGTCCCCAAAGTCTTCAGAAATGCTGTTTTAGCCCGGGACAGATTTTCCATGCAGCAGATTTGGTCCTTTAGGCGTCCAGCTCCTTTCTACTTCGTTTGTGAGCTTTCTTTTACGTCAAGTAAGCCATAAAATGCTGTATTTTGCATCATTTATACCTGAAACTTTCCTAATCATGTTTGTTAGCTCATTTACAGGAAAAAAGGACTAAAAGTGCATGAAATATATAATTTGTTCTCAAAACTAGGCTAAAATATGGGCAAAATATATTGATATAGGCGCGTAAATTAGCCTATCATCAACACCCCACACTTGAAGCTTTGTTCGTCCTCGAACAAAATATCATGTCCTTCTAAACATCAACTTAGGGTTTTACAGCAACAACACAAAACATTCTTCAAGACAAGCACAACAATTATCAACGAAGAGTAGCTTTCCTATTATAAGTAGAAACAATTTAACCTCAAGCATAGACTCGTGATGGTGATCAACTCGCATGCAAACGTTAAGGTACATAAAATCATATACAACTATCCAAAACTCATCAACCATGTGTGTCTCACAATATAGTACCCATAATCACTCACAAATATAGTATATTTTTCAAACATGGGTATCAAAGTGTCCTTGCACTCACTCTCACAAAAAATTCATATGTAGCAACTAATGGCCATAAGCTTGCCCTTAATGTAGTACTCTACTAAATGTCGGAATGTTAAGATTAGGATCAAGTAGGTCTTTTGATGGTTGTAATGTAGGCTAAGGGACGGGTAGGACTATTTTGGCCAAGAATAGTGACTAGGTTCCTAAGCGCTTTAATACATCACATTGTATCAATGACACTTTTTTTCTTTCTACCTTTCTTCTTTTTTTTTTCTTCTACCACCCTTGTTCTCCTCTTTTGTTTTTCAAATTTAAGAACAACTCACTTTTCAGCTTTCTTTTCCTTTTTCTTTTCACGACATACCTCTTATGATAGCATTTTTCATAACACATTCAAGAACCATTCCAATTTAAAGCATCATACTCACCCAATTTCCTCTTATGTTGTCACATGACTTGTTCACTTTAAAGCACTTAGGAATTTGGATCAAATTACGGTCTTGAAATAAAATGGATTAGGCTTACATACAAGGTTGTCAAAGAAATAGGCTAAAGGCTCAAAAGGGTTTAACTAGGATGATTTACATGGGTAGGAAAAACTGAAGGTAAACAAATATAGGTTGCCAAAGAAATGCCTAAATCATATCCTAACTTACACTCCTTATTTTCGCTTTGCATACATACCAGGAAAGTTCTAGCATCAGCCACATACATAGAATATACTATTATCTCACACACACAAGGCACATGGTCGACTTGATTGGAAGTAATATAGACTCTTGACCCAACAATTGAAGGAATTGAATCACACAATATCACATAATGAGTCACAACTAGAGCCTAAACGTCTCAATAGTCACAATTGTAGCACATACTCTTGTTATAATCTCATGCTGCCTATCAAAATAATTTCATGCGAAGCTAGAAAAATTTGACTCCTAAAAAAAACTAAAAAAAACGTCAAACGAAAAAACAAAAAAAATGAACTCAAATAAACAAAGTAAACAAACAAACATAGGTGCAAATAGAGAAGTATAGCATGCGATACCACCACCCCACACTTAGTCGGGACACTGTCCTCAGTGGAAAATAAATACGAGGAACCTGGTTGGTCGGACTTATCCTCTATGTCTGGGGTCATACCCCTTGCATTGGAATCATCATAAGAGCCATCATCCTCATAAGTTCCGCATAAGTATCCCACTTAATTCCAAGCGTGAGTCGAGGTATTTGCAGCGAGGAGGGTTCTCCTTGCTCCTTGCGGCCTCTTTTCTTGCCCTTTTGGGAAGTGGTAGCCTTTTCCTTGCCTTGGTTCTCTTTAGGTGCCATTGTACCTGAGACTTGAAATAGTGTTAATGGTAGCACAATCCCAATAGATACAATCTATACACAAGCAGTAGGGGTACCACCCCACACTTAGTTTGTTGCTACAAATTAGTGAAGTGAGAGTGGTCGATTACTTAGACTTCATCGACATGCGTTTTAGGAGCTATATTCCAACAAGAAAATCAGATATGTAACACTTCTTGCAATCTTTGCAATACTTTCATGTTAGATATATCAAGACTACGACATAGGGATTACATTATGGTATAGTTTCTATTAATAATCACAATCTCCTATGTCGGTAAGCAACTATAAGTCTTATTCCGATGAACGGGATATTCTAACATGCAAGTATTCAAGTGACAAGATTATGCAATGTTCATGACTATAGCAATTTCGCAAGTAGTATAACAATGCATCAAAATCAAATTCAAGTCGGAAATAAGTTAAGAGCATCCTAACGTACATGTTCACTCACTTGGTTTTGTATCAACAATTCAAACACGTTCACATCACCAATACTTTTTCAAGATTTAGCAATTCATAATAGGTGTAGTAAAGTAGTACTTACAAAATTTAAATGAAGAACAAAGTAGTACTTACTTGGTTGAAGCCTTTGGATGATGTTCTTGTGAAGAAAAAGAGCAAAAGGAAACTTTTTGATAGGATTTGGAGACTATAGGTGGTGCATGAGCTAGGTTTCCAATATGTTTTTGGTTCAAGATTAAGTCTCATATTTGTAAGAAAAGGTTGGGTTGAGTTTTGACCCATTAAAATCGGATTTGGAGACCAAAAGTGACCATAGGCGGTGCCTAATGCTTTGCCTAGTTGAGTAGAATGCCATAGCATATGCCATGCATTTATTTAAGAATGCAATAGCATATGCCATGCATTTATTTAAGAATGCCATAGCATATGCGGCGCATTGTCTATGGCATATGTAGACATATGCGCCGCATAGTCTATGGCACATGAGATACTGAGACCAAATGCCATAGCATAGGCGGCGCATAGTCAAAAGCATACCTAGGAATAGGCGGCGCATAGTGTATAGCACACTAGATTCCGAGTCCTTAGGCTATAGAATGGGTTGTGCATCGTTCGTGGCCTATTTTTACCAAGGCCTAGCCTTCCTCGAAGCCTATTTTGACGAGGAAAAGGCTCAATCCATAGCCTTATGCATCACCATTCCTAACTTACCAACTTTACCATACAATGCGTCCAAATCGTCAATTGAAATCAATCTCCTCGTTGAATACTTCTTGCACCTATTTTTGCTTACAACCAAATGAAAATGATTAGTACGATGGGTTGCCTCCCACCTAGCGCCTTAGTTTTGGTCGTGGCACGACTCTTATTTTTGGATTTTTCATAAAACAAAACAAGTACTAGAATGAAAGAAAAAACGATAAAATGATAAAACGATGGGTTGCCTCCCATCTAGCGCCTTATTTATTATCGTGGCTCGACGTAGTTACCTCGAGTACTCAGACTTCGTCGAGGTAAGTGATGGATCATTTTCTGAAAGGATTTAGACGACAATGAGGCTTACCTGTGGGCATGCGATCTTTTTTGAGATGGCTCATACGTTTCTCCGGAGAGTCACCAATTATATCATCAATAGTCCAACCCATAGCTCTCTTGTATCTCCTCAGAGCAGAGATGAGAGCTTCTACGTGCTGTTCACTTAAATCATCTACTCTCTCAGGAAGTATATTTCTACTTTCCAGGAACACATACTTTAGATAATCGGGAAGCTCTTGCGATTCTAGCATTGGTGGCTCGTCAAAGGGAGTATTCGCTGTTGGTCGATTCTTGAGTTCACAATCCGGTTTCTTAGGAGTATAAGACTTTATTTCTGTTAGAGCACTCATAAGTTCTTCATAACCTTCACTATCTTCATGCTCAACTTTCAGTGGCACAGCAGACAATGGCTCAACAGTAGGTTGTTTCTCTATAGATAATGCTTTTATATCCTCATAATGAACATCAGCTACAGATGACTCATTCATATCGCTGGGCTGCTTCATTGTTTTGCATATATCAAACCGTACCACTTCGTCAACCACTTGCTTGCCTTTTTCTGAAGTTTCCAGCACCTTACCACTTCTGGTAGTTATGGCCATGCATGACCCATCATTCCTTGGGTTTTGCACAGTATCGCTAGGTAAAGTGCCAGCCTTTCTTTGATTAAATGCTGCTGAAAGTTGGCTCAATTGCTGCTCTATTTGCTTGATAGAAGTGGAATGAGAATCAACTAGTTGCTTCATGGAGGACAAATCATCAATCACCTCCTTAACTCCCACGCTCGTTGCTTCCACTCCTTTCAATAACTTAGCCATCATGTCTTCCATACTCCCAGAATTAGATATGGTGGTATCACATCTACCAGGGGGAACGTACAAACCACTCTTTTCATTTTTGTTCTTCCAACTACCTTGGTCTTTATTTCCAGATTCATCATAATGGTTCCGACCTTGGTTTCCTTGGGCATTCCCATGGAAACCCCTCTGATTGTTCAAGTAGTCGGCCTCCGCTTCAGAATCAGATTCGTCTCTTCCTTTTAGCGCTACAGCTTTCACTTTTTCGGTCTTCCCTGATAATAAGTGCTTGGTAAGAAGATCCATCTGCATTTTCATGTGAGCCATGTCTTGGTCACGATCCTCTTGTCTTCGCCTCTGCTCTGCAGTCATGCCAAAAGATAAAGTGGGGCTTGTTACCTCAGAATCCCTGGTATGCCAAGCTCTACTTTGCTTTGTCAAACGATCTAGCATATTGCTTGCCTGCACAAAGGTGAGGTCCATAAATGATCCACCTGCTGCATTATCAACCACTGGCTTAGTCACCGAATTCAACGCTCTGTATAATATCTCCATCAAGTGGACATTGGTCATATGATGGTTTGGGCATCGCATTAGCTTCGTCTTGAACCTCTCCCATGTTTCGCGGAGAGCTTCAGAGGGAAGCTGACGAAAGTTACTGATTTCATCTCTCAATTGTGCTTTTTTGGATGGCGGAAAGAATCTTTCTAGGAAAGCGTCTTTCAATTGCCTCCAATAAGTAATAGAAGAAGGAGTCAGCCCATTCAACCACATAGTTGCCTCCCCAGACAGAGACAATGGAAATAGACGTAATCGAATTGCATTCTATCCAACTCCAGGATTGTCGAATGACTTGCATGTAGAAATAAAGTTGATCAGATGCATATTCAGATCATCGCCTGCTAGTCCACCAAATAATCCCTTGAGTTATAAAAGCTGAATCATGGCGCTAGTGATATTGAACTTTGCTCCGGGTGCTAATGGCGGAAGAATAATAGCTCCGGTGGCACCAGGTCCATCAAGATCGTCCTCATCGTCAGGATTTGTTGCTTGCCTACGGTTATCAATATTTTGTTGATGCACTTGAGCAGCCATCCTTTCAATTTCACGTTGTGCCTCCATTGATTGCACTGAATAAACCTAAATAAAACAAAAACAACAACTAAAAGTAAAAGTACGAGAATCTTTGACCAAAGGGTCTAGTAATTATCACGAACTTGATTGACACTCGTATTCCCCGGCAACGGCGCCAATTTTTGATAACGCTCAATCTATAGCTCTCGTGGGAGTGTAAAGCGGTCGTTAGCAAATATAGAACCCAACCTGGGTTGGGTATCGATCCCACAGGGAATAGCTTGGCCAACAAGTAAGCAAAATTAATAGACTTTTGGTGCAAGTCTCGTAAGAAGGGGGGATTGTAATAAGTAACCAAAGTAATGAAATAAAAGCTGAAAATAATAAAGTAAAAAGAGAGTATTTCGTAGGTTGTGAAACAATGAGAATTGAGGCGTTGGGGTTATGTCCACCTTCAGAGGTATACGTCTCTATTGGCTATGAGTGTGTAGAGTCTTGACATGCAATTGCTTATAGAGAATTGTAGTCGATGGTAAATCCAAGCGTCTCTCGACCTAAACAAGGACTATTTCACTTTAACTCTCTCGAGCTTAAAGCGTGTCTAGCGGTACAAATTCTCCAAGAGGTTAGTCCAGTTACGGCACTAGCTTTTTAATAGGAAAGGGTGTCCTACTACCTTGACATTATCTCTTTTCCAGACAAATAACTTTTCTCTCGAACAAGTTAAATGTTAGACTGGCGTTGGTCTATGCGTCTTCTTTTCTAGACAAATAACCTTTCTCTCGAACAAGTTAAATGTTAGAATGGCGTGTTCTTGTGTTTGAACCGCAAAGGATGTAGATTTAAGATGAAGAGAATAATGATATAAGCAATATACGTGTCTTGAACTCACAAGCTCATAGCAATAGATAGTAACTCATTCGGCTTCCATAACCCCAACTAAGAGGTTTAGTTACCCATGAATGCGAAGGATATCACGTTTTGCATGGTGGATGGCGTGAATAGTAGGTGTTTGGCGTGTGGTTTTGGTGATTCCGTAGCAAGTAACGATTCTCTTGTTGTGGAATAGATGAATAGAAGAATAGATTAGAAGTGTTTGTGGTGGAAGATGAGAGAGATGGAAGAAAATTAATAGTTTAAGAATGAATTTCTTGAATTAAGGGAGGAGTTGCCTCCACTAAGGGAGGACTTGATTAAAATCTCTAGCATGATAGGGTATTTATAATACTCCTATCCTACTCCTACTATGCTAATGAAATAAATAACCAAATCCTACTAAACTAAGGAAATACTTAACCCATTTGTACTAGGTTAATGTAACATTCTCCTAATCCAAATAAACTAATGAAATACATAACCCAATTGTACTAGGTTAATGTATCATTGTCAAAATCCAGCTTTGTGTCTGTAAGTCCCCAAAGTCTTCAGAAATGCTGTTTTAGCCCGGGACAGATTTTCCATGCAGCAGATTTGGTCCTTTAGGCGTCCAGCTCCTTTCTACTTCGTTTGTGAGCTTTCTTTTGCGTCAAGTAAGCCATAAAATGCTGTATTTTGCATCATTTATACCTGAAACTTTCCTAATCATGTTTGTTAGCTCATTTACAGGAAAAAAGGACTAAAAGTGCATGAAATATATAATTTGTTCTCAAAACTAGGCTAAAATATGGGCAAAATATATTGATATAGGCGCGTAAATTAGCCTATCATCATCTGCTTTATTGAGAGTGTGATAAGAATCACCAAGGTGTATGTAGAGCAGGTAGTGAGGTATATTTTGGATGTGGTAAGCCAAGTCACAGGTTTTGGGAGTGTAGAGTAATGGATCGGAGGGGTAGAGATTTGCATCAATAGGGCACCACTTCAAATACCACTAGTGGTCAGCTTCAGAACAGATTTTATGCACTCCAGACTCGCTATGAACAGGGAAGTTTTCCTAACATAGATTCAGGTACGTTATAAGCCCTTCATTTTCATGATATGTATTATTAGATCCTTTGCTCCGATTTGAGCTTAATTTTTTAGCATGAGTTAGTTAGTAAATCTAGAAAGTCAGTTTAGCAGTCAGATTTATATAGTTTATTTTCTCATCTTTCTATCTATTCATTCTATCAGAAATCTCAAGAATGTAACTATTCCAAGATAGAGAGTCCCAGTAGTTACAAGATCAACTCAGTTCATGAGTCATGTATTAGTTTTAGATCCCAGATGTTCATTCATGATCTAGTTCGTAGAAGCCTTGTGCATTGCCTCAGTTTTCCCAGTATCCTAGTAAATTAAGCATTCTTAGAGGGACATAGTGTCCTAAGAGTGAGATACTCTATAATTCCCTGATGCATTCATGTCCTTAAACTCATTCAGCATTATGCTCAAATTTTCGTTACAAACATAGCATCAGTAAGCATTGCGTATTCAGCTATGCATTCAAGAGTCAGTTCAATCAGATATTCATGCATTATATATGCATGTTCAGTAGGAGAAACTCAGCTTATTAGTAATTTCAGTCATGTATTTATGAGAACAACTCAGTCAGATATCCATGCATCAGATATGCATGTTCAGTATGAAATTTTAGTATTTCCGTAGTTCCAGTTATATAGACATGTTTCATATGTTCACGTCCTTTAAGTAAGTTCAGTATATCAGAAATCTTATCTTAGTCAGTCACATTTTAGGACGAATGTTCCCAAGGGGGAGATACTGTAATACCCCTAGAATCCCAACCGATAGTAGAACTATGCTTCAAGCTCATTAGAAATAAATTTTAGTTTTTGGTAGTTTTATGATCTAGCTTGATGTATATTATGTCCTCAAATATGTCTTAGCTATTAGACGAATCAAAACATCGCTTACCGATTGATATCTTGAGAAGGATATTGTCATAGTGAACTTCAGATGAGCATACATTTCGTTATACTATGAATTTTTTATCTCATGATCCACCAAAATATATATAATTAAATTATCTTTCCTACGATACCAATTTTGCCAATATCCGGTATCAGAATAAAAAGTTATGGTCGTTTTACTAAGAGTTATCCGAGCTGCTAGGAGCGACAGGCAAGCTGACGGACCATCAAGTCAGTGAAGGAACATTGATTTGGCCATTGTAACTGAGGTATTAAGGCCGTTTTTTGTCCCAAAAATGATGGTTGGAGTGAAGTCAGTCAGCAGAGTGACGGTCCGTCACCCAGACCATCAACTTTGTCCGAAATAGCGCTGAAACAACATTTTAAAGGGATTTTTGGGTCTTTTCCCTCACTTTTTAACCCCTAATTACATCAAACCAAAGCACATAACTTCTCATTCATCCATAACATCAAAATTAGGGTTTCTTTCAATATCAAAATCTAAGAACAAATTCAAACCCTTCTTCAAGAAACTAAGAAATTCAAGTTCTTCAAGTTCTTCAAGTTCAAGAACCATAAAGAAAACATCAAGATTTATGTTTTCCAATCCAAGAACGTTCAAGAAACATTAGTTATATTTCAATATTCAAGATTTTGAGGTATATTAGATGTTGATTCTTGGGTTCCTTCCACTCAAGAAGTTCAACAATTCTTTTTAAATTATAAATATTGTATATTTATGAGTTTTATGATTTATGTGAGTTGAAGTTCATGTTCATGTTATTGTTGAGTTTTGATTCATGTTCTAGATTATAAGTTTCACGATTTAGTCCTAGTATGTGATGATTTGCATAATTTTCATGATAAACCCTTCAAGTTGCATGTTGATTTATGTAACCATGTTAATTAGATGTAGAAATGGTTGTATAACCAAAGTATGCTCCCCATATGTTTTATAAAAGGTCTATTTTAAGAATATAGTGCCATTATAGCATGATAATATAAATTCCTCATTTGTGTACAAGTTAATGTATGGTAAGTGTTTGTTGAAAGGCTTTGGTGAATGAATTATGAGACATTAGTATGCATTCCTATACATCTACAAGTTTATGACTTTCAAATACTTGAAGAGATGCTTTATTGATTGTATTGTGAATGATAGACGATTGCTATGTTGTTCAAGAATTGTTATGCTTTACTTTTATGTTATCGAGTCCTGGGGGTATTTAATACCCGATAATTTAGCTAGTTGTCTAGATCCGGTGTCAGTTTTCAAGATACTCTTAATCAAGCCTATATCCATCAAACTAAATCAGTCACAGGACTTATAAAGACTCAGTAATCTCAGTATCAGTCTATTCCAGTTTAGTATGCAGTTCAAACCTCAATAGTATTCAAGTAATCAATTCAGAACTCAGTAGCATTCAGTCAGATAATAGAATTCAGTAGTATTTTGCCAGTCAATAGAACTCAGTAGATTCAGTTCATCTTAGTTAATTAGTATGATTAGTAAGAGATTCCGTTCAGTCCAGTACAGTCTAAGAATTAGTTCAGAGCCTATTCAGTTGGGAGTAGGATTTAGCACCGAGCGAGGGCAGTGATGACGACTTCCCTATTAGAGAGGCAAGGTCATTAGTAGCAATCCCTGTACTACAGAACTGCATAGCCAGCGCAGGATGAGGAGTCACTCATTAGATTAGTCTTGACTTTCTATTTAGGGTCACCCATTAGACAGGCTTGACCGTAGAAGTGTCTTTACCCATGGCACGGTACTGACACCCTTCTAGATGGGGTTATGGGTTGGACTCCACTAGTTTAGATCTGGGGTATGTCGGTTAGATGACTACCTCCCACAGTCTCAATTTCAGATTTGGTCTCAATAATAGAAATTAGTTCATCTATACAGAAATCAGGACTGTCAGATACAAACACTTAACTCAGTAAAGAACTTAGATTGTTCCAGTAGATTCAGAGATCACCCGTTAGATAGGATTGATCTCCAAGTTCAGTCATTCATAGTCATTATCATTAGTTTCAGAGATCAACCATTAGATAGGCTTGATCTGATATTTAACCAATCTTTTTTATTTCAAACAGATTTAGAGATCACCCGCTAGATAGGATTGGTCTTAGATTCTTTCATAAATATCAGTATCGGTATATTCAAGGATCACCCGCTAGATAGGCTTGATCTCAGTTTTCAGTATTAGTAGACTCAATTATCAGAAATTCAGTATCAGTAAACTTAAATAGTAATTATCAGTAAACCTATATGTCAGTAATCCAGTTATTGGAACTCAGTATTCAGTGTTACAATGATTTAAGTTATAGTTTATGAATCCATGCATGTATCCTCAGTCAGTTTACTCATGTTATCCAGTCAGCTATAGATTATGCATATGAGCTTTTGCATTTAGTCTTACCTCGTCTCACAAACCAGTACATTCTTACGTACTAACGCATACTTTTCTGCGCTATGGTGTTTTATATCATAGGTTCAGAAGCACGAGATCCAGAGCACCCTTAGCAGTTTAGATTTAGCCAGCAGCAGTTGACTTAGCAGTGAGTCCTCATTATTCGAGGATGTTCTATTGTTTCATTATATTTCTAGATTCAGTATTTTAGTAGAAGAAGTTAGTTGGGGGATTGTCCCGTCAATTCCGTATTCAGACAGTTTAGAGGCTTGCGGATTAGATGTTCAGACAGTTGCTTTAGTATTTTTGATATTTCATTCAGCTGTATTTTAATTTTTGAACCTTATGGAAAGTTTCCAACAGTTATTTTTTGTATTTTTATAGTATATTATGTAGTGCTCAGTTACAGGTACCAAAAAGGGTTAGCTTGTGGTCCTTCATGATCATAAGTACTGTCTAGCATCCGGGGTTCTAAATCCCGAGCGTTACAATAACTTTAGGAAATGAAACTTGTTTTATTCCTAAAATCTAATGCCTAAAGAAACTTCATTTAAAGTATCGGTATTCGTAGAATTTACAACCTACGAAATAAATTGACTTTTTGTTGTCAAATAGATAATGGTTCCGAAGCCAGTTTAGCGAAATCTTTTTTAATAAAAAATTGGGATATTAATAAGTCTAATACCTCTGTTATCGGTATTACAAGAGATAAAGAAATATTAACACATGAAAACAAAAGTGTAGAAATAAATTTTAGGATCTAAAACTGTTTCTATAAAACATGTTTTTACATATGATAAACTTAGAACTGATTTTCCATTAGGAAATAACTTTATACAACAGTTTAAAAATTATCATCCAATAATATACATGGTTAGTTTTAAAACCCCATGTAATCAATTTATAAAAATCGCAAGGAAACAAAATCCTTATATCTTGATAAAAGAAAAGCGAATCTTTAAAAAGAAATTTTTAGATACTCCTAAAAACTACTCTTGTAAATATCTCAATCTTGAGAAAATAAAACAAGATTTACAAGTTTATTATGCAGAAAACCCATTAGAAAAATTGAATAATAACCATGAAAAAGCAGTCTTAACTCTTAAACATCCTAGTATCATCATAAGAGTTAAACTAATGCTTTATAACAAAGAAAATAAAACTGATTGCAGCATTCAGATACAAGAACCCCTTAATCTTAAATTAAACAAAAAAGAGGAAAAGCTCGAATGGTCATAAACTATAAATATATAAATAAAAATTGTGTTTTTGATGGATATTTTATCACAAATAAAAACAATTTAATTAACCTTGCTAAAGAAAAAAACTATTTTTCAAAATTTGATTACAAAAGTAAATTTTGGCAAATTAAACTTTTAGAGAGGAATCAGTCCCTCTAACAGCATTTAGTACTCGCATTATGAATGGTTAGTAATATCGTTTGGACTAAATAATGCAGCATAAAATTTTCAAATAAAGATGTATAGAATATTTTCTGAAAAGAATTTCCTAATCATCTGCATAGATGATATTTTAGTGTGTTCAAAAAATTACCAAGAACACTTAACATATTTGAAATTTTTTTCAAATATTTGTGTTAAAAATGAAATCGTTTTAAGCCAAAAGAAAGCAGAGATAAACGAAAATGAAATAGAATTCTTAGGAATGATAATTTCAAAAAGTGGAATAAAATTACAATCTCATATTTCGAAGAAAATAATAGAATTTCTTGATAAACTAACAACAAAACAAGAAATACAAAAGTTTCTTGGATATTTAAATTATGCAGGAGAATTTATTTCAGATCTTGCAAGAAAGACAAATCCTTTGCAAAAACTCATTCGAAAGTCAAATCGACTTGGATGGACTAATGAACATACTCTTTGGGTTCAAAAATTAAAAGAAGAGTGTGTTAGGCTATCAGAACCAGAAGATAATTTGATTTTACAAATCGATGCTTTCGACTATCATTGGGGAGCATTATTATGAATAAATATAAATGAAATCTGTAGATATACCAGTGGAACATTTAATGGAGATGAAGATAACTACTCCACAAATGAAAAAAAATTATTAGCGGTAATAAAAGGAATATGAAAGTTTTCTACATTTTTATTACCAAAACCATTTGTAGTTAAAACAGACAATACACAAATATTAGGATTGATATTCAATAAACTACCTTCAGAACCACAATATAGAAAACTTAAGTTTATCATAGGTTATACAAATAAACTTATTTTATTTGATGAATATATTACAACATAAGAAAAATCTTTAGTTAAATCTTCCTTATACTCACATACAAACTGTTTGTTATTTTTTTCTAAGGGGAGAAGTGTTTTTCACTCACTCATATAGAAGATACCTAACATTTTCTAAGAAAGAAATATTCAAAGAAATGTAGTCTACCTTCTATGAATTTCTATCTCTCCTTTTATAGACACAAGGAGGGGTAAATTACAATATATGTTTTCTTCAGGGTTATCCCTTTAAAAGCCTTTATTTCTCTTCTAGTCCTTTATCAGGATAAGAGATAAGATGTTTCTCCTTTCATATTGGATGATTTTTACCATGGGGTCTAGTTTTCTTTATCATTTTGTCGTCTAGTGCCTATAATTATGTTGAGTTAAGTGCTTTTCCTTTACGTCTTTTCTTCTATTGATGGATTCTGTTTATAGCTGTAAATTACATTTCTTCGGACATTGATGAGATTTCCCCATCATTTATTTTGAGATGTCCATGTTCTAGGAATTTACTTGTCATGGTCTAGGTTTCTGGAGTAGCTAGGAATTGGTGTATTTTGAACTCAGCAATTTTGTCCCTCAAGACTACTGATTTTGATTTTTCTTTGGTCATTAAAATCCAGTTTGTATTCCTGTTGAGGACTTTATAACTTTCTTCGTATTTATTTTTAAGGAGAAACTTTCGGAGTCATTGAAACAAAAAGTTTATATCCAAGGAGTTTTATCTTTCCAGGAGGATCAGCTGGTTTCACAACAAAATTATTTGAATTTGGTTATTTAGACCATGTTTATTCCAAGCTAGATCTATCTGAATTAGAAGGACTACCAATACATTTGACTAGTTCAATAAGAAATTACGCTGAAGAGGAAGTCGTCTATTGATGATTCTACAGCATTGCAATGGAATCTCAAAATTATCAATCATATTTTCCCCTGTTTAACTATATAACGGTGGAAAAATTAAGAGAATTTAATATCAACGCAACAAGAGTTGATAAAAAGATCCCCTATTTATATAAAAAGTGGACCAAACCAAACGAGCTTTAGGGATGAAAGTTGTATGGTATCTAAAAATTTATTTTTAAAGATTCCCTTTTCTTTTATCAAGATATAAGGATTGTGGTTCCTTGGGATTTTTATAAATTGATTACATGGGGTTGTAAAACTAACCATATATATTGTTTGATGATAATTCTGAAACTGTTGTATAAAGTCATTTCCTAATTACAAATCAGTTTCAAGTTTATCATATGAAAAAACATGCTTTATAGAAACAATTTTAGATCCTAAAATTATTTCCACATTTTTTTTTCATTTGTTAATTTTTCTTTATCTCCTGTAATACCGATAACAGAGGTATTAGCCTCATTAATATCCCAATTTTTTTTTTATTAAAAAGGATTTCGCTAAACTGGCTTCAAGAATTCTTTCTTGTAAATCTTGATTTAATATTATCACCTTTAAAATAGTGATTAAAGTTTTTTCTTCTAAGAAAATTGTATAATAACTCATTAGGCAGTATAAAGAATAAATTTCTTTATCAAAACCTTGTAACTTTGATACTGCAAAACCCATATTTCTTTTAGATTATAAGCCCCAGAAGATAATTTGATTTTACAAACCGATCCTTCCGACTATCATTGGAGAGCATTATTACAAAAAGATTTAAATGAAATCTGTAGATATACCAGTGCAATATTTAACGTAGCTGAAATTAACTATTCCACAAATGAAAAAGAATTATTAGTGGTAATAAAAGGAATACGAAAGTTTTCTATATTTTAATTACCAAAACCATTTGTAGTTAAAACAAACAATACATATTCAATAAACTATCTTCAGAACCACAATACAGAAGGTTACACAGATGGCAGGTATTATTGTCATTTTATACTTTCAAAATTAAAAATATTAAAGGATCTGATAATGTTTTTACAAATTTTCTTTCAAGAACCTTGTATCATCATAAGAGTTAAACCAATGCTTTATAACGAAGAAGCTTTATAACGAAGAAGATTAAACTAAATTCAAAATTCAAATACAAGAACTCCTTAATCTTAAATTAATAAGAGCAAGTAGGAGTCCACACAGTAGTCCTGAATTTATGGTAAGAAACCATACAGAATAAATAAGAGGAAAAACTCGAATGTTCATAAACTATAAAGAGCTAAATAAAAATTGTATATTTGATGAATATTTTATTCCGAATAAAAATAATTTATTTAACCTTGCTAAAGGAAAAAAATACTTTTCAAAATTTGATTGCAAAAGTGATTTTTTTTGTAAATTAAACTTTCAGAGGAATCAGTCCCTCTAACAACATTTAGTACTCCTAATGGGAATTATGAATGGTTAGTAATGCTGTTTGGACTAAAGAATGCACTACAAATTTTTCAAAGAAAGATGGATAGAATATTTTATGTAAAAAATTTCCTAATCGTCTACATAGATGATATTTTAGTTTGTTCAGAAAACCACCAAGAACACTTAACACATTTGAATTTTTTTTCAAATATTTGTGTTAAAAATGGAATAGTTTTAAGCCAAAAGAAAGCAGAGATAAGCAAAAATGAAATAGAATTCTTAGGAATGATTATTTCAAAAAATGGAATAGAATTACAATCTCATATTTCGAAGAAAATAATAGAATTTCCTGACAAATGAACAACAAAACAAGAAATACAAAAGTTTCTTGGAAGTTTGAATTATGCAAGAGAATTTATTCCAAATCTTGCAAAAAAAGAGAAATCCTTTCCTACCTAAATCTAAAAAAGGGAAATGCTATAATAGTCAATACCATATAAACTCTAAAGCTAAATTCATGCCAAATAGACTCCCAGTAGGTAACGCAGGATCTATTTTTGGATTTAGACTTTAAAAGAGAATCAGAAGAATTTCTGGAATAATGGGCCAAGAACCTAGAACTATTCTTCATTTTAGGAAAAGGAAGCAATTATAGCAGTGACGAAAAGTACTTAATAGCCACAAACACCTTATATATATATAGTTAGTTAGTTAGTTAGTTACTTAGTTAGTTAGTTAGTAGTCTATATAGTTAGTAGTCGTTTATGAAAATCCTAATCAAATTAATAACAGGTAGAAAAAATTTAACTAATTCTAAAAATAATGATATAAAAAATTCACGAAAAGAAAAAGATAATGTCAATTCTCACCAAATGTTTAGTCTATCACATTCAAGTGGAAGATTGCAAAGATAAAAGTTAAAACTGTTAGTTACTGCGTTCTAAACCAAAAAATAAATATGAACAGAACGCTAAATATAAACCAAAAATATTTCCACCCCACCGAATTCATTGTGTGTATCAAGGAAATTAATCCAAACAAAATTATACTGCCTTATTGGAATAGAGGTACTACAAATTCCAGTACATGATACTCTTATTTTTGAAAATAATGCCTCCTTGGTGCTTTTTTGGGATTCACTACAGGAGTGTTCCTCTGTTAAATTCTTCTCATTTCTCCCATGTGGGATGAAATCCCTTCTTCCCATTCATAACACAACCCAAAGTTCATGGGTTCAAGTTTGTAACGCTCTGAGTCTATACTCCGGATGCTACACGGTACTTACGACCCTGAAGGACCACAAGCTAACCCATGACTGATATCTGCTATGAGCATTGAAATATGATTCTGTAATAAATGAGGAATAATAGGCTGAAATGCCATAAGGTTCAAAATATCTTAAATATAAATAAATTATATCATCTGAAATAACAATCTATAAAACTGAACACTTTTTGAAAACTAGTTAAAAAGCCTCTAACAGAAATTGTCTAAAAGTGGAGTTGAAGGGACAATCCTCCAACTAACTCCATCTACTGAAATACTGGGATAAAAGAATATCCTCAAATTATGAGGACTCACTGTCAATCTACTACTGCTTGCTAAATATCAGTCTATCTATGCTCAGTCGAGAACTTGAGAATCCGAATCTATGATATGAGACATCATAAAGCAAAGAAAGAGTATGCGTCATACGTGGATGTACTGGTATGCCAGATAAGGTAAGTCTAAATGCAAGGGTTCACATTCATGAACAATAACTGACTGTATTATATAGAATAACTGAACATGAGAGTACATGGATAACTGATATTGTTGTAAATACAGAGTATGTACTAATGTCCATATAAATAAATACTGTGACTAAGGTTGTTTGAGGCTAAGTCCTGAATTCTGAAACTGAGTAGCTGATATCTGAAGTTATTGATACATGATTTACTAATACTGGTTGACTGTATATGACAAGCTTGATTCTGTAGAACTGAACTGAGTTTTATTCTGAAGATTGAGACAGAAACTATGGGGGTAATCATCTAACCGACATTCCCTAAATAAGATAAGATAACTTAGTTGGGGTCCAACCTGTGACCCCAGTTGGAAGGGTGTCAGTACCGTTCCACGGGTAAAGATATTGAAGAGTTACCCTTATCTGGAAGTTACTATAATGAGAATAGTGGAACCCTCATCTGGCTGGTTAAAACATCTCATCAACCCTCAATGGGTAGGTTTGATGTCTCAACCTACACTGGCTACGTAGTTCTGGAATGCAAGAATTGTTTTTAGAGATCACACTCTCTACTGGTAGGTGAGCCCCCATCCTTGGGTTCACTCGGTGTTGAATCCTACTCCTAACTGAAAGACACTAAGATGAGTATACTGAACTGGACTGGATTGATACTGAGCTTACTGATTTTTCCTAAGTTTAATAACTGACAGAGTTCTACTAAGTTCTGTAACTGACTGAGAGTACTACTGATCGTGATATGGCTAAGATTTTGTAACTGACACTGTCTTTAGGAAAAAAGCTAAATCATCTTGTATTAAATACCCCCAGGACTTGATAGTATGAAAAATAAAGCATAATTGTAATACCTGTGCCTTTTTCTTAGCTTGAAATCATCTCAAGGATGTTAGAACTTGCTTTGAAATATGAATATTTTTTTGTAAACGTGGTATTTATAAGATTATCACTTTCTATCATGTGATAAATTGAATAAGATTTCCATCGATACCAATTTTATCAAAATCCAGTGTCACATGAGAAAGTTATGGTCGAAATACAAAAAGCAGTAAAATCGCCCAGGTGGGACGGTGCAGGCGACGGACCGTCGAACAAGCGATAGACCATCCCATCAAGGCAGTGAGACAGCTTTCTAGAAATGTACAACGACGAGGTCCGACAAACCGTCAACCCAGCGACGGACCATCGCACTCTACCGTCCCTCAATGGAAGTAAGTCCCAGTTCAATCTCAGTCCGACGGAGAGGTCCAACGGACCGTCGACCCAGCGATGGACCGTTGCATGATCCACTCAGTTATTTTAAGTCATTTTAATAGGGGTACTTTGGTCATTTACCACCTGCCTATATATAACCAGTTATATCCGATTTCAGCCATTTGTTCATTATTATTTCACAACAACAAATTAGGGTTTCTCTCAAGGATCAATCCCTAAGAATAATAAACCCTAGGTGCTTAATTCCAAGCTAATAATTCATGTTTTCCTTTACAGAACTTCAAGAAATCACAACCCAGGTATGCATAGTGTTCATTCATGGACTCCTTTCGTCCATGAAGCCCAAGGATCCCTTTTCTAAATTCAAGTTTATGGATTTTGTTTGTGAATTTCGTGATTTGTCTGCTCTTGTTCATGTTGATAATGAGTAATTGAATTCAATTCCATGTTGGATGATAAATTACATGTGGGCTTGGTTAGTATAGATATAGATTCATTAAAACCTATGATTAAACCCTAGCATAATGAAATTAGAATTTAATCATGATGTTTAATTATTGTGTAATGTGGTTTACATATACTATGCCTACCATGTGTTCGATTAAATGCCTAGATAAAAGAAAATTCCCAACTAGCATGATATCATGAAATCCCCATGTATGTACAAGTTTATGCCCATCACATATTTGATGAAATGCTTCAGTAAATGTATTATGGTGATAATTATGTATTCAAGTAAGTCATGCTTTGTCAGTTTCCTTCTATCGAGTCCTGGGGTTACTTGTACCCAAAACATTAGCTGTGTTCCTAGAGCCATGTTATGTTTTTAAGATACTCTCAGTCAAGCTATGATCCTTAGACTTCAGATAGTCTTATAACTCAGAAAATCTCCATGATCTCATGAATCGAGTCAGTTGTCAGATATTAGTAGTACACCGTCAGTAAATAGAATCCAATAGCCCTGTCCATGTTCAGTTCAATAAATTATATTCAGTTTCTATTTAGATGGGAGTAGAAACTAGCACCAAGTGAACCCAAGAATGGGAACTCACTTGTTATATGAGGGTGTGATTCTTAGAAGAAATCCTTGCATTCCAGAACTATGTAGCTAACATAGGTTGAGACACCATAGCCTGCTATATGAGGGTATATGAGGTGGCTTAACCTACTATACGAGGGTTCTCACTGTTCTCACTAGAGTTACCTATTATATGGGGGTTACTCGCAGATTGTCTTTACCAGTGGCACGATATTAAAACCCTTCTAATTGGGGTTACAAATTGGACCCTAACTCAACCATAATGGCATATTAGGGGCATATCAGTTAGATGACTACTTCCTACAGTTTCAGCATCAGTCTTAGAAAAAGAACTCAGATAGTTCTTCAAATTTAGGATTGTTAGATACAGTTAATCCAGATACAGTACGGGACTCATCTAGCCCATCAGATTCTGGATTGCAGATACAGTCACTCATGTTATCAGTTATCAGTATGTCACGTTATCAGTATTCAGATTCAATAATCATGTATTTATAGTACCAATGTTAGTTAATATGTCTCATGCATGTACTTTCACGCTCATGATAGTCAGTTGGTATTGTTGTTATTCATGTATATAAACCCCATGTATTTATCCTACCTCACATGCATACCATTACATTTAGTCATACTGACGTATTCGCACTAAGGTTTCCTATACCATAGGTTCAGAGACACGAGCTCCAGATTAGCAGTATATTTCAGTCTCAGCAGTCAGAGTTAAAAGTGAGTCCTCATCCTTTGAGGACATAATTATTTCTATATTATCTCATTAATTAGTTTATTAGTTAAAGTTAGTTGGGGACATGTCCCATCAACTCCTCATTCAGACAGTTCAGTTATTAGAGGCTTTCGAGGTTATTAAGTTCAGACCGTTATTTTAGTTGTTTTGGGTATTTCATACCCTTTTTCAGATGTTATGTTTTACTTCAGATATGTGAACCTTATGGCCTTTGAGTTTATGTTTTTGCATCTATAGTTTTTTATGCAGTATATAGGTACAAACAATCATGGGTTAGCTTGTGGTCTTTTGGTGTCATGAGCACCGTGTAGCATTTCGGGTACCAGATTTGGGATGTTACAAACTAGGTATCAGAGCCTAAGGTTCAATAGAGTCCTAGAAAGTCTGAAATCCAATCTAGTAGAGTCTTGTACATGAGTGTGTTGTACGCCACATATGTGCAGGAGTCTATAAGTTATTTAGGAATAGTTTTCCCTCTTTCAGTGTTCATGTCATGCCAGTGAGCATAATCTTAAGTCAATCTCTCAGTCTAATCTGCTTCTTCTCTTTATTTCAGAACATGCCTCCAAAGAGAAAAAACCAGTCAGCCCCTTAGCCCAAAGAACCTTTGGGCGATCATGTTCGGAGTTCAGGACCGTATTTACCACTCTTGCTCAATCAACAGCTGCCCATAATGAACGACCAGCTGCCATTCCGGCCAATCCAGTGCCTAATTTAGTGCAGCTAGAATTTGGGACTTTACCTAAATAAATCCCTCAATCTTTCTTGGGTCTAAGGCAGATGAGGACCCATAAGAATTTCTAGATCAAGTTTAAAAGGTGACAGATATTATAAGGGTAAATACAATTGAGAGTGCTGAGCTAGCTACATATCTGTTGTAGGATATTGCTCATACTTGGTTCAAATAGTGGAAGTCATAAAGGATAGAAGATGTAGGGTTAGTTGAGTGGGAAAAGTTTGCTTCAGTGTTCCTTGATAGATTCTTTCCCCTAGAGCTTAGAGAAGCTACGGTGCTAGAATTCTTCAACTCAGAAAGGGGAATATGATAGTGAAAGGTTAGTCTCTTAAGTTTACTCAATTAGCTAGATATGCCCCTCATGTTATTGCAGATAGCAGGGCAAGGATGAGTAAGTTCATTTCATGGGTGAATGATAGTATGGTTAATAAATGCAGATCTCCATGTTGAATAGTGACATAACCTTATCTAGAATTATGACACATGCTTAGCAGATAGAGGAACAATAGATTAAGATAAGGGAGAAACAGAATAAGAGAGCGAAGATAGGTAGTTTTAACATCGCTCAGCCTAAGTCAGAAGAAGGAAACCGTTCTCAATTTCGTCCTAAGTCATCCGTTCTAGCTCCCTCTATAGCCAGTGCTCTAGTGCCTAAGTTTAGAAAGGGTAATAAAGATAGAGAACTAGGCTCTAAGACCCAGGGCATTGTTAGCAGCGCCCGTACCTATTCTCTTTGCCAAACTTGCGGTAAGCACTATTAGGGTATGTGTAGAATGGGTAGTGGCATTTGTTTTGGTTGTGGAATCCCAGGACATAGAGTTAGACTTTCCTTAGCTAGGTCCTCAAGGTCAACAAAATCTCTGCTCAGCTCAGTCTGGTTGCCCAAATCAGCAGGGTACCATCTCCAGTGCTACTAGTAGGCAACGCCCAAATCATCTTTATGCTCTTTAGCCTCGATGGGATCAGGAAAATTATCCTGGTACGTTATAGATATTTAATGTTCATGTTTATGCTTTGCTAGATCCAGGAGCTTCTTTATCTTTTGTTACTCCTTATATAGCAGTTGATTTCGGAATCAGTTCCAAAATTCTAGAAAAGTCCTTTTCACTCTCTACCCAGTGGGTAAAACTATCATAGCCCAGCGGGTATACAAGAACTACACGATTATGATATTTTAGAAAGTCACTTCAGTAGACTTAGTCGAAAGAGATGACTGATTTGTATGTTATTCTAAGCATGCATTAGCTTTATTCCTTCTATGCCACAGTCGACTGTAGAAATAGAATAGTTTAGTTTTAGTTTCCAAATTAACCCATCTTAGAGTGGAAGGGTAGTGTATCTGCTTTTAGAGGTCAACTTGTTTCTTACCTTCGGGTAAGGAAATTAATATCTAAGGGATGTGTCTATTATTTTGTTCATGTTAAGGATTCCAGTTCTGAGACTCCTAGTCTTGAGTCAATTCCAGTTGTAAGTGAATATTTAGACGTTTTTCCCGAATATCTTCCAGGAATTCCTCCTAAAAGAGAAATAGACTTCAGCATTAATCTTCTTCCAGACACTCAGCCTATCTCTATTCTGTCATACAGAATGGCACCAACAGAACTTACAGAATTGAAAGAATAGTTGAAGGATCTCTTAGATAGGGGATTTATCAGACACAACATTTCCCCGTGGTGTACACCAATCTTATTCGTGTGCAAGAAAGACAGTTCTCTCAGAATGTGTATAAATTACCATCAACTCAATAAAGTCACGGTCAAGAACAAGTATCCACTTCCTAGAATCGATGACTTATTTGACCAACTTCAACGTGCCAGTTATTTCTCAGAGATAGACCTCAAATCTGGATATAATCAAATTAGAATTAAAGAATGTGACATTTGAAAAATAGCTTTCCGTACTCGGTATAGTCACTTCGAATTTCTAGTCATGTCATTTGGTCTTACCAATGCCCCAGCCACTTTCATGGACTTGATGAACCAGGTGTTCAAGCAGTACTTGGACATGTTCATCATAGTCTTCAAATATGATATTTTGTCTATTCCCGCACTGATTCTGATCATGCAGACCATCTTAGAACAGTACTTCAGACTCTCAAAAATCATCAATTATTTGCCAAATTTAGTAAGTGCGAGTTTTGGCTAAGATTATTAGAATTCCTTGGTCATATTTTTTTTGGTGATGGCATTAGAGTAGATCCTCAAAAGACCAAAACAGTAAGAAACTATCCTCGCCCTGTCTCTCCATCAGATATTAGGAGTTTCGTAGGTTTGGCTAGCTATTACAGATGGTTTGTTGAAGGATTTTCTTCTATTGCATATCCTATGTCCAGATTGACTCAGAAGAAAGTTAAGTTTTAGTGGTCAAATCCTTGCGAGAAGAGTTTTCAGAAGTTGAAGACTAAACTCACCACATCTCCAGTTCTAGCTCTTCCAGATGGTTTAGATGGTTTTGTAGTGTATTGTGATACATCCAAAGTGGGTTTAGGTTGTGTCCTCATGCAGTATAGTAAGGTCATAGACTACGCCCCCAGACATCTTAAACCCCATTAGAAGAATTATCCTACTCATGATCTTGAGTTAGCAGCCATAGTATTTACCTTAAAGATTTGGAGGCATTATCTATACGGTGTTCATGTAGACGTCTTCATATATAATAAGAGCCTTCAGTATGTCTTTTCATAGAAAGATCTCAATCTTCGACAGAGAAGGTGTTTAGATCTCTTGAAAGATTATGACATGAGTGTCCTTTAACACCCGGGCAAGGTCAATGTGGTGGCCGACGCTCTTAGTAGATTGTCCATGGGTAGTTTCTCTTATGTTGAGGATAGTAAGAAGAATTTAGCTCAACAAGTCCATCAGCTTGCTAGACTAGGCATTCGCTTAGTCGACTCTTCAAAGGGTGGTATATGTGCTCAGAATAGTTTAGAATCATCTCTAGTTTCTGAGGTGAAAGGAAAGCAAGATAGAGATCCCATCCTTCCCAAGTTGAAAGAGTCAGTCCAGAATTAAAAAATAAAGGTTTTTCCCAATGGAAGGATGTTTTTCTTCGTAGTTAGGGTCGTCTCTGTGTTCCAAGTATAGATGACTTAAGGCAGTGAATTCTTGCAGAAGCTCATTGTAAATGCTACTCTATTTATCCAGGGGCCACAAGGATGTACCACGACTTGCGAAAGATCTATTGGTGGAGTGGGATGAAGAGAGATGTTAAAGATTTTATGGCTAAGTTCTCCACATGTCAGCAAGTTAAAATAGAGTATTAGAATCCTAGTGGTTCTATGAATGATTTCATCATTCCTACTTGGAAGTGGGAAAAAGTGAACATAGACTTCGTGATGGGTTTGCCTCGAACTCATCATCAGTATGATTTAGTTTGGGTCATTGAAGATAGAATCACTAAATCATCCCATTTCCTTCCAGTTTATACCTCTTATTCAGCTGAGGATTATGCCAAACTCTACATCAAGGAGTTGGTCAGATTACATGGTGTTCCGTTGTCTATTATCTCAGATAGAGGTACCTAGTTCACCTGTCACTTCTGGAAAGCATTCCAAAAGGGTCTTGGTACCCAAGTTCATCTCAGTACAACCTTCCATCCTCAGACAGATAGTCAAGTAGAATGGACCATTTAGACTTTAGAAGATATGCTAAGGGCGTGTGCAATTGATTTCAAGGGTAGTTGGGATGACCACTTTTCTTTGATTGAGTTTGTATATAACAACAACTATCATTCCAGTATTCACATGGATCTATTCGAAGATCTCTATGGTAGGAGATATAGATCTCCAATTGGTTGGTTCGAAGTTAGTGAGGCCTCAGTCATAGGGCCTGACTTGGTATTTGATGCCTTAGAAAAAATCCAATTGATTAGAGAAAGACTTTAGGATGCTTAGAGCCGACAAAAGTCTTATACAGATGTTCGTAGAAAGAATCTCAAGTTTGAGATTGGCAATTATGTCTACCTCAAGATCTCTCCCATGAAAGGTGTGAAGAGATGCATCAAGAAGAGAAATCTTAGTCCCCGATATGTCGGTCCCTTCAAGATTCTCAGTCGATTCGGCAAGGTAGCTTATGAGCTTGAATTACCTTCAGATCTAGCCTCAGTTCATCCAGATTTCCATGTCTCTTTGCTCAAGAAGTTTATAGGTGACCGAGTAGTTATAGTTCCTATTCAGACCATCAATGTTCAAAATAGCCTCTCTTGTGAAAAGATTCCAGTCAAAATCCTAGACTATCAGACTCGTAGATTGAGGAATAAAAAAGTCCCTCTAGTCAAAGTTCTTTGGCAAAATCAGTCCGTCGAGGGAACTACTTGGGAAGAAAAATCAAACATGAGTACCAAGTATCCTAACCTCTTCCCCGCCAACTCAGATCAAGCTCAAGGTAACAGTTCTCCTTAAGCTTACTTAGGTTTATGTTCTGTGTTCATCACAAACTTGGCATTCAATTTCATGCTCATTTTCTCATTAGAAATTTGGTATTAAATACCATTGCATATTCAGTCATGCATCTATGTATCAGTTCAGTTATATATTTATGAATCAGACATGCATTCTCTTTGTGAGAAACTTAGTTTATCAAAACGCTCAGCTATGCATTCATTAATCAATTACATATGCATCAGATATGCATGTTCAGTATTATATGTTCATCTTGGCAGTTATGTCAGTCATGAGATCATGTTTCAGTCATTCATGTTCAAATCATTTTCATCTTATTGTTTCCCCTCTCAGTCAGTCTCATTCGAGGATGAATATTCTCAAAGGGGAGATATTGTAATACCCGTGCTTTTTTCTTAGCTTAAAATCATCTCAAGGATGTTAGAACTTGCTTTGAAATAAGAATCTTTTTTTGTACATGTGGTATTTTTAAGATTCTTAATTTCTATCACGTGAGAAATTGAATAAGATTTCCATCAATACCAATTTCATCAAAATTTGGTGTCAGATAAGTAAGTTATGGCCAAAATACAAAAAACAGTAAAATCGCTCAGGTGCGACGGTAAAGGTGATGTACAGTCGGACAAGCAACGGATCATCGACCATAACCATCACATCGAGGCAGTGAGATAGCTTTTTGGAAAAGTACAACGGCGAGGTCCGACGAACCGTCAACCCAGTGACGGACCATCGCACTCCACTATCACTCAATGGCAGTAAGTCCCAGTTCTATCTCAGTCTGACGGAGAGGTCCGATGGACCGTCAACCCAGCGATAGACCATTGCATGACCCGCTCAGTTATTTTAAGTCATTTTAATAGGGATATTTTGGTCATTTACCACCCACCTATATATACCCAGTTATATCCAATTTCAGCCATTTGTTCATTATTATTTCACAATAACAAATTAGGGTTTCTCTCAAGGATCAATCCCTAAGAACAAAAAACCCTAGGTTCTTAATTCCAAGCCAATAATTCAAGTTTTCCTCCAAAGAACTTCAATAAATCACAACCAAGGTATGCATAGTGTTCATTCATGGACTCCTTTCATCCATGAAGCCAAAGGATCCCTTTTCTAAATTCAAGTTTATGGATTTTATTTGTGAAATTCATGATTGGGATGCTCTTGTTAATGTTCATAATGAGTAATTGAATTCTATTCCATGTTGGATGATAAATAACATGTGGGTTTGATTAGTATAGATATAGATTCATGCAAACCTATAATTAAACCCTATCATAATGAAATTAGAATTTAGTCATGATGTTTAATTGTTGTGTAATATGGTTTACATATACTATGCCTACCATGTGTTTAATTAAATGACTAGATGAATGAAAAAGCCTAACTAGCATGATATCATGAAATCCCCGTGTATGTACAAGTTTATGCCTATCACATATTTGATGAAATGCTTTAGTAAATGTATTATGGTGATTATTATGTATTCAAGTCATGCTTTTTCAGTTTCCTTATATAGTGTCCTGGGGGTACTTGTACCTAAAACATTAGTTGTGTGCCTAGAGCCATGTCATGTTTTCATGATACTCTCAATTAATCTATGATCCTTAGAATTCAGATAGTCTTATGACTCCAGAAATTTCCATGATCTCATGAACTCAGTCAGTTGTCAGATATTAGTAGTATTTCATCGATCAATGGAATCCAGTAGCCCAGTCCATGTTCATTTCAGTAAATTATGTTCAATGTCTATTCAGATGGGATTAGGAATTAACTCTGAGTGAACCCAAAGCTGGGAACACACCTGTTATATGAGGGTGTGATTCTTAGAAACAATCCTTGCGTTCCAGAACTATGTATCCAACATAGGTTGAGACATCATAGCCTACTATATAAGGGTAGATAAGGTGCGTTAACCTGCTATACGAGGGTTCCCACCATTCTCACTAGAGTTACCTGTTATATGAGGGTTACTCACAGATTATCCTTACCAGTGGCGCGGTATTGACACCTTTCCAATTGGGGTTATAGATTGGAGACCAACTCTTCCATAATGGTATATGAAGGTCATGTCATTTATATAACTACTTCCCACCGTTTCAGTATTAGTCTCAGAAAAAGAACTCAGATAGTTCTTCAGCTTTAGGACTATAAGATACAGTCAATCCAGATCAGTATGGGACTCAGATAGTCCATAAGATTCTAGAATGTAAGATACAGTCACTCATGTTATCAGTTATCAGTTATATCAGTTATCAGTATATCACGTTATCAGTATTCAGATTCAGTAATCATGTATTCACAGTACCAGTGTCAGGTTTTATGTCTTATGCATGTACTCTCACACTCATGATAGTCAGTTGGTATTATTATTGTTCATTCATATGAACCCTATGTATTTATCCTACCTCACATGCACACCAGTACATTCAGTCTTGCTGACGCATTCACACTATGTGTCTTATACCATAGGTTTAGAGGCACGAGCTCCAGATCAGCAGTAGATTTTAGTCTCAGCAGTCAGAGTTAGAAGTGAGTCCTCATCCTTTGAGGAAATGATTATTTTTATATTATATCATTAATTAGGTTATTATTTGGAGTTAGTTAGGGACATGTCCTATCAACTCGTCATTCAGACAGTTTAGTCACTAGAGGCTTTCCAGACTATTATGTTCAGGCAGTTATTTTAGTTGTTTTGGGTATTTATACCCCTTTTCATATGTTATGTTTTTCTTTAGATATGTGAACCTTATGGCCTTTCAGTTCATGTTTCTGTATCTATAGTATTTTTTGCAGTATATCGGTACAGATATCAGTCATAGGTTAGCTTGTCGTCCTTCGGGTTCATGAGCACCGTGTAGCATTCTGGGTTCTAGATTTGGGGCATTACAATAATATACTCTAGAAAATCATAACAATGTATATTTGTCCATAGTTCACTCATAGAGGTATTTAATCAAACACTTGTAATGCATCTACTTATACATGAATGGGGAATACATGCTATCGTATTATAGTGGCACTATTTTATTCACATAGGCATTTTATCAAACACATGGGGAGCATGCTTAGGTTATACAATAATGAAAACATATAGTTATCATGGATACATCAATCAACTTAAAAATCAAAGGGTTTGTCATGAAGATCATGTAACTAAACACATACAATGATTTATTTCATAAAAGCATGTAATTTAATCACGGACTAAAACCCAACAATAACATGAACATGAATTTCAATTTAATTCAAGCATGGAAGTTCATAATTCAATAATTTTGTATTATGAAAATGGATTTGTGGACTCTATGGGTGAAAGTAACCCATAGATAAACACCTAACATACCTTGGGCTATTAGTTCTTGAAGGTGGTTGAAGAAATTATTGAGTTTTGACCTTGATTCTTTAAGCTAGGGTTTTGTATTTTAGAGAGAAAACTTTTATTTCTTGAGATAAATGAGAAAATAATGGAATAAGAGGCTATTTAGGGATTTATCCCATGTTTAGGCTTACTGGAATGAGGGAAAAAGACCAAAAAGCCCTTGCATTAAATCTTGAAATTAACTAAAATGTCCTGATTTTCACCCTTAGCGCGATGAGGTGCTATCGCACCGTGTCTCAAGAAATTACCAACTGGGAAATGCATGGTAGCGCAATGTGGCGGTATCGCGTTGCCAGCTTGGATTAGAACTAAAAGCTTGGCACGATGAGGTACAATCGTGTTGCTTTACTGGAAATTGACAAATGTGAATTGGGTCCTTGGCGTGATGCACCAATATCGCGGTCCCTTACTGGAATTGGACGATTATGAATTGAAAGCTCTCCCCAATGTGGTGAGATTATGGACTCACACTAAAAATTGGTAATTGTCATTTAGAATGGCTCCGCAACATGATAGTTATCAAAATAATGGTGTTTCATGACTAAAACTTAGAATTACCATACTTCTTACCAAGTTAGCAGATTTGGGAGAATTTTATATCATTGAAAAGCTAATTGAATTTCCTATCCAATGGCAGGATATAAACTTAAAAATAATGAGATTTTCAAAATTTTTATGTTGGATAACTCATGAACTAAGAGTTAATCTTAAGCTAAGGAAATACGGGGTATCACAGAATTCCATACACACCAAAAAACCCACTAGAAACAACATAATTTTGTGAATGCTTAAGTATCCAACTAGAGGCGCTCCTTGTTTCATGCCTAGACGAATATCCTTGAAGCTTGCTTTGTGAATCATTGACATTTAATGCTAATCATTTGATATGTAGAAGAAAATTGGATAATTGAACCGTGCTCTATTAAGCACCTTATTTATCATTATAACTTTTCACAAATCATGTCTAGTACACATTATAATACTCATTAGTACATTCCTATTCTTGAATATGACCCTCTCGATCTTAAGAATATTTATCCACATTGATTGGTAATAATACAACACCACAAGAAATGAGCAAATGAATAATGGAAACAGAGATTGATGTTGGTGAAAGAGGTGATCCGTTGTTGCCAAAATATGGTCTATTACAGTTGATACAGGCCTAGACTCACAATTCAAGGCCCAACTAATTTTTAATTAGTTGGACAGTTAATTTTCTTTTTCTCATATGTATTGGCCCAATCCAATGAGGCCTACCTATATATATGGCTAGATATTTTATTGTAGAAGGACAATCAACATTTGAGATAGAGAGAGAGAAAAATATAGCTAATCAGTTTTTCTTCTTGTTCTATAGAACATTCTGGGGTTTTCTTACTCAAATCCCTTTGTATTTTTGCAAAAACTTCATGCTCAATATTAGATTCAGCATCTTGGATTCTTGATTCTGGAGCCACAAATCATATGAATCCACGTAAATATTTACTGCATAACGTTCAACCTTTAATTGTTCCATCTTTAGTCACCTTACCTAATGGATATAAAGTAAAATTCATATCTTTTGGTTGTTTAACCTTGACCCCTGATATCACCCTCATAAAGTTAATATTGGTACCTTCTTTCCAATATAATCTAATCTCAATTTATCAGTTTTTTTCTCAACTCAACTGTCATGCTCTTCTTAATACTAGTTCTATGAAATTACAGGGCCCTTCACTGAAGAGGCCTCTACAAATTGGTAAGGTTGAGCATGGTATACACATCCTTCACCTACCTCAGCTCTTGTATAATCTGCTACTTTCCCAACTGTTGGAGCTAATTTTTCTGTTGTCAAAGCACCTTACAGTTCTTCTATTTCTGCTTTCACTAATCATTGTACTCTATCTATTTTTCTTGAACATTGTAATTTTGAATCATAAATGAAAATGATGTTTTATGGCATCAAAGGATGGGTCATTTACCTTTTCTGAAATTTACTTCTTACCTCATGTATCAGGTAAATTATCTCCCAAACATTCTTTTATATACCAAATATGTCCTATGGCAAGACATCAAAGAAATTCTTCCCCACTAGTTCTACACACTCTACTTCAGCTTTCCAACTTGTTCACATTGATGTTTGGGGACCCTACCACACTTCCACCTATAATGGTTTCAAATATTTTTTGACAATTGTAGATGATTTTATTAAGGTAACCTGGACACATTTATTATCATGTAAAAGCAATGCATTTTCTATTATCAAAGCTTTTTTTCCATGGTTTCCACCCAATTCAATACTTCTATTAAAACCATATGTATTGACAATGCTTTTGAATTGGGATATACCACCTCGCATTTTGAATACCTTTCCTCTTTAGGTATACATCATCAGACTACATGTCCTCACACTCCTCAACAAAATGGAGTAGTTGAAAGAAAACATAAACACCTTCTAAAAACTGCCAGGGCCCTCCCCTTTCAGTCCAAACTTCCTACTAAACATTGGGGTGAATTCATCTTCACATCAACCTATATAGTGAATCATTTTCCTTCTAGTGTCCTCTCCAAGAAAAATCCTTATGAGGTCCTTCATGGTGTCCCTCCTTCATACTCTTATCTTAGATCTTTTGTTTGTCTAGCTCATGCTACTATACCCATTCCTTATAGGGATAAATTTCAGCCAAGAGTTATTCCGTGCATCTTCTTCAGATATTCTCTTGGAAAGAAAGGTTATAAACTTCTTCACTTGTATAATCATACCATATTCTACTCTAGGGATGTTACTTTTGTTGAACACATTTTTCCTTCTACTTCTTTACCTTCTACATTATTTCCATATAATACTTCACATCCTTCCATTTTTTCTAATTTAGATTCTTTCCTTTCTCCTCATGTATCTCATCCTACAGATACCTCTATTTCTTCTTCTCCACCTCCTCTTAGGAAATCATCCAGAACTACACATCTTCCTGCACACTTGCAGGATTTTGTATGCCATTCTTGTCTCCCATCTTCCATTCTAGATTTACCTTCTTATGAACCTTTACACTATCACCAGGATATCCTGCACACTATTTGGTAGGATTCCATGACTAAATAATTTCAAGCCTTGAACCTCAACCATACATGGGACATTGTAACACTTTCACTAGGAAAGAAAGCCATTCCATGCAAATGGGAGTATAAAACTAAGTGCAAGTCTGATGGTACTATTGAGAGGTTGATGATAGGCGATATTACACGCCTATGGTGCTATATTTTGCCCATATTTTTGCCTAGTTTTGAGAACAAATTATATATTTGATGCACTTTTAGTCCTTTTTCCTGTAAGTGAGCTAACGAACATGATTAGCAAAGTTTCAGGTATAAATGATGCAAAATTCAGCATTTTATGGATAACTTGACGCCAAAGAAAGCTTCACGAAAGGAGAAAAGGGAGTCTTGCACGCCAAGGACCAAAAGTGGCGCATGGAAAATCTGTCCTGGGCTAAAACAGCAATTCTGAAGACTTTGGGGACTAGCAGTGACTTATTAGGATTAGGATAATGATACATTAACCTAGCAATTGGGTTAAGTATTTCATTAGCTTAGTAGGATTTGGTTAAGTATTTTATTAGCTTAGTAGGAATAGGATATGGGTGTTATAAATACCCTATCTTGCTAGAGATTTTGAATCATCTTCTAACATCTTCCACATTCTACTCTTAATTCACCTTTCTATTTTTCCATTAGTTCTAAACAATTACTCTTCTATTAATTCTATTTTCTTCTTTTATTCATCTATTCAATTCTTAATTTTCACAACAAGAGAAACGTTACTTTGCTAGGAATTCACGCCTAACGCCTACCACCTTTGCTTACATGAAATCTTTATATTGTGGTATAACAACAATGTCAATTGTGATTTCATTCGCACTCATGGGTAACTAAACTTCTCTGTTGGGGTTATGAAAGACATATGAGATACTTTCTATTGTTGTGAGTTTGTGAGTTCGTGACACGTATGCTGCTTATATCATTATTCTCTTCATCTTAATCTAAATTCTTTGTGGTTGCAAACGCAAGAATACGCCAGTATAACATTTAACTTGTTCGAAAGAAAGGTTATATGTCTGGAAAAGAGATAATATCAAGGTAATAGGGTCCCATCCCCTATTAAAAAGTTAGTGCCGTAACTGGATTAACCTTTTGGAGAATTCGTACCATTAGACAAGCTTTAAGCTCGAAAGAGTTAAAGTGAAATAATCCTCGAATAGGTCGAAAGACGCTTGGATTTACCATCGAATACAATCCTCTATAAGCATATGCATGTCTGAATTCAACACACTCATAGTTAATAGAGAAGTATAACTCAGAAGGTGGACATAACCCCAACTCCTCAATTCTCATTGTTCTAAAACCTATAAAACATTCGTTCTTTTACTTTGCTATTTTCCGCTTTACTCTTTTACTTTGGTTACACGATACAATCCCCCCTTCTTACGAGACTTGCACTAAAAGTCTAGTAATAGATGCTTACTTGTTGACCAAGCTATTCCCTGAGGGATCGATACCCAACCTGGTTGGGTTCTATATTTGACAAACGACCACTTTACACTCCTACGAGAGCTATAGATTGAGCGTTATCAAAAATTGGCGCCGTTGCCGGGGAATACAAGTGTCAATTAAGTTCCTGATAATTACTAGACCCTTTGGTCAAAGCTTCTCGTACTTTTACTTTTAGTTGTTGTTTTTGTTTACTGCAGGTTTTTATTCAGTGCATGCCCCATACTAGAAGTTCTGTTCAACCGTTATTACCTATCAATCCTGAACCACAACGAATTGGTAGAATGGAGGCACAAATGGAAATCGAAAGAATGGCTGCTCAACACGAGCAGGCGGGACTAGCTGCTCTTGTCGCCGCCCAACTACACCAGCAAAACATTGATAATCCTGGGCATGCAGCAAAGCCTGACAATGAGGATTTAGGTGATGACGAGTTACTAAACCCAAGGCATGATGCTGAAATCACAACACCTGCCAACAGAAGAGGTCGACAAGCTCGGTTTAGGTATGATCGCCAACCCATGCAACCAGCTTTCGACGATGATGATGATGATCTTAATGGAGCCGGAGCCACAGGAGCCATTATTCCTCCACCATTAGCGCCCGGAGCCAAGTTCAACATCACAAGCACCATGATTCAGTTATTACAACTCAAAGGATTATTTGGTAGACTAGCAGGCGATGATCCGAACATGCATCTCATCAACTTTATTTCTACATGTAAGTCGTTTAACAATCCTGGTGTTGGTTAAAATGCAATTCGATTACGCTTATTTCCATTATCTCTGTTTGTGGAGGCAACTCTATGGTTGAATGGGCTGACTCCTGATTCTATTACAAATTGGAGGCAATTGAGAGATGCTTTCCTAGAAAGATTCTTTCCGCCATCCAAAAGAGCACAATTGAGAGATGAAATCAGCAACTTCAGACATCTTCTAACTGAATCCCTTCATGAAACATGGGAGAGGTTCAAAACGAAGCTAGCAAGGTGCCCAAACCATCATATGACTAATGTTCACCTAATGGAGATATTATACAGAGCATTGAATTCAATAACTAAACCAGTGGTGGATAATGCGGCTGGAGGATCTTTCATGGATCTTACCTTTTGTCAGGCAAGCAATATGCTAGATCGTATGACGAAACAAAGTAGAGCTTAGCATACCAGGGATTCTGAGGCAGCAAGACCCACTTTATCTATTGGCATGAATGCAGACCAAAGAAGACGAGAAGAAGAACGTGATCAAGATATGGCGCACGTGAAAACACAAGTGGATCTTCTTACAAAGCATTTATTATCAGGGAAGACCAAAAAAGTTAAAGCTGTGGCGCTAAAAGGAAGAGATGAATCTGATTCGGAAGAAGAGGCCAACTACTTGAACAATCAAGGGGGTTTCCGAGGCAATGCCCAAGGAAACCAAGGTCGGAACTACTATGATAAATCTGGAAGCAAAGACCAAGGTAGTTGGAAGAACAAAAATGAAAAGAGTAGTTTGTACATTCCCCCTGGAAGACGTGACACCACCACATCTAGTTCTGGAAGTATGGAAGAGATGATGGCCAAACTATTGAAAGGAGTGGAAGCAACTAGCACAGGAGTAACGGAGGTAATAAATGATTTGTCCTCCATAAAGCAATTATTCGATTCTCATTCCACTTCAATCAAGCAAATAGAGCAGCAATTGAGCCAACTTTCAGCAGCACTCAATCAAAGAAAGGCTGGCACTTTACCTAGTGATACTGTGCAAAACCCAAAGAATGATGGGTCATGCATGGCCATTACTACCCGAAGTGGTAAGGTGCTGGAATCTTCAGCAAAAGGCAAGCAAGTTGTTGATGAAGTAGTGGAGATTGATGATAAGGCGAAAGGGGAAGATGCCGCAGCACTTGATCCTGACGTCCAAAACATCACCCCTCACGATTTACAACCTGAAAAAGCTGAAAAACGGAAGCAAGAGGAGAAGAAAGCCATGGAGAGAACAATTCCATACCCACCACCACCTTTTCCTCAAAGATTGAAGAAGGTGGTGGATGATACAAAGTTCAGCAAATTCATGACTATGTTAAAGCAGCTGACCATTAATGTTCCATTGGTGAAGGCACTTAAACAAATGCCTGGGTATGCAAAATTTATGAAGGAAGCGGGCAGCAAGCTATGAGTTGAAAGATGATGTTCATCACTGCAGCGCAATTGCTACCCGGTCAATAGTTCAGAAGAAGGCAGACCCCAGAGCTTTCACTATTCCTTGCACCGTTGGATCTTTGAAGTTTGCCAAGGCATTATGCAATTTAGGAGCCAGCATCAATTTGATGCCCTTATCTATCTATAAAAAGTTGGGGTTGGGTGATCCTACTCCAACCAATATGAGGCTCGTCATGGCAGAAAGGTCGGTAAAATGACCTATTGGTATTCTATGTGATGTCTTGGTAAAGGTTTCTTCATTCATCTTTCCGGTAGACTTTGTTATTTATGATTGTGAGGCAGACTCAGAGGTTGCCATAATCTTGGGGTGCCCTTTCCTTGCTATAGGAAGTGTGCTCATTGATTTGAGAGCTAATGAGATTTCATTCCGAATAAATGACGAAGTAGTTCGCTTTGATGTGTGTAAATCAATGAAGCAACCCAAAGAGCTGAACGTATTTTTGGTGGTTGATGTGTTCTTTGATGATGAGAAAGAATTACTTGAAGAAGAGCAAATTATTGACGACCCATTGGCTGTTGTGCTCATGAATGGAGAGTGTAAGGATGCTGAAAATTGCGAAGAGGCTATTTGTGCTCTATCAGGATTAGGGACATATCGCCATGCTCCCAAGAAGCTGGACCTTGATCTCAAAAATTGACCCACACCGCCAGCTAAGCCATCTATTGAAGAGCCACCCACGTTAGAATTAAAGGAGTTGCCAAGTCATTTAAAGTACGCATTCTTAGGAAGCGGAAACACACTTCCAGTCATTGTGGCAGCAGATTTGGGTGAGCAACAAGTTTCATCTCTCATTTCTATTCTACAGAAGTATATTAGAGCTATTGGATGGACCATTGCGGATATTATTGAAATTCCACCTGGGATTTGTACACACAAGATTCAGCTTGAAGAGAATTGCACACCCACCATTGAGCATCAAAGACGTCTCAATCCACCTATGCAAAAGGTGGTGAAGGAAGAGATTATCAAGTGGTTAGACGCAGGAGTTGTGTATCCAATCTTTGACAATACATGGGTAAGCCCGGTACAATACATTCCCAAGCAAGGAGGCATGACGGTGGTCGTGAATGAAAAGAATGAACTTATTCCACTTAGACCCGTCACTAGATTGAGAGTATGCATGGACTACCGAAAGCTGAATTCATGGACACTCAAAGATCACTTTCCAATGCCATTTATGGACCAAATGCTAGATCGATTAGCGGGTAAAGGATGGTTTTGTTTTTTAGATGGTTATTCAGGCTATAATCAAATTTTTATTGCCCCCGAAGACCAAGAGAAGACAACGTTCACATGCCCATATGGTACGTTTGCCTTCAAACGTATGCCATTCGGGTTATGTAACGCACTAGCTACCTTTCAACGTTGTATGATGTCCATTTTTTCTGATATGGTTGAAGACACTTTGGAGGTATTTATGGACGATTTTTCAGTTGTTGGTGAGTCTTTTGAAGTGTGCTTGGAAAACCTAAGTATGGCATTGCAAAGATGTGTAGAATTCAACCTAGTGCTGAATTGGGAAAAGTGCCACTTCATGGTTAAAGAAGGTATCGTTCTTGGGCACAAGATATCCGAGAGAGGAATTGAGGTTGATCGATCCAAGATAGAGGTTATTGAGAAGCTACCGCCTCCAATTTCTGTGAAGGGAGTTCGTAGTTTTCTCGGTCATGCAGGTTTCTATCGACGATTCATCAAAGACTTCTCCAAAATTGCTAGTCCATTGTGCAAACTCTTGGAGAAAGATGCAAAGTTTGACTTCAACAAAGATTGTTTGAAGGCATTCGAATGCCTCAAAGGAAAACTAGTTGAAGCCCCTATCATGATTGCACCAGATTGGTCTCTACCATTCGAAGTCATGTGTGACGCTAGTGGAGTAGCCGTTGGCGATGCACTTGGTCAGAGGAAGGAGAAATTATTTCATCCTATCTACTATGCGAGCAAGGTCTTAAATGAAGCCCAAAAGAACTACACTGTGATAGAACAAGAGCTCCTAGCGGTTGTGTATGCATTTGAGAAGTTTTGAGATTATTGGTTGGGTACCAAAGTGATCGTTCATACAGACCATGCAGCTCTAAGGTACCTAATGACAATGAAGGATGCAAAACCAAGACTTATTCGATGGGTGTTGCTGCTGCAAGAGTTTGATTTTGAAGTCAAAGATAGAAGAGGTTGCGAGAACCAAGTGGCTGATCATCTATCTAGACTTGAAAAAGAGCATGTAGCACAACCTGAAATCGAGATTGATGATGCATTCCCTGATGAGGAGATACTAGCCACGACAATGAAAGAGATACCATGGTATGACGACTTTGCAAACTTTGTGCTGAGTAAAGTGATACTTACAAATTTATCTTTCCATCAAAAAAGGAAGTTTATGCATGATGTACAGCACTACTTTTGGGATGAGCCATATTTGTTTCGATGATGCGCGGATGGTGTTATCCGACGATGTATATCCCATGTAGAGGTGCCTAATATATTGGAAGCATTCCACACTTCCCAAGTTGGGGGACATCACGCAGGTAATCGAACAGCAAGAAAGGTATTGCAAAGTGGATACTATTGGCCTTCAATATTTAGAGATGCTCACGAATTTGTGAGAAGATGCGACTAATGCCAGCGACAAGGGGCTATTTCAAAACACCATGAGATGCCTATGTCGAAGATTCTTGAGGTAGAGCTCTTTGATGTATGGGGTATAGATTTCATGGGTCCATTCGTAAATTCATTTGGAATGAAGTACATCTTAGTTGCTGTAGATTATGTTTCGAAATAGGTTGAAGCAGTAGCATTGGCCGATAATGAGGGAAAGCATGTTGTAGCGTTCTTGAAGAAGAATATCTTCTCTCACTTTGGAGTAACACGTACTATCATAAGCAATGGAGGGTCTCACTTTTGCAACAAGCTATTCAAAACCATGTTGGCCAAATATGGTGTCAAGCAACACAAGGTAGCCACGCCCTATCACCCACAAACTAGTGGATAGGTAGAGGTTTCCAACCAAGAGATCAAGCAAATCCTTGCGAAGACGGTAAATGCTAATAGGAAGGATTGGTCTCGAAAGCTGGACGATGCACTCTGGGCATATAGGACTACATTCAAAACTCCAATTGGAATGTCCCCTTACCAACTAGTTTATGGGAAGGCTTTCCATCTACCCATTGAGCTCGAGCATAAGGCATTGTAGGCGCTGAAGCGATTGAATTTGAATTGGGATGATGCAATGAAGCTGAGGTTGAAGCAACTTAACGAGATGGATGAATTCCGTCTACATGCTTATGAGAGATCGGACCTATACAAGGAGCGGATGAAAAAGTATCATGATCAGCGGATTGTTCGACAAAACTTTCAAAAGGATGATATGGTACTTCTCTTCAACTCCAGATTGAAGCTCTTCCCAGGTAAGTTAAAGTCCAAGTGGACTGGTCCATACAAAGTTATCCAAGTCTACTCGTCTGGAGTAGTTAAATTGGAAGATAATAATGGTGTTATCTTCAAGGTGAATGGACAACTTGTGAAACCTTATATCGGTCCTCTTGACTCGATAAACTTCATGGCCATCACTTATGTCGACGAAGTCTAAGTACTCGAGGCAACTATGTCGTGCCGCGACAATAAATCAAGCGCTAGATGGGAGGCAACCCATAGTTTTTCATTTTTGACGTCCTTTGTTTTAGTACGTCTTTTGCTTTTGATTAATAAAAATCCAAAAATAAGAGTCGTGCCATGACCAAAACTAAGGCGCCTGATGGGAGGCAACCCATCATTCTAATCGATTTTGTTATTTTTGAGTAAATGTAGGTGCAAAGAGGTATAACGAGGAGATTGGTCTCAAATGTTGATTTGGACGTATTGCATGTTTAAGGTGGTAAGTTGGTAATGAAGAAGAAAAAGGCTAAGGATTGAGCATTTCTCATGAAAATATAGGCATCGAACAAGGCTAGGCCTAGGTAAAACTAGGCCACGAACAAGGCAAGGCCTATACTATGGCATAAGATCTCGGAATCTAGTGTGCCATAGCATAGGCGCCGCCCATGCTCAAGTATGCCATAGCATAGGCGCCGCCTATGCTAAAGCATTTTGTCTCTGAATCTTGTGCGCAAAGTGAAAGGCGCCGCCTATGCCTAGGAATGCCATGGCATAGGCGCCGCCTATGCTAGACAATGCTTTGCAAAAGGCGCCGCCTATGCCAAGCATAGGCAAAGCTAAAGGCGCCGCCTATGGTCACTTTTTGTCTCCAAATCCGATTTTAAATGGGTCAAAACCCGACCCAATCTTTTTATATAAATAGGAGACTTAGTCTTGAAACACAAACACATTGAAAACATAACTTAGGCGCCATACATAGTCTCTAAATCTTCTCAAAACTTTTCTTTTTGCTCTCCCACTTCACAAGAACATCTCCAAAGGCTTCAATCACGTAAGTACTCTTTTGTTCTTCATTTATTTTTCGTAAGTACTACGTTACTATGTCTATTATGAATTGCTAAATCTTGAAGACATATGGGTGATGTTAATGTGTTTGAATTGTTGATACACAATCAAGTGAGTGAACATATACGTTAGGATGATCTTAACTTGTGTCCAACTTGAATTCGAATTTGATGCATTGTCATACTAATAGCGGAATTGCAACAGTAATTAACATTGCATAATCTTGTCACTTGAATACTTACATGTTGGAATGACTCGTTCATCGGAATAGGACTTATAGTTGCCTACCGACGTAGGAGGTTGTGATTATTGTTCAATACTATACCTTGATTCAATCCCTATGTAAGTAGTTGTGATATTCCAAACATGAAAGTATTGTTAAGATTGCAAGAAGTATGACTGCTCTGATTGTATAGTTAGAATATATCACCCAAAACGTATATCGATGAAGTCTGAGTAATCGATAAACATTCACCTCACGAATCCATGCCAACACATTAAGTGTGGGGTGGTGCCACTATTGCTTCATTGCTGATTTTATCTATTGAGATGACGCTAACATGACTATTTTTCTGGTACAATGGCACCCAAAGCAAGACAAGTCAAAGATAAGGCAACCACCTCCCAAAAGGGAAAGAAAAGAGGCCGGAAAGAGCAAGGAGAATCATCCTCAATGCAATTACCACGCCGAATGTTCGGAATAAAATGGGTTTTTGAGGAGGAAGCGAAGGAATGGTATAGGAACAACAAGGAAAGAAAATATGTTCATGTGGACTTGATAAACAAGGAAAGCCTGGCGAAGAAGGAGCCGCGCATGCTGGCCAAAATCATGGCGTTGAATCTCGATTTCATCTTCCGAGACATGGGAGAATGCAATCTTGATTTGACAAGGGAATTTTATGCCAACTGGTCATCGAAAACCACAGGCAGCGAAGTCAAGATTTGGGGCCAAGTTTTACAACTCAATGCAGATTTCTTCAACTCCTTTCTTGGCTTGCCTTCAGTCGATCCATCACCATTCAAATAGCTGTACAGTAGACCTCCATATAGAGAATTCTGGCACACACTATGCGGTACATGATCCATGGAAAGGTGGAGCAGACATAAAGATACTGGTCGAAACAACACCTTTCCATATGTTCCTCTGAATAAGGAAGCAAGAATCTGGTTGCGCATAGTCAACTCATGCCTCATTCCAGGGACCCAATATACAAAGATAACACGCGACCGAGTGTGCTTAGTCTATGCATTGATGACGAATGTCCCTGTCAACATTGGGGCAATCATTCGCTCCACAATGAGGAAAGTTAGGCTACACAAGAGGTCCCACTTCACCTTTGGCAATCTGTTGACTGCAATCTTGCGAAAGGAGGACATCGAAGAGGAACCGGCTGATCACAAACTCCCACACAATCCAAAGAAGGCTGACCTCACAAAGGTCAAAGATGCTAAATCAACACATGGCGTCAAACTTACTACTGTGGAGAGACATGCTCGGGATGAGAGTTTCTTTCTCCATCTTTATGGCATGACACGCTTTACAATGATGAGTGGAGGTCGTGTTCCAACTGCTGAAGAGCTCCAACAGTTGGATCATGACTACCCAATAAATGTGCATACAAGGGAGATGTGTGGAGTTGGGGTATACTTTGAAGAACCTCTTGATGATGATGTGCCCACCGACGATGATCGACACTTGCCAAACTCTGACGTAGAGGAGAATTCTGATAACGACGACTCCTATGATGATTCCGACGAAGGGGGTATGACCCCAGACATAGAGGAGGAGTCTGACTGACCAGGTTCTTCGTATTTATTTTCCACTGAGGACAGTGTCCCAACTAAGTGTGGGGTGGTGGTATTGCATGCTATACTTCTCTATTCACATCTATGTTTGTTTGCTTTGTTTTATTTTTTTTCGTTTTTAGTAGTTAGGTTTTTTTAGTAGAATTTTTTTTACTTAGCTTCGCATGAAATTATTCTGATAGGCAGCATGATATTATGACAAGAGTGTGTGCTAGAATCATGACTATTGAGACGTTTAGGCTCTAATTGTGACTCACTATGTGATATTGTGTGGTTCAATTCCTTCATCTATTGGGTCAATGGTCTATACTACTCCCAAGAACGTCGACCATGTGCCTTGTTTGTGTGAGGATATAGTATATTCTATGTTTGTGGCTGATGCTAGAACTTGCCTGGTATGTATGTAAAGCAAAAATAAAGAGTGTAAGTCTAGGAGATAATTTAGGCATTTCTTTGGCAACCCACACTTGTTTACCTTCTTTTTACCTACCCATGGACATCATCCTAGTTAAACCCTTTTGAGCCTTTAGCCTATTTTCTTTGACAGCCTCATATGTAAGCCTACTCCATTTTTTTCAACACCATAATTTGATCCAAATTCCTAAGTGCTTTAAAGTGTAAAGTCATGTGACAAAATAAGAGGAAATTGGGTGAGTATGATGCTTTCGAATGAATTGGTGCTTGAATTGGTTATGAAAAAGAAGTGCTATCATAAGAGGAATGTTATGAAAAGAAAAAGGAAGAAAAAAAAACTGAAAAGTTAGTTATGTTTAAAATTGAAAACAAAAGAGGAGAAAAGGGAGGTAGAATAAAAGAAAGTAGAAAGGTTGTTTGAAAGAAAAAGTGTTAATGATATAATGTGATGTATTAAAGCGCTTAGGAACATAGTCACTATTTCTGGCCAAAATAGTCCTACCCATCCCTTAGCCTACATTACAACCAGTAAAAGACCTATTTGATCCTAAGCTTAGCATTCTGACATTTAGTGGAGCATTACACTAAGGGCAAGCCTATGGTCATCAGTTGCAGCATATGAATTCTTTGCGAGAGTGAGAGCAAGGATATTTTTATACCCATGTTTGAAAAATATGCTATATGTGTGAGTGATTATGGGTAATACATTATGAGACACACATGGTTGATGAGTTTTGGGTAGTCGTGTATGATTTTTTGTGCCTTAATTTCTGAACACGAGTTGACTACCATCACGAGTCTATGTTAGAGGTTAAATCGTTTCTACTAATGATCGAAAAACTACTCTTTGTTGATAATTGTTGTGCTTGTCTTGACGAATATTTTGTGTTGTTGCTGTGAATCCATAAGTTGATTTTTAGAGGGACATGATATTTTATTCGAGGACGAACAAAGCTTCAAGTGTGGGGTGTTGATGATAGACGATATTACACGCCTATGGTGCTATATTTTGCCCATATTTTAGCCTAGTTTCGAGAACAAATTATATATTTCATGCACTTTTAGTCCTTTTTCCTGTAAGTGAGCTAACGAACATGATTAGCAAAGTTTCAGGTATAAATGATGCAGAATTCAGCATTTTAAGGATAACTTGACGCCAAAGAAAGCTTCATGAAAGGAGAAAAGGGAGTCTTGCACGCCAAGGACCAAAAGTGGCACATGGAAAATCTGTCCTAGGCTAAAACAGCAATTCTGAAGACTTTGGGGACTAGCAGTAACTTATTAGGATTAGAATAATGATACATTAACCTAGTACAATTGGGTTAAGTATTTCATTAGCTTAGTAGGATTTGGTTAAGTATTTTATTAGCTTAGTAGGAATAGGATATGGGTGTTATAAATACCCTATCTTTCTAGAGATTTTGAATCATCTTCTAACATCTTCCACATTCTACTCTTAATTCACCTTTCTATTCTTCCATTAGTTCTAAACAATTATTCTTCTATTAATTCTATTTTATTCTTCTATTCATCTATTCAATTCTTAATTTCCGCAACAAGAGAAACGTTACTTTGCTAGGAATTCACGCCTAACGCCTACCACCTTTGCTTACATGAAATCTTTATATTGTGGTATAACAACAATGTCAATTGTGATTTCCTTCGCACTCATGGGTAACTAAACTTCTCTGTTGGGGTTATGAAAGCCATATGAGATACTATCTGTTGCTGTGAGTTTGTGAGTTCGTGACACGTATGTTGCTTATATCATTATTCTCTTCATCTTAATCTAAATTCTTTGTGGTTGCAAACGCAAGAATACGCCAGTATAATATTTAACTTATTCGAAAGAAAGGTTATATGTCTGGAAAAGAGATAATGTCAAGGTAATAGGGTCCCATCCCCTATTAAAAAGTTAGCCCCGTAACTGGATTAACCTCTTGGAGAATTCGTACAGTTAGACACGCTTTAAGCTTGAAAGAGTTAAAGTGAAATAATCCTCTAATAGGTCGAAAGACGCCTGGATTTACCACCGAATACAATTCTCTATAAGCACATGCATGTCTGAATTCAACACACACATAGTCAATAGAGACGTATAACTCAGAAGGTGGACATAACCCCAACTCCTCAATTCTCATTGTTTTACAACTTACTAAACATTCTTTATTTTTATTTTGCTATTTTCAGTTTTACTTTAATATTTCGGTTACACATTACAATCCCCCCTTCTTACGAGACTTGAACTAAAAGTCCAGTAATTGTTGCTTACTTGTTGACCAAGTTATTCCCTGAGGGATCGATACCCAGCCTAGTTGGGTTCTATATTTGACAAACGACCGCTTTACACTCCTATGAGAGCTGTAGATTGAGCGTTATCAGAGGTATAAAGCTAGACTTATCATCTCCTATTGTAAAATTTACCATTATAAAATACCTTCTATCCATTGCTGCTAAGAAATCTTGGATTGTGTATCAACTTGATATAAATAATGCATTTTTTCATGGTGACTTATCTGAGAGGTTTTTATTAAAATCCCTTTGGGTATCACTGTTTCTTTCTCCTCTGGTTGTTCTATCCCTTTAGTATGTATTCTTTGCAAGTCTCTATATGGTTTGAAATAGGCATCTAGACAGTGGTTGCATCCTTAATTTCTAGGGGCTACCTGTCTAGACTTAATGACTATTTTTTTCACTAAGGTATCATCTCTATCCGTTGTTATCCTTACTATATATGTGGATGATATTATAAGACCCCACAAAATCCTAAACTTAGATCAATCCATTAAAGCTTGATAAGGGGTCCCTGACTTAGAAAAGTTTAGCTAAATATTAGGACAAGTTTATGTAAAAATAGTGGATCACCAAAATTAGGCCACATCGCAGTGAGTATCGCGATAAGCCTTCATCACTTCATGTTGAAGGCCATTTTGGCATTTGTTGAATTGTAGTAGCTCATCGTGATTATCCCACATCGTGGTGAGGCTCAAATCGACAATTGTCATGAACTAGTGAGTCACTGTGGTTCCATCGCACCGTGGTGGATATAGTAATGACCCAGTCACCACGTCACAGTGAGGCTTTAATCTGCATTCTAGTTATGGTATTTTAAATCCCAAGGGAAAGACTTTTTCCATGACACAGATCAGCCTTTAAACACAAAATTATGCCCTAGATAACTTATTATGTCACTTTTACTCAATTTCTCTCAAGAACAAAAATATTTTGTCTCAAGAGGCAAAAACCCTAGTTCAATAAATCAAGGTCAATCCCAAGAATCTCTCCAAGAACTCCAAGAAAACTCATAATTTAAGGTATGTTAGATGTTCATTCATGGGTCCTTTCCACTCATAAAGTTCAAGAATTCTGTTTTGAAGTCCAAAGATTGTGTATTTATGATTTCCATATTTGAATTAGATTGAATTCATGTTCATGATATTAGTTGGGTCTCAATCCATGATTTAAGTGCATGTTTTTCCTAAAATTGAACAACAAGTGTGAAGAATATTTGATTATCTTGATAAACCCTTGAATTTACAAAGTGATGAAGGTGTCTATGATGTTATTTGATTTTAATCCATCATCTAGATTACAAGTTCCAAGAATTGATCCTAATATGTGTTGAACTACATGTTATTCATGATAAGTCCATTAATGAGCAAGTTGATTGTTGTAATCATGTCAACCCTAAGTGCTTATGATTTAATGTACCAATTATTCTTTCTATGTGTTTGATAAATTGTCTATGAAAATGAAACAATGCCATTATAGCATGTTAACATATGTTCTCCATTCGTGTTCAAGTTAATGTATTACAAATGTTTGATGAAATGTGTCTATGAATGAATTATGACCAAGTGAACATTTATATGTTATTCAAAGTTATGTTTTGCTTTACTTTTCATGTTATCGAGTCCTGGTGGTATTTAATACCTTACAATTTAGTTGTTTATCTAGAGCCAGTGTCAGTTACAGAATAGTATCAGTCATGTCACGATCAGTAGTACTCTCAGTCTATTATAGAACTCAGTAGAACTCAGTCAGTTATAGAACTTAGGAAAACTCAGTAATCTTAATATCGGTCAAGTTCAGTTTAGTATACTTTGTTCAGTGTCTTTTAGTTGCAAGAAGGATTCAGCACCGAGCGAGCCTAGGGATGGGGGTACACCCGTTAGTTAGGAATTAGTGGGGGTACACCCGTTAGTTAGGAATTAGTCCCTATAAGCAATCTCTAAGTTCCAAAACAATGTAGCCAGTGTAGGTTATGAGATGTCACCCGTTAGATAGGACTGACATAATCAGGGATCACTTGCTAGTTTAGGAATGGTCTTAGGGGTCACCCGTTAGTTAGGACTGTCTCCACAATAGTTATTAGTACCCGTGGAATGTTATTATCACCCTTCTATCTGGGGTTACAGGTTAGACCCCAATAAGATTAGAAAGGGACATGTCGGTTAGATGATGACCTCCCACAGTTTCAATTTTAGTCTTAGTATAGAATTTAGTTCAGTTCTACAGAATTAGGACTGCTATATATAGTAAATCAGCATCAGTAACTCAGTTATCAGAATTTGGTACTTAGATTTAGAAAAGCTCAGTTACAGTGTACATTCATGTACATACGCAGTATTGTATAGTCAGTAGTTATAGTAGTTTCAGTTTTCATATACTCTCTAGTTCAGTTACTCTATATCATTCAGTTAGTATTGTTCATGCATATGAAACATTTCATTCAGCCTTACCTCACCTAGAATACTAGTATATTCTACGTACCGATGCATATTTTTCCTTTTACTCTGATGTCTTATATCATAGGTTCGGACGCTTTGGTTCCTGATCGTGCATAGACAGATTCAGATTTACCAACAGTACATCTAGAAGTGAGTCCTCATATATCAAGGATATGCTTTATTTTAGTATTTCAGTAGACCCAATATTTTAGTAAAGGGAGTTAGTTTGGGGGATTATCCCACCAACTCCACTTTTAGACAATTTCAGTTAGAGGCTTTTCAGACTAGTTGTCAGACAGTATTCACTTTTACAAATTGTTATTTCAATTGTTACACTTTATTAGTATTTAGATTTAGAAACTTATGGAAATTCATCCAAATTATGAATTTATTTAATAATTATTATATCGTGCTCACAGAAGATATCAGTCATGGGTTAGCTTGTGGTCCATCGAGGTTGTAAGAACTGTATGGCACCCACGTATACTCTTGGGGCATTACATATATCTTGTTGGCTGGTGATGATATTATGGAGATGAATTATCTGAAATCTTTCTTGGATTCTTAGTTTCGGATCAAGGATCTTGGGATTGTTCATTATTTTTATGTCTTGAAGTCCACTCGATTTCTGAGGGATTTCTAATTAACTAATACAAGTACACTAAAGAATTTATTGAGGAGTTCCACTGTTCTAATTTCTCTTCTGTCGTTACTCCTTTAGAGTTTTACCCAAAGCTACTCCCTGATTCTGGAACTTACTTATCAGTTTCAGTCTTTAGAATAGATATTAGTTCAGTTCTAGTGAAATCAGATTGCCAAACACAGTTACTCAGTTCAGTACGAAACTCATAATAGTTTCACAAAATTAGGAATGTCAGATATAGTCACTCAGTTAACAGTAATACAACATCAGTAAACTTAGATATCAGTAAACCAGTGCTTCTAAACGCAGTATCTAGTGTTACCATGACTTCAGCTATAGTTTATGTATCTCATGAATGAACTCTTATTCAGTTATACTCATGTTATTCAGTCAGTATTGCTCATGCATATGAACACATGGATATCAGTCTACCTCACTTAGCACACTAGTACATTCAAAGTACTGACACATACCTTTCTTTTACACTATGATGTCTTATATCATAAGTTCAGATGTAGGGGATACTGATCATACTTAGCAGCCCAATCCATCAGTAGAAAATTAGTGGTGAGTCCTCATTGTTTAAGGACAAATTTATTATTTTAGTATTTCAGTACTTAGTTTATTTCAGTAGACGAAGTTAGTTGGGGACTTGTACAATCAACTCCTTATTCAGACAATAGAGGCTTTTCAGACTAGAGTATTTATATATAGATGTTCAGTTTTTGTATTCACGTACCATACTCAGTATTTATTTATAGTTTTGAACCTTATAGAAAGTTTTCGCCTAATTTTCGCATAATTACAATATTATTATTCAGTTATTACAGCAAGTACCAGTCATGGGTTATCTTGTTGTCCCTCTGGATTATGAGCATCATGTAGCATCTGGAGTATAGACTCAGGGCGTTACAAACTTGGTATCAGAGCCTAAGGTTCAACAAAGAGTCCTAGGAAGTCTGAAAGTCGTGTATAGTAGAGTCTTGTGCATAGATGCATAGCGCTCCATACTTATGGACAAGAAGCTATGAGGCAATTTTAGGAAAGTTTCCCTTCTTTCAGTATTCATGTTGTGTGAGTGAGCATAAGATCATGTTAAACTCTCAATATAATTCTCTCTTCCTTATTCTTACAAAACTTGTTTTCTAGATAAGCTAACAAAAATAGTAATGAAAACCAGCCAGCCTCTCCGCCCGTTGAGGTAGATCTCCTGAATAAGCATGTTTCTCATGCTGAATTTAGGGATGCTATCACCGCCTTAGCTCATTCAATATTTCTTAGAACAATCAGCTGACTATTATCCTATATAGGCTTATGTCTCATGCTTCGCAGAGTGGGGAGGAGGGGCATAGTATAAAGGGGAGAAAGAATAAGGGGACCAGAATGTCTAGGCCAAAGAGTGCTCGAACAAATACTTTTTTTCTAGAAATATGGCAGAAACCACCAGGGTATCTGCAAATCTGGCAGTGATGTGCATTTTTGATGTGGCAGGCTAGGCCATAGGTTCAGATATTACCCTCAATCAGGTTCTTAGAGTCAGTAGGGTACCGCTTCCAGTGCCATCAGAGGGAAACGCCTAAGCAGACTCTTATGCATTTTAATCTCAAAAAGGTCAGGAAGGTCCTCCTAATGTGGTCACTGGTATGTTACAAGTTTTCCATTTACATGTTTATGATTTGTTAGATCCAGCAGATTATTTGTCCGTTGTAACTCTATATATAGTTGTTGACTTCAGAGCCAGTCCAAAAATTCTAGCAGAAACTTTCTCAGTCTCTAACCCAGTGGGTAAATCTATAATAGCCCAACAGTTATACAGGATCTATCTGATTATGGTATCTCAAAAAGTCACTTCCATAGACTTAGTCAAATTAGAGATGACCGATTTTGATGTCATCCTCGGAATAGATTGGCTTTATTGTTGCTATGCCTCAATTGGCTGTAGAAATAGAGCTATCCAGTTTCAGTTTACGAATGAGCCCATCTGTAATACCTATATTTTACCTAGCATAATCTAAGTCCCAGTGCATCAGTATTCATAAATAAAAATTCCAAAACACACATCATTTTTCATTTCAGATCATGCCATTGCGTAGGAAATTCAATAATCTTTCTAACGATATAAAATTCACCCAAAATCTGATAACCGGGTAAGAATTTATGGCGATTTTAAGTTTCAGTCATTAAACACCGTTATTTTGACCCTTAGTGCATCACGGAGTCAGTGTAAATAGCAATTTCCAATTTCCAGTGTTTCTATATGATAATGGTGTATCACTCCGTAGTCCAGTTCATAATTTTCCAAATCCAATGAGGCAGCACGATCATGGCGCGCCGCGCTAATAATGAAAATCAGAATCAAACGGGCACCGTGATTTCTTCACATTGTGACTTTAGTCCAGTTCCCAGTTGTCAGTTACTAGTAACACGGCACGATAGCACTACGTCTCTCTATCTGCTCATTTTGGAAAAATTTGATGAAAATTAAAAGTTTTACCCAATGGTAAAATAGTTTTTTTCCCTAATTTTAATCCACCCAGGTGTGTTTTTAATCCCTAAAAATGTTTTTAAACTCATTATTTTAATTATTTTCCCCCAAATCAAGAAATTTTCTCTCCCAAATTAAGAACCCTAGCTCTCCAATTTCGAGGCCAATCCTCAAGAACTCACCCAGAACTAAGAAATTCACTATCCCAAGTATGTTAGATGTTCATCCATGGAGTCCTTTCATCCATGGAATCCAAGTATCCTATTTTAATTACAAAGTTATAGTCTTTTCAAGCTATTTGATTTAAATTATAATTTCACCCATGAACCTCCATGTACTATTGATTTTATACCATGTTACCATGAAATTATTGATATCATTCAATCTTCCATATTTTTATATTATTATTTATTGAATAAAGCCATAATTTAGTACAATTATGTTGAATTCATGCTATTTTTATAAGTTCCATGGTATTACTATGATTGTATTTAACCTTGAACTACAAATGTTTGATAAAATGCCTACAAGCGTGATTGATTTAAATAAAAGCCTTCATGTTTTGTCCTTTAAGCTTTAGTGCCATTTACTATTATTGTTTTTGAGTCCTGGGGGTATTGAATACCCAAAATCCATAGCTATTTACCTAGTCTAGTATCAGCGCATTACAAAATAGTCTTCAAAACATACTATAAGCATTATCAGAATAGTCAATTACAAGTCAGATGAACTCAGAACAGTTTAGTATTTCAGTGTCTTTCAGTTGAGAGTAGAATTTAGCACCGAGAGAGTGTAGGGATGTCGGATTCCCTATCAGATAGGCAGAGTCAAGTAGTAGCAGTCCCTATACTCCAGAACTACGTAAACATCATAGGGTATAAGAAGTCACTCCTCAAATTAGGCTTGACTATCTCGCAGGGGTCACTTGTCAGTTCAAGATTGACATCCTTAGTCCTTTGGACATTATATCAGTTTAGTGGATCCACAGATCCATCATTAGTACCCGTGGCATAGCATTAACACCGTTCCAACTGAGGTTACATGTTGGACCCCAATTAGCTCAAATTGGGGAATGTCAATTAGATGATACCGCCCACAATCTCAAATATAGTCTCTGTTCAGTTATGTAGCCTGAGAGTTACTTGACCAAAGTAAACAAATATTAGTATTTTTTAGTATTTCAATTTACAGGTTCTCTATATTTTCTGTATCTACAGATTCTATGTTCTCTACTCAGCACTCCATGTTTTATATTCATATTTAGTTAATTATTAGTTCTGTTCATAAAACAATGGATATCAGCCTACCTCATTTAGCATACCAGTACATTCAAAGTACTAATCACATACCTTTCTTTTTTTTCTATGATGTATTATATCATAGGTGTTGACACTTAGTTATCAGACCGCTCTTAGACCTCACTAATCAGGCTATCAGCAGTACACTAGCAGTGGTGAGTCCTTATCATTCAAGGATAAATTATTTTACTTTATATCTCTATTTCAGTAGTTAGCAGAGTTATTTGAGGGCCTGCCCATCAACTCATATTCTGTCAGTCAGTTTTAGAGGCTTTTCAGACATTAGAGTCAGTTATCCAGTATTTAGATTTTCAGTTGGCATGTTAATTTATCAGTATATGATCAGATTCAGTTAGTTTTTCTATAGATTCATATTTTAGTATTAATTCAATGATAAAAATTATGGCAATATCAGATGTTTTCTACAATTATGATATTATTAATCAGTACTCACGACAGGTACTAGTCATGGGTTAGCTTGTAGTCCCTCGAGATTATAAGGACCGTATGATGTACAAGGTGTACTGTCGGGGAATTACAAACTTTGTATCAAATCCTAAGGTTTTAAAGTGTCCTAGGAAGTCTTAAAGCTATGTCAAGTAGAGTCTTATGCATAGGTGTGTAGCAAGACACACTTATGGATGAGAGGCTACGAGGAATTTAGGAAACGTTTCCCTTCTTTTAGTATTCATTTCATGCGAGTGAGCATAATCTCAAGTTAAACTCCCTGTCTATTCCATTTCTTTCTTCTGTTTACAAAATATGCCTCCCAAGAAGAATTAAAGAAGAACAGGAAATTAGCCAATCTCTCAGCCCATCTAGGCAGATCCTCTGGACGAGTAAGTTTGTCACACAAAATTCAAAGTTGTGTTCACCACTCTAGCGAACTCTGTAGCAGCACACAATGAATGGCTCTTTTCTATTCCAGCCAACCCAGTGGCCAATACTGTTGCTAATAAAATTTGAGACTTTACCCAAATGAATCCTTCTTCTTTTAAGGGATCCAAGTCTGAAGAGGGTCCATAGAAATTCTTGGATATAGTTTAAAAGGTAACAGATGATATGAGGATAATATCTAGTCAGAGTATTGAGTTGGATGCATATCAATTACATAATGTAGCCCATACTTGGTTTAAGCAGTGGAAGGTTAATAGGGGTGTAGATAAAGGGCTTGTAGAAAAGGAAGAGTTTTTGATAGTTTTCTTAGATAGATTCTTCCCATTGGAGTTGATGGAGGCCAAAGTGTTAGAGTTTATTAACTTGAGGCAGGGAAGCATGAGCGTGGGGGAGTATTCCCTCAAGTTTACTCAATTAGCTAGGTATTATCCTCATATGGTAGATGATATTAGGTCCAAGATGAGTAAGTTTGTGTTTGGAATATGTGATAGTGTGGTCAAAAAGTACAGGACTGCAATGCTTATTAGTGAGATGGACTTGTCTAGGATGATGGTCCATGCTCAAAAGATAGAGGAGTAGAAGATTAAAAAGAGGGAGAGAGGAAGAGGGCTAGGATGGGTAGTTTTAACTTCAGTCAGCCAAAGTTAGAGGGAGATAACCATCCTCAAATTCATCAAAGGTTTACAGCCCCAGTACCCTATACAGCCAGTGCCCCAATACCCAAATTAAGAAATAACAATAGGATGTGTGTAGAGCCAAAGTTAGAGGGTGATGACCATCCTCAAATACTCAGTGTTAGTAGTGCTCGTACAAATCCTCTATGTTAGAAATGTGGCAGACACCATCAGGGTGAGTGTAGAGAAAGTAGTGATGTGTGCTTCGGGTATGGCAATCCGGGCCATCGGATTTGGAAGTATTGAGTATTTTCTCAAAAAGGTAGGGATGTGCGGCAACAGGGCCATTCCTATCAATCGTCAGTTCCATTTGATCACCCAACTCAGCAGGGTGCCACTTCCAGTGCTACCAGTGGTCAGTGTCTGAATAGATTATATGTTCTTCAGTCCCGCCAATATCAGGAAAATTCTCCTGATATAGTTACTAGTACGTCGCAGGTCTTTCACTTACATGTTTATTCTCTACTAGACCTTGGAGCCTCTCTTTCTTTTGTAACTCCATATATTGACATCGATTTCAGAGTTAGTCCCAAAACTCTAGTAGAGCCCTTTTTAGTGTCGACCCCAGTAGGTGTTTCTATTGTATCCAGATAGGTATACAGGGACTGTACAGTCACAATATCTCAAAAATTCACTTTAGTTGATCTAGTAGAGTTAGAGATAGTGGATTTTGACATCATTCTTGACATGGATGGGCTCTACTCATGCTATGCCTCAGTTGATTGTAGAAATAGAATAGTTCATTTTCAGTTCCCAAATGAACCAGTCCTTGAATGGAGGGGTAGTAATACAGCTTTTAGGGGCCAGTTTATCTCATACCTTAGAGCCAGAAAGATGATATCGTAGGGAGGTATTACCATCTTGTGCGAGTCAAAGACTCTAACTCAAAAACTTCAACCCTTGGTCACTTTTAATAGTCAGAGAATTTCCAGATGTTCTTTCTTAAGATCTCCTCGGAGTTCCTCTCGAAAGGGAAATCAACTTTGTAATATACCTTATCCCAAATACTCAGCCTATATCTATTTTGCCATACTGAATATCTCCAACTAAACTCAAAGAATTGAAAAAATAGTTAAACGATCTCTTAGATTAGAGATTTATCAGACCTAGTATCTCCCCATGGGGCACACCAGTCATATTCATATGTAAGAAAGAGCTGCTCTCAGAATGTGTATTAACTATCGTCGGTTGAATAAGGTCATAGTCAAGAATACATATCCACTTCCTAGAATCGATGACTTATTTGACCAACTTTAGGGTGCTAGCTATTTTTCCAAGATAGACCTTAGGTCAGGCTATCACCAGCTCAGGGGGGTCCAAGAATATGACATTCCAAAAATGGTCACTTCAAATTTTTAGTCATGTCCTTCGGTCTTACAAATGCCTAGCAGACTTCATGGACTTGATGAACTGAGTGTTCAAGCAGTACTTGGACATGCTCATTATAGTCTTTACTGATGAGATTCTTATTTACTCCTATAGCAAAAATGATCATGTAGACAACCTCAAAATAGTACTTCAAAATCATAAAACTTATCAGTTGTTCGATAAATTTAGTAAGTGTGAATTCTAGCTAAGATCAGTAGCTTTCCTTGGCCCTATTATTTCTTATGATGGCATTAGAGTTGATCCTCAATGACTGAGGCGATGAAAAACTGGCCTAGACCCATCTCTCCATCAGATATCAGGAGTTTCTTGGGTTTAGCTTGCTATTGCCATCGGTTTGTTAAAGGGTTTTCTTCTATTGCATCCCTCATGTCCATATTGACTCAGAAGAAAGTTAAGTTTCATTGTACAGATTCATGCGAGAGGAGTTTTCAAGAGTTGAAGACTCGACTCACCTCAGCCCCAGTCTTGACTCTACCAAACGGTTCATATGGTTTGTTGTGTACTAAGATGCATCTAAAATAGATTTGGGTTGTGTCCTCATGCAGAGATGTAAGGTCATAGCCTATGCCTCCAGACAACTTAAACCCCATGAGAAGAATTACCCTACTCATGATCATGAGTTAGCAGCTGTAGTGTTTGCCTTAAAAATTTAGAGGCATTACTTTTATGGGGTGCATGTGGATGTGTTCACAAATCACAAAAGCCTTCAGTATGCATCCTCATAGAAAGATTTGAATCTGTGTTAGAGAAAGTGGTTAGAATTATTAAATAATTATGACATAAGTACTCTGTATCTTCTGGTCAAGGCGAATGTAGTGGTTGATGCTCTCAATAGATTGTCCATGGGTAGTGTAACTCATGTTGAGGATGGTAATAAGTAGTTATCTCATGAAGTCCATCATCTTAGATGACTAGTGTCCGCTTAGTCGACTCAGTGTGTGGGTGTAGAGTAGCTCAGAATCATCTCTAGTTTTTGAGGTAAAGGAAAAGCAAGATAGAGATCCCAGTCCAGTTAAGTTAAAAGAATCAGTCAGAGATAAAAAATGGAGGTTTTCTTCCAAGGGGGAGATGGTGTGTTGCATTGTCAGGGTAGATTATGTGTGCCTAGTGTAGATGACTTGAGGTAATGAATTATTGTGTAAGAACATAGTGCACGTTACTCTAGGGTCCACTAAGATGTACCACGATTTATGGAAGATCTATTAGTAGAGTGGGATGAAGAGAGATAATGCAGAGTTTGTGGCTAAGTGCTCTACCTATTAGCAAGTTAATATTGAGCACCAGAAGCCTAGTGGGTCCATGCAAGAAATTAGTATACCCACTTGGAAGTGGGAGAAAGTGAACATGTACTTTGTGATGGGTTTGCCTCGTACTCATCATCAGCATAATTCTATTTGGGTTATCATAGACAGGATGACCAAATCAGCTCATTTCTTGCCAATACATACCTCTTATTTAGCCAAAGACTATGCCAAACTCTATCGCAGAGAGAATTGGTCAGGTTGCACGGTGTTCTCTTATCTATCATCTCAGATAAAGGTAACCAGTTTACCTCTTATTTCTAGAAAGTATTCCAAAAGGGTTTTGGTACCCAAGTCCATCATAGTACAGCCAAAAGGATCATTCATACTCTTAAGGATATGCTGAGAGCATGCGTAGTTGATTTTAAAGGTAGTAGGGCCTGACTTGGTGTTTGATGTCATAGAGAAGGTTCATTTGATCACAGAAAGTCTTAGGGCTACCCAAAGCTGACAGAAATCATATGTAGATGTAAGGAGAAAGGATCTCTAGTTTGAGGTCGGTGACCTTATGTACTTGAAAATCTTACCCATGAAAGAAGTGAAGAGATTCGGCAAAAAAGGGAAACTCAGTCCCCGATATGTCAGTCTCTTCAGAATTCTCAGTTGTTTAAAAAAGGTAGCTTACAAGCTTGAGTTGCCTTTAAATTTAACCACACTACACAAGTGTTCCATGTCTCATTATTGAAAAAGTGTATTGGTAATCAAGCTGTAGTTGTCCCCTTAAAAAGTGTAGATATTTAGAACAGTCTTTCCTTTGAGGAAGTTCCATGAGAAATTCTTGATCATCAAGTTCATAGACTAAGGAACAAAGAAGTTCCATTGGTCAAAGTTCTTTAGCGGAATTAGTCTGTTGAGGGAGCCACTCGAGAAGTAGAGGAAGATATGCAGACCATGTACCCTCATTTTTTCTCCGTGAATCTAGATTCAGTATAAGGTACTAAACTTGTTAAGATTTCTATGTATCATGCTCAGTTTCAGTTGCACATCATGTTCATGTCAATCGTGCATTTATAAATCAGTTCATTCATGCATTCCATGCCTCAAATATGTGTGTTCATTGTGTAAACCCAGTCTATCTGTTTTCCCTCAACTTAACTAGTCTCATTTGAGGACGAATGATCCCAAGAGAGAGATATTATAATACCTCATATTTTTCCTAGCATAATCTAAGTCTTAATACATGAGTATTCGTAAATAAAAATTTCAAAACACTCATCATTTTTCATTTAGAGCCTGCCATTACATGGGAAATTCTATTAGCTTTCCAATGATATAAATTTCACCTAAATCCGATAACCAGGTAGGAAGTTATGGCGATTTTAAGTTTCAGTCATTAAACACCATTATTTTGACCCTTAGCACATCGCAGAGTCAGTGTAAATAGAAATTTTCAATTTCCAGTGTTTCTCCACAATAGCGGTGTGTCCCATCATAGGCCCAGTTCATAATTGTCCAAATACAGTGAGGCAGCGCGATCACAATGCACCGCGCCAATGATGAAAATTAGAATCAAAGTGGCACCACGATTTCTTTATGTAGTGCCTTTAGTCCATTTCCTAGTTGTCAGTTTCCAGCGACACAGCACGATAGCGTCGTGTCACGCCATGTGCCCATTTCCCTAATTTTAATCTGCCCAGGTGTGCTTTTAAGCCCTAAAAATATTTTTAAACTCATTATTTTAATTATTTTCCCCTAAATCAAGAAGTTTTCTCTCCCAAATTAAGAACCCTAGCTCTCCAATTTCGAGGCCAATCCCCAAGAACCCACCCAGAACTTCAAGAAATTCACTATCCCAGGTATGTTAGATGTTCATCCATGAATTCCTTTCATCCATGGAATCCAAGTATCCTATTTTAATTACCAAGTTATAATCTTTTCAAGCTATTTGATTTTAAATTATAATTTCACCCATGAACCTCCATGTACTATTGATTTTATACCATGTTACCATAAAATTATTGATATCATTCAGTCCTCCATATTTTCATATTATTATTTATTGAATAAAGACATGATTTAGTACTATTATGTTGAATTCATTCTATTTTTATTAGTTCCATGGCATTCCTGTGATTGTAATAAATCCTGAACTATAAATGTTTGATAAAATGCCTACAAGAGTGATTGATTTAAATAAAAGCCTTCATGTTTTGTCCTTTAAGCTTTAGTGTCATTTTACTATGTCCTTTCAGTGCATTACAAAATAGTCTTCAGAACACACTATAAGCATTATCAGAACAGTCAATTACCAGTCAAATAAAATTAAAACAGTTTAGCATTTCAGTGTCTTTCAGTTGAGAGTAGAATTTAGCACCGAGAGAGTGTAGGGATGTCAAATTTCCTATCAAATAGGCAGAGTCATTAGTAAAAGTCCCTAAAATTCATAACTACGTAGCCATCGTAGGGTATGAGAAGTCACCCGTTAGATTAGGCTTGACTATCTCGCACCCATTAGTTCAGGCTTGACACCCTTAGTCCTTTGGACAATATATCAGTTTAGCGGATCCACACAACCATCGTTAGTACCCATGGGATAATATTAACACCCTTCCAACTAGGGTTATAGTTTGGACCTTGATTAGCTCAAATTGGAGAATTTCGGTTAGATGATACCTCCCACAGTGTCACATATAGTCTCAGTTATGTCTCAGTTCAGTTATACCGTCTTAGAGTTGTTTGACCAAAGCATACAGATATCCATATTTTTCTGTATTTGAGTTTATAGATTCTCCATATTTTCAGTGTCTACAGATTCCATGTTCTTTACTCAGTACTCTATGTTTTACATGCATATTCAGTTAATTATTAGTTCTGTTCATGAAACCATGCATATAATCCTACCTCATTTAGCATACCAGTATATTCAAAGTACTGATCGCAAACTTTTCTTTTACTCTATGATGTATTATATCATAGGTGTTGACGCTCAGTTCCTGGGCTGTGCTTAGACCTCACTCCTCAGGATATCAGCAGTACAATAGCAGTGGTGAGTTCTCATTATTCTAGGATAGATTATTTTACTTCATATCTCTATTTCAGTATTTAGCAGAGTTGGTTGGGGGCCTATCCCATTAACTCATATCTAGTCAGTCAGTTTTAGAGTCTTTTCAGATATTTGAGTCAGTTATCCAGTATTCAGATTTTTAGTTGACATGTCAGTTTATCTATATTTAATTAAATTCAGTCAGGTTTTCTATAGATTCATATTTCAATATTTATTCAGTGATAAAACCTTGTGGCAATATCATATATTTTCTACAATTATGATATTATTATTCAGTGCTCATGACATATACCATCTCATGGGTTGTCTTGTGGTCCCTCAGGATTGTAAGCACCGTGTGACCGTTAGGGTGTACTCTCGGGGCGTTACACCATTCTAGTGTATAGTGGTAGTACTTCAGCTTTTTAAGGTCAGCTTGTTTCTTACTTAACGTTGAGAAAAATGATATCTAAAGGATGTGTCTACCATTTTGTTCGAGTCCAAGACCCTTTTCTAGGAACCCCTAATCTTAAATTAGTGTTCGTAGCATGTGAGTTCCCAGATGTGTTCCCCGAAGATCTTCCCGAAGTTCCTCCCAAAAGGGAAATTGACTTCAGAATAGACCCTCTTCTAGATACTCAGCCCATTTTTATTTCTCCATACAGAATCGCTCCAATAGAACTCAGAGAATTAAAAGAATAGTTGAAGGATCTCTTAGATAAGGGATTCATCAAACCCAGTGTATCCCCGTGGGGTGCACCAATTTTATTTGTTCTTAACAAATTTGGTTCCCTCAGAATATGTGTCGACTACCGCCATCTAAATAAAGTCATGGTCAAGAACAAGTATTCACTTCCCAAAATTAGTGACTTGTTTGACCAACTTCAGGGTGCTAGTTACTTTTCTAAGATAGACCATAGATTAGGTTATTATTAGGTCAGAGTCAGAGAATGTGACATTCCAAAGATAGCTTTCAGGACTCGATATGGTCACTTTGAATTTTTAGTCATGTTATTTGGTCTTACCAATATCCCAGTAGCTTTCAAGGACTTGATGAACTGCGTGTTCAAAAACCACTTAGGCACGTTTATTATAGTCTTCATTGATGACATTCTTTTCTATTATCATAGCGAGAATTATCAAGTAGGTCATCTCAGAATCATACTTTAGTCTCACAAAAACCCATCAGTTATTATGATATCTATTCATGTCTTACATGTCATCTCTATGATCATAGCTCATATTCATATACGTTAGCAAAAACCATGTATGCTTACGATTCCTACTATAGGAGTTCCAGTTCACTCAGTGTTACGAATTGTATTCCATGAATATAGAAACTCCAGACTTAGGTTATGCAGCTCATGACTCATGTACTCATGTCATGCTTTACAGTATGCTTAATTCCCATGACTCATCCTACACTCCTAATGATCGACAAGATTCAAATTATGCCATGTATATCCTCAGTTTAGAATCTCTTGATAAATCTATGATGTTGATATTCTATTCCTCAGACCTCATTTTAAGTGTCTAGTTTGGTATAATGTTTATTCATGCTTCAGGACCTCATGTTTTAATCTTTCATGGAAACTCTCCTTATGAAATGTTATGGTGTTGAGTACTTGCTTATATGGGAGAGAGTAAATGTTTCATGTTAAGAAAAGGTTATTTCATGCTTGTTTTACACGAGGCTATAGTTATAAAGATAGGCTTGAATGCCATATTGGTTTGTAAGTAGATAAATATATTTCGCGTAGTAAATGGCTAATAGGAGGTTGTATTCAGTTGTTGAAGGGAAATCAGAATTTTTTCTGAGATGAAAAGTTCAGAAAATGCAGAGTGTGAGTGTTTATTTGGATCCTTGATTCATATCAGTCTCCATCATGTAGTTATTAGAACTCAGTTACAGTCTTAGTTCAGTGCTCAGTTCAAAACTCAGTTCAATCTCAGGTTTTGTTTGACCATAGCATACAGTTATCAGCTACTTAGTTATTAGTATTCCAATACCTCAATTTATAGATAATTATGTTATATGCTTAGTCTTTCATTCTCAAATAATGTATTTTTCATGTATTCATGCTCTGTATCTCATGTTGCTCAATCAGTCCTTACCTCATACATATAATACTCTATAGTTTCAGTCCAGTTATTCAGACTAAGTACAGTTCAATCTTACATGACCAGTATTCAGCTATCACCCATTCAATTAATCAGATAAGTTAGTATATGTATACATTAGTGCTCAGCCCCAATGTAAATATTTATAGTAGTCTCAAGTGAAGCGTCATATTAAGGTAGAGAATATAGTATAGTTGAGAGAGTGTTCGAGGAATAGGGATAAGCTTCAAAATTTATAGTTGTAGTGCAAAAGTATTAGACACTCTATCTTACATGATGTTTCATAGGCCCCACCTTATATTACAAAATTTTAGCCAGGGTGTTATTTTTTATTCAGATGTTTTATCTAGCCCATGCAAGGTTTTCTTGCTCCCTAAAGTCAGTAGAACTTTATATAGAGAGTGTCAAGAAATGCTCCAGTTTAGTATAAGTTTGTAGTATGAGTTAATTCGTAAAGCTAGTAATTCAGTTTAGCAGCCTAGCGGACAAATTTGTATAATTTTCCATCCTTCCATCTAGTCGTACCTGTACTATCCAAAGTCTTATGAAGGTAACTATTCCAAGATGGGGCAATTAGGTAGTTGCGAGCTCAGCTCAGTTCATGTATCTATCTTAGTTTCAGATCCTAGATATTCAATCACGATTTAGTTCGTAGGTTCCCTGTGCATCATCCCAATCATTCCTTAGTAGCTCAACTAAGTTAGTATTCTTTAGGGGACATATTATCCTAAGGGGGAGATGCACTATAATTCCCCGAGCTTTTATAATCACCTCCTATATTCTTTTTATGTAACGAATCTAGTTTGGAATAGGGGGTACTCTTAAGTGGACCCCCAAGTTCAGTCATAAGCCATGTATTGGGATTAGTTCCATTTATGATATTTAGTTCTTGTATCAAGTTATAGGCTAAGTTATGTTCTTATGTTCCCATTCATGTGTATTCAGTAAATGATCTCGATTTGGAGATCGATGATTTTGTATTCTTGAAAATCTCTCTTATGAAAGAAGTAAAGAGGTTTGGAAAGAAGTGGAAGCTCAATCCCCGATATGTCGGTCCTTATCAAATTCTCAATCATTTCAAAAAGGTAGCTTAGGATCTTGATTTACCTTCAAACTTAACTTCAGTACATCCAATGTTTCACGTCCTCTTGCTAAAGAAGCTCATAGGTGACCCCACAGTTGTAGTCCCAATAGAGGGCATAGACATTCAGCATAGCCTCTCTTATGATAAAGTCCCAGTCGAAATCCTCGATCATCAAATTCGCAGACTGAGGAACAAAAAAGTTTCTCTAGTCAAAGTTATTTTGCAGAACCAGTCAGTTAAGGGAGTTACTTAGGAAGAAGAAGCAGATATGCGGACCAAGTATCCTTACTTCTTCTCTGCAAACATAGATTCAGGCCCAAGGTAACAATTTTCCCTTGAACTTACTAAATTCCATGCTCAGATTTCCCTTATAGACTTAGTATCAGTTACCATTGCATTTTTTAGTTATGTATTCATGCATCAGATATGCATGCTCAGCATGAGAAACTCATTTTATTAGCAATTCCAGTCATGCATTCATGAATTACATTCAGCCATGTACTCATGCATCAGATATGCATGTTCAGTACCAAATTTCAGCATAGCAGTAGTGCCAGTCATGAAATCATGTTACAGTTGTGAATGTCCTGTATCCATATCTAGTCAATCAGTATTCTCACCTCAGTCAACCTCATTTGAGGATGAATATTCCCAAGGGGGAGATATTGTAAGACCCCACAAAATTCTAAGCTTAAACTCAGTCCTTTAAAGCTTTTTAGGGGGTCCCAAACTTAGAAAATTATAGTTAAGTATTCAGACTTAGTGTTATCTTAGACTTTGTAGGTTGGTGACACTATTAAAGTAATGATTTTTAGGTTGAATCGTGATCAGGAATGTCAGTGGGTGTTCTCAGACAAGATTTAGGTTTTTTAAATTTTATTTGGATCACATTTGAAAGCTCAAACCAGTGGATCGACGTGATCTCGATGCACTGTGTCGCCCATCGTATCGATGAAATATTTTCCTCCAGTTCCCAGTGCAAATTCTAGTAACTGACATGGACTCAACGTGGTGCATTGGCCATCGCATTGATGCCAACGACGTGGCACATTGGTCTACGCATCACTTAACCATTTTTCATTAAAATTAAAATTACATCTAGAGGGGTAATTGGGACATTTTCCTCACTTTGACCCATCCCCTAAATCATAAAATTCATCCCTCAGAAAGCAAATTACACTCTCAAATTAATCTCAAAAACAAGACCCTAGAACATTAATTTCAAGTTCAATTCTCAAGAACACTCCATCAATCATCAAAAAATTAATTGTTAATGTATGTCAAGTGTTCATCCAAGGGTCCCTTCCACCCTTGGAGTTCAAGAAACTACTTTTAAAACTTCAAGTGTATTGATTTCATGAATTTCATGTTGGTTTTGCTTATATTCATGATTATAATAATTAATTGGGTTTCTAATCCATATTTTGTTAAAAGTTTCATGTGGAGTTATTTGATATATGTCTAGAATCATGTGAATCCATGCTAAACCCTTGAAATTGTAAATGGGGATTTGAATTATGATGAATATATGTTATTTAGTGTCATGTGCATGGATTATGTTCTCCAAGTGTTTGATAAATTGCTCATGTGAACAAAGAAAATGGAACAAAATTATGTCTTGTTAGGTTATGTGCAAGTTATATCATGCAAGTGTTTGATAGAATGTCTCCATGAATGAGCTATGATCAATTGCACATGGTTATTCCTCTCAAGTTTATGCCATGCTTTATTTTTTCATGCTATCGAGTCTTGGGGGTATTCAATACCCAAAAACTTAGTTATTACCTAGAGCTATGGTAGTTATAGAATAGTCTCGGTAGTGTCATGAATAGTAGCTCCAGTAATCAATCACAGTTACAGTTTAGTATTCAGTTCAAACCTCAGTAAATTCAGCTAGTCAACAGAACTCTGTAGTATCCCATCACTTGATAGAAGTTAGTAGTACTCCATCAGTTAATGGAACTCAATGAAATCAGTTTAGTTTAGTTAAATAGTACGATCAGTAATAGTTCAGTCCATCCTAGTACAGTTTAGAAATTATTCCAGTGTTTATTCAGTTGAAAGTAGGATTAAGCATCGAACAAACCCAGGGGATAAGGGCATTCCTACCAGCATAGGGTTTGACCCTTAGTGGCAGTCCCTGCATTACAGAACTACATAGCCAGCGTAGGTTGAGATATCTTCCTGCCAAACTAGGGTTGATATATCTCATATGAGTTTTCCTGCCATAGAGGGTTGATGAAAGAGTTTCCTATCAGAAAGGGTTAACTCACAGTCGTCTTTACCCATGGCATGGTATTGACACCCTTTCAACTGGGTTACAAGTTAGACCCTAATTTATTTAGAAAGGGGCATGTCGGTTAGATGATTACCTCCCACAGTCTCAGTTTCATTCTTCAGAATAGAACTTAGTTTAGTTCTACAAAAATTAGTATTGTCAGACACAGTCACTGAGTTCAGTATGAAACTTAGAATCAGGACTATCAGATACAATCACTTTGTTAACAGTAATACAACATCAGTAAACTTAGATATCAGTAGACCAGTAATTCTAAACGCAGTATCCATTATTACCATGACCTCAGTTATAGTTTACATATATCATGCATGTACTCTCATTCAGTTATACTCATGTTATTCAGTCAGTATTATTCATACATATGAACCCATGTATCTCAGCCTATCTCACTTAGAACACCAGTATATTTAAAGTACTGACGCATACTTTTCTTTTACACTATAATGTATTATATCATAGGTTTAGATGCATGGGCTCCCGATTATACTTAGCAGCCTAATATATTAGCAGCAGACTAGTGGTGAGTCCTCATTATTTGAGGAAAGATTAATTATTCCAGTAACTCAGTACTCAATTTATTTCAGTAGTCGGAGTTAGTTTGGGACTTGTCCCATCAACTCCTTATTCAAAAAGTAGAGGCTTTTCAGACTAGATTATTTATAGACAGATGTTCAGTTTTTGGTATTGATGTACCATACTAAGTAGTTATTTATAGTTTTGAATCTTATGGAAAGTTCTTGCCTAATTTTTGCATAATTATAGTATTATTATTCAATTATTGCAGTACGCATCAGTCACGGGTTAGCTTGTGGTCCCTCAGGATTGTGAGCATCGTATAGAGTTTGGGGTACAAACTCAGGGCGTTACAGTAAGTGATCAGTTGCAATAGATTACTTACTTATTGGGATTCATGTTACGCTCTTAAAGTTGATTTCAATAGATGAGTCATCTATTGTAACAAGTGAATCATATATTACAATATACTATATATCTGTTACAATAGATAAAACGTCTGTTAGAATAAATGTTACAGTACTAAGGAACCTTTGAAGGTGATTCTAACAGATGAGTGACATGTTGCAACAAATAAATAACCTGTTGTGATAGATGACTTACCTGTTAAAATAGATAACACATCTGTTTGAATCAAGTTTAGGTTCTGTTGCAATAGGTTACTAACCTATTGTGATAGATATTTACTCTATTACAACAGATGATGAGTCAGTTGGAATCAATTTCAGGTTTTGTTGCAATAAGTTACTATTTATTATAATAGATATTTACCCTATTGTAACAGATATTAGTCTGTTGCAACAGAGGAGTCATTTGTTGTAACAGATGACCTATCTATTCGATTCATGTTATGGCACTATAGAACAATAAATATAAATCTAACAATGAGTTTTCCATTGAAACAGATGGCTCATCTGTCGCAACAGATGAGTGATCTATTTAAATAGATGGTCTTATGTTGCATTCATGTCTATGTGTTATCTATTGTTGAAAAACAGCACAATAACAGTTACCTAGATGACAAATTCAACTAAAAATTATAATTTGACTTACAAAGTATCCTATGAAGTAATGCCAAAGTGGAAAATATTGTATGAAACAAAATTTGATCTAAGAAATTGGTCAAATAGCAGCAGTAGCGGTAATAACAACAGCAACAATGGTCAACAAGAAGAAGACGAAGATGATAATAAAGTAGAAGATGATGATAATAAATTAGAAGATGATGAATAAAGCAACAAAACTAATGAACAACAAAAATCGCTAAGAGTGAGAAAACAAAAGTAGATGAGAAGAGACAGAAACACACCCCTTTCCCCTCCATTTTCTATTATGTTAGGCTAATATTTGGATCAAAGTGTAAATTCAAAAACTTGTGGGCTATTCTCAAAGTTTTCAACTTTCTTAATCTATAATAAAGTAATTGTCACCTACCCTCAATTATTAAAACTTGAGTCACCTACACCTCATTTTCAAACTCTTTTGTCACTTTTAACTCAATGCCCCATGTTACTTGACCTAAAATCTTCAAATTCTAAGGTGTACCTGCAAACTTCAATCTATCATTCACTCCATGAATAACTTTTTGTGTAATGTAAAATTTATTTTTTAAGGATAAAAATCCCTAAACAATGAAATGCTTAAAATATCAAACCCCTAAACTAAGAAAAGCTTAGACAACAAAAATGACAGGTTTTTTTAATAGATAACTTGCATAAATCCCTGAATCCTTAAGTGATATTACATAAAGTTTCAACTATTTTGTTAATTACCTTTTATCTCAATTTTTTGTAATGGTGATACATATGAAATTTTGAATATGGTGACCTAACACTCCTAACATTCTCTCTCTAACGTTCACTCTGCGACCTAACATTCATTGCGCCTGAACCGTATAGTTCTCATTAGGTGGTCGACCATCTCCAACTCTTGCACCAAAAACAGGTAGGGTTACTTACCCTCTCCCTTATTCTCTTCCCTCCCCCAGCACTCTCTACCCCTTCTTTTTTTCCTATCACTTTTTGCACTCTTCTCACTGCTATCGCTGATAGGATTATAGATTCCTGCTGGCTCAACTCTGGCAATAGTGTAAGGAGGGCAGTACCAGTCATAACAGGTTGGGATGAGAATGTACAATTGGCCATCAGATTCCAGACTTGCAGCAATAGCCAGGAAAAGCTTCGACAAACTCTGGCGATGCACTGGCAGCTACTTGCCGATGACTCTATTTCGGCAACCATATTCGACTCCAAAATATTTAGAACCAGCAACACGCAGGAGTACCCTAGTGACATTTAAACTTTGATATTTAGTTATTTCTTACAGTTTTGATTCTTTATATTACTTTGTTTCTTGTGATTTTAGTTTTGATGGGCTACTTTCGCGTATTGGTGTATAGTGTTGTGTTGTTCTAGATATTAGGCCGGATAGGATATTTTGTGCGTGCCTTCTATTTTGTTACTATTTTTCTATTTTTTTGCTTCTTTTCATATTGTTTCTCTGTTTGTTTGTCGGCTTGGGGCTTTTTCAATTTTTGAGTGGTGGTTGCAAGGACTGATGGTGGAATAGGATCATGTTCGAGGGAGTTGGGGTTGAGGGTTATTTTGGGTGGGGTAAAGAGGGAAGGGCATGCGGAGGATGTACAGTCCAGGTAGAATGGTAGGGGCTAGTGAAGCGAAGGGTAGTAAAGGTAGGCGGGAGGCTAGAGAAGATAGGTTAAGGGTAGGGTCTTAGAACATAGAGATCCTTCAGGGTAAGTCCGTAAAGCTGGTGAAGATTCTTGAGAAGGAGAGAATTAATATTGTGTATATTTAGGAGACTAAGTGGGTTGGGTATAAGGCTAGGGATGTGGATGGGTACAAGCTGTTGTACTCAGAGAGTGAGAGGCATCGGAATAGAGTGGGAAATTTATTGGATGAAGAGTATAGAGTTCAGGTGGTGGAGATTAAGAGGATCAGCTATAGGCTGATGATGATTAAGTTGGTCATTGGGGGGTTTTCGCTGTATGTGTGTATTTTTTATGCTCCGTAGGTGGGTTTGGAAGTGTAGGTGAAAGTGAGATTCTGGGAGGCGTTGGGCGAGATAGTGAGAAGCATGCCTAGCTCAGAGAAAATTGTCATTGCGGGAGACTTTAATGGGCACATTGGGTTTTTTTGGGGAGGTTATGATGATGTGCATAGAGGTTTTGGTTTTGGTGATAGAAATGGTGAGGGAGATGCTCTGTTGTATTTTACGAGGGATTTTGGGCTAGTGGTAGTGAATTCGAGCTTTCCAAAGAAGGAAAATCACCTGATTACTTTCAGAAGCACAATAGCCAAGACTCAGATTAACTTTTTACTGCTTAGGAAGGGGGATAGGGTTTTATATAAGGACAATAAAGTCATTCTAAGTGAGCATCTTTCGACCCAGCACGGGCTTTTGGTGATGGACTTGATTATTAAGAAGAGCAAAAAAAGAAGGGTCGGGTAGGGTCGACCTAGAATTAAGTGGGGTGGCTTGACGCTAGTTAGCATGCTGAAAATTAGAAAGATGGTTGCAGGGCAAAGGGTGTGGGAGTGTAACGGGGACGTGGATGTTAGATTGGATAAGTCTACCAGCTGTATCATGGAGACTGGTAGAGAACTGTTGGGTGTTTCGAGGGGGCGGGCAGGAAGGCATAAGGGGGACTGGTGGTGGAATGAATAAGTTAAGAACAAAGTAGAGATTAAGAAGGGTGCGTATGTTAGGTTAATTGATAGTAAAGATGAAGATGATAATTGGGTGAATAGGGAGGTTTACAAAGTAGAGAGGAAGGAGGCTAAGTTAGCAGTTACGGCTGCTAAAACATCAGCTTTTTAGAGCATGTATACGGGGTTAAAGGAGAAAGATGGGGAAAAGAGGTTGTATAGGCTTGCTAAGGCTAGGGAGTGGAAGGGTCGTGACCTCGACCAAGTAAAGTGCATTAAGGGAGAGGATGGTAGAGTTTTGGTGAAGGATGTTCATATTAAGAAGAGATGGCAGGAGTATTTTCATAGACTTTTGAATGAGGAAAAGGACAGAGGCATTAAGTTAGGGGAGCTGGAGCACTTAGAGGAGAGCAGTGATTTTAGTTACTGTAGATATTTTAAGGTGGAGGAGGTTATGGAGGCTATTCGTAGGATGAGGAGGGTAGGTTGATGGGGCCCGATGAGATTCCAGTGGATTTTTGGAAGTTTATGGGTGAGGCAGGCTTAAGGTGGTTGACTGGTTTGTTTAATGATATTTTCAAGACTGTGAGAATGCTTGAGGCCTAGAGATAGAGTACGATGATTTCGTTATATAAAAATAAGGGGGACATTCAGAGTTCCAACAACTATAGGGGTATTAAGTTATTGAGTCATACTATGAAGATTTAGGAGAGGGTGGTTGAGCAGAGATTGAGGAAGATCATGTCTATTTTAGAGAATTAGTTTAGTTTTATTCCTGGTCTCTCGACGTTAGAGGCAATCCACCTGATGAGGAGATTGGTGGAGCAGTATAGGGAAAGAAAGAGGGATTTGCACATGGTTTTTATCGACCTGGAGAAGGCTTATGACAAAGTCCCTAGGGAGATTCTTTGGAGATGCTTGGAGGTAAAAAGGGTCCCAGTCGCATACACTATAGCTATAAGGACATGTACTATAGAGGGAAGACTCGGGTGCCAACGGCGAAAGAAGACTTAGCGTACTTTTCAATCGAGATGGGGTTGTATCAGGGTTCAACTCTTAGTCTGTTCCTATTTGTGATGGTGATGGATGTGTTGACGTAGAGTATCCAAGGGGAGGTGCCTTGGTGTATGCTATTTACAGATGATGTAGTATTGATTGATGAGATGCGGATGGGATAGAGGGTGAATAAAAAATTAGAGGTATGAAGGCAAACCCTGAAATCTAAGGGGTTCAGGTTGAGTAAGTCCAAGATGGAGTATTTGGAGTGCAAGTTTAGTGAATTAAGGCAGGAAGACGAAGTGGTGGTGAGGTTGGATTCCCAAGTTGTATGTAAGAAGGATAATTTTAAGTATCTTGAGTCTATGATTCAGGGGAATGGTGAGATAAATGAGGATGTATCTAATTGTATTGAAGTAGGTTGGATGAAGTGGAGGCTCTTCTCAGGAGTGTTGTGTGATAGGAAAGTTCCCCTTAGGCTTAAAGGCAAATTATATAGAGTAGCAGTCCGTCCAACCATGTTGTATAGAGCGGAGTGTTGACCTGTCAAGAACTCCCATACTCAAAAATTAAAGGTGGTAGAAATGTACATTTTGAGTTGGATGTGTGGGCTTACAAAAAGGGATAGAGTTATGAATGAGAGTTCGAGAGAAGGTGGGAGTGGATTCGGTGGAGGACAGGATGCGGGAAGTGAGGATGAGATGGTTTGGGCATGTGATGATGAGGGGCGCAGATGCCCCAGTTCACAGGTGTGAGAGCTTAACCTTGGATATATTTAGGATCAGTAGAGGTAGGACAAAGAAATACTGGAGGGGAGTGATTAGACATGACATGGATCAGCTTCACCTTACCGAGGACATGACCCTAGATAGGAAGGTGTGGATGTCACGAATAAGGGTAGAAAGCTAGGGTGAGTACATGGGTTATAGAAATTAATTACAAGAGTCCCTATTTATCCGGGGTAGTAATCGTAGGACTGTGTTGATAGGTAGGAGCCACTAGTCAGGAGAGACTGGGTTCGGTGGTGTAATTCCCCGCATGTTTCTAAGCTAGGAAGTGAATAAGTTTTCCTATGTATGAAACCTCCTATCTTGTGAGTAGCATTTTAGTGCATGGCTTACAATGAATATCCTAGTGATAAGATATCTTGCGATGTCATAAGCATGCTCATATGAATCTCTTAGAGTGATGCAAGCTAAGAGTTTTTGAATCTATCAAGTTTTAGTGTTTGATTTTGTAAGGGTCATATTTGAACAAGTATAACTCGATGTTAATATGGTATTTTGGCCTATTTAGACCCACTAAATTGTATAGAATTGAATTATCTTTCTAACGATACCAATTTTGCCTTAATCTAATACCCGAGAGAAAAGTTATACCCATTTTCGTGAAAGATAGTAAGGATAGGCGATTGGTTAGGCGCTGCTCAACCTAGCTTGGGCAATTACCTGGGCGCCGCCTAAGTCAGTTCCAGGTGCCAAAAACACTCCATTTTGAGCTATTTAAGGGTAATTAAGTCTTTTAACACTCCTTACACGTCCCTAAACTTAAGCATACGAAATATATAGCTTGTAAACATATTAGAACCCTATTATCATCTCAAAGCTCATCATCCAAGAGCACTAAAAGAGAAAAACAACTAGGTTTGCATAATTAATCTTGAAGATCCGATTTCAAGGAAATTCGTCCATCAAGCATCAAGAATCTTCTTTCTAAGGTATGCGTGAGTTGATTCATGGACTCCTTTCGTCCATGAAGCTCAAGAACCATCTTCTAAATTATTTATTATGATGTTTATGTTGTTGGTGGTTGATGTTCATGTGGTTGGAGTTTGATGATGCCTAAGATGGGCTCTTTGTATGTTTTGTGTGAGATATGGTGGTATTTAACGTATAAACATGTGAAATTGGTGGTTGAATGTTTGAAATCTTGATGAATCCACCTATGCCTAAGATGTGCATGTAAGGTGTTTATGGAAATACCTAACGGAATAGAAATCATGCTTTTATGACATAATAAGCCCTAAATGACTATTCCATGTTCTAAGTTTATGTTCAACGTGATCCCCATGCTATTGTCTTGAATTGAAGATGTTATATGAGATACTCATGATATTGTTTTGATATGGAACGACCATGTTATTGAAGCCATACAAGTATATTAATGTTGTCTGCATTCCCGATGATGTGATAGTTTGTTGAGAATCATTCTTATTATGAAATCCTTACTTATGATATTGTGAATTGTGGACTCAAATCTTGTGATCAGGTCAAGTCATGTGTGTCAGTTTCCTCTTATCGAGTCCTAGGGGTATTCATACCCGAAAACTATAGTTGTGTGCCTATATCCATGTCATGTTTCTCTATATCGGAACTCAATCTATGATTCCACAGACTTCAGTCAGTCATCTGACTCAGGAAAACCTCATAATATCAGTTAGTTGTCAGATATCAGTAATATTTCGCCAGTCAACAGAATTCAATAAGATTAAGTCATGTATAGTCGGTTATTCATGTCCAGTCCCTCCAGATGGGAGGAGAGGTTAGCACCGAGTGAACCCAAGGATGGGAACTCACCCGCCAGTTCAAGGTTTGATTCTTAGTAGTTATCCTTGTGTTCCAGAACTACGTAGCTAGCATAGGTTGAGACATCTTAACCCGTCAGATTAGGGTTGATGAGGTGTCTTAACCCATCAGTTTAGGGTTCCCACCTTTCTCATTGAGTACCTGCCAGATAAGGGTCACTCACAGGCTATTCTTACCCGTGGCACGGTATTGATACCCCTCCAGTCGGGGCAGAGATTGGACCCCAGCTTAGCCATAACGGCATACATTGGGAATTTCGATTAAACACTACCTTCCACAGTTTCAGTATCAATCTCAATAAAAGAACTCAGGGCATTTTTCTGATTTTAATATATACAAGACTGTCAGATACAGTCGTCCATATTATCAGTTGCAGTATTCATGACAGTTATCAGTGAACCATATATTAGCTTACAGGTCATGCTATCACGTATTCACGATCCCAGTTTCTATATATGTGTGTTTGCACTCCCACGTTTATATTAGTCAGTCAGTGTTGTTCATGCATAAAACCCTTTATGTTCAGCCTACCTTCCTCGTATACTCAGTACTCCAGTTGTACTGATGCATTTGTGCTATGGTGCTTTCTTTTCATTTTACACCATAGGTTTCGAGACACGAGCTCCAGCCCAGCAGTAGCGGTAGCATTCCAGTCTCAGAGACATAGTTAGTCCTCATTGATTCGAGGACAATATGTTTTGATACATTTATTTATTTCTTTTGTTCAGTTTTACGGAGTTAGTTAGAGACATGTTACTTCAACTCCTTATTCAGATAGTTTAGAGGCTTTCACATTTATGTTCAGATTTACGCTCAGACTTAGCTTTTAGATTGAGTGAGTTTGGGTATTTTCACCCACATGGTTTTATTCAGTTGAACCTTATGGCCTTACAGTTGTATGTATTCCGCATTATTATATCATGATTTGCAGTATACAGGTACAGATATAAGTCATGGGTTAGCTTGTGGTCCCTCGGGGTCATGAGCACCATGTAGCATTCCAGTTTAGCAAATCGAGGTTTTACAAACTTGGTATCAAAGCTTAAGGTTCAATAGAGTCCTAGGAAGTCTGAAAGCCGCATCTAGTAGAGTCTTGTACATGGGTGTGTTGCGCGTCACATTTTTGTACTGGAGGCTATAAGATATCTTAGGAAAAGTCCCCTTTCTTCAGTATTCATGTCATGCTAGTGAGCACAATCACAATTTAAAATCTCAGTCTAATTCATTCTTCTCTTATTCCATACCATGGACCCAAAAAGAAGAAACCATCCAGCTCCTCAACCCAAAGATCCTTTGGGCAAACATGTTTCCCATGCAGAGTTTAGAGCCACATTTATCACACTTACTCAGTCCATGGCTACATAGAATGAACTGCCACCAGTCATTCCAGCCAATCCAGTGGCCAATCCCAAAGCATCTAGGGTTCGGGACTTCACCCGGATGAACCCTCCATCTTTCCATGGATCTAAGATTCATTGACCAAGTCCAGAAGGTCATTGACATCATGGTTGTTACTTCTATTGAGATGTCGAGTTATCCACCTACCACTTACAGGATGTTGCTCATGATTGGTACAAACAGTAGAAGTCTGAGAGTTAGATGATGCAGGCCCTATCGAGTGGGAGAAATTTGTCACGGCCTTCTTAGACAGATTTTTTCCCAAGAGCTGAGGGAAGCCAAAGTTATTGAGTTCATCAACCTTAGGCAGGGGAATATGATGGTTAGGGAGTATTCTGTCAGATTTACTCAGCTAGCCAGGTATGCTCCTCATGTGGCTGCAAACAATAGGGATAAAATGACCAAGTTCGTGTCAGGGGTCAACGATAGCATGGTAAATGAGTGTAGGTCTGTCATGCTGATCGGTGATATGACCTTAGCCAGACTTATGACCCATGCCCAGCATGTAGAAGAGCAGAAGTTTAAGACTAGGAAAAGGAAAAACAAGAGAGCAAGGTCAAGTAATTTCAACTTTGCTCACCCCAATTCAGATGGAGGAAACCATTCACGGTTTCTCTCCAAGTCAGCCGTTCCAGCTCCTTACTCTACCAGCACTCCAGTACCGAAGTTTAGAGACGGTAATAGAGACAAAGATCCAGGCTCTAAATCTTAGGGCAGTGTTAACAGTGCCCGAACGAATCCCCTTTGTCAGATTTGTGGTAAGAACTACAAGGGCATTTGCAGAGCCGATAGTGATGTCTGTTTTGGTTATGGCAAGCTAGGCCACAGGATTAGGGAGTGTCTGCAGTCAAGTCTTCAGGGTCAGAAAAATTATTTTGCAGCTCAATTCGATCGCCCAAACCAGCAAGGTGCCATTTCCAGTGCTACCATTGGGCAACTCCCAAATAGACGTTATGCTCTTCATTCCTAGCAGGATCAGGAAAATTCTCCTGATGTCGTTACTGGTACATTACAGATTTTCCATGTTCATGTTTATGATTTACTAGACCCAGGTGCATCCTTGTCTTTTGTTACTCTATACATAGCAGGAGATTTCGAAATTAGTCCCAAAATTCTAGCAGAGCCCTTTTTAGTCTCTACCCTAGTGGGTAAAACCATCATAGCTTGGTGGGTATACAGGAACTGCCCGATTATGATATCTCAGAAATCCACATCATCAGATTTAGTAGAGTTAGAGATGACTGGTTTTGATTTCATTCTCAGCATGGATTGGCTTTATTCCTGCTATTCCATAGTCGACTACAGAAATAGGATAGTTCAGTTTTAGCTCCTGAATGAGACCGTCCTAGAGTGGAAAGGTAGCATTTTAGCATTTAGGGGTCAACTTATTTCCTACATTCGAGCAAGGAAAATTATTTCTAAAGGGTGTGTGTATCATCTCGTGCATGTTAAAGATTCCAATTATGAATCTCCCAGCCTTGAAACAGTCCCTATTGTTAATGAATACTCAGATGTCTTTCCCGAAGATCTTCCAGGCATTCCTCCCAAAAGAGAAATAGACTTCGGCATAGACCTTCTTCCGGATACACAACCTATTTCTATTCTACCATACAGAATGGCACCAGCAGAACTCAAGGAAATGAAAGATCAGTTGAAGTATCTCTTAGATAAGGGATTCATCAGACCCAGCATTTCCCCATGGGGTGCGCCAGTATTATTCGTGCACAAGAAAGACGGTTCTCTCAAGATGTGTATGGATTATCATCAACTCAACAAGGTCACGGTCAAGAACAGATATCCTCTTCCCAGGATTGATGATCTATTCGACTAAATTAGGGTACCAGTTCCTTCTCCAAGATAGACCTCAGATCAGGCTATCGTCAGCTTAGAGTTAGAGAATGTGACATTCCAAAGACAACTTTCCATGCTCAGTATGGTCACTTCAAATTTTTAGTCATGTCATTTGGTCTTACCAATGCCCCTGCAGCTTTAATGGATTTGATGAACTGTGTGTTCAAGCAGTACTTGGACATGTTTGTCATAGTCTTTATAGATGATATTCTGGTCTATTCTCGTACAGTGTGTGATCATGCAGACCATCTCAAAATTGTTCTTCAGATACTCAAGTATCACCAGTTATTCGCTAAGTTCAGAAAGTGCGAATTTTGTATAAGATCAGTAGAATTCCTTAGCCATATTTTTTTCGGTGATGGCATTAGAGTAGATCCTCAGAAAATTGAGGCAATAAAAAACTAGCCCAAACCTGTATCTCCATCAGATATCAAGAGTTTCTTAGGTTTGGCTAGCTATTACAGATGGCTTTTAAGGGATTTTCTTCTATTCTATCCTCAGAAGAAGATTAAGTTTCAGTGGTTAGATTCATGCGAGAAGAGCTTTCAAGAGTTGAAGACTCGACTTTCCTCAGCTCTAGTTCTAGCTATTCTAGATGGTTCAGATGGTTATGTAGTCTATTGTGATACATCCAGAGTGGGTTTAGGTTGTGTCCTCATGCAGCATGGTAAGGTCATAGCCTACGCCTCCAGACAGTTAAATCCACATGAGAAGAATTATCCTACTCAGGATCTTGAGTTAGCAGCAGTAGTGTTTTCCTTGAAGATTTAGAGGCATTATCTCTATGGAGTTCATGTAGATGTCTTCACAGACCATAAAATCCTCCAGTATGTCTTTTCCCAGAAATATCTCAATCTTAGCCAGAGAAGGTGGTTAGAGCTCTTTAAGGATTACAACATGAGTGTTCTTTATCATCTGGGAAAGGCTAATATTATGGACGACACTCTTAGTAAACTCTCCATGGGTAGTATTTCTCACATTGAGGGTATCAAGCAAAATATGGCTAAGGAGATCCATCAGCTTGCCAGACTAGGCGTTCGCTTAGTCGATTCTTTAGAGGGTGGTGTATATGTTCATAGTAGTTCAGATTCATCTCTAGTTTTTGAGGTGAAAGCGAAAAAAGACAAGGATCTTAGCCTTGTCAAGCTCAAGGAGTCAGTTCAGAATCAAAAAGTTAAGGTTTTCTCCCAAAAGGGGTATGGTGTTCTTCGTTGTCAGGGTCGTCTATGTGTTCTAGGTGTAGATGAATTGAGGCAATGAATTCTTACAGAAGCGCATATTGCGTGATACTCTTTTCATCCAGGGTCCACTAAGATGTACCATGACATGCGGGAGATGTATTGGTAGAGTAGGATGAAGAGAGATATTACAGAGTTTGTGTCTAAGTGCTCTACATGTCAGTAGGTTAAGATAGAGCATCAGAAACCTAGTGGTTCCATGCAAGATTTCACCATTCCTACTTGGAAGTGGGAAGAAGTAAACATAGACTTCGTGACGGGTTTGACTTGAACTCGTCATCAGCATGATTCAGTCTGGGTCATTATAGATAGAATGACCAAGTCAGCTCATTTCCTTCATTTTCGTACTTCTTATTCCATCGAGGATTATGCAAAACTATATATCAGGGAGTTAGTCAGGTTACATGGTATTCCACTATCTATCATCTCAGACAGAGGTACCAGTTCACCTCTCACTTTTGGAAAGCATTCCAAAAGGGTCTCGGTACCCAAGTCTATCTCAGCACAGCGTTTCATCCTCAGACAGATAGTCAAGCAAAGAGGACCATTCAGACTCTTGAAGATATGCTCAGGGCGTGTGCAATTGACTTCAAGGTAAGTTGGGATGACCATATGCCTTTGATTGATTTTGCATACAACAATAGTTATTATTCTAGTATTCAGATGTCTCCATTTGAATCTCTCTATGGTAGGAGATATAGATCTCCGATTGGTTGGTTTGAAGTTAGTGAGGCCTCAGTCATAGGTTCTGACTTAGTATTCAACACCTTAGAGAAAGTTCAGTTGATCAGAGAGAGACTCTGGGCTTCTCAGAGATGACAGAAGTCCTATGCAGATGTTTGTAGAAAGGATCTCGAGTTCGAGTTCAATGACTATGTCTATCTTAAGATCACTCCCATAAAGGGAGTGAAGAGGTTTGTCAAGAAAGGAAAACTCAGTCCCTGGTATGTCGGTCCCTTCAGAATTCTCTATTGCTTCGGCAAGGTAGCTTATGAGCTTGAGTTGCCTTCAAATCTAGCCTCAGTCCATCCAGTCTTCTATGTCTCTTTGCTCAAGAAGTGCATAGGTGACCCAGAAGTTGTTGTCCCTATTCATAGTATCAATATTTAGAACAGTCTCTCTTATGAAGAGATTCCAGTCAAAATATTAGATTATCAGACTTGTAGATTGAGGAACAAAGACGTCCCTCTAGTCAAGGTTCTTCGGAGAAATCTGTCTCATGAGGGAGCTACTTGGGAAGCAGAAGCAGATATGCATACCAAGTATCCTCTCCTCTTCCTCGCCAATTCAGATCAAGCTCAAGGTAATAGTTATCCTTAAGCTTATTCAGTTTTATGTTCATGTTTCCAGTATAAACTTGGTACCTATTAACCATTTCATACTCAATCATGCATTCATGTATCAAGTTATCAGTGCATCAGCTATGCACGAGTTCAATATGTTTAGCATGTCAGTCATGAGATCAAATTTCAGTTTCTTATGTTCAGTTTAGGTTCTATTGCCCTGTATCCCTTCTCAGTAAATTCTCATTCAAGGATGAATGTTCCCAAGGGGGAGATATTGTAATACCCTGTATGTTTCTAATCTAGGAAGTGAATAAGTTTTCCTACGTATGAAACCTTTTATCTTGTGAGTAGAATTTTAGTGCATGACTTACAATGAATATCCTAGCGATAATATAACTTATGATGTCTTAAGTATGCTCATATGAGTCGCTTAGAGTGATGCAAGCTAAAAGTTTTTGAATCCATCAAGTTTTAGTGTTTGATTTTGTAAAGGTCATATTTTAATTAGTATAACTCAATTTTAATGTGGTATTTTGTCTAATTTAGACCCACCAAATTGTAGAGAATTGAATTAGCTTTCTATCAATACTAATTTTTCCTTAATCCAATACCCGAGTGAAAAGTTATGCCTATTTTCGTGAGAGACAGTAAGGATAGGCAATTGGTTAGGCGCCGCCCAACCAAACATAGGCAATTGGTTAGGTGCCGCCCAAACTAGCTTGGGAAATTACCTGGGCGCCGCCTAAGTCAGTTCCAGGTGCCAAAAACACTCCATTTTGAGCTATTTAAGGGTAATTAAGTCTTTTAACACTCCTTACACGTCCCTAAACTTAAGCATACGAAATATATAGCTTGTAAACATATTAGAACCCTATTATCATCTCAATGCTTATCATCCAAGAGCACTAAAAGAGAAAAACAACTAGGTTTGCATAATTAATCTTGAAGATTCGATTTCAAGGAAATTCGTCCATCAAGCATCAAGAATCTTCTTTCTAAGGTATGCGTGAGTTGATTCATGGGCTCCTTTCGTCCATGAAGCTCAAGAACCATCTTCTAAATTATGTATTATGATGTTTATGTTGTTGGTGGTTGATGTTCATGTGGTTAGAGTTTGATGATGCCTAAGATGGGCTCTTTGTATGTTTTGTGTGAGATTTGGTGGTATTTAACGTATAAACATGTGAAATTGGTGGTTGAATGTTTGAAATCTTGATGAATCCACCTATGCCTAAGATGTGCATGTAAGGTGTTTATGGAAATACCTAACAGAATAGAAATCATGCTTTTATGACATAATAAGCCCTAAATGACAATTCCATGTTCTAAGTTTATGTTCAACGTGATCCCCATGCTATTGTCTTGAATTGAAGATGTTATATGAGATGCTCATGATATTGTTTTGATATGGAACGACCATGTTATTGAAGCCATACAAGTATATAAATGTTGTCTGCATTCCCGATGATGTGATAGTTTGTTGAGAATCATTCTTATTATGAAATCCTTACTTATGATATTGTGAATTGTGGACTCAAATCTTGTGATCAGGTCAAGTCATGTGTGTCAGTTTCCTCTTATCGAGTCCTAGGGGTATTCATACCCGAAAACTATAGTTGTGTGCCTATATCCATGTCATGTTTCTCGATATCGAAACTCAATCTATGATTCCATAGACTTCAGTCAGTCATGTGACTCAGGAAAACCTCATGATATCAGTCAGTTGTCAGATATCAGTAATATTTCGCCAGTCAACGAAATTCAATAAGATTAAGTCATGTATTGTAAGTTATTCATGTCCAGTCCCTCCAGATGGGTGAAAAGGTTAGCACCGAGTGAACCCAAGGATGGGAACTCACTTCGCAATTCAGTGTGTGATTCTTAGTAGTCATCCTTGTGTTCTACTACTATGTAGCCAGCGTAGGTTGAGACATCTTAACCCATCAGATTAGGGTTGATGAGGTGGTTTAACACGTCAGTTTAGTGTTCCCACCTTTCTCATTGAGTACCTGCTAGATAAGGGTCACTCACAGGCTGTCCTTACCTGTGGCACGATATTGACACCCCTCTAGTCGTGGCAGAGATTGGACCCCAGCTTAGCCATAACGGCATACATGGAGAATTTTGGTTAAACACTACCTTCTACAGTTTTAATATCAGTCTCAATAAAAGAACTCAGGGCGTTCTTCTGATTTTAATATATATAGGACTGTCAGATACATTCGTCCATATTATCAGTTGCAGTATTCATGACAGTTATCAGTAAACCATATATTAGCTTACAGGTCATGCTATCACGTATTCACGGTCCCAGTTTTTATATATGTGTGTTTGCACTCCCACGTTTATATTGGTCAGTCAGTGTTGTTCATGCATGAAACCCTTTATGTTCAGCCTACCTTCCTCGTATACTCAAGGCCTATGTTATGGCCTAAGCTATCGGATTCCAGAGTGCCATAGCATAGGCGCCGTACATGCCCAAGTATGCCATAGCATAGGCGCCGCCTATGCCAATGCCTTTTGTCTCTGAATCTCATATGCCATGGCATAGGCGTCACCTATGCCCAACAATGCCATGGCATAGGCACCGCCTATGCTCAACAATGCTATGCAAAAGGCGCCGCCTATGCCTAGCATAGGCAAAGCAAAAGGCGCCGCCTATGGTCACTTTTGGTCTCCAAATCCGATTCTAATCACTTCACTAGTTTGTCCCAACAACATAAGTATGGGGTGGTACCACTACTACTTGTTTATTGATCTAACTCAGGTACAATGGCACCAAAATCAAGACAAGGTAAAGAAAAAGTGCCCACCTCACAGAAAGGTAAGAAAAAAGGAAAAAAAAGCAAGCTGAATCCTCCATGCTGCAAATACCTTGACGCATTCTTGGAATCAAGTGGGGTACTTATAAGGAACTTCTGAGGATGACGACTCTGATGATGATTCCAACGCAGGGGGTATGACCCCAGACATAGAGGAGGAGTCTGACTGACCAGGTTCTTCTTATTTATTTTCCACTGAGGGCAGTGTGTCCTGTCTAAGCGTGGGGTGCTGGTATTTGTATACTATACTTCTTTATCTGCATTTGCATTTATGTTTGTTTAGTTTTTTTTAGTTAAATCTTTTTAGTAGTTAAATTTTTTTAAAATTTTTTTTTACTTAACTATCGCATGAAATTATTCTAATAGGCAGCGTGGTATTATAACAAGAGTATGTGCTAAAATCATGACTAGTGAGACGTTTAGCCTCTAATTGTGACTCACTATGTGATATTGTGTGGTTCAATTCCTTCAGTTGTTGGGTCAAGAGTCTATACTACTCCCAAAAAAGTCGACCATATGCCTTGTGTGTGTGAGATAATAGTATATTATGTGTTTGTGGCTGATGCTAGAACTTGCCTGGTATGTATGTAAAGCGAAAATAAAGAGTGCAAGTCTAGGAGATGATTTAGGCATTTCTTTGGCAGCCTGTGATTGTTTACCTTCTTTTTACCTACCCATGGACATTATCCTAGATAACCCCTTTTGAGCCTTTAGCCAATTTTCTTTGACACCCTCATATGTAAGCCTAATCTATTTTTTCTAGACCATAATTTGATCCAAATTCCTAAGTTCTTTAAAGTATAAAGTCATGTGACAAAATAAGAGGAAATTGGGTGAGTATGATACTTTAGAATGTATTGGTGCTTGAAAGTGTTATGAAAAATAATTGCTATCATAAGAGGTATGTTATGAAAAGAAAAAGGAAAGGAAAACTGAAAAGTTAGTTATGTTCAAAATTGAAAAACAAAAGAGAAGAAAAGGGGTGGTAGAATAAAAGAAAGTAGAAAAGGTTGTTTGAAAGAAAAGTGTAAATGACATAATGTGATGTATTAAAGCGCTTAGGAACATAGTCACTATTTCTGGCCAAAATCGTCCTACCCGTCCCTTAGCCTACATTACAACCAGCAAAAGACCTATTTGATCCTAAGCTTAGCATTCTGATATTTAGTGGAGCAACTAAGGGCAATCCTATGGTCACCAATTGCAGCATATGAATTCTTTGTGAGAGCGAGAGCAAGGAACTTATACCCATGTTTGAAAAATATGCTATACTTGTGAGTGATTATGTGTAATATGTTGTGAGACACACATGGTTGATGAGTATTGGGTAAGTCGTGTATGATTCTTTGTACCTAAACTTTTGAACATGAGTTAACCACCATCACGAGTCTATGTTGGAGGTTGAAGTGTTTCTACTAATGATCAGAAAACTACTCTTTGTTGATAATTGTCATGCTTGTCTTGATGAATATTTTGTGTTGTTGCTGTGAATCCCTAAGTGAATGTTGAGATGGACATGATAGTTTGTTCGAGGACAAACAAAGCTTTAAGTGTGGGGTGTTGATGATAGGCGAATTTACATGCCTAAAGTGCTATATTCTACCCATATTTTAGCTAAGTTTTGAGGACAAAATATATAATTCATGCACTTTTAGTCCTTTTTCCTGTAAGTGAGCTAACAAACGTGATTAGCAAGTTTTCAGGTATAAATGATGCATAATTCAGCATTTTATGGATAACTTGATGCCAAAGAAAGCTTCCCGAGAGGAGGAAAGAAAATCTTGGACGCCTAAGGACCAAAAGGGATGCATGGGAACCTGTCCCGGGCAAAAACAGCATTTCTGAAGACTTTGGGGACTAGCAGTAACTTATTAGGATTAGGATAATAATGTAGTAATTTATTGGGATTAGGATAATAATTCAGTTACCCAGTAGGAATGGGTTAAGTATTGCAGTAGCTTAGTAGGAATAGGATATGGGTGTTATAAATACCCTATTCTGCTAGAGATTTTTATTCTTCAATCCATCCACCATCCATCGATCCATCAAAACAATTCTCCACCACCCTCATCCCTATTCCTCTTTATTCGATTCTTTGCTTTATTAATTCATTGTTGACATTACTATTCATCTATTCAATTCTTAATTTCCGCAACAAGAGAAACGTTACTTTGCAAAGAAGTCACGCCTAACGTCTACCACACTTTACTACACAAGATCTTTATTGTGGTATAATAATAATGTCGATTGTGATTTCCTTCACACTCATGGGTAACTAAACTTCTCTGTTGGGGTTATGGAAGTCGTATGAGATACTATATATTGCTATGAGTTTGTGAATTCACGACACGTATGCTGCTTATATCATTAGTCTCTTCATCTTAATCTAAATTCTTTGTGACTGCAGACGCATAGAATACGCCAGTATAGCATTAACTTGTTCGAAAGAAAAGTTATATTTCTGGAAAAGAGATAATGTCAAGGTAATAGGGTCCCATCCCCTATTAAAAAGTTAGTGTCGTAACTGGATTAACCTCTTGGAGAATTTGTACCATTAGATACGCTTTAAGCTCGAAAGAGTTAAAGTGAAATAGTCCTTATTTAGGTCGAAAGATGCTTGGATTTACCATCGAATACAATTCCCTATAAGCACATGCATGTCTGAATTCCGCACAACTCATAGCCAATAGAGACATACAACTCATAAGGTGGACATAACACCAACTCTCAATTCTCATTGGTTAAACTCTCACCAAACATTCTTTCTTTTTGCTTTGCTATTTTCTGTTTTTACTCTATTATTTTGGTTACATTACTTGCACGTTAAAACCCCCCTTTTTACGAAACTTGCACCAAAATTCTAATAATCGTTGCTTACTTATTGACCAAGCTATTCCCTGTGGGATCGATACCCAACCCAGTTGGGTTCTATATTTGACAACAACCGCTTTACACTTCTATGAGAGCTGTAGATTGAGCGTTATCAAACGTTATCAAACAATTTTTGATAATGCTTAATCTACAGCTCTCGTAGGAGTGTAAAGCGGTCGTTGTCAAATATAGAACCCAACTGGGTTGGGTATCGATCCCACAGGGAATAGCTTGGTCAATAAGTAAGCAACGATTATTAGACTTTTGGTGCAAGTCTCGTAAAAGGGGGGATTTTAATGTGCAAGTAATGTAACCAAATAATAGAGTAAAAACAGAAAATAGCAAAGCAAAAAGAAAGAATGTTTGGTGAGAGTTTAACCAATGAGAATTGAGAATTGGGGTTATGTCCACCTTATGAGTTGTACGTCTCTATTGGCTATGAGTTGTGCGGAATTCAGACATGCATGTGCTTATAGAGAATTGTATTCGATGGTAAATCCAAGCGTCTTTCGACCTAAAAAAGGACTATTTCACTTTAACTCTTTCGAGCTTAAAGCGTATCTAACGGTACAAATTCTCCAAGAGGTTAATCCAGTTACGGCACTAACTTTTTAATAGGGGATGGGACCCTATTACCTTGACATTATCTCTTTTCCAGACATATAACTTTTCTTTCGAACAAGTTAATGCTATACTGGCGTATTCTATGCGTCTGCAGTCATAAAGAATTTAGATTAAGATGAAGAGACTAATGATATAAGCAGCATACGTGTCGTGAATTCACAAACTCATAGCAATATATAGTATCTCATACGGCTTCCATAACCCCAACAGAGAAGTTTAGTTACCCATGAGTGTGAAGGAAATCACAATCGACATTATTATTATACCACAATAAAGATCTTGTGTAGTAAAGTGTGGTAGGCGTTAGGCGTGACTTCCTTGCAAAGTAACATTTCTCTTGTTGCGGAAATTAAGAATTGAATAGATGAATAGTAATGTCAACAATGAATTAATAAAGAAAAGAATTGAATAAAGAAGAATAGGGATGAGGGTGGTGGAGAATTGTTTTGATGGATGGATGGATGGTGGATGGATTTTTAAGATCAAGGTCCAGCTTCTTGGGAGCATGGCGATATGTCCCTAATCCTGATAGAGCACAAATAGCTTCTTCGTAATTTTCAGCATCCTTACTCTCTCCATTCATGAGCACAACCGCCAATGGGTCATTAATAATTTGCTCTTCTTCAAGTAATTCTTTCTCATCATCAAAGTAAACATTAGCCACCGAAAATACGTTCAGCTCTTTGGGTTGATTCATTGATTTGCACACATCAAAGCGAACTACTTCGTCATTTATTCGGAATGAAAGCTCATTAGCTCTCAAATCAATAAGCACACTTCCCATAGCAAGGAAAGGGCTTCCCAAGATTATGGGAACCTCTGAGTCTGCCTCATAATCCAAAATAGAAAAGTCTGTCGGAAAGATGAATGAAGAAACCTTTACCAATACATCACATAGAATACCAACAGGTCGTTTTGTCGACCTATCCGCCATTACGAGACTCATATTAGTTGGAGTAGGATCTCCCAACCCCAACTTTTTATAGATAGATAATGGCATCAAATTGATGCTGGCTCCTAAATCGCATAATGCCTTGACAAAATTCAAAGATCCAACGGTGCAAGGAATAGTGAAAGCACCGGGGTCAGCCTTCTTCTGAACTATTGATCGGGTAGCGATTGCACTGCAGTGATGAACATCATCTTTCAACTCATAGCTTAATGCCCGCTTCTTTGTCAGAAGATCCTTCATAAATTTCGCATACCCTGGCATTTGTTCAAGTGCCTCCACCAATGGAACATTAATGGTCAGCTGCTTTAACATAGTCATGAATTTGCTGAACTTTGTATCATTCGCCACCTTATTCAATCTTTGAGGAAAAGGTGGTGGTGGATAAGGAATTGTTTTCTCCAGGGCTTTCTTCTTCTCTTGATTCCGTTTTTCAGCTTTTTCAGGTTGCAAATCGTGAGGGGTGACGTTATGGACGTCAGGATCAGCTACTGCGGCGTCTTCCCCTTTCGCGTGATAATCAATGTCCACTACTTCGTCAACCACTTGCTTGCCTTTTGCTGAAGTTTCCAGCACTTTTCCACTTTGGGTAGTGATAGCCATGCATGATCCATCATTCCTTGGATTTTGCACAGTATCGCTAGGTAAAGTGCCAGCCTTTCTTTGATTGAGTGCTGCTGAGAGTTGGCTTAATTGTTGCTCTATTTGCTTGATTGAAGTGGAATGAGAATCAACTAATTGCTTCATAGAGGACAAATCATTTATTACCTGCGTTACTCTTCTCGTTGCTTCCACTCTTTTCAGTAGTTTAGCCATCATGTCTTCCATACTTCCAGAACTAGATGTGGTGGTGTCACGTCTACCTGGGGGAACGTATAAACCACTCTTTTCATTCTTGTTCTTCCAACTACCTTGGTCCTTGTTTCCATATTTATCATAATAGTTCCGACCTTGGTTTCCTTGGGTATTACCTCGGTAACCCCCCTGATTGTTTAAGTAGTTGGCCTCTTCTTCCGAATTAGATTCATCTCTTCCTTTTGACGCAATAGCTTTGACTTTTTTGGTATTCCCTGATAATAAATGCTTTGTAAGAAAATCCACTTGTGTTTTTATGTGCGCCATATCTTGATCACGTTTTTCTTTTCTTCACCTTTGGTCTGCAGTCATGCCAATAGATAAAGTGGGGCTTGCTACCTCAGAATCCATGGTATGCCAAGCTCTACTTTGCTTCGTCATCCGATCTAGCATGTTACTTGCCTGACCAAAGGTGAGGTCCATAAATGATCCTCCAGCCGCATTATCCACCACTGGTTTAGTTATTGAATTCAAAGCTCTGTATAGTATCTCCATTAGGTGAACATTAGTCATATGATGGTTTGGGCACCGCGTTAGCTTCCTCTTGAACCTCTCCCATGTTTCATGAAGAGCTTCAGTTGGAAGCTGACGAAAGTTGCTGAATTCATCTCTCAATTGTGCTCTTTTGGATGGCAGAAAGAATCTTTCTAGGAAAGCGTCTCTAAATTGCCTCCAATTTGTAATAGAATCAGGGGTCAGCCCATTCAACCATAGAGTTGCCTCCCCAGATAGACACAATGGAAATAAGCGTAATCGAATTGCATTCTGACCAACGCCAGGATTGTCAAAAGACTTGCATGTAGAAATAAAGTTGATGAGATGCATATTCAGATCATCGCCTACTAGTCCACCAAATAATCCCTTGAGTTGCAATAACTGAATCATGGTGCTTGTGATGTTGAACTTGGCTCCGGGCGCTAATGGTGGAGGAGTAATAGCTCCTGTGGCTCCGGCTCCATCAAGATCATCATCATCGTCGTCAAATGCTGGTTGCATGGGTTGGCGATCATACCTAAACCTAGCTTGACGACCTCTTCTGTTGGCAGGTGTTGTGATTTCAGCATCATGCCTAGGGTTTAGTAGCTCGTCATCACCTAAATCCTCATCATCAGGATTGATTGTTCGCATAGGATTATCAATATTTTGCTTATGTACTTGGGCGGCAGCAAGAGCAGCTAGTCTCGTCTGTTCCTGTTGAGCAGCCATTCTTTCGATTTTCATTTGTGCCTCCATTCTGCCAATGCGTTGTGGTTCAGGATTAATAGGTAATAACGGTTGACCAAAACTTCGAGTATGGGGCATGCACTGAATAAAAACGTGCAGAAAACAAAAACAACAACTAAAAGTAAAAGTACGAGAATCTTTGACCAAAGGGTCTAGTAATTATCACGAACTTAATTGACACTTGTATTCCCCGATAACGGCGCCAATTTTTGATAACGCTCAATCTACAGCTCTCGTAGGAGTGTAAAGCGGTCGTTGTCAAATATAGAACCCAACTGGGTTGGGTATCGATCCCATAGGGAATAGCTTAGTCAATAAGTAAGTAACGATTATTAGACTTTTGGTGCAAGTCTCGTAAAGGGGGGGATTTTAACGTGCAAGTAATGTAACCAAAATAATAGAGTAAAAACATAAAATAGCAAAGCAAAAAGAAAGAATGTTTGGTGAGAGTTTAACCAATGAGAATTGATAGTTGGGGTTATATCCACCTTATGAGTTGTACGTCTCCATTGGCTATGAGTTGTGCGGAATTCAGACATGCATGTGCTTATAGGGAATTGTATTCGATGGTAAATCCAAGCGTCTTTCGACCTAAACAAGGACTATTTCACTTTAACTCTTTCGTGCTTAAAGTGTATCTAACGGTACAAATTCTCCAAGAGGTTAATCCAGTTATGGCACTAACTTTTTAATAGGGGATGGGACCCTATTACCTTGACATTATCTCTTTTCCAGACATATAACTTTTCTTTCGAACAAGTTAATGCTACACTGGCGTATTCTATGCGTCTGCAGTCACAAAGAATTTAGATTAAGATGAAGAGACTAATGATATAAGCAGCATACGTGTCGTGAATTCACAAACTCATAGCAATAGATAGTATCTCATACGGCTTCCATAACCCCAACAGAGAAGTTTAGTTACCCATGAGTGCGAAGGAAATCACAATCGACATTATTATTATACCACAATCAAGATCTTGTGTAGTAAAGTGTGGTAGGCGTTAGGCGTGACTTCTTTGCAAAGTAACGTTTCTCTTGTTGCGGAAATTAAGAATTGAATAGATGAATAGTAATGTCAATAATGAATTAATAAAGAAAAGAATCGAATAAAGAGGAATAGGGATAAGGGTGGTGGAGAATTGTTTTGAAGGATGGATGGATGGTGGATGGATTTTTAAGATCAAGGTCCAGCTTCTTGGGAGCATGGCGATATGTCCCTGATCCTGATAGAGCACAAATAGCTTCTTCGCAATTTTCAGCATCCTTACTCTCTCCATTCATGAGCACAACCACCAATGGGTCATTAATAATTTGCTCTTCTTCAAGTAATTCTTTCTCATCATCAAAGTAAACATCAGCCACTGAAAATATGTTCAGCTCTTTGGGTTGCTTCATTGATTTGCACACATCAAAGCGAACTACTTCGTCATTTATTCGGAATGAAAGCTCATTAGCTCTCAAATCAATCATCACACTTCCCGTAGCAAGGAAAGGGCGTTCCAAGATTATGGGAACCTCTGAGTCTGCCTCACAATCCAAAATAACAAAGTCTGCCAGAAATATGAATGAAGAAACCTTTACCAATACATCACATAGAATACCAACAGGTCGTTTTACCGACCTATCCGCCATTACGAGCCTTATATTGGTTGGAGTAGGATCTACCAACCCCAAATTTTTATAGATATATAATGGCATCAAATTGATGCTGGCTCCTAAATCGCATAATGTCTTGGCAAAATTCAAAGATCCAACGGTGCAAGGAATAGTGAAAGCACCGGGGTCATCCTTCTTCTGAACTATTGATCGAGTAGTGATTGCGCTGCAGTGATAAACATCATCTTTCAACTCATAGATTGCTGCCCGCTTCTTTGTCAGAAGATCCTTCATAAATTTTGCATACCCTGGCATTTGTTCAAGTGCCTCCACCAATGGAACATTAATGGTCAGCTGTTTTAACATAGTCATGAATTTGTTGAACTTTGTATCATCCGCCACCTTCTTCAATCTTTGAGGAAAAGGTGGTGGTGGATAAGGAATTATTTTCTCCACGGCTTTCTTCTTCTCTTGATTCCGTTTTTCAGCTTTTTCAGGTTGGAAATCGTGAGGGGTGAGGTTATGGACGTCAGATCAGCTACTGCGGCGTCTTCCCCTTTCGCGTGATCATCAATGTCCACTACTTCGTCAACCACTTGCTTGCCTTTTGCTGAATTTTCCAGCACTTTTCCACTTCGGGTAGTGATAGCCATGCATGATCCATCAATCCTTGGATTTTGCACAGTATCGCTAGGTAAAGTGCCAGCCTTTCTTTGATTAAGTGCTGCTGAGAGTTGGCTTAATTGCTGCTTTATTTGCTTGATTGAAGTGGAATGAGAATCAACTAATTGCTTCATAGAGGACAAATCATTTATTACCTCTGTTACTCCCGCGCTCATTGCTTCCACTCCTTTCAGTAGTTTAGCCATCATGTCTTCCATACTTCCAGAACTAGATGTGGTGGTGTCACGTCTACCTGGGGGAACGTATAAAGCACTCTTTTCATTCTTGTTCTTCCAACTACCTTTGTCCTTGTTTCCAGATTTATCATAATAGTTCCGACCTTGGTTTCCTTGGGTATTACCTCGGAAACCCCCCTGATTGTTCAAGTAGTTGGCCTCTTCTTCCGAATCAGATTCATCTCTTCTTTTTTATGCAATAGCATTAACTTGTTCGAAAGAAAAGTTATATGTATGGAAAAGAGATAATGTCAAGGTAATAGGGTCCCATCCCCTATTAAAAAGTTAGTGCCGTAACTGGATTAACCTCTTGGAGAATTTGTATCGTTAGATACGCTTTAAGCTCGAAAGAGTTAAAGTGAAATAATCCTCGAATAGGTCGAAAGACGCCTGGATTTACCATCGAATACAATTCTCTATAAGCACGTGCATGTCTGAATTCCACACAACTCATAGCCAATAGAGATGTAAAACTCATAAGGTGGACATAACCTCAACTTCTCAATTCTCATTGTTTAACATCATACAAAAACACTCGTTCTTTTACTTTGCCATTTTCTGCTTTACTCTCTTATTTTGGTTACATTACTTTCACAATACAACTCCCCCCTTTTTACGATACTTGCACCAAAAGTCTAATAATCGTTGCTTACTTGTTGACCAAGCTATTCTCTGTGGGATCGATACCCAACCATATCATCAACACCCCACACTTAAAGCTTTGTTCGTCCTCGAACAAACTATCATGTCCATCTAAACATCAACTTAGGGTTTCACAGTAACAACACAAAATATTCGTCAAGACAAGCACAACAATTATCAACAAAGAGTAGTTTTCTGATCATTAGTAGAAACACTTCAACCTCCAACATAGACTCGTGATGGTGGTTAATTCGTGTCCATAAGTTTAGGTACAAAGAATCATACACAACTACCCAAAACTCATCAACCATGTGTGTCTTACAATATATCACCCATAATCACTCAAGAGTATTGTATAAATTTCGCACATGGGTATAAGATTATCCTTGCTCTAACTCTCACAAAGAATTCATATGCTCCAACTGATGACCATAAGCTTGCCCTTAGTGTAATGCTTCACTAAATATCAGAATGCTAAGCTTAGGATCAAATAGGTCTTTTACAGGTTGTAATGTAGGCTAAGGGACGGGTAGGACTATTTTGGCCAGAAATAGTGACTATGTTCCTAAGCGCTTTAATACATCACATTATGCCATTAATACTCTCCTTTAAACAACCTTGCTACCTTTCTTTCGTCTATCTCCCCTTTTCACCTATTTTGCCATTCAAGCATAACTATCTTTTTATTTGCTCATAAACACAATTTATCTTTTTGTTTTTCTATTTTTTTTTCTTTTTCTTCTCTTTTTTTTTATAACACACCTCTATAATAGCCACTCTTTTCATAACAATTTCAAGCACCAATACATTCTAAAGCATCTCACTTGCCCAATTTCCTCTTATTTTGTCACATGACTTTACACTTTAAAGCACTTAGGAATTTGGATCAAATTATGGTCTTAAAAAAATGGATTAGGCTTACATATGAGCCTGTCAAAGAAAATAGGCTAAAGGCTCAAAAGGGGTTATCTCGGATGATGTCCATGGGTAGGTATAAAGAAGGTAAACAAGTATAGGTTGCCAAAGAAATGCCTAAATCATCTCCTAAACTTGCACTCTTTATTTTCGCTTTACATACATACGAGGCAAGTTCTAGCATCAGCCACAAGCACAGAATATACTATTATCTCACACACACAAGGCACATGGTCGACTTTATTGGGAGTAGTATAGACTCTTGACCCAACAGGTGAAGGAATTGAACCACACAATTATCACTCAATGAGTCACAATTAGAGCCTAAACATATCAATAGTAATGATTTTATCATAGACTCTTGTCATAATACCATGTTGTCTATCAAAACAATTTCATGCAAAGTTAAAAAAAAACATTTAGCTACTAAAAAAACACAAACAAACAAACATAAATGCAAATGCAGATAAAGAAGTATAGTATGCAAATACCAGCACCCCACACTTAGATGGGACACACTGCCCTCAGTGGAAAATAAATAAGAAGTACCTGGTTGGTCGGACTCATCCTCTATGTCTGGGGTCATACCCCCTACGTCGGAATCATCATCAGAGTCGTCATCCTCAGAAATTCCTCATAAGTACCCCACTTGATTCCAAGAATGCGTCGGGGTATTTGCAGCACGGAGGATTCAGCTTGCTTTTTTCTTCCTCTTTTCTTACCTTTCTGTGAGGTGGGCGCTTTTTCTTTACCTTGTCTTGCTTTTGGTGCCATTGTACTTGAGTTAGATCAATAAACAAGCAGTAGTGGTACCACCCCACACTTATGTTGTTGGCACAAACTAGTGAAGTGATTAGAATCGGATTTGGAGACCAAAAGTGACCATAGGAGGCGCCTTTTGCTTTGCCTATGCTTGGCATAGGCGGCGCCTTTTGCATAGCATTGTTGAACATAGGCGGCGCCTATGCCATGGCATTGTTGGGCATAGGCGGCACCTATGCCATAGCATATGAGATTCAGAGACAAAAGGCATTGGCATAGGCGGCGCCTATGCTATGGCATACTTGGGCATGGGCGGCGCCTATGCTATGGCACACTAGAATCCGAGAGCTTATGCCATAGTATAGGCCTTGCCTTGTTTGTGGCCTAGTTTTACATAGGCCTAGCCTTGTTCGTTGCCTATATTTTCATAAGCAATACCCAATCCATAGCCTTTTGCTTCTTCATTCCTAACTTACCACCTTCAACATGCAATACTTCCAAATCAAAATTTGAAACCAATATTCTCCTTTATACCTCTTGTAACTAAACTTGCTCAAAAACAACAAAAACGATTAGAACGATGGGTTGCCTCCCATCAAGCGCCTTAGTTTTGGTCGTGGCACGACTCTTCTTTTTGGATTTTTTTTTTATTTATCAAAAGCAAAACACTTAGTAGAACAAGACAAAAAATTGAAAAATGATGGGTTGCCTCCCATCTAGCGCTTGATTTATTGTCGCGGCATGACATAGCTATCTCGATTACTTAGACTTCGTCGAGATAGATGGTGTATCATTTTCTGAATGGATTCAGACGACGCTGATACTTACTTGTAGGCATGTAATCTTCTTCGATATGGCTCTTGTGCATACATATCCCAGGAGGAATACCAATTATATCATCAATAGTCCAACCCATAGCTCTCATGTATCTCTTTAGAGCAGAGATGAGAGCCTCTATGTGTTGTTCACTTAAATCATCCGCCACACTCACCGGAAGTATATTTCCACTTTCCAAGAACTCATACCTTAGATAATCGGGGAGCTCTTTCGATTCTAGCATTGGTGGCTCTTCGATAGAAGTCTTCGCTTTTGGTGAAGATCGATTAGTAAGATCAAGGTCCAACTGCTTAGGATTATGAGAATAGGACCCTATCTCTGTTAGAGCATACATAGTTTCTTCATAACCTTCATCATCCTCATGCTCAACGTTCAGTAGCGCGGCAGACAATGGCTTGACAGTAAGCTGTTCCTTTACAGATAATGCTTTCTTATCCTCATAATGAACATCAGCTATAGAGAACACGTTCAGATCTTTGGGTTGCTTTATTGATTTGCACAAATCAAAACGAATCACTTCGTCATTCATTAGAAATTAAAGCTTATTATCTCTCATGTCAATAAGCACACTTCCAGTTGCGATAAAGGGTCATCCCAAGATTATGGGAACTTTCGAGTCTACCTCACAATCCAGAATCACAAAGTCTGCAGGAAAGATAAAGGTGGAAACCTTCACCAACACATCATTCAAGATACCCATAGGTCATTTTACCGACCTATCTGCCATTACAAGCCGCATATTGGTTGGTGTAGGGTCTCCCAACCCTAACTTTCTGTAGATAGATAGTGGCATCAAATTGATGCTAGCTCCCAAATCGCACAATGATTTGGCAAAATCCAATGATCCAATTGTGCAAGGAATAGTGAAAGCTCCAGGATTTGCCTTCTTTTGAACTAGTGATCGGGTAGCAATTGCGCTGCAATGATGAACAGTATCTTTCAACTCATAGCTTGCTGCCTGGTTCTTTATCAATAGGTCCTTCATAAATTTTGCATACCCAGGCATTTGTTCTAGTGCCTCCACCAACGGAATATTAATGGTCAGCTGCTTTAACATCGTCATGAATTTGTTGAACCTTGTATCATCCGCCTGCTTCTTCAATCTTTGAGGAAAAGGTGGTGGTGGATATGGAATTATTTTCTCCATGGTTTTCTTCTCCTCTTTCTTCTGAATTTTGGTAGTTTCAGGCTGCAACCTACTAGGGGTGACGTAATGGACGTCTTGGTCAGCTTCTATGGCATCATCATCTTCCTTATTTTCATCCACTTGCATTCTTTGGGATGAATTTTCCAGCACATTACCACTTCTTGTAGTAATAGCCATGCATGATCCGTCATTTCTTGGATTTTGTACAGTGTTGCTAGGTAAAGTGCTAGCCTTTCTTTGATTTAGTGCTGCTGAAAGTTGGCTCAATTGCTGCTCTATTTGCTTTATTGAAGTGGAGTGTGAGTCAACCAATTGCTTTATTGAGGACAAATCATTTATTACCTCTATTACTCCCGCTCTGGTTGCCTCCACTCCTTTCAATAATTTAGCCATCATATCTTCCATATTTTCAGAACCAGATGCAGTGGCGTCACGTCTTCCTGGGGGAACATACAAACCACTATTTTCATTTTTGTTCTTCCAACAACCTTGATCCATGTTTCCAGATTTACCATAATAGTTTCGACCTTGGTTTCCTTGGGCATTGCCTCGGAAACCCCCCTGATTGTTCAAGTAGTTGGCTTCTTCTTCCGAATCAGATTCGTCTCTTCCTTTAGACGCAACGGCTTTGACTTTTTTGGTCTTCCCTGATAATAGATTCTTTGTAACAAAATACACTTGTGTTTTCATGTGCGCCATGTCTTGATCACGTTCTTCTTGTCTTCTCCTTTGGTCTGCAGTCATGCCAACAGATAAAATGGGGCTTGCTACCTCAGAATCCCTGGTATGCCAAGCTCTACTTTGCTTCGTCATCTTTTCTAGCATATTGCTTGCTTGACCAAAGGTGAGGTCCATAAATGATCCTCTAGCCGCATTATCCACCACTGGTTTAGTTATTGAATTCAAGGCTCTGTATAGTATCTCCATTAGGTGAACATTAGTCATATGATGGTTGGCACCGCGTTAGCTTCGTCTTGAACCTCTCCCATGTTTCATGAAGAGCTTCAGTTGGAAGCTGACGAAAGTTGCTGAATTCATCTCTCAATTGTGCTCTTTTGGATGGCGGAAAGAATCTTTCTAGGAAAGCGTCTCTCAATTGCCTCTAATTTGTAATAGAATCAGGAGTCAGCCCATTCAACCATAGAGTTGCCTCCCCAAACAGAGACAATGGAAATAAGCATAATCGAATTGCATTCTGACCAACGCTAAGATTGTCAAACGACTTGCATGTAGAAATAAAGTTAATGAGATGCATATTCGGATCATCGCCTGCTAGTCCACTAAATAATCCCTTGAGTTGCAATAACTGAATCATGGTGCTAGTGATGTTGAACTTAGCTCCGGGCGCTAATGGTGGAGGAATAATAGCTCCTGTGGCTCCGGCTCTATCAAGATCATCATCATCGTCGTCAAATGCTGGTTGCATGGGTTGGCGATCATACCTAAACCTAGCTTGATGATCTCTTCTGTTGGCAGGTGTTGTTATCTCAGCATCGTGCCTCGGGTTTAGTAACTCATCATCACCTAAATCCTCATCATCAGGATTGATTGTTCGCCCAGGATTATCAATATTTTGTTGATGTACTTGGGCGGCGGCAAGAGCAGCTAGTCTCGCCTGTTCCTGTTGAGAAGCCATTCTTTCGATTTCCGTTTGTGCCTCCATTCTGCCAATGCGTTGTGGTTCAGGATTGATAGGTAATAATGGTTGACCAGAACTTCGAGTATGGGGCATGCACTGAATAAAAACCTGCAGAAAACAAAAACAAAAACTAAAATTAAAAGTACGAGAATCCTTGATCAAAGGGTCTAGTAATTATCACGAACTTAATTGACACTTGTATTCCCCGGCAACGGCGCCAATTTTTGATAATGCTCAATCTACAGCTCTCGTAGGAGTGTAAAGAGGTCGTTGTCAAATATAGAACCCAACTGGGTTGGGTATTGATCCCACAGGGAATAGCTTGGTCAATAAGTAAGTAACGATTATTAGACTTTTGGTGCAAGTCTCATAAAAAGGGGGGCTTTTAACGTGCAAGTAATGTAACCAAATTAATAGAGTAAAAACAGAAAATAGCAAAGTAAAAGAACGAGTGTTTTGTGCGATGGTAAACAATGAGAATTGAGAGTTGGGGTTATGTCCACCTTATGAGTTGTACGTCTCTATTGGCTATGAGTTGTGCGGAATTCAGACATGCATGTGCTTATAGAGAATTGTATTCGATGGTAAATCCAAGCGTCTTTCGACCTAAACAAGGACTATTTCACTTTAACTCTTTCAAGCATAAAGCGTATCTAACGGTACAAATTCTCCAAGAGGTTAATCCAGTTACGACACTAACTTTTTAATAGGGGATGGGACCCTATTACCTTGACATTATCTCTTTTCCAGACATATAACTTTTCTTTCGAACAAGTTAATGCTATACTGGCGTATTCTATGCGTCTGCAGTCACAAAGAATTTAGATTAAGATGAAGAGAATAATGATATAAGCAGCATACGTGTCGCGAATTCACAAACTCATAGCAATAGATAGTATCTCATACGGCTTCCATAACCCCAACAGAGAAGTTTAGTTACCCATGAGTGCGAAGGAAATCACAATAGACATTATTATTGTACCACAATAAAGTTCTCACATTGGGAATAGGGGTAAGAATGGAGTGAATTCCTTGTTGAGTAACGTTTCTCTTGTTGGGGAGATGAAGAATCGAATAGATGAATGGAAGAAGAATAAAAAGTAGAATTAATTGTAAGAATGGAGAATGTAAGAATTGTAGAAGAATGAATAAAAATCTCTAGCAAGATAGGGTATTTATAACACCCATATCCTATTCCTACTAAGCTACTGCATTACTTAACCCATTCCTACTGGGTTACTGCATCATTATCCTAATCCTAATAAATTACTGCATCATTATCCTAATCCTAATAGGTTACTGCTGATCCCCAAAGTCTTGAGAAATGCTGTTTTTGCCCGGGACAGATTTTCCATGCGCCACCTTTGGTCCTTGGCGTCCAAGCTTTGCTTTCCTCCTTTCGTGAAGCTTTCTTTGGCATCAAGTTATCCATAAAATGCTGAATTCTGCATCATTTATACCTGAAAACTTGCTAATCATGTTCGTTAGCTCACTTACAGGAAAAAGGACTAAAAGTGCATGAATCATATATTTTGTCCTCGAAACTTAGCTAAAATATGGGTAAAATATAGTACTCTAGGCGTGTAAATTCGCCTATCATCAATACTCAGTACTCCAATTGTACTGATGCATTTGTGCTATGGTGCTTTCTTTTCATGTTACACCATAGGTTTCGAGACACGAGCTCCAGCCCAGCAGTAGCGGTAGCATTCCAGTCGTAGAAACACAGTGTGTCCTCATTGATTCGAGGACAATATGATTTGATACATTTATTTATTTATTTCTTCAGTTTAATTTTACGGAGTTAGTTGGAGACATGTTCCTTCAACTCCTTATTCAGATAGTTTAGAGGCTTTCAGATTTATGTTCAGATTTACGTTCAGACTTAGCTTTCAGATTGAGTTGTTTTGGGTATTTTCACCCATATGGTTTTATTCAGTTGAACCTTATGGCCTTACAGTTTTATGTATTTCGCATTATTATATCATAATTTGCAGTATACAGGTACAGATATTAGTCATGGGTTAGCTTGTGGTCCCTCGGGGTCATGAGCACCGTGTAACATTCTGGTTCAGCGAATCAAGGTATTACAGGTGGGTGGCTTTGGTCTTTGAGTGTAGGTTACTACTAGGCGGGTACCCTATTCCAGATTTCATTTTTCTTATTCTTATTGCTTATGGCTCTTAGTTCCCCTATCCTGTATTGCTCTGAGTTCTATTTTACTATTTCTGATTCTTTACTCCTATTAAGCCACTCATCCTGCTTTACATTTCATTACGACTTTTGTTTACTATTTTTATCTTGAGCCGGGGGTCTATCGAAAATAGCCTCTCTACTTCTTTGAGGATAGCGGTATGGACTGCATACATTTTACCCTTCCCAGACCCCACTGTATGGAAATACACTAGGCTTCTTGTTATTGTTGTTGGTGGTGATATATATGTTATATGGTGATACATATAAAAAAAGTGATACAATTGAAACTAACAAGATATTTATTTAAAGAAATAATAGATTCTCTTCTATTCATTGTATTCTTTTATTTAAGGAAACATATCTAATTTTTCTCTTTTTTAGATTTAGTTGAGGTGTTTTAGTTATGTTTCTCTTTTTCGTCTTTAATTATGTAAGGTATGTTTTTTTGGTCTTTTTTCTCTTTTTTGTCTTTAATTTTGTGTTTAATTTTAGTCTGCTTTTTTTAGATTTAATTTTAATTATATTTCAATTCTGTTTTTAGTCTTTTTTAAAAAAATATTATTACTTTTGTTTCCTACACTGACTACACCATTATCTTTCATTAATAACATATGAATCACCCAATAATTGAAATAAATAATTGTATCTACCATATGAATCACCATAATACCATATATATATCACCTATTAATATCATATAAATACCAATAATTGAAATAAATAATTGTACATACCATATGAATCACCATAATACCCTATATATCACCTATTAATATCATATGAATCACCCAATAATTGAAATAAATAATTGTATCTACCATATGAATCACCATAATACCATATATATAAATCACCTAATAATTGAAATAAATAATTGTATCTACCATATGAATCACCATAATATCATATATATCACCCATTAATATCATATGAATCACCCAATAATTGTATCTACCAGATGAATTGTCATAATACAATATGTATCAACCATTAATATCATATGTATTACCCGTTAAAATCATACAAAATATATCTATCGTATGAATCACCATAATGCCCATATAATGATATCATATTTATCATTCATATGAATCACCATTAAAAAAAATAAACATGTATGAATAACTAAATAAATTTATATATGCATCAATAGATTTTTTTAAAAAAATGGGAGAGATTTTAGGAGAGGAAAAAAAAGTTGCATGCATTAAAGAATGAGAAAAAATCAGGAAGGAATATGATTTAAGCATTAATGGAAGAGAAAAAATCAGGAAGGAAGATGATTTAATTGTTGATAATTAATTAGGGAGATATTTTAGGGAAAAAAATCTTGAATGAGTTAATGATGGAGTAAAAAATAAGATGTGCGATTTTCTTGATATGTATAAGAGTAAAACTAAAAAATGAGATTTTATGTAAATATTAAAAAGTACGGATATTAGGTAATATAATCTCTTAAGTATTGGAATTGTGTAATTTATCCTTTTTTTTAATAAAATAGTTTCACCCAAAATCTAACAATTTGAACCCTAAATTCTAAAAGAAAAACTTAGGAACATAAGAAATTAAATAATGATGGTTTTGCTCATTTTTTTTCACGTTTTCTTGTTAGAGTGAACTTTTTAAAATTGTTTTACCAAACTAAGTACAACGAGCATAAAAGTCTCGGATCAAAGATCTATAAACTATATAGGCATCTTTTGAATTTGTTCTTATTCTGTGGTATTCATTCAAGTGATGACTGTAAAACTAAAGATCTAGCACAGACGAAGAATAAGAAGAGGAGGAGCAGTTTTTCAAAAACCACTGAGGTTGGTATACTACTAAAAGGAACAGTTTTTGCAATCACCAAAAAGCAACCACCGTTGATGTTCGCAAAAAGCGACCACTTGTGGTTTTTTTTTTCAATTTTTTAAAAATCTTAATTAAAAATCATTGCATGTGGTCGCTTTTATATTTTAAAATTATGAAATAATCATTTTTAAATCTTCTTAAATTTTTATATTAATTATTGTGCTTTTTAAAAATAAAAGTGACCAAAAGTGGTCGGTTTTCATTAAAAAAAATGGGTCAAAATCATTTTTCCTCCCTAACTTTGTCTTAAAAATCAAACTGTCCCCTCAACTTTGAACAATAATCACTCCCCCTTTATCCTAATTGACTTTTGAAAATTTCTATTTTACCCTTTATCATCAATTTTTTATTTCTTTTTTTAACTTCTTTAAAATCATCATATTTTCATTTTAAAAAAAATTCATATAAAATTTTTTTCATAAAAACATATACATTATTCATATAACAAAACTTTCATAAAAACATAACATTATCTTCTAGAAAAAAAAAGTAAGAAATATATAAGCTAATGATGATCTTTATGAAGTAAATTAGCATAATAAGAAAATTAGTTTTATTAATAATAATCAAAACTATAATATTTATTTTAACAAGTGAAAATAATAACTACTACTAATTTTATAAACACATTTCAATGCAGAAAATACAAACAATAAATGAAAGAGATAAGTCTCTAGTACCATACCGAAGTATGGTCAAAGTTGTTACGACACACTTCAACTTCACAGGGGTCCTACTATTCCTTGAACTTAAATTTAACGTATTTTTATCATTTTTTGTGCTAATGTGGCACCTTTATTACATAAAATGGAGCCCATATCAAAGGTGTCATGCCATCTAAAATGAATGACAAAAGGTATCACGTTAGCTAAAAATATTGACAAAAATAAGCTAAAATTTAGTTTAAGGGGTAATAGGACCCCCATAAAGTTGACGTGTGTCGTAGCAAATTTGGTCATTGTGCAGGGATACTAAATGTTTTTTTCTCAAATAAAAATAAGGTCAAATTTTAAAGATTATATTTATTTATATAAATTATAAGATATGTAATACTCTATTCATCACGGCTTATTTACTAATATAGACAATAGATAATATCATTTCTTATTACTTGATCCTCATGCTAAAAATAAATGTTTTATTTTATCTGCTCAATTTGTGAAATCAAGAGAATTATATTGTGTTTCTTTTCTACCCTTTAGTGTTAAATAACGATATAAAGTAACAGTATAGACAAATTTAAAGTTTCAAATTATCATTAATAAGGTTAATTTAGCAAAATATACCTCTAAGTAAAATTTTCTTAAGGATTGTGTTATATCAACAAAAAGTTAAGTAATACAAAACAAATTTAGTAAGAGGGTGATAAAACACAAAAATATACGCACATGCATGTACATACATATGTATATATACACACGTAGGGGTGAGTTGCTGGGAAACAAGTTATTCCGAGATTAGTTATTAAAAAATAAGTTGTACTAACATGTATGTGTGATAACTTATCTTATCACTATGGTATAAATAGTGCGAAAAATAATTTTGAGACTACCTAATACATCTAATTAAACGCAGGATAAATAATCATGAACTTTATCTCTGAATTATTATAATTATACCTCACACCAAATGACTCTTTAATACATATAATACTAAAATAACGATCTTAAAAAATAATATTGAATTTTGTTATAAATTTATAAAAACATATTAATTTGCGTATAAAGTTAATAAACTTAAATAAAATGCTACAAATATCCATGTTAAAAAAAATTCGTTACATATAACATAAAAAAATATGACATAAATATAGAATTAAAATCATAAGGACAAAATGGATATTGCATGGGATAATGTCACGACCTGACCTGAGGCCCTGGTCGTGATGGGCATCCCGAACCACCAAGGCCCGAGAGACCCCTTTCTCTGCCCAACCCACTAGTGATATTGTCCTCTCTGGGCCCAGGCCCGCACGGCTTTAAAATGTGTCACTAGGGAAATAGGCTTTCTTACTTATATACCCAACATCCCTTCTGTGTTTTGCTGATGTGGGACTCCTTCCTAAGTTGTGGTGTTACATACACCCCCCTTTATGGACTCAGCGTCCTCGCTGAGGTTTGCCCAACCGAATGGGATTTACCTAGACTCAGGACTGAGGTTTGCCCCGCCTTATCGGGATTTGCCAACACTCAATTTGAACTCTGGCCCACATCAACAGGGAGGAAACAGGAGCAGCTTTGATACCATTCTGTTATGACCCGACCTGAGGCCCTAGCCGCGATAGACATCCCAAACCACTAAGGCCCAAGATACCCCTGTCTCTGCCTTACCCACTAGTGATATTGTCCGTTATGGGTCTAGGCCCGCACGGCTTTAAAATGCATCACTAGGGAGTAAGACTTTCTTACTTATATACCCAGCATTTGTCCTGTGTTTTATCTATGTGGGACTCCTTCCTAAGTTGGGGTGTTACAGATAAAGGGGAAGTATGATTATTGTTCAATGTTTAGGGGGTGTTTGATTTTTTAATCAAAGTTAGGGTGTGAAAATGATTTTCATCCTTAAAAAAATTTAAAAAGTAAATATTTTAAAAAAAAAAAGTGATCACAAGTGGTCACTTTTTCATTAAAAAAATAGAAAAAATATTTCAATTATTATATGTAAAACCAATATATTTTTATTATTTATATAAATAAAAAATTTGTTAATATTTAAAATTTGTAAAAAAACTATATTAAAAAATAAATCAAGAAATATATTAAATAAAAATAAATAAATGACGTTAAACATAATTTTTATTTTTCACCTATGCTTGAATAAAATAAATATTTTTCATTGAGAATATATATACTCATACACACACACACACACACATATATACATATATATATACCCGTATATCTTGTGTCGTATTTATGTATTAGTTAAAAGCTAATTGAATGTATACAAGTATGTTGAATACATTGATATCATACGGTAGAGGTAATAATATACTATTGGAGTTATCATAATGTAAGGTACTAAATTGATAATTCACCAGATAGTATAATCTAAGAAATAAATACTCCAAGCCAAATCCCCCTAGGTGTAGATCTCTCTCCAGGATTTGGAACTTCATCTCCCAGGGAATTACCCTGTGTAAGCTGGGAGCCCAATGGATAGTCAAGGATGGAAGACATGTCAACTTTTGGATGGACAGATAGATCCCCAACCTCCTCTTCCTCAGATCCATTATCCATGGCCCCCTCTCCAATTTTGCGGCCAATTTGACCTTAGCTTAAGTCTGGAAAGATAGAACCTAGGACTTCTCTAACCTTTCTTTCCATCTCCCTACTGATCTCATTACCAACATTCAAAGATCCTTTACCTGGAATCCCAACCTCAGACATGATAAGATCATTTAGAGTCTTTCAGGCAGTGGGTGCTTTACCACAAGTTCCATGTATAACCTTCTCTCCTCCCAGTCCACAGAAACTTTTAAGGGACAATCCTCCATGTGGATTTAGAAAGCAAATGCCCCCCTAGAATAAAAACCTTTTGTGGCTACCCATCATGACAGGATTCCTACCTCACGTTATCTTTATAGACTAGGGATTATTCATAGTCCTGCCTGTAAGTTTTGCCACTCTCCTATCGAAGACCTTATGCATATCTTCTTTAAATGCACTATCGTCAAGGACTTCTGGGATCAGTTACTGGCTTCTAATTCCAACTCCTTTGGACTGAATAAAACCTGTTTTTACCCCCAGAACTGGGCCTCCTCCTGGTCTAAACTACCCCAGAAAAAAATTGACAATAACCTTTTTTGGCATGATATCATCCTCTTCACATTTGGTCTATTTTGGAAAAGTAAAAACCAAAACCTCATCAAGAACCTTTCTAAGCTCCCCTCCTGGAAGGATATCTACGATGAAACCCTGGAATTTATCACCCTTGTCTCCCCTAACAGCCTGGATAGAAAGACTTTGGACATCCACCTCAAATGGATTAGTCCTGCCTAGGACTCTTTTATTCTCAGCACCGATGGTGCTTGCAAAGGGAACCATGCTAAGGGTGGGATTGGGGGGGTTATCTGCAGCTCCAATGGTAGCTGGCTTCTGGGGTTTGCGAAAGCTTATCCATGGTCCACCAATAACCATATAGAACTTATGGCTCTGTTGAAGGGACTTAAATTAGTTGAGGAGAACAACTATATGCCTATTGAGATTTACACTAATTCCATAGAAGTCATTAAATGGCTTACCCATGGTAACTTACTGCTTGACTCCATCATTGTTGATTGCAGGTCAAGACTAAGAGGACTAGGAAGACCCAAGGTGGTACACTTCTTTAGGGGGCAGAATGGAGTCGTTGATACTATGGCTAAATTAGGATCCCAGATAGAAGTCCAACCTGGAAGCAACCCTTTTGAAGTTCCCCCAATGTGTGCGCAAAGAGCCTTATGGGCAAACATGATGGGAACTTTTTTTGTAAGATCTTTAAATGAAAATTATGATTCCCAGGGCATGGGCTCTAACTTTTGCTATGTAATTGAACCAGACTAAACTTGGGATTTTTGCCCCCCTTTCTTATTTAATTCAATATTTTTCAATAAAAAATACATTAAATTATGAGGTAATATACTCGTGCATGGGATGTATAGATAACGTACTCAAAGGTTGATATATATATATATATATATATATATATATATATATATATATATATATATATATATATATATATGTATGTATATATATATCATATAGTGATCGATGTACGAAGTAGTCAAAAACTAACTGAATCTATCTAAATATATTGAATAGTAAGCTAAGATCATACAATATCGCTATTAATAATATACTGTTGAAGTTATAATAATATAATACCGCTAAATTTATCAGATTATATATATATGTTGTGCATGGGGTAATTATATACTCATGTATATGTGATATATATAGTACGTATCTAGAACGTGATAATTGATAGTAAGTGTATCTGTGTCCGTATGCATGTGTGTGTGTGTGTGTGTGTGTATATATATATATAAGAATATATGTATGTATATATATATATATATAGTATATATGTATGTATATCTCGTGTGTTGCAAAATGTCAAAAGCTAACTTAATGTATCCAAGTATATATTAAATACTTTGATATGAAATGATTGAAGTAATAATATACTGTATGTTGAAGTCATATTAATGTAAGCTAATCAAATTAATCGATAACTCATCAAAGTATGTATGGAATATGTTGCATTATGGGTAATGTACTCATGTATGTGATGCATATAGTACAGATTTAGAACCCAATAGTCGATAAAGTGAGTATGGGTGTATATATATGCGTGTTTGTATTTGTATATTACAATCGATCGATTGAGGTTATAATGTTCTGTTGAAGTTATAATAATGTAAGATAAACTAGCCAACGATTCATCTGAGTACATATGAAATACGTTATATTATGATTTAATATATTCGTGTATTTGATGTATATATATAATGTATTATAATCTGATAGTCGATAGAGAGAGAGTGTGTGTGCGTGTAGGTATATATAATATATATTATGTAGTGATGTATGTAGTCAAAATCTTACATATATACATACATACATATATATATATATATATATGTATGTATGTATATCTCATGTGTGGTGATGTACGTAGTATGTAGTCAAAACTAAAACTAACTAAATCTAACTAGTCATATATTGAATATGTCGATATCATACGATCGATCGATTGATGTAATAATATATTGCTGAAGGTATAATAACGTAAGATAAACTAGCCGATAGTTCATTTGAATATATGTGAAATACGTTGTATTATGAGGTAATATACTCGTGTATGTGATGTATGTAGTACATATTTGAAAGCTGATAGTCAATCGAATTTATGAGATAATTCATATGATTAATACACTGTATTACGAGGTATATAACATTGTATTTAAAAGCTAATAAACCAAAATTCATCCTCATTTATGAAATACATTAATATTATTATACGATTGAGAAAATATACTACTCGAGTTAGTGTGATGATAAGATAACTAATTATCCGGTTTATATATACAATGCATTAAATTATTTTGATGTTATTATAAATATTATATAATTTATTAAAATTTTAATTTTTGTAATAAAAAGCGAGCACAAGTTCTCGTTTTTTGAATAATTATTCTTCTAAGAAAAATAAACTGACATGTTTCCCAAAAATTTTAGTAAAAATTACATATATAACGAAATGTTTACTAGTATTTACTAAAAATCTTAACTATTTTCAAAATTTCATTAAATCCCAACATTTAGCCTTTGAAGATACATATAAGTTAAGTTAGATTCGTCCTACTGATACAAGTATTTGTTAAATTAATTAGCATGTTTTAAGAGATTAGTTAAACTAATTTGCATGTTATAAGAGATGTAACAGCTAAACTATCATTAATATAGCAATTAACCTAACTAATTATGGAAAAAACTAAATAATATCCCACGATATATGGTAATTTGTTAGTTATTCAACCATTTTAATCAAGAACCTTTCCATAATCAGTTTTCAGGTTGCAAAAGTTTCATACATTCCATAAAAAAAAAATTCATACGACCTTTTTGTTTGTTTGTTGATTTTCTTTCATCAATTGCAATGAAAGTTCATACGTTTCATCAAAAAAAAATTATAGGACCTCTTTTTTTTATTGTTAATTTTTTTCATCAATTGCAATGAATATTTCAGTGTTCTTATGTCATTCTGGCGTTTGAATTAAGAATATTATACCATAATCTGTCAATCCCCTTTCGTTGTCGTTGTTCGATATGAAGGGGAACAAGATCATTACAGGTTGCAAATATAGTGAAGTTAAGGTTGGATAGATCTATAAAAACAAGTGTACTGTTATTTCAGTTATGACATGGAATGCCATTGAGCATTCCTTGCAATTGATCTGACAAAAAAGATCTGTATCTCGTTTATGCAAAAAAAAGATCTAACAAAAAACAATTTGTATCTTGTTTAACGTTTCAAAAGTAGTTATTTGTCTCTTGTTTATTCTATGTATCAACGTAAAATTAATTGATGTTTTACGTAATTTTATTTTTATTTTTATTTTTATTTTTTTTATTTTTAGTAGGCTTCTTTTATGTCATCCATCCCCCCTATTTGCTATTCTTTATCTTGAGCTGAGGGTCTATCGAAAACAGTCTCGCTACTTTTTTAGAGGTAGCGGTATGGACTGCGTACATCTTATCCTCCCCAGACCCCACATTGTGGGAATACACTGGATTGTTGTTGTTGTTGTTGTTATTTTTAGTCGGCTGAGAGACATATTTGGTCTAACTAGATACATTTTTCCTTTATCTTGTATCTCTGGTTCGGGTTGTGTATATATATGTATCTCTTGGTGTTTTAGTTTTAGTGATATCAGCATACTAAAAATACATATTAGTAGTGTTAGAGATACATATTGTGCATGATTGTACATATATGTATCTTTCGTTATTTTATTTTTTTATGATAAAATACATCTTAATTTTTTAACATATTTCCATTGAAAATACATATAACGAACATGAGATACATCCTACAGATTCTTTTAGGTAATTTTTTCTTAATATTATTCTCATTTAAAAAAAAAAAAGAAGAATTTTGAATAGATACAAACAGACATTAAATTTCACGTAATATTTTTAGTTGTTTTCGACCTATGAACAAATAGGTGAGTGACATCAAGAATCTCAATAAAGACAGTAACCAAATAACTTTTTTCTTCCTTTATTAGTGATATACTATATTTAAGGATAATGTAATATAGGCGTTCAAGTGAATATCTATTTGTATATAGTCATTTATTATTAGGACTTTATTTGAATGAGTGGTGCAGTTGTTTTAAATTAAGAGTCCTTAGCAGTAATGACTTTAGAGTCTTATTCTCCAAAACACTCTTGTATATATATATATATATATTTATGTAACAAAACACTCTTGTATATAAATTAGGTGTATATATGTGTATCTATTGTTATTCTATATTTTTAAACAAAGATTCTTTCATATTTTGTTTCCAGTTATAAACGATTTTTACAACCTTTTTATTGCCTTTTCTTGATTTTGTTTGAAGTAATTGCAATGAATATATCAGTGTTGTTATGTCATTCCAACGTTTGGATTAACGATATAACGTACAAAGGCTAAATAATTGAATTCAAAAAAACTTACAAAATAAAATAAAATAAAATAAAATAATGTGAGATACATATAAATATAACATAACCCGATACACTATATGTATCTTTAAGCTTACTAATATGTATCTTTAGTATAGTGATTTCACTAAAACTTAAGAACAAGAGATACATATAAGACTTAAACAGATAACAATCGATACGAGATATTAAAAAAGTCACATGTATGTCTAAATATGTATCTAAGCCTAAAATTATCAAAATATAAAATAACAAAAGATACATAAATCCACAATAACACAGAATCAAATGTATAGAAGATTAAAATGTATCTGTTGTTTTACAAAATATGTATCTTTGGTATAAATAAAAATAAAAAATAGTGTGAGATACATACAAAACAACCTTGTACATAATATATATCTTTAAGCCTACTAACATGTATCTATTTAACTAAAACATATAGCGAAACAATAATATATCATGACATGCTACAACCATGCATTATAATTGGTGATAAAGTAGAAGTATTTTATCATCAAAGATACATAATATATTTTTGTAACACCCCGAGTCTGGCACCCCGGACGCTACATGATGCTAACAATCCTGAGGAACCATTAGTTAATCCATGACTGATATCTATAACTGAGCACTGAATAATAGTAATATTTTAATAACAATACAGCTGAAATAAATGCGAAAATCTTCCATAAGGTTCAAAACTGAAACATAACTGATAATGAGGTATAACAATACCAAAATTGAAATAACTGTTTGAACATGCTATAGTCTGAACATCTAGTCAAAAAAACTCTAAACTGTCTGAAAAAGGAGTTAATGGGACATATCCCCAACTAACTCCATCTATTGAAAACTGAACTAAAATAATGAAATAATCATGCTATCCTCAAATGATGAGGACTCACTTCAATCTACTGCTGCTGGCTGAATCTGAACTGCTAAGGATGCTCTGGAGCTCGTACATTTGAACTTATGGTATAAAATACCATAGCGCAAAAGAAAAGTATGTGTCAGTACGTGTAAATGTACTAGTACGCAAAATAAGGTAAGGCTGAATGCAAGGGTTCATATGCATAACTATATCTGACTGAATATCATGAGAATAACTGAATAAGAACACATGCATGACTATATAGACTGTAACTTAAATCATGAGAATTCTAAATACTGAGTATTACTAACAACATGGATTACTAATAACTGATATAACTGATACTGGGTGACTATATTTGACAGTTCTGATTCTGATGGAATTAGCCGAGTTCCATATTGAATTGAGTAATTGTATCTGGCAGTCCTGAAATATATAGAACTATCTGAGTTCTGTTACTTAGACTAAGATTGTGACTGTGGGAGGTATTCATCTAATCGATAAGCCTCTAATAAGAAATTCTAACTGAGTTGGGGTCCAATCTGTAACCCCAATTGGAAGGGTGTCAATACCGCACCACTGGTAAGGACAAGCTGTAAGTGACCTTCATCTGATAATGTCCCCAAAGGAGAATAGTGGGACCCTCATCTAGTAGTGTTAGTCCACCTCATCAACCCTCAACTATCAATGTTGATGTCTCAACCTATGTTAGCTACATAGTTTTGGAACGTAAGGATTGCTTCTAAGGGTCACACCCTCTACTATCAATGTGTGCCCTCATCCTTGGGTTTGCTCGGTGCTGAATCTTACTCCCAACAGAATAGACACTTAACTGATTATATTAAGATGAATTGGTATAAGTTCACTAAGTTTTGTTGATTGATGGAATATTACTAAAGTCTGTTAACTAACTGAGTTCATGAGATAACTATGTTTTCCTGAGTCATGTAACTGACTAAATTATACTGAGTTCTAAAACCGACTGAGAATACTACTGATCATAGTGTGACTGAGATTATCTTAAAACTGATACTGTCTCTATGCACATAGCTAATTTCTTGGGTATTGAATACCCCCAGGACTCGATAACATGAAAATAAATAGGACATGACACTTCTTGAGCCCATAACAATTGTTAACAATTCATAATACAATCATTGAGGGATTTCATGATACATTTGTTACTCATAGTCTTGTACATCAATAGGAATACATTTCAACATATCATACGTTCATAATCTAGTCTCAGGAATACTTCATCATTTTATCACAAAACATAACATTAGCATGGGAACCATTTTGAACATATAGTTATAGCTTAAGTTCATCATGTAGATCAATAAGGGTTCATAAAAATATAATTTTACTCACTTAGGCATTTTATCATACATATGGAATGCATATACTTAGGCTTAGGCATGAACATTAACACTTCTACATCATGGCTACATTAATCAACCAAATTTTATGAAATTCAATCCACATGCTAACACAATATCATGAAAACACACTAAACATTCCAACTTGGGAATCATTCAACACATCAACGTGATCATAATCAATCCACAACATGAATCTCAAAATTTATAATTTAAAATTGGCTTCTTGGACTTGAAGGAATAAAGGGATCCTTGGATGAACACTTTACATACCTTAGAACGTAAATTCTTAAGCGTTCTTGAAGGAATTCTTGAGCCTTGTTCTTGAATTCTGAAACTAGGGTTTCTTGCTTTTGAAAGAGAAAGATGAATTTTGGGAAAACTTATGTAAATAATGAAATATTTAGGTTAGTTAAGGATAAATTTCGTCTTTTAGGATGACCAGGTTCGTGGGAAAATGACCTTTTTAACCTTAAAGACGCGGTCATTTAATAATTAAAAATTGGGTATTGACACGGTTGGCGACAAGGAGCATCGATGGCATCGATGCAATACCCGATGCACAGCAACATGATCGCGCTAAGCCTCAGTATATTTGACTTTGTCAACTTGCAACAATGTTAACCAACGCGGTAGGCGATGCGGCGTGCCAAGATCGCGTTGATCCATTGTTTTGAGATACCAAACGTGGTCTAAACGAGTTCCAAAAAATTTAAAACTTGTCCAAAAATATCTTATGACCTTCTTGATCATGAATCAACAAAAATATAAACTATGAAAGGACATTAAGGTCGCGAAATGAGATTTCCAACCTTCAAAGTCCAAAAATAAACTAAGTTTGGAAACTTAGCTAGGATTTTCTAAGTCTGGGACCCCTTGACAAGCTCAAAAGACTGGATTAAGCTTAGGAATTTTGTGGGATCTTACAATATCTCCCCCTTGGAAATATTCATCCTCTAATAAGACTAACTAGGATGAGAGAAATGATAAACTAAAGTATATACTAAACATGAACATCTGAAACATGACTATATACTGACATTACTGAGATTTATATTGAGCATGCATATCTGATGCATGATTTCACGACTAAGATGATACATGAATGCATGACTGATAGTGCTGATAAACTGATCACGTATATCTGATGTGTGAATACATAGCTGGGCTGACTTATGAACATGCTCTAAACATGTGATGGTAAAGTACCAAGTTTGTAATGAAAACTGAGCATGGAGCTAAATACCAAGTTTGTAACTGAAGTTTGAACATGAAACTGAATAAGCTTAAGGAAAGCTATTACCTTGGGCTGATTTTGAGTTTGCGGAGAAGAGGTGAGGATACTTGGTCTGCATGTCTGCTTCTATTTCCAAAGTAGCTCCCTCAAAGGACTGATCCCGCCAAAGAACTTTGACTAGAGGGACTTCTTTGTTCCTTAATCTACGAGTTTGATAGTCAAGAATTTCAATGAGAATTTCCTCATATGAGAGACTTTCCTTAATATCTATTCCCTCAACAGGGACTACGACTGCTGGGTCACCTATGCATTTTTTAAGCAAGGATATATGAAAGACTGGATGAACTAAAGCTAGATCTGAAGGCAATTCTATCTCATAAGCTACCATACAAAAACGACTGAGAATTTTAAAGGGACCAAAATACCAGGGACTGAGCTTTCCTTTCCTGCCGAACCTCTTCACTCCCTTAATAGAAGAGATTTTCAAGTACACATAATCGCCAATCTTGAAATCGAGATCCTTTCTACACACATCAGCATATGATTTCTGTCGGCTCTGAGCTGCTTTGAGCCTCTCTCTAATTAACTGAACTTTCTCTAAGGTGTCGAAGACCAAGTCAGGCCATAATATTGTGGCCTCACCCACTTCAAACCAACTGATTGGAGATCTATATATACTACCATAGAGAGCTTCAAATAGAGCCATTTGGCTACTAGAATGATAGGTATTGTTGTATGCAAACTCAATCAACGGTAAGTGGTCATCCCAACCACCTTTGAAATCAATTACACACCCTTAGCATATCTTTAAAGATCTAAATGGTCCTTTCTACTTGACCATCTTTCTGAGGATGAAAGCCTGTATTGAGATGAATTCGGGTACCAAGACCCTCTTAGAATGATTTCCAGAAATGAGAGGTGAATTAGGTACCTCTATTTGAAACAATAGACAAAGGAACACCATGAAATTTGACCAACTCCCTGATATAGTGTTTGGCATAATCCTCTACTGAATAAGAGGTATGAATCAAAAGAAAATAAGATGACTTGGTTATTCTGTCTATAATAACCTAAACTAAATCGTGCTGACGACAAGTACGAGGCAAAACCTTCACAAAGTCCATGTTTACTTCTTCCCACTTCCAAGTAGGAATACTGAACTCCTGTATGGACCAACTAGGCTTCTGATGCTCAATCTTAACCTGCTGACGTGTAGAGCACTTAGCCATAAATTCTACAATATCTCTTTTTATCCCACTCTACCAATATATGTCCTTGAAATCATGGTACATCTTAGTGGCCCCTGGATGGATTAAGTAACATGCACCATGTGCTTCTGCAAGAATTTTCTACCTTAAGTCGTCTACACCTGGCATACAAAGATGACCCTGACAAGGTAAAACACCATCTCCCTCTTAGGAGAAAACCTCTACTTTCTAATCTCTGAGTGATTCTTTCAACTTGACTAGACTAGGATCTCTATCTTGTTTTTCCTTACTTTCGAAAACTAAGGATAATCTAAAACTTTTCTTAACCCATATACTACCTTTTGCTGAGTCGACTAAGCAGACACCTAGTCTGGAAAGCTGATTAACTTCTTGAGCTAGTTTCTTCTTACCGTCCTCAACATGAGCAACACTACCCATAGAAAATCTACTGAGAGCATCAGCCACTACATTGGCCTCGCCTGAATGATAAAGGACACTCATGTCATAATCTTTCAAGAGCTCTAACCACCTTCTCTAATGGAGGTTAAGATATTTCTGAGAGAATACGTGCTGAAGGCTTTTATGATCTGTGAACACATATATATATGCACCCCATATAAGTAGTGCCTCCAAATCTTTAAAGCAAAAACTACGGCTGCTAACTCAAGATCATGAGTCAGATAATTCTTCTCATGGGGTTTAAGCTGCCTGGAGGCATAGGCTACGACCTTACTATACTGTATGAGAACAGAACCCAAACCTACTCTGGATGCATCACAGAACACTACGAACCCATCTGAACCATCTGGAAGAGCCAAAACTGGAGTTGATGTGAGTCGAGTCTTCAACTCCTGAAAACTCTTCTTGCAAGGATCTGACCACTGAAACTTGAATTTCTTCTGAGTCAATCTGTACATAGGGGATGCAATAGAAGAAAATCCCTCAACAAACCGTTTATAATAGATAGCCAAACCCAAGAAACTCCTGATATTTGATGAAGAGACCGGGCGAGGCTAGTTTCTTACTACTGCGGTCTTTTAAGGATCAACTCTAATACCATCACCAAAAATGATATGACCAAGGAATTCTACTGACCTTAGCCAAAATTTGCTCTTACTGAATTTGGCAAAGAATTAATGATTCCTGAGAGTCTGCAATACTATTATGAGATGATCTGCATAATCACGCCCACTGTGGAAATAGACAAGAATGTCATCAATAAAGACTATGAAAAACATGTACAAGTACTGCTTGAACACATGGTTCATCAAGTCCGTGAAGGAGGCTGGGGCATTGGTAAGACCAAAGGACATGATTAAGAAGTCAAAGTGACCATACCAAGTTCAGAAGGCTATTTTTGGAATGTCACATTCTCTGACTCTAAGATGATGACAGCCTGATTTGAGGTCTATCTTAGAGTAATAACTGGCACCTTGGAGTTGGTCAAACAAGTCATCAATTTTTGGAAGTGGATATTTGTTCTTGACTGTAACCTTATTGAGCTGATGGTAGTCTATGCACATTCTGAGAGAACCGTCTTTCTTTCACATAAATAGAATAGGTGCACCCTATGGGGACACGCTAGGTCTGATGAACCCCTTGTCTAGGAGATCCTTCAACTGCTCTTTTAATTCTCTGAGTTCTACTGGTGCCATTCTATATGGCGGAATAGATATAGGTTGAGTATCTGGAAGAAGGTCGATGCCTAAGTCTATTTCCCTTTCAGGAGAAATTCCTGGAAGATCTTTGAGAAAGACATCTGAATATTTATTCACTACTGGGACTAATTCAAGACTGGGAGTTTTGAAACTAGAGTTCTTAACTCAAACAACATGATAGACACATCCCTTAGATATTATTTTCCTTGCTCGTAGGTAGGAAATAAGCTGATCCCTGAAGGCTGAATTACTACCCCTCCACTCTAAGATGGGTTTATTCGAAAACTAAAACTGGACAATTTTATTTTTGCAGTCGACTGTGGCATAGCAGGAATGAACTAATCTATGTTGAGAATGAAATCAAAATCAGTCATCTCTAATTCAACCAAGTCTGCTAAAGTGACTTTCTGTGACATCATAATCAGATAGTTCCTCTACCCACTAGGGTAGAGACTGAGAAGGGCTCTTCAAGAATTTCAGGACTAATTTTGACATCAACTGTTATATAAGGAGTAACATAAGACAAAGAAGCTCCTGGATCTAGCAAAGTGTAAACATGTATATGAAAGATCTGTAATGTACCAGTGACCATATCAGGAGAATTTTCCTGATCTTGTTAGAACTAAAGAGCATATAGTATATTTAGGTGTTGCCCACTGGTGGCACTGAAAGTGGCACCTTGCTGGTTCAGGTGACCGAATTGAGTTGAGGAATGGTTATACTGACCCTGAAAACCTGACTAGGGACAATCTCTGACTCTATGGCCTGGCTTGCCACATCTAAAAAAAAACATTGTTGCCAGCTATACAAATACCCTGATGATTCTTACCACAAGTCTGATAAAGAGAATGAGTACGAGCACTGCTAACACTTCCCTGAGACTTAGATCCTGGTGCCCTATCGTTATTACTATTCCTGAACTTAAAAACTGGAGCACTAACTAAGAAAAGAGCTGGAACGGATGACTTTGGGAAAAATTGAGAACGATGTCCACCCTCTAACCTAGGCTAACTAAAATTGAAGCTACCTATTATTTCGCTCTTATTCTACTTTTCCCTCTCCTTAACCTTCTGCCCCTTTATCTATTGAGCATGGATCATAAGACTGGCTAGGTCCATCTCACTAATCAACATAGCGATCCTACACTCCTTGACTACACTATCATTAACCCTAAAAACAAACTCACTCATCTTAGCCCTGCTATCTGCCACCACATGAGGAGCATACATAGCTAATTGAGTAAACTTAGGAGAATACTCTTTCACTATCATGTTTCCCTGCCTAAGGTTGATAAAATCTAACACTTTAGCTTCTCTCATCTCTAGGGGAAAGAATCAATCTAAGAAAGCAGTAGAAAACTCCTCTCACTCAATGGACCCTGCATCTTCGGCCCTCTCTACTTTCCACTATTTAAACCATGCGTGAGACACATCCTGCAACTAATATGTAGCTAGCTCAGCACTCTCACTAGAAGTAACCCTCATGATATCTGTAACCTTCTGCACCTTAGCAAGGAATTCCTGAGGGTCCTCATCTGTCTTAGACCCAAAAAGGGATGGAGGATTCATTCAGGTGAAGTCCCTAATCCTAGCTGCAGCAGTGTTGACCACTGGGTTGGTCAAAACAATAACTGGATATTAATTCTAGGTGGAAACTGATTAGCAAAAGTAGTGAACGCAACTCTGAATTCTGCATGAGAAACGTGTTCATCTTGGGGATCTGGCAGAATAGGTTAAGGGGCTGACTGATTTCCATTTCTTCCCTCATTAGTCCTTTTAGGAGGCATATTCTATAAATAAAATGAAGGAAAGGATTAGACTGAGGGTTAAATTTGAATTTATGCTCACTTGCATGACATGAATTCTAAAACAAGGGAAATTGTTCCTAAAATATCTTATAGTCTCCTATACATAAAAGTGGTGTGCTACACACCCATGCACAAGACTCTACTAGATGTGGCTTTCATACTTCCTAGGACTTTATTGAACCTTAGGCTCCGATACCAAGTTTGTAATGCCCCGAGTCTGACACCCCGAATGCTACACGGTTCTAATAATCCCGAGGGACCATTAGCTAACCCATGACTAATATCTGTACCTAAGAACTCAATAATAGTAATATTGTAATAATAATATAACTGAAATAAATGCAAAAATCTTCCATAAGGTTAAAAACTAAAATAAAATTGATAATGCGGTATAACAATACCAAAATTGAAATAACTATCTGAACATGCTATAGTCTGAACATCTACTCAGAAAGTCTCTAAACTATCTGAATAAAGAGTTGATAGGACATATTCCCAACTAACTCCGTCTACTAAAACTTGAACTGAAATAATGAAATAATTATGCTATCCTTGAATGATGAGGACTCACTACAATCTACTATTGTTGGTTGAATCTGAACTGCTAAGGATGATCTGGAGCTCGTACGTCTGAAACTATGATATAAAACACGATAGCTCAAAGAAAAGTATGTGTCAGTACGTGTGAATGTACTGGCACACAAAGTGAGGTAAGGCTGAATGCAAGGGTTCATATGCATAAACTATATCTGACTGAATATCATGAGACTAACTGAATGAGAACATATTTATGACTATATAGACTATAACTGAAATCATAAGAATTCTAAATACTGAGTTTTACTGATAACATGGATTACTGATAACTGATATAATTGATACTGGGTGACTATATCTGACAGTCCTAATTCTGATGGAACTAGCTGAGTTTCGTACTGAACTGAGTAACTGTATCTGATAGTCCTGAAATCTGTAAAACTATCTGAGTTCTATTACTGAGACTGAGACTGTGACTTTGGGAGGTATTCATCTAACCGACATTCCCCTAATAAGACATTATAATTGAGTTAGAGTTCAAATTATAACCCTAATTAGAAGGGTGTCAATACCGCGCCACTTGTAAGGACAAGCTGTGAGTGACCTTCATCTAACAGTGTCCCCAAAGGATAATGGTGGGACCCAAATCTGGCAGTGTTAGTCTACCTCATCAACCCTCAACTGTTAGTGTTGATGTCTCAACCTATGTTGGCTACATAGTTCTGGAATGCAAGGATTGCTTCTAAGGGTCACACCTTCTACTATCAATGTGTGCCCTCATACTTGGGTTTGTTCAGTGCTGAATCCTACTCCCAACTGAATAGACACTGAAATGACTATACTAAGATGAATTGGACTGAGTTCACTAAGTTTCATAGACTGATGGAATATTACTGAAGTCTGCTAACTGACTGAGTTCATGAGATTACTATGTCTTCCTGAGTCATGTAATTGACTACATTATACTGAGTTCTGAAACCGACTGAGAATACTACTAATCATGGTGTGACTGAGATTATCTTGAAAATGACACTGGCTTTAGGTACATAGCTAAAGTTTTTGGTATTGAATATCCCCAGGACTCGACAACATGAAAATAAATAGGACATGACACTTTTTGAGCCCATAACAATTGTTAACAATTCATAATACATCCATTGAGGGATTTCATGATGCATTTATTACTCCTAGTCTTTTACATGAATAGGAATACATCCCAACATAGCATAAGTTCACAATCTAGTCTCAGGAACACTTCATCATTTCATCACAAAACATAACATTAGCATGGGAGTCATTTTGAACATGTAGTTATAGCCTAAGTTCATCATGTAGATCAATAAGGGTTCATAAAACATAATTTTACTCACTTAGGTAGTTTATCATACACATGGAATGCATATACTTAGGCTTAGGCATGAACATTAACTCTTCTACATCATGGCTACATTAATCAACCCAATTTCATGAAATTCAATCCATATGCTAGCACAATATCATGAAAACACACTAAAGATTCCAACTTGGGAATCATACAACACATCAACATGATCATAATTAATCCACAACATAAATCTCAAAATTTATAATTTAAAATTGGATTGTTGGACTTCAAGGATAAAAGGGTTCCTTGGATGAACACTTTATATTCCTTTGAACGTAAATCCTTAAGGGTTCTTAAAGGAATTCTTAAGCCTTGTTCTTGAATTTTGAAACTAGGGTTTCTTGCTTTTGAGAGAAAAAGATAAATTTTGGGGAAACTTGTGTAAAGAATGAAATATTTAGGTCATTTAGGGATCAATTTTGTGTTTGAGGCTGACCTGGTTTGTGGGAAAATGACCTATTTACCCTTAAAGATATGGTCATTTAATGACTGAAAATAGGGCATCGACACGATTGGCGAAGCGACACGTTGATGGCATCGCCGTGATACCTGATGCGTCGCCCCATGATCGTGCTAAGCCTCAGTATTTTTGACTCCATCAACCCGCAACAATGTTAACTAATGCGATAGGCGATGCAATGCACCCAGATGCATTGGTCCACTATTTTTAGATACCAAACGTTGTCTAAACTAGTTTCAAAAAATCCAAAACTTATCTGGGAACACCTAATGACCTTATTGATCATGAATCAACAAAAATATAAACTGTTAAAGGACTTTAAGGTCGCAAAATGATATTTTCAACCTTCGAAGGCTAAAAATAAACTAAGTCTGGAAACTTAGCTAGGATCTTCTAAGTCTGGGACCCTTTGACAAGCTTAAAGGACTTGATTAAGCTTAGAAATTTTTACGGGGTCTTACAACTTTTACCTAAACATTACTAACATTATGAAATATCATTAAAGTTACTAACAACATCAACGGTTTTAATAGCCAACTAGCCAACAAATAAACAACTATTGAATATGCAAAACACTATCTTTTTCTTTTGTTAAGAACCTAATACTTGGGCTTGAAGGATCGTCATTCTCGCTAAAGTATCCATTCTCTGCTTTTTCAAATCCATACTTGCACAAAAGACAAGCATATCTCAGACGATGGTATGAGTATCAATACCCAAAGATGAAATGCCTAATCCCTCGCTTAGATACTCGGCAATCTACATATACAACTACAAATACACCACAATCCTTGCATAGTAATTACTAATTAAATTAAAAATACCATTATACATGTAAACGCTAATAAAAACAACGAAAAAAGTAATGCAATACGTACAAACTTCTGCTATTTTGCTGTGCTATCCCATATATATATTTCACTTGGAATGGATCGTGTTTGGTCTTTTCCTTTTAGGATTCTAGTGCAGCCCAGTCAGTGGGTACCTTTTGCTCAAAAAAGTTATTGTATTCCACGTAAGTCAGACATATTAGAGCCGCTTTTGAATCTCACTTGTTTGTGTTCTTTTTTGTGACGAGTCCATTGAATCATACACATGAATACATCGATATTTTAAAGAAATAACTATCAATATCCAGTGAAATACACCTTCACAGTTAATAGGGATAAAAATCTCATTAACCAGATGCCAAGGTTGACCTGCGGGTGTACTCTATCCCTTGATGGTGTTAATCAATGACATTTTCATTTGGGCAACCTCATCAATCCTTTCACATGCATCTTGAGTTACAAGTTCCTTACCAACATCGGCATTATAGTACTACACATACGCATTATCGATGTATACTTTGAAAAAGCAATCAGTAATTGTGTATCTGTTGGTTGAAAAATTCTTGTTCTTGTACTTCTTCCTCAAGTAGTATAAGATGACATCCAGATGATGTAAAAATTGTAATCAAATGGAATATATGTTAGCGCATGTAACTGTAATGATTTTAAATGAGATACAAATTTAATTGTTTATGTATCTAAAATAATTAAAGGAAAATGTAGGTAATTGAAAGAGCAACAAATGAACAAGATACATATTCATATATTAAGATACATTTTTTATTATTATGTATCTAATACAACATACATTCAAATAAAACATCTCAAAATCTATACTTACAACAAATTATTTGTAATGCCCTGAATTTGATATTCAGAATGCTACACAGTGCTCACGACCCCAAAGGTTGACAAGTTAACCCATGACTGATATTTGTACCTGGACACTACATAAAATAACATAATACTGCTGAAACATGCACTGAAAGGCCATAAGGTTCAATACTAAACATAATCTGAATACTATAACATCTGAGTGGGGTAATAGAATACCCAAAACAAAACTGAAAATATAGTAGTCTGAATCAAATCTGAAATCTAGTTTGCATATAGTTTGCAAGCCTCTACTGTCTGAATAATCTGAATAAGGAGTTGATGGGACACATCCCCAACTAATGCCAACCAATAAACTGAATAATGTGATAATATAGAAATAATCATCTCCTCAAATGATGAGGACTCAATTTTACTCTGACTGCTAAAACTAAAATCTACTGCTGCTTAGGAGCTCGTGTCTCTAGACCTATGGTATAAGAACACCATAGCGCAAATGCGTCAATAAGATTAAATGTATTGGTATGCATGTGAGGTAGGCTGAATACATGGGGTTCATATACATGAACAATAATAATAATAACTGACTAACTATCATGAGCGTAAGAATACATGTATGAGACGTAATAACTGATATTGATACTATGAATACATAATAACTGAATATGAATAATTATACTTGATATACTAAAAACTGACATAACTAATAATATAAGTGACTGTATCTGAAAGTCCTGAATCTAATGGAACTATCTGAGTTTTGAATCGTATCTGAGATAACTGTAACTGGCAGTCCTAAAATCTGTAGAACTATCTGAGTTCTGTTACTGAGACTTATTGATTGTATCTGACAGTCCTAATTCTATAACATGAAAATGTGGGAAGTAGTATCTAACCGACATGCCCCAAATATGCTATAATAGCTGAGCTGGGGTCCAATCTATACCCTAATTTGAAGGGTCTCAATACCGCACCACTAGTAAGGTTAACATGTGAGTAACCCTCATATAACAAGTAACTCTAGTGAGAATTATGGGAGCCCTCATATAACAGGTTAAGCCAACTCATCTACCCTCGTATAGTAGGCTAAGATGTCTCAACCTATGCTGGCTACATCGTTCTAGAACATAAGGATTGATTCTAAGAATCACACCCTCATATAACAAGTGAGTTCCTATCCTTGGGTACACTCGGTGATAATTCCTACTACCATCTGAATGGACACTGATCATGATTTACTGATCTAAACATGAGCTGAGTTACTAAATTTCATTGACTAACAGAATACTACTGATATCTTATAACTAACTGAGTTTATGAGATCATAGAGATTTCCTGAGTCATAAGACTGTCTGAAGTCTAAGGATCATAGATTGACTGAGAGTATCGTGAAAACATGACATAGCTCTAGGCATACAGCTAATGTTTCAGGTATAAGTACCCTCAGGACTCGGTGGAAGGAAACTGACTTAGCATAACTTACTTGAACACATAACTAACATCATAATTTGTAATACATTTATTGAAGCATTTCATCAAACATGTAATAGTCATAAACTTGAACATACATGGGGATTTCATGATATCATGCTAACTAGGCACTTTTCCTTCACCTAGGCATTTTATCAAACATATTGTAGGCATGGTACATGCAAACATCATTGTATAATAATTAAACATCATGATTCAATTCTAATTTCATCATTCAAGGGTTTAGTCATAAGTTTGCATGGATCTCTATGTATAATAATTAAACCCACATAGAAATTATCACCAAACATGGAGTAGAATTTAATTTCTCCTTTATCAACATGAACAAGAACAACCAAATCATGAAATTCACAAGAAAATCTAAAGTTTTAAAAGGGATTCTTGGAGTTCATGGATGAAAGGAGTCCATGAATGAACACTATACATACCTGGGTTGTGATTTCTTGAAGTTCTATGGAGAAAAACTTGAATTATTGGCTTGGAATCAAGCACCTGGGGTTTCTTGTTCTTGGGGATTGATTTTTTAGAGAACCCTAATTTGTTGTTGTGAAATAATAATGAATAAAGCAGCGGAAATTAGATATAACTGGGTATATATAGGCGATTGGTAAATGACCAAAATATCCCTATTTTAAATGATTTAAAATAACGAACGTAGGGTGCGACGGTGGATTCCGACAGTCCATCGGACCTGCGCTGTTCGTTGGACCTGGGCAGAAGCTAGTACTACTGGTTTAGTTTTACGGTGGCTTCCAATGGTTCGTCTGAACTACGATAGTCCATTGGGCCCTACCGTCGGACCTAGGCATAAAGCACATCCACTGCCTCAGTACAACAGCAGGCTCCAACGGTCCGTCGACCTGACCGTCGGATCTAGGCAGTACAATCTGCTTTTGTAAAAGTCCATAACTTCTTCCACCGATATCAAATTTTGATGAAATTGGTATCGATGGAAAGCTTAATCAATTTTCCATATGATGGAAAGTGAAAATCTTGAAAATACCACGTGCAAAAAAATAGATTCAAATTTCAAAGCAAGTTCTAACATCTTTGAGATGATTTAAAGCTAGAAAAAAGACATGGGTATTACAATATCTCCCCCTTGAGAACATTCGTCCTTGAATAAGACTGACTGAGAGAGGAAACAATAAGCTGAACATGAGCTGAACATGAATAACTAGAACATGATCTCATGACTGACATGACGGACAAGCTAAACACATATTACTGAACATGCATATCTGATGTATGTATGACTAATTCATGAATGCATAACTGAGTATTCTGAGGAACTAAGTTATCTCACAATGAGAATGCATGTCTGAAGCATAATTATATCACTAAACTAATACATGAGTGCATGACTGAGTATACAATGGTACTTGATACCAAGTTTATAGTGGGAACATAAGCATGAAACTGAATAGCATGTTTATGATGAACACAAAACATAAAACTGAATAAGCTTAAGGAGGACTGTTACCTTGAGCTTGATCTGAGTTGGCAGGGAAGAGTTGAGGATACTTGGTACACATATCTTCTTCTGCTTCCCAAGTAGCTCTCTCAACAAAATAATTTCGCCAAAGAACTTTAACTAGAGGGACTTCTTTGTTCCTCAATCTACGAGTCTGATAGTCTAGGATTTCAACTGGAATCTCTTCATAAGAGAGACTATTCTGAACATCGATGCTTTAAATAGGGACTACTACTGCTGGATCACCTATGCACTTCTTGAGCAAAGAGACATGGAAGAATAGGTGAACTGAGGCTAGATCTGAAGGCAATTCGAGCTCATAAGATACCTTGCCAAATTGACTAAGAATCTTGAAGGGAGCGACATATCGGGGACTGAGCGTTTCCTTCTTGCCGAATATCTTCACTCCCTTCAGAGGAGAGATCTTTAGATAGACATGATCATCAATAACAAACTCGAGATCCTTTCTACGAATATCTGCATAAGAATTCTGTCGGCTCTGAGAAGCTCAGAGTCTTTCTCTAATTAACTAAACTTTTTCTAAGGCGTGGAATACCAAGTCAGGCCCTATGACTGAGGCCTCACTAACTTCGAACCAACCAATGGGAGATCTACATCTCCTACCATAGAGAGCTTCAAATGGAGCTATCTGAATACTAGAATGATAGCTGTTGTTGTATCCAAACTCAATCAAAGGTAAGTGGTCATCCCAACTACCCTTGAAATCAAGTGCACATGCTCTTAGCATATCTTCTAGAGTATGAATGGCCCTTTCTGCTTGACCATCTGTCTGAGGATGAAAAGTTATATTAAGATGAACTTGGTCACCAAGACCCTTTTGGAATACTTTCCAGAAATAAGAGGTGAATTGGGTACCTCTGTCTGAAATAATAGACAACGGAACACCGTGCAATCTGACCAACTCCTTGATGTAGAGTTTGGCATAATTCTTGGATGAATAAGAGGTATGAACTGGAAGAAAATGAGCTGATTTGGTCATTCTATCTACAATGACCCAAACTAAATCATCCTGATGAAGAGTTTGAGGCAAACCTATCACGAAGTCCATGTTCACTTCTTCCTACTTCCAAGTAGGAATAATGAACTCCTGCATAGGACCACTAGGCTTATGATGCTCTATCTTAACCTTCTGACATGTAGAGCACTTATCCACAAACTCTGTAGTATCTTTCTTCATCTTACTCCATCAATAGACTTGCTGCAAGTCACGGTACATCTTAGTGGTCCCTAGATGAATAGAGTAGCGCACATCATGATCTTCTACAAGAATTTGCTTTCTTAAGTCATCTACACCTGGAACATAAAGAAGACCCTAACAACGAAGAATACTATCTCCCCCTTGGGAGAAAACCTCTACTTTCTGATTCTAAACTAACTCTTTTAACTTGACAAGGCTGAGATCTCTATATTGTTTTTGTTTTCCCTTAGAAACTAGATATGATTCAGAGCTACTCTGAACACATACGCCACCCTTTGAGGAATCGACTAAGAGAATGCCTAGTCTGGCAAGCTGATGGACTTATTGAGCTAACTTCTTCTTACTGTCCTCCACATAACAAACACTACCCATGGACAATCTACTGAGAGCGTCGGCCACTATGTTGTCCTTGCTCAGATGAAAAGGACACTCATATTATAATCTTTCAAGAGCCTTAACCATCTTCTCTGACGAAGATTAAGATCTTTCTGAGAAAAGACATACCGAAGGCTCTTATGATCTGTGAAGACATCTATATGAAATCCGTAGAGATAATGTTTCCAAATGTTCAAGGAAAAGACTACGGCTGCTAACTCAAGATCATGAGTAGGGTAATTCTTCTCATGAGGCTTTAGCTATCTGGAGACATAGGCTATGACTTTACCATGCTGCATGAGGACACAACCTAGACCCACTCTGGATGCATCAAAATACACCACGAACCCATCTAAACCATCAGGAAGAGCTAATACTGGAGCTGAGGTGAGTCAAGTCTTCAATTCCTAAAAACTCTTTTCACAAGGATCTGACCACTGAAATTTGACTTTCTTTTGAGTCAATATGGATATAGGAGATAAAATAGAAGAAAATCCTTCAACGAACCATCTGTAATTGCCAACCAGACCCAAGAAACTCTTGATATCTAATGGAGAGACAGGGCGAGGCAAATTTCTTACCGCTTCAGTCTTTTGAGGATCTATTCTAATGCCATCACCAAAAACGATATGACCAAGAAATACTACTGAACTTAACCAAAATTCACTCTTACTAAATTTAGTGAATAACTGGTGATTTCTGAGAGTCTGAAGTACTATTCTGAGATGGTCTGCATGATCGCGCTCAGTGCGGGAATAGACCATAATATAATCGATGAAAACTATGACGAACATGTCCAAGTACTGCTTGAACATCCGGTTTCTCAAGTATATGAAAGTGGCTGGGGTATTGGTAAGACCAAATGACATAACTAGAAATCCCTATGATATCTGTCACCTTATGCACCTGATCTAAGAATTCTTGAGGGTCCTCATCTGTCTTAGACCCGAGAAAGGTTGGAGGATTCATTCGGGTAAAGTCTCAAATTCTAGCTGCAGCTGAATTGGCCACTGGGTTGGCCGAAACAACAACTGGTCATTCATTATGGGCATCTACTGACTGAGCAAGAGTGGTAAATGCGGTCCTAAACTCCGCATGAGAAACATGATCGCCCAAAGGTTCTTCGGGCTGAAGGGCTGACTGATTTCTTCTCTTGGGAGGCATATTCTGAAATAAAGAGAAGAAATGGATTAGACTGAGAGATTGACTTGAGATTATGGTCACTGGAACAATTTGAATACTGAAAGAGTGGAAACTGTTCCTAAAACATCTTATAGCCTCCTGCACATAAATGTGGAACGCAACACACCCATGTACAAGAACTCTTTTAGATGTTGCTTCCAGACTTCCTAGGACTCTATTGAACCTTAGGCTCAGATACTAAGTTTGTAATGCCCCAAATCTGATACCCGAAATGCAACACGGTGCTCATAACCCTAAAGGATCACAAGCTAACCCATGACTGATATCTGTACCTGTACACTGCATAAAATAACATAATAATACAGAAACATGCACTGAAAGGCCATAACGTTCAATACTAAACATAATCCGATTACTATAACATCTGAGTGGGGTAATAGAATACCCAAAACAAAACTAAAAATACTAAAGTCTGAATCAAATCTAAAATCTAGTCTGCATATAGTCTGAAAGCCTTTACTGTCTGAATAATCTGAATAAAGAGTTGATGGACACATCCCCAACTAACTCCAACCAATAAACTGACTAATGAGATAATAGAGAAATAATCATGTCCTCAAATGATGAGGACTCACTTCTACTTTAACTGCTGAAACTAGAATCTACAACTTCTCGGGAGCTCGTGCCTCTGGACCTATAGTATAAGAATACCATAGGGAGGATACGTCAGTACGATTAAATGTACTGGTATGCATGTGAGGTAGGCTGAATGCATGGGGTTCATATGCATGAACAATAATAATAATAATAGCTGACTAACTATCATGAGCATGAGAATACAGACATGAGACGTAATAACTGACACTGATATTGTGAATACATGATAACTGAATCTGAATACTAATACATGATATACTGACAACTGATATAACTAATAATATGAGTGACTATATCTAACAGTCCTGAATCTGATGGAACTATCTGAGTTTCAAACTGTATCTGAGATGATTATGTCTGACAGTCCTGAAATTTAAAGAACTAACTGAGTTCGTTTACGGAGAGTGATTGACTGTATCTGAAAGTTCTGATTCTGTAGCATGAAACTGTGGAAAGTAGTATCTAACCGACATGCCCCAAATATGCTATAATAGCTGAGCTGGGGTCCAATCTATGCCCTGATTAGAAGGGTATCAATACCGCACCACTAGTAAGGAAAACATGTAAGTAACCCTCATATAATAGGTAACTCTAATGAGAATGATGGAAACCCTCATATAACAGGTTAAGCCACCTCATCTACCCTCTTATAGCAGGCTACGATATCTCAACCTATCCTGGCTACATAGTTCTGGAATGCAAGGATTGCTTCTAAGAATTGCACCCTCATATGACAGGCGAGTTCCCATCCTTGGGTTCACTCGGTGCTAATTCCTACTCCTATATGAATGGACACTTATCATGATTTACTGATCTGAACATGAGTTGAGTTATTAAATTTTGTTGGCTGACGGAATACTACTGATATCTGACAACTGACTGAGTTCATGAGATCATAGAGATTTCCTGAGTCATAAGACTGCCTGAAGTCTAAGAATCATAGCTTAACCGAGAGTATCGTGAAAACATTACATGGCTCTAGACGCACAACTAATATTTCGGGTACAAGTACCCCCAGGACTCGATGGAAAGAAACTGACTTAGCATAACTTACTTGAACACATGACTAACATCATAATTTGTAATACATTTATTGAAGCATTTCATCAAGAATGTAATAGGCATAAACTTGTACATACATGGGGATTTCATGATATCATGCTAACTAGGCACTTTTCCTTCATCTAGGCATTTTATTAAACATATTGTAGGCATGGTACATGTAAACATCATTGTATAATAATTAAACATCATGATTTAATTCTAATTTTATCATTTAAGGGTTTAGTCATAAGTTTGCATGGATCTCTATTTATAATAATTAAACCCACATAGAAATTATCACCAAACATGGAGTCGAATTCAATTTCTCCTTTATCAACATGAACAAGAACAACCAAATCATCAAATTCACAAGAAAATTCATAAACTTGAAGTTGGAAAAGGGATTCTTGGACTTCATGGACGAAAGGAGTCCATGAATGAATACTATGCACACCTGGGTTGTGATTTCTTGAAGTTCTGTGGAGAAAAACTTGAATTATTGTCTTAGAATCAAGAACCTAGGGTTTCTTGTTCTTGAGGATTGATTCTTAAGAGAACCCTAATTTGTTGTTGTGAAATAATAATGAATAAAGTTGCTGAAATCGAATATAACTAGGTATATATAGGCGAGTGGTAAATGTCCAAAATACCCCTATTTTAAATGATTTAAAATAACTGAACATAGGGTGCGATGGTGGCATCCGACAATCCGTTGAATCTATGACGGTCCATCGGCCCTACCGTCGGACTTGGGCAGAAGCTAGCCCCACTGGTTTAGTGAGACGGTGGCTTCCGACGGTCCGTCGGAACTGCGATGATCCATTGGGCCCTAACGTCAGACTTGGGTAGAAAGCAGGACCACTACCTCAGTATGAAAGTAGGCTCCGACGGTCCGTTGAGCTAACGATGGTCCGTCGACCTGACCGTCGTATCTCGACAGTCCGATCTGTTTTCATAAAAGTTCATAACTTCTTCTCCTGATATCGGATTTTGATGAAATTAGTATCGATGAAAAGCTTAATCAATTTTTCACGTGATGGAAAGTGAAAAATTTTAAAATACCACGTATACAAAAATAGATTTGTATTTCAAAGCAAGTTCTAACATCCTTGAGATGATTTCAAGCTAGGTAAAAGACACGGGTATTACATCAGCAAATTTGACATAAAAGAGTTCCATTGCATGATCTTTATCTTATACAATTCATATAACTGGTGCAATCTATCTAACAACCTCATGTTATAGACTTTAATACATCACCATATATATTACACAATCTGAAATGCATTAACTAATGAAAATCTACTTTCACGATGTCACAAGAAAAAATGTAGGTAATTGAAAGACCAACAAATGAACAAAATACATTTAAATATTACGATACATCTTTTTTTATTATGTATCTAATACAACATAAAAACAGAACAAAAAGTCCGAAGATCTATACTGCAGCAAATCAACAAATTTGACAGAAACAAGTTCCTTTGCATGCTCTTTAACTTAAAGAATTCATCTAACTTATTCAACAGATATGAACATGCAAATACCTTAGGAAACTCGTGTCTCGAAATAACTTCAACAACTCTTCTTCTCTTGGCGGGAGCTTTACTTGCAGAACTGTCGGATCCTCTTTACTTAGAACCATAATTTTTTTCCTTATCCTTCTTAGTATGCTTTTGCAACAATTTCTTCATAGTGTGTGGATCATTTCTATGCTTGGATCTATTTTCATCAAAACCAACAAATTCGTAATAAAAACTATCAGGAACGAAGTTTACAATGTCTTCATATTCTTTGATAGTTTCTAATTGAGAAATTCTAAGACTAAAAAATGGTTTCGAATCCCTATTCATAATGTTAATTCAAAACAATATAGCCTAAAAATATGATAATTAAAGAAATTTCACAACAAAAACACTGAAAAATTAGTTTGTAAACCCAAGTGCAAAATTATTTTTTTTTGAAAAATGAGAGCGTAAAATAAAAATAGAAGAAATTGAAGTTGATTTTAGAGAGAAATTTACCTTAATTCCATGTTTTGAATTAGAGAGAAATTTGATAAGAACTGTTGCTGGAATAAGGCGTAGAAAGAGGAGAAAATAGATTAATTTTTGGTAAAGTAACGATTTCAGAAAAAGTGTAAACTTGTATCTCAACTTTACCAAAAAGTTGTAAATGTTGGGATTTAAGTAATATTTCAGAAGTGGAGATTTTTTAGTAGTTTAAAAGCTTTTGTTTATTTAGGTAATTTTTTCAAAATTTTATAATACCCAATCTAGCCCAACCATGATCCGACCCGGCCCATCTTAATTGCCTTTTTATCCTTCAAATTACCCTAGCATCGCAATTCACACTTTGAAGTGAGAAATACGGCCTTAGCTCACCGACCAGACCCCGACGGACGGAAAAGCAGCGACGATACTTAGCTCACCGGCTTCAGCTCGTCTACACTCAGCTCGAACAAATCTCGACACGGCCTTGCTCAGTGACTGAAAGCAGCTCGTGCAATTCTGGTGAGACTGACAGGTATCATCATATTCCCTTTTCAAGCCTTTAATAATGGTTTTCTTGAATTTAATGTTCTTGTTAATGGTTCATTAATATAATATGGGTAGATTGCTAATCAACCAGAGAATTTGATATTTTTTTCTATTTTTTTACCTGTTCTTTAATTAAACAGGTAAAAACTAGAAAAAAATATAGCTCTCTAGAGTTACTATCAACAATATACCAACTATATTACCAAATGTTGGGTGTTTAGCACATTAGGTTTAAAATGGGATTTTGTGGTTATCCAAGTTGATTGTAAACCATTAACCGAGTGTTCTACCAAAAAGGTTAATAAGTTTATTAAGATAAAAGGAACTTGAACTCAACGGAGAAGGTAGAGTTCTTGAGATAAAAAGACTACAGCTTAGTCCCTCAATCAATGTGGGAGACGTTAACACGTTCTTCTTCCTGGTACGTTCAGAACTAGACAATTGGAGCGTAGATAACACTATATGTTGGCCAAAATTAGATGACCAAGCAATAGGATGAGTTTGGTTTCGATACTAAACTAAGAACTGGATCTTGAACTTAACTCTAATCCTAAAGCTACCTCTTGAGGTGGGAATTACCCATGAACATAAAAGACTATCGTGTCACTATAGCAAAGTTGTCATGTATAAGTCAAAGTATTATTATTGCTAATTGTCCTATAAAGACATCTATTCATTGTGTTCCTGTGCAGGTTTTGGTGCTTCTTATGATGTGTTTTCTGTTTACTAAACTTTTGAACTTTTGGAGATCAATATTTGCATTCTATTGCTATGTTGAATTATAAGTTGTCCAATTTTGAAATGCAAATAGTTAATTAGATATTGCCAATGCTGCAGATTTTTTGACCGACCCGATTTTAGGAAAAGGGTTGCTTTGCTATTTTTCGGTGACGGCTTGTCTCTTTCTCTTCAACTTAGGCCAAGCAAAGGTAAGTTGATTTCTCTCTATTTTCTTATAGTGAAATCTTTAAATGTAGTGTTAAGGTGGGATTGTTTGTTGTAGAAGGCTTTGAAAGCTATAGGTTTTGTAATGATTATTTGGTGTGAGAACACGCGATGCCTCTACTTATTTGCTTTCTTAAATTTATTGAATTGTTAGACTTATACTATAAATTAAGGTTTAATAATTTTATTTTGAAATGTGATGTCGGTTCTGATGATTTTTTTGGTGTGAGAGGGACATGCAACGCCTCTACTTATTTTCTTTATTAAAGCTATTGAATTGTTTGACTTACAATATACATTAAAGTTTAATAATTTTATTTTGAATTGTCATGTTGGTAATGTGAAATATAGTTAGTTACTTGTAAGTGGTTAAGTATAGTGTTTTGAAATGTGAATTAATTACTTTAAAATGTGAACTTGTGTTTTGAAAATGATTATGTGTAGTTACTTGTGAATGTGAACTTGTGTTTTGAAAATGGTTAAGTGTAGTCATTTTAAATGTAAACTAGTGACTTGGAAATGGTGAAATGTGAAATAGTGACTTGAAAATGGTTAAGTATGGGGTTTTCAAATGTGAATTAGTTACTTGAAAATGGTAAAGAGTAGTGTTTTGAAATGTGAATTAGTTACCTATAAATGGTTATGTGTAGTTACTTAAAATATGAATTAGTTATTTGAAAATGGTTAAATGTAGTCATTTGAAATGTGTACTAGTGACTTGAAAATGGTTATGTGTAGTCACTTGAAATGTGAATTAGTGACTTGAAAATGGTTAAGTATAATATTTTGAAATGTGAATTCATGACTTCAAAACGTGAACTTATGTTTTGAAAATGATTAAGTTTAGTAACTTGAGAATACGAACTAGTTACTTGAAAATGGTTAAGTGTAGTCACTTGAAATATCGAAATAGGGACTTGAAAATGGTTAGGTATAGTCACTTGAAATGTGTACTTTTGACTTGAAAATGGTTAAGTCTAGTTATTTTAAATGTTGATTAGTGACTTGAAAATGACTAAGGATAGTGACTTGAAATGTGAATTAGTGATTGAAAATGGCTAAGTGAAGTTACATGAAATGTGAATTAGTGACTTGGATTACATGAAATGTGAATTAGTGACTTGCAAATGTTCTAAGTCTAGTTACTTGAAATGTTGATTAGTGACGTGAAAATGTGAGCCTATGTTTTGAAAATAGTTAAGTGTAGTTTTTTGAAATGTTCATTAGCGACTTGAAAATGTGAACTTGAATTTTGAAAATGGTTAAGGATAGTGATGACTTGAAATATGAATTAATTACTTGAAAATGGCTAATGATATTGACTTGAAATGTGAATTAAAGACTTGAAAAAAATTATGTGTAGTGAACTGAGAATGTGAACTTGTGTTCTGAAAATAGTTAAGTGCAACAACTTGAAAATGTGAATTATTAGTGACTTGAAAGTGGTCAAGTTTAGTGACTTTGAATGCGACCTAGTGACTTGAAAATGGTGAAGTCTGGTCATTTGAAATATTGAAGTAGTGACTTGAAATGTGAATTGGTGACTTGAAATGTGAATTGGTGACTTGAAAAATGGTTAAGTGTAGTTACTTGAAATTTGAAATGTGAATTAGTGACTTGTAAATGGTTAAGTGTGTCCTGAAATGTGAATTAGTGACTTGAAAATGATTATGTGTAGTGACTTGAGATGTCAACTTTTGTTATGAAAATAGTTTTAGTGACTTGAAAGTGGTTAAGTGTAGTGACTTTAAATGTGAATTAGTGACTTGAAAATGGTGAAGTCTAGTCGCTCTCGCCTCTATTTATTAATTGTGTTTAACTTAGGGTTTCAAAATTCAGTGTTCTTTCTCTCGTAAAAGAAATGGAGAAAGATCAAAATCAAGCAGCGCTATTCGACAAGCAGAAGCGTAACCAAGAAGTGGTTGAACTATGTGAAAAGCAGCATAAAGAGAATGCGGAAAAGATTGAGGAATACGAAAATTATTTCGTGACTGTAAGGATTCTAATTTCAAACCTTTGTCTAAAAAATGAATATTTTTTGTACATGAAAAGAAGATGATTATTTAGGTTAAGAAACGTAAAAGTATTTTCATCTGGAAAAATTATTGTATTGACCTAATCAGTGAAGGATAATCCATGTTTGGTAACAAATCATTGTTATCTTGTTTTACAGGTTCTTAAAGACAAACCACAAGAGGGAATAGCCGTAAAACTCATGGATACTGAGCAGAAAATCTGGAATTTCACAGAAAACAGACTTGCAACACCTGAAGAATGTTGTAAGGCTGTAAAACGAGAAATAAAGTTGCGATCAATTAAGGCGCGTCGATATGATGAACGGTTATCGCATAAAGCCATACATGCACATCTACAACTAGATGACATATCAGCATTGGCGACTTCACTAGGAAAAATCAGAGGTGAGGATATGACTAGGCTCGTCTTCCGTGTAGTTATTGAAGGAAATGACAATGTTTTAGAAATTATAGAAAGGTGTGGAGCATATTTTAAGAAGATAAAGGAAGTAGACGCCGACGCATTTCGGCGTGGACTGTTTGAAGCATTAGAGGAAGCGTGGTTGTTGGGAGAGTTCAAGCCCAAAAATCGATTAGTGGTTCTAATACATAAGTTATGCAAGGATGAAATCATAGATGGAGCTAGTATCGCTAATTGGTGTGATGAGATGGATGATGAGCTTCTAAATGAGTTAATGCTATTAGAAGTTGAAGTCCTGGCTGAGTTTCAATGAGACTTGTAAGCTATGCATGTTGGTTCTTGGATAAAGATGCGACCTTTTTACTGTCGTCTACCTGAGATATGATGAGTATGAAGCCCCAAGTGAGTCTATTTGGTAGGAGTAATGCTATTCAGTTAAATTTATGTCTGTCTTATTGTCTAGTGACTTGTAGTCTGTCTGTCTTATTGTCTAGTGACTTGTAGTTTTATTGTTAGTGACTTCTCTTTATTTTACCATGAATGAAACTTAAGGTATGTGTTTCTGAGAGTTATTGGGTCTGGATCAAAGAATCATAATTTGCCCTTTGAAGAATTGATTTTCAGATATCTATTCTTCAAGAATTATTGAGCCCGTACATTTTGGTTATGCTCACTTATCTAGTTTTCTTAGTTCCATGCTTTGGGGATAAATTGTTGGTTATGAATTTATGGTTACTTCTGTTGTTCTCTTGCTCTTTTTATATTAGTTCTCGCGGGCAAAAATTGATGTAATAGGCAAAAATACTTGGCCAAAATAAATGGTCTTATGATCAAAGACTGAAGCAACAACAACAAATCCAGTGTTTTCACACAAAGTTGGGTTTGGGAGGGTAAAATGTACGCAGTCCATACTGCTACTTCCGAAGAAGTAGAGAAGTTGTTTCCGATAGACCCTCGGTTCAAGATAAAGAATAATAAATAAGGTCGTAATGACAATCAGCAATAGACTGAAAAAATCTTAGTCAATATCAAGGTAACATCTTCTCAAAATCGAAACCAGTCGGATTGAGAAACAATGTTTCCGACGATTAGCTTTAGATTGAAAAGGCAGAAAATTTTCATTATAATAAAGGTCGAAAGATCAGGGAAGATACATAATATATCCAGAAGGGTCTAGTTTTCATCACTGAAATCCAAAGAGAGAAGTCGTGGCTGGAGTATCAGTGGGATGCTCATAGTCTTCATCCTCCTTCTCAGCATAGTGGTCTCATCTAAGTCGGCAGGACTTAGCATGGGGGAAGCCATCATGTTTTCTTGGGTCTCGGTCTCCAGCCCTTGAGCATCAAGGATTTTGGCATCCAAATCTGTGATGCCTGCCTTCGCCTCTTCCATAGTATACCCTGGACATTCCATTTCGTGAACTCGACCATAAGAGGAAGGCGTTCTTCTTCAGCCTGGAGGTCGGAGAGGGCTTTGTCCCTCTGATCTTCAAGTTGCTGATTGTTAGTAGTTAGAACCTTACAGCGTGCGTCCGACTCTATGACAGCAACCTTTTGCATAACCATGCCTCTTGTCGTAGCAAGCTTGTTCGAAAGCTTACTCAAACTGGCCTGCTTCAAAGCAGCCTTAACCGCCAGCTTAGTATTTAGCCATTGAGTTCATCTTCAGGGAAGGTTAACTGCCTCCTGCAATGCCTGCTTGGCATTCTCAAGCCCTGCTACATCGTTCCATTTCACGTTAGGTTTTTCCCTTATAATAGCGGAATTAAGTCCAGCTCTTAACTTCACATTTTCTGAAAATTCTTTGGCTGTGACTTTGTTCGCGATGCAGCAGCAGCATCTCCATTGGATGCCAGCCCACCACCTCCCTCATTTAGTACAGCACGAATCTCCTCGGCCCTCCTCAAATGCTCTGCAAACTTCTGGGCAATTGCTTCCTTAATTTTTGGATTCTTCTCATACGATAGATGAGTTTTAAGATACTCCAAAGCATTCATATTTATTGAAAACGGCTTTGCATAATTTCTAGAATTATCTTCCTTGACTGCTTGCTTCACATAAGCTACTGCCTTCTCCTTGAAATTGTTATACATTTTCTATTCGCAAACCTCATGCAAAATTCAAAGCTTGAAACTTTTAACAAGCAAACTGTAACACCCCGTATACAAGTACATGTATTGGCGTATTCAAGTACGTGTATTGGTCTTATTTATATGGAATTAATTTTTTATTTTATTTATACCGGAATTTGTCCGTCGATGGTTCCATACGAAGGTTATTGAATAAGCTTTCCAAAGATATAAAGATTTCCAAAAATGGATAAGTTTCGAATATAATCGAGCACGTTCGAAACTATAAAATGGTGGCCGGGATAATGTGAATAGTAAATGTGCAGGAAAATTTCCTGCACACAAACTACTAAGGTCTGCCAGTTTTTTGGGTCAACTTTTAACGATCATAACTCCCTCAATATAATGAACTGGGAGATCTGTGACCTATCAAAAGAAAGATCTTTGAGTCTTCTTTCATATGCAATTGGTTTTATCCAAATCCGATATCTGACTAAGGAGTTATACTCGTTTTACTTTAGCCTCTCAAAATGAATTTTTAGGGTCAACTTCAAACGATCATAACTCCTTGTACAAGACGAACTGGGTGTCCTACTTTATATGAAATGAAAACCCTTTGAATTATCTTTCCAACGATACCAATTTCACCCAAATCTGATATCGGAGCAAAGGGTTATGGTCGATCTACTTTAGCTTGTCAAAACAGTCCACCATAGATAGATTCGGATTTACTTAAAATTTTAAGGGCAATATGGTCATTTTCCATCACCTTATGGACGAAAATTGGTCATTATATATATACTTAGCCTCATACCCATCATTTATCATCCAAATCATTGAGAAATAAGAAACCCTAGCCTAAGTTCAACTCCAATTATCTTGTGATTCAACCGTAGAAAATTCAAATTAATTCCGTAATTGTGTTCACCGTCTTGAGGGCTTCGAGAAGCACCCCTTATTGTGCCAACAGGACTTCGAAATCAAAAGGGTCATTTTATGGTAAGAATGTAAATTATGTTGGTGTTATTTATATGGATATGTATATATATGCTTGTGAGCATAAGAAGTATGTTATTTGATTGTTGTTGAAAGATGATTGGAAATGATGTTGGATTATTCTTGTGCATGGTTGGATTATGTTGAATTGTGAAGGGATTTGGTGTGATGATGTGGTATTGAAATGATGATTATATATATATATATATATATATATATATATATACACACACATAAACCTATTGTTCAAGTTGGTTTTTGAAATGCTTTGCAAATATTAGTTGTATGGAATTGTGGAAGAGAATTGTGGTGTTGGGTTACTAATACTAGATGCCAAACATTTCATTGTAGATAAGTGATTTGTAAAGGCGGGAAGTTGTGTTGAATTGGTATCCGAATCTACAACGAGGTATGTAAAGCATACTCTAACGATGTTCTTTGGCATGAAAACACCAATGTTACATCAAGTAAAATTCCGAGGTTGTCCAAAAACATGTATTGTTCTGCATTACCAACGAAGTTGTTTCCATTCTATAAAGTGTCAAAATGTTTCATTGATATACCAAAAGGCTCCTATTTTATTGTTGTGATATTGATGATTCTGAAACACATTATTGATGTACCAATGATACTTTATTACATTGTTATTGTATAAAAGGTCTATTACTTGGTTCCTATTGATGTATCATTGTTCCAAAGGTACTATATTGGCATGAACACTAATGTAATAATCTCAAAATCTTTTGAACTAAGTTATTGGAAAGATCTCTTATGTGTGTTACTTGATATACGTGTGGGTGGTATCCCAAGGGCATAAGCCTAGCATGGGTCGATCCCTATTTATGTGTTTATGGGTGGTATCCCAGGGGCATAAGCCTAGCATGGGTCGATCCCAGTTGATATGTACTGGGGCAGCCTAATGGTCACAGTACGGTACAGTATTGATTATTGTTAGGTGGTTGGAGGTTCGGGAGGAGGAGGTAATGGCGAATGATAATTGTAAAGAATGAAATGAACGAATGTATACCGTTCCACAAATGTGTTTGAATTCAAGAATCCAATTCAGATTAATAATAATGTACATGATCCTAAAAGTGTTTATGAAGTGTGGTTCACTTCTATTATGATTTATTCACTTGCGTCTGATTTTCTTGATCCCCCATATCACATATGATTATTTACAGCTTTACATACTCAGTACATATTTCGCACTGACGTCCCTCACGAGGGACCTGCATTTCATGCTGTAGGCACAGGTGTTTCAGCTCATTCACAGCATAGATAGGAGCTAGGTCATACAGCTATTGTTGGTGAGCTCCAGTTTGCTTCGGAGCTTTCCGAGTCGGTTTCTTATGTTTTGTTATTGTACAGGAGTCATGTGTGGGCGAGGGTTTGTCTCGATCCTAGTTATGTCATGTATATCCTTGAGGCTTTGTAGACATAAGGAAGGGTAAAGTCATGGAAGTTTATATAGTGATGTTATATTTGTATATGTGGTGGCCCCGACGGCCAAGTATTATATATATAAATATATATATATATATATATATATATATATTTGTGCGTGTTGTGCTGATACAGGTAATTAAACCCTTTTATATGCAACGAAGTGCTGTCCAAATTTTTGGTGACATGTAAGTGAAAGTACAGGTATTTGAACGGGTTCTTCCGGGCCTTCTCAGCTTCGGGTGCCAGTCCGGCCCGATGGGATTTTGGGGCGTGACAAAAGTGGTATCAGCTAGGTTCATCCTAGTGAGTCTACAAAGCCGTGTCTATGTAGAGTCTTTTTATCGGTGTGTTGTGCACCGCATCTATAAACAGGAGTCTATGGACATTTAGGAATTGTTTCTTTTCTTCATGTCTTAGATCGTGCGATAGAGCTTATATTGTATATGAAGTCGTAGTTGATGATGATAGGCGATATTACGCGCCTATATCAATATATTTTGCCCATATTTATGCCATGTTTTGAGAACAAAGTATATATTTCATGCGCTTTTAGTCCTTTTTCCTGTAAGTGAGCTAACGAACATGATTAGCAAAGTTTCAGGTATAAATGATGCAGAAATCAGCATTTTATGGCTTACTTGACGCCAAAGAAAGCTCACGAAGGAAGGAAAGGGAGTTTGGACGCCTAAAGGACCAAAAGTGATGCATGGGAAATCTGTCTCGGGCTAAAACAACATTTCTGAAGACTTTGGAGACTTGCAGTAACTTAGTTGGATTTGGATAATGATACATTAACCTAGTACAATTGGGTTAAGTATTTCATTTGTTTAGTAGGATTTGGTTAGATATTTCATTAGCTTAGTAGGACTAGGATATGGGTATTATAAATACCCTATCATGCTAGAGATTTTTAATCATCTTTCAAATATACACTCTTCAATTAACAATTCTAATTCTTCCATCAATTACAACTCTTCTAATCTTTCCATTAATTCTATTTTTCTTCTTCTATTCATTTATTCTTAATTTCCGCAACAAGAGAATCGTTACTTTGCCTAGGAATTCACGCCTAAACGCCTACCACTTGTACTACACGAAATTAATCAATCTTGTGGTATAACAACAATGTCAATCGTGATCTCCTTCGCATTCATGGGTAACTAAACTTCTCTGTTTGGGTTATGGAAGCCAACTGAGATACTATCTATTGCTGTGAGTTTGTGAGTTCGTGACACGTATGTTGCTTATATCATTATTCTCTTCATCTTAATCTACATTCTTTGTGGTTGCAAACGCAAGAATACGCCAGTATAACATTTAACTTGTTCGAAAGAAAGGTTATTTGTCTGGAAAAGAGATAGTGTCAAGGTAGTAGGGTCCCATCCCCTATTAAAAAGTTAGTGCCGTAACTGGATTAACCTCTTGGAGAATTCGTACCGTTAGACACGCTTTAAGCTCGAAAGAGTTAAAGTGAAATAATCCTCGAATAGGTCAAAAGACGCCTGGATTTACCATCGAATACAATTCTCTATAAGCACATGCATGTCGAAATTCTACACACTCATAGCCAATAGGGACATATACCTCAGAAGGTGGACATAACCCCAACGCTTCAATTCTCATTGTTTCACAACCTACGAAACATTCTTTCCTTTTTAATTTGCTATTTTTAGTTTTACTTTGATATTTTGGTTACACATTACAATCCCCCCTTATTACGAGACTTGCACTAAAAGTCTAGTAACTGTTGCTTACTTGTTGGCCAAGCTATTCCCTGTGGGATCGACACCCAACCCAGGTTGGGTTCTATATTTGCTAACGACCGCTTTACACTCCTACGAGAGCTGTAGATTGAGCGTTATCAAAAATTGGCGCCGTTGCCAGGGAATACAAGTGTCAATTAAGTTTGTGATAATTACTAGACCCTTTGGTCAAAGATTCTCGTACTTTTACTTTTAGTTGTTGTTTTTGTTTTATTCAGGTTTGTTCAGTGCATCAATGGATGCATAACGTAAAATTGAAAGGATGGCTTCTCAAGTGCATCAACAGAATATTGATAACCCAGGCCGTGCAACAAATCCTGATGATAAGGACCTGGGCGATGAGGAGCTACTAAACCCACGACATACTGTTGAGATGGCGGCACCCATGCAGAGGAGAGATCGTCAAGCGAGATTGAGGCCTGATCGACGAGCTATGCAAATTCCTTTTAATGACGATGAGGACGATCTGGACGGACCTGGTGCCACCGGAGCTATTATTCTTCCGCCATTGGCACCCGGAGCCAAGTTCAACATCACAAGCACCATGATTCAGTTATTGCAACTCAAGGGATTATTTGGTGGACTAGCAGGCGATGATCCGAATATGCATCTCATCAACTTTATTTCTACATGCAAGTCGTTTGACAATCCTGGTGTTGGTCAGAATGCAATTCGATTACGCTTATTTCTATTGTGTCTGTCTGGGGAGGCAACACTATGGTTGAATGGGCTGACTCCTGATTCAATTACAAATTGGAGGCAATTGAGAGACGCTTTCCTAGAAAGATTCTTTCCGCCATCCAAGAGGGCACAATTGAGAGATGAAATCAGCAACTTTCGTCAGCTTCCCACTGAAGCTCTTCATGAAACATGGGAGAGGTTCAAGACAAAGCTAGCGAGATGCCCAAACCATCACATGACTAATGTCCACCTAATGGAGATCTTGTATAGAGCCTTGAATTCAATAACTAAACCAGTGGTGGATAACGCAGCTGGAGGATCTTTTATGGACCTCACCTTTGTTCAAGCAAGCAATATGCTAGATCATATGACGAAACAAAGTAGAGCTTGGCATACCAGGGATTCTGAGGTAGCAAGCCCCACTTTGTCTATTGGTATGACTGCAGACCAAAGAAGAAGAGAAGAAGAACGTGATCAGGATATGGCGCACATGAAAACTCAAATGGATCTTCTTACAAAGCATCTATTATCAGGGAAGACTGAAAAAGTGAAAGCTATTGTGTCAAAAAGAAGAGACGAATCTGATCCGGAAGAGGAGGCCAACTACTTGAACAATCAGGGGGGTTTCCGCGGGAATGCCCAAGGAAACCAAGGTCAGAACTATTATGATAAATCCAAGGACCAAGGTAGTTGGAAGAACAAGAATGAAAAGAGTAGTTTGTACGTTCCCCCTGGTAGACGTGACACCACCACATCTAATTCTGGAAGTATGGAAGACATAATGGCTAAATTATTGAAAGGAGTGGAAGCAACGAGCGCGGGAGTTACGGAGGCAATTAATGATTTGTCCTCCATGAAACAATTAGTTGATTCTCATTCCACTTCAATCAAGCAAATAGAGCAGCAACTGAGCCAACTTTCAGCAGCACTCAATCAAAGAAAGGCTGGCACCTTACCTAGCGATACTGTGCAAAACCCAAGGAATGATGGGTCATGCATGGCCATCACTACCAGAAGTGGTAAGGTGCTGGAAACTTCAGCAAAAGGCAAGCAAGTGGTTGACGAAGTTGCGGGCATGGATGACAACGCAAAAGGAGAAGATGTCGCAGCACCTACTCCTGATGACAAGGACGCCTCACCCAGTGCTGTGCAACCTGAAAAATCTAAAAAACGGAAGCAAGAGGAGAAGAAAACCGTGGAGAGAACACTTCCATACCCACCACCACCTTTTCCTCAAAGATTGAAGAAGGTGGCGGATGACACAAAGTTCAGCAAATTCATGACTATGTTAAAGCAGGTGACCATTAATGTTCCATTGGTAGAGGCACTTGAAAAAATGCCTGGGTATGCAAAATTTATGAAGGATCTTTTGACTATGAATCGGGCAGAAAGTTATGAGTTGAAAGAAGATGTGCATTATTGTAGTGCAATTGCTACCCGATCGATAGTTCAGAAGAAGGCCGACCCCGGAGCTTTCACTATTCCTTGCACCGTTGGATCTTTGAATTTTGCCAAAGCATTATGTGACTTAGGAGCCAGCATCAATTTGATGCCATTATCGATCTACAAGAAGTTGGGGTTGGGTGATCCTACTCCAACCAATATGAGGCTCGTCATGGCGGATAAGTCGGTAAAACGACCTGTTGGTATTCTATGTGACGTATTGGTGAAGGTTTCTTCATTCATCATTCCGGCAGACTTTGTTATTTTGGATTGTGAGGCAGACTCAGAAGTTCCCATAATCTTGGGGCGCCCTTTCCTTGCTACAGTAAGTGTGCTTATTGATTTGAGAGCTAATGAGCTTTCATTCCGAATAAATGACGAAGTGCTTCTCTTTGATGTGTTCAAATCAATGAAGCAACCCAAAGATCTAAGTGTATTTTCAGTGGCTGATGTTTTCTTTGATGATGAGAAAGAATTACTTGAAGAAGAGCAAATTATTGATGATCCTTTGGAGGTTGTGCTCATGAATGGAGAGAATGAGGATGCTGAAAATTCTGAAGAAGCTATTTGTGCTCTATCGGGATTAGGGACATATCGCTATGCTCCCAAGAAGCTGGACCTTGATCTCAAGAATCGACCCACACCACCAGCTAAGCCATCTATTGAAGAGCCACCCACGTTAGAATTGAAGGAGCTGCCAAGTCATTTGAAGTACGTATTCTTAGGAAGCGGAAATACTCTTCCAGTTATTGTAGCAGCCGATTTGGGTGAGCAACAAGTTGCAGCTCTTATTGCTATTCTACGCAAGTATATTAGAGCCATTGGATGGACCATTGCGGATATTATTGGTATTCCACCTGGGATTTGCACACATAAAATTCAGCTTCAAGAAAATTGCACACCCACCATTGAGCATCAAAGACGTCTAAACCCACCTATGCAAGAAGTGGTAAAGAAATAAATTATCAAGTGGTTAGACACACGGGTTGTGTATCCTATCTCTGATAGTACATGGGTAAGCCCGGTACAATGTGTTCCCAAGAAAGGAGGCATGACGGTGGTCGCAAATGCGAAGAATGAGCTTATTCCACTCAGACCCGTCACTAGATGGAGAGTATGCATGGACTACCGAAAGCTGAATTCTTGGACGCTCAAAGATCACTTCCCAATGCCATTTATGAACCAAATGCTAGATCGATTAGCGGGGAAAGGATTGTTTTACTTCTTGGACGGTTATTCAGGCTACAATCAGATTTGTATTGCCCCCGAAGACCAAGAGAAGACAACGTTTACATGCCCATATGGTACATTTGCCTTCAAACGTATGCCATTTGGCCTATGTAACGCACCAGCCACCTTTCAACGTTGTATGATGTCTATTTTTTCTGAGATGGTTGAAGATACTTTGGAGGTATTCATGGACGATTTTTCAGTTGTTGGTGAGTCTTTTGAGGCATGCTTGGCGAACCTAAGCATGGCGTTGCAAAGATGTGTAGAATTCAACCTTGTGCTAAATTGGGAGAAGTGCCACTTCATGGTAAGAGAAGGAATCGTTCTTGGGCACAAAATCTCCAAAAGAGGAATAGAGGTTGATCGAGCAAAAATAGAGGTTATTGAGAAGCTACCGCCTTCAATTTCGATGAAAGGAGTTCGTAGTTTTCTCGGCCATGTAGGTTTCTATCGTCGGTTCATTAAAGACTTCTCCAAAATTGCTAGTCCATTGTGCAAACTATTGGAGAAAGATGAGAAGTTTGACTTTAATGAAGATTGCTTAAAGACATTCGAATGCCTTAAAGAAAAACTCATTGAAGCCCCTATCATGGTAGCACCAGATTGGTCTCTCCCATTCGAAGTCATGTGTGATACTAGTGGTATAGCCGTTGGTGCTGTTCTTGGTCAGAGAAAGGAGAAATTATTTCATCCTATCTACTATGCAAGCAAGGTCTTAAATGAAGCCCAAAGGATCTAGCGGTCGTGTATGCGTTTGAGAAATTTCGTGCCTATCTGTTGGGTACTAAGGTGATCGTTCATACAGACCATGCAGCTTTTAGGTATCTCATGACAAAGAAGGATGCGAAACCAAGGTTGATTCGATGGGTGTTGCTGATGCAAGAGTTCGATTTCGAGGTCAAAGATAGAAGAGGTTGCGAGAACCAAGTGGCCGACCACCTATCTCGACTTGAGAATGATCATGTGGCACAACCTGAAATTCAGATTGATGATGCATTCCCGAACAAAGCGATATTAGCGACAACAATGGAAAAATTACCATGGTATGCCGACTTTGCCAATTTCGTGGTGAGTAATGTGATACCTGCCAATTTATCTTACCACCAAAGGAGGAAGTTTATGCATAACGTACAGCACTACTATTGGGATGAGCCATATTTGTTTCGACGATGCGCGGATGGTATTATTCGACGATGTATATCTCATGAAGAAGTGCCTACTATATTGGAAACATGCCACACTTCCCAAGTTGGAGGACATCACGCAGGCAATCGGACGGTAAGAAAAGTATTGCAAAGTGGTTATTATTGGCCTTCGATATTTAGAGATGCCTACGACTATGTTAGAAGGTGCGACCAATGCCAGCGTCAAGGTGCTATTTCAAAACACCATGAAATACCCATGTCCAAAATTCTTGAGGTAGAACTCTTTGATGTGTGGGGTATTGATTTCATGGGTCCATTCGTGAATTCATTTGGAATGAAGTACATCTTGGTTGCTGTAGAGTATGTTTCGAAATGGGTGGAAGCTGTAGCGTTGGCCGACAATGAAGGGAAGCGTGTTGTATCGTTCTTAAAGAAGAATATCTTCTCTCGCTTTGGAGTACCTCGTACTATCATAAGTGATGGAGGATCTCACTTTTGTAACAAGCTATTCAAATCAGTTTTGGCCAAGTATGGTGTCAAGCAACATAAGGTAGCTACGCCTTATCATCCCCAAACTAGTGGACAAGTAGAAGTTTCCAATCGCGAGATCAAGCAAATCCTTGCGAAGACGGTTAATGCGAATAGGAAGGATTGGTCTAGGAAGCTTGATGATGCACTATGGGCGTATAGGACTGCATTCAAAACACCCATTGGCATGTCTCCTTATCAACTAGTTTATGGGAAGGCTTGTCACTTACCCATCGAGCTCGAGCATAAGGCATTGTGGGCATTGAAGCAATTGAATTTGAATTGGGATGATGCTAAGAATCTGAGGTTGGAGCAGCTGAACGAATTAGATGAGTTCCGTCTCCATGCATATGAAAGATCAGACCTATACAAGGAGCGGATGAAAAAGTATCATGATCAGCGGATTGTTAGACGAAACTTCCAAAGGAGTGATATGGTACTTCTCTTCAACTCCAGATTGAAGCTCTTCCCAGGTAAGTTAAAGTCTAAGTGGTCTGGTCCATACAAAGTTATCCAAGTCTACTCGTCTGGAGTAGTCGAATTGGAAGACAATAATGGTGTTGTCTTCAAAGTGAATGGCCAACGTGTTAAACCTTATATGGTTCCTCTTGACTCAATGAATTATATGGCCATCACTTACCTTGACGAAGTCTAAGTACTCGAGGAAACTATGTCGAGCCACGACAATAAATAAGGCGCTAGATGGGAGGCAACCCATCGTTTTATTGTTTTATCATTTTTCGTTTATCGTTTTGTCTTTCTTTTGTTCTATTACTTGTTTTGCTTTTGATAAGAGAAAATCCAAAAATAAGAGTCGTGCCACGACCAAAACTAAGGCGCTTGGTGGGAGGCAACCCATCGTACTAATCGTTTTCATTGGTTTTGAGCAAATATAGGTGCGAGAAGTATTCAACGAGGAGATTGGTTTCAAATGACGATTTGGACGTATTGTATGGTAAAGGTGGTAAGTTAGGAATAAGGATGCATAAGGCTATGGATTGAGCATTGCTCATGCCAAAATAGGCATCGAGGAAGGCTAGGCCTAGGTAAAACTAGGCCACGAACAATGCAAAACCTATACTATAGCCTAAGGTCTCGGAATCTAGTGTGCAAAGACATAGGCGCCGCCCATGCTTAAGTGTGCTATACACTATGCGCCGCCTATGATATAGCATTATGTCTCAGTATCTCAAATGCCATACACTATGTGGCGCATATGTCCCTAAATGCTATACACTATGCGCCGCATATGTCCCTAAATGCACTACACTATGCGCCGTCTATACTATGATTATGCAAAGCACTATGCGCCGCATAGAGGTCATTTTTGTCTCCAAAACCATTTGTAAATGGGTCAAAACCCGACCTATTCTTTTCCTATATAAAGGGGACTTAGTCTTGAAACATAACCACATTGGAAATTGACCTAAAGGCGCCGCACATCCACCCAAATCATCTCAAAATTTTTCTTTTCTTGCTCTTCCAATTCACAAGACCATATCCAAAGGCTTCAATCACGTAAGTACTCTTTTATTCTTCATCTATTTCTCGTAAGTACTACGTTACTATGTCTATTATGAATTGCTACATCTTGAAGGATTATTGGTGATGTTAATGTGTTTGGATTGTTGATACAAAACCATGTGAGTAAACATATACGTTAGGATAATCTTGACTTGTTTCCGACTTGAATTTGGTTTTACTAGCATTGTTATACTATTTGCGGAATTGCTATGGTTATGAAAATTGCTTAAGCTTGAGACTTGGATACTTACATGTTAGACTATCCCGTTCATCGGGATAAGACTTATAGTTGCCTACCGACTTAGGAGGTTGTGATTGTTGAAACTAACTATACCATGATGTAACCCCTATGTAGTAGTGTTGTTATACCTAACATGAAAGTAGTGCAATGGCTGCAAGTAGTGATGCATCGCTGATTTTCTTGTCGGAATATAGTTCCTAAAACGTATGTCGACGAAGTTCAAGTAATCGACTACATTCACTTCACTGTTTTGTATTAACGAACCTAAGTGTGGGGTGGTACCCCGATGGCTTGTTTATAGATTGTTTCCATTGAGTTGATGCTAACATGAAATATCGTTTAAATCTCAGGAACAATGGCACCTAAAGCGAGACAAGATAAGGCTACCACATCCCAAAAGGGCAAGAAGAGAGGTCGCAAGGACCAAGGAGAATCATCCTCAATGCAATTACCCCACCGAATGTTTGGAATAAAATGGGTTCTTGAGGAGGAAGCCAAAGAATGGTATAGGAACAACAAGGAAAGCAAATATGATCATGTCGACTTGATCAACAAGGACAGCCTAGCGAAGAAGGAACCACGTATGTTGGCAAAAATCATGGCATTGAATCTGGATTTCATCTTCCGCGACATGGGAGAATGTAATCTCGATTAGACAAGGGAATTATATGCCAACTGGTCACCGAAAACCACAGGCAACGAAGTCAAGATTCGGGGCCAAGTGTTACAGCTCAAAACGGATTTGATCAACTCCTTTCTTGGCTTACCTTCGGTCGAACCAGCACCATTCAAAGAGCTGTACAGCAGGCCTCCTTATAGAGCAATACGACACACACTTTGTGGAAGTAGATCCATGGCAAGGTGAGGCAGACACTGAAACACCGGACGATACAACAACTTCCCCTATGCTCCATTGAATAGGGAAGCAAGAATCTGGTTGCATATTGTCAACTCATGCCTTATTCCTGGGATTCAATACACCAAAATATCAAGAGATAGAGTGTGTTTGGTTTATCCTTTGATGACGAATGTCCCTATCAACTTTGGGGCAATCATTCGCTCTACAATGCGGAAGGCCAGACTCCACAAAAGGTCCCACTTCACTTTTGGTAATCTGTTGACAGCAATCTTGCGGAAGGAGGATATCGAAGAGGAACCAGCTGATCACAAACTCCCACATAACCCGAAGAAGGTTGACCTCACAAAGGTCAAAGATGCTGAAAAAACTCATGGTGTCAACCTTACTACTGCGGAGAGACATACTCGTGATGAGAGTTTCTTCAGAGCATGACACGATTTACTATGATGAGTGGTGGACGTGTTCTAACTGCTGCAGAGCTCCAACAGCTGGACCACAACTATCCAATGAACATGCATGCACGGGAGATGTGTGGAGTGGGCGTATACTATGAGGAACCTCTAGACGATGATGTGCCGACCGATGACGATCGACGCTTGCCAGACTCCGATGAGGAGGAGAACTCTGACGACGACTCTTATGATGATTCCGACGAAGGGGGTATGACCCCCGACATTGAGGAAGAGTCCGACTGACCAGGTTCTTCATATTTATTTTCCACTGAGGGCAGTGTCCCGTTTAAGTGTGGGATGGCGGTATCGCATGCTATACTTCTCTATCGCATCTATGTTTGTTTACTCTGTTTACTTTGTTTTATTTTTGTGTCGTTTTTTAGGAATAATTTTTTTTCTTTAGCTTCGCATAAAATAATTCCAATAGGCAGCATGAGATTATAACATGAGTATGTGCTACAATTATGACTATTGAGACGTTTAGGCTCTAATTGTGACTCATTATGTGATATTGTGTGGTTCAATTCCTTCACTTGTTGGGTCAAGAGTCTATATTACTTCCAATAAAGTCGACCATGTGCCTTGTGTGTGTGAGATTAATAGTATATTCTATGTTTGTGGCTGATGCTAGAACTTGCCTGGTATGTATGCAAAGCGAAAATAAGGAGTGTAAGTTTAGGAGATGATTTAGGCATTTATTTGGCAACCTACATATGTTTACCTTCGTTTTACCTACCCTTGGACATCATCCTAGTTAAACCCTTTTGAGCCTTTAGCCTATTTCTTTGACAACCTTGTATGTAAGCCTAATCCATTTTTTTAAAGACCATGATTTGATCCAAATTCCTAAGTGCTTTAAAGTATAAAGTCATGTGACAATATAAGAGGAAATTGGGTAAGTATGATGCTTTAAATTGTAATGGTGCTTGAATATGTTATGAAAAAGAAAGTGCTATCATAAGAGGTATGTTGTGAAAAGAAGAAGGAAAAAGAAAGCTGAAAAGTGAGTTATGTTTAAAATTGAAAAGCAAAAGAGGAGAACAAGGGTGGTAGAAGAAAAGAAGAAGAAAGGATGAAAGAAAAAAGTGTCAATGATACAATGTGATGTATTAAAGTGCTTAGGAACTTAGTCACTATTTCTGGCCAAAATAGTTGATCCTACCCGTCCCTTAGCCTACATTACAACCATCAAAAGACCTACTTGATCCTAATCTTAACATTCTGACATTTAGTGTAGTATTACACTAAGGGCAAGCCTATGGTCATCAGTTGCTACATATGAATTCTTTGTGAGAGTGAGAGAAAGGATATTTTGATACCCATGTTTGAAAAATATGCTATACTTGTGAGTGATTATGGGTACTATATTGTGAGACACACATGGTTGATGAGTTTGGGTAGTTGTATATGATTCATTGTACCTTAACTTTTGCATGCGAGTTGACCACCATCACGCGTCAATGCTAGAGGATAAACTGTTTCTACTAATAATCAGAAAGCTACTCTTTGTTAGTAATTGTTGTGCTTGCCTTGAAGAATGTTTTGTGTTGTTGCTGTGGAAACCCTAAGTTGATGTTTAGAAGGACATGATATGTTGTTCGAGGATGAACAAAGCTTCAAGTGTGGGGTGTTGATGATAGGCGATATTACGCGCCTATATCAATATATTTTGCCCATATTTATGCCATGTTTTGAGAACAAAGTATATATTTCATGCGCTTTTAGTCCTTTTTCCTGTAAGTGAGCTAACGAACATGATTAGCAAAGTTTCAGGTATAAATGATGCAGAAATCAGCATTTTATGGCTTACTTGATGCCAGAGAAAGCTCACGAAGGAAGGAAAGGGAGTTTGGACGCCTAAAGGACCAAAAGTGATGCATGGGAAATCTCTCCCGGGCTAAAACAACATTTCTGAAGACTTTGGGACTTGCAGTAACTTAGTTGGATTTGGATAATGATACATTAACCTAGTACAATTGGGTTAAGTATTTCATTTGTTTAGTAGGATTTGGTTAGATATTTCATTAGCTTAGTAGGACTAGGATATGGGTATTATAAATACCCTATCATGCTAGAGATTTTTAATCATCTTTCAAATATACACTCTTCAATTAACAATTCTAATTCTTCCATCAATTAGAACTCTTCTAATCTTTCCATTAATTCTATTTTTCTTCTTCTATTCATTTATTCTTAATTTCCGCAACAAGAGAATCGTTACTTTGCCTAGGAATTCACGCCTAAACGCCTACCACTTGTACTACACGAAATTAATCAATCTTGTGGTATAACAACAATGTCAATCGTGATCTCCTTCGCATTCATGGGTAACTAAACTTCTCTGTTTGGGTTATGGAAGCCAACTGAGATACTATCTATTGCTGTAAGTTTGTGAGTTCGTGACACGTATGCTGCTTATATCATTATTCTCTTCATCTTAATCTACATTCTTTGTGGTTGCAAACGCAAGAATACGCCAGTATAACATTTAACTTGTTCGAAAGAAAGGTTATTTGTCTGGAAAAGAGATAGTGTCAAGGTAGTAGGGTCCCATCCCCTATTAAAAAGTTAGTGCCGTAACTGGATTAACCTCTTGGAGAATTCGTACCGTTAGACACGTTTTAAGCTCGAAAGAGTTAAAGTGAAATAATCCTCGAATAGGTCGAAAGACGCCTGGATTTACCATCGAATACAATTCTCTATAAGCACATGCATGTCGGAATTCTACACACTCATAGCCAATAGAGACATATACCTCAGAAGGTGGACATAACCCCAACGCTTCAATTCTCATTGTTTCACAACCAATGAAACATTCTTTCCTTTTTACTTTGCTATTTTTAGTTTTACTTTAATATTTTGGTTACACATTACAATCCCCCCTTATTACGAGACTTGCACTAAAAGTCTAGTAACTGTTGCTTACTTGTTGGCCAAGCTATTCCCTGTGGGATCGACACCCAACCCAGGTTGGGTTCTATATTTGCTAACGACCGCTTTACACTCCTACGAGAGCTGTAGATTGAGCGTTATCAGTTGACAACTGAATCAATTTGTTTCTCTTATTATAGTAATGATGCCGGTTACCAGAAGCAAGAATACCGGTAAGCAAGTAGATGTGGCTGCCGAAGAGGGGACTAGTAAGTCACCCACTATACCAGCTAATCAAAGTGAGGCTCCAACTGAGCATGTATCAGAACTTCCCCCAGTCCGGAAGAAATAAGGGGGAGGAGAACTATATCCCCAGAGCCACTTATTAATGTTGTTGTTCAAGATCTTAGAAATGCAGTGCAACTTTTGACTCGTATAGTTGCTGGGCAAGCTCAAGGGCGAGCCATTCCTACTGCAGGTCCTAGTGGTATAGATAGGGAGGATAGTCTTCGAACACAGGATTTTCTTAAGATGGATCCGCCAACTTTTACCGGATCCGATCTTAATGAAGATCCGCAGGACTTTATTGATCAGATCTAAAGGGCCCTAGAGGTGATGTATGTATCGGGCAGAGAGACAGTGGAGTTAGCCGCGTATAGATTCAAAGGTGAGGCTATATATTGGTATGAAGACTGGAAACGGTCAAGGGGCATTGATGCACCCCCAGCTACTTAGAAAGAGTTCAAAGAGGCATTTATTGATCATTATCTTTCATATGAGACTCGTCAGGCCCGTGCGGATCAGTTCTTAAATCTTAGATAGGGTCATACAAGTGTGAGGGAGTATAGTCTTTGATTTAATTCTTTGTCCAGATATGCTGCTAATGTTGTAGCTACTATGGATGACAGAGTTCATCGGTATGTGGATGGATTGGATCCGTATTTGGTTATGGATTGTACTATTGTTGCACTGAATAAAGACATGGATATAGCTAGGATCCAAGCATTTGTACAAAAAATGGAAGATCAGAGGCAAAGAAAAAGAACACAGGAATTTAAAAGCGAATCTTCTAAGAGGGCCAGATCTACAGGGCAGTTTATGGCACCACAGGGAGGTTTTAGACCTCAATTTTCTGCTAGACCACCTAGGCCATTATTTTCTTATTCTGCAGCTAGTGCTCCACCACAGCATCAAGGGTTCAAAGGCAGTCAATTTAGGCAAAGAAGTGAGGGTCATAGTTCGCGATCAGTGGGTTATCATGGGCAAGGGAATGTGAGTCAATCGAGACCTTCTCGAGAGCTATGTAATCGATGCGGAAAGCATCATATGGGCGTATGTTGAATGGGAACAAATGTTTGTTTTTGGTGCGGTATGACGGGGCATATGATGAGAGAATGCCCATGAAGGGGCGCAGGTGGCATAGCACGACCTTCGGGATCAATTATTGCATCATCGTCACCGGTATCTTATTCTGGTAGGGGCGCATGACCTGTGGGTCACACTAGAAATGAAAAAAGAGTCGCCAGTTCCAGCGGGACTCAGAATCGTACTTATGCTTTAGCGGATCGGCAGAATCTAGAGGCTTCCCCAGATGTGGTTACGGGTACGTTGTCCATATTTTCATTTGATGTATATGCTCTAATTGATCTCGGTTCTACATTATCATATGTTACTCCTTTGGTTGCTGGAAAGTTCAAAAGAACCCCCGAATTGTTAGATAAGCCGTTGGAAGTGTCTACCTCGGTTGGGGAATCTATTATTGCTAGAAGAGTTTATAAAGATAGTGTAGTAACTGTGTGTGGTCGAGACACGATGGCCAATCTTGTGGAACTAGAAATGGTAGAATTTGATGTTATAATGGGTATGGATTGGTTGGCATCTTGTTATACCAAAATTGACTGTTGTATGAAAAAAATGTATTTACATTTTCCTAATAAAGCAGTTATTAAATGGCAAGGTAAGATTGGCGCACCAAGAGGTAGATTTATTTATTATTTCAAAGCGAGCAAAATGATTTCCAAGGGATACATATATCATTTAGTTAGAGTAAGGGATACAGAAGTGGAGCCACCAACTCTTCACGTTGTTCCGGTTGTAAATGAATTTCCTGATGTATTTCCTGAAGATCTTCCAGGTTTGCCTCCTGAACGAGAAGTAGAGTTTGGTATTGATGTAATACCAGGCACCCAACCAATCTCCATTCCTCCGTATAGAATGGCCCTAGAAAAATTACGAGAATTGAAAGAGCAATTGAAAGATTTGCTAGAGAAGGGATTCATAAGGCCTAGTATGTCCCCCTGGGGAGCACCAGTGTTATTTGTGCGCAAAAAGGATGGCTCGCTGAGGATGTGTATTGATTATCGGCAATTAAATAAGGTGACTATTAAGAATAAATATCCTCTCCCAAGAATTGATGATTTATTTGATCAGTAACAGGGCTCCAAGTGCTTTTCTAAGATTGATTTGAGGTCAGGTTACCATCAAGTGAGGGTCAAAGAGAAAGATATACCCAAGACAGGTTTCCGAACACAGTATGGTCATTATGAGTTTCTAGTTATGTCATTTGGGCTAACAAATGCACCCGCAACTTTTATGGATTTGATGAATAGGGTGTTTAAGCCATTCCTGGATGTATTTGTGATAGTTTTTATAGATGATATTCTTGTTTATTCTAGATCAGAAGAGGACCATGCCAATCACTTATGACAGGCATTGTAGACTCTTCGTGATTGTAAGCTTTATGCAAAGTTCTCTAAATGTGAGTTTTGGTTAAAGTCGGTGGCATTTTTGGGTCATATTGTATCTAGTGAAGGGATAAAGGTTGATGCTCAAAAGATAGAAGCTGTGAAGAACTGGCCAAGGACTATAACGCCTATGGAGATTCATAGTTTTCTCGGGTAGGCCAGTTATTATAGAAGGTTTGTTAAAGACTTTTCTTCCATTTCAGCATCCTTAACCAAGCTAACCCATAAAGCATCCAAATTCCAATGGAATGATGCATGTGAGAAGAGTTTTCAAGATTTAAAGAACAAGTTGATTTCTACACCCGTGTTGGTACTTTCAGAAGGCACCGAAGGGTATACAGTGTATTGTGATGCTTCCAGAATTAGTTTAGGATGTGTATTGATGCAGCATGGTAAGGTAATAGCATATGTTTCTAGACAATTGCGGCCACATGAGAAAAATTATCCTACACACGATCTTGAGCTGGCAGCAGTTATTTTTGCTTTAAAGATATGGCGCCACTACTTATATGGGGTTCATGTTGATATATATACTGACCATAAGAGCTTGCAATATATTTTTAATCAGAAGGATCTAAATTTAAGGCAGCGGAGATGGCTTGAACCATTAAAGGACTACGATGTTGATATCTTGTACCATCCAGGGAAAGCAAATGTGGTAGCTGATGCATTAAGTCGTAAGGCTATGATGGCACCTATAGAGAGGCAAGGGATGGTTAAAGATCTTCACCAGTTAGCTAGTTTGGGAGTTCGCCTTCTTGAAACTCCGAATAAAGAGCTTATCCTACATAATGCTGCGGAATCTTCATTAGTAGCTGAAGTGAAAGAGAAGCAATATGCAGATCCTATTTTATTACAGCTTAAGGAGAACGTTCAGAGTGGTGCGACCAAGGCATTTGAGCTTACGCGAGAAGGAGTACTTCGGTGCCAAAACCGATTATGTGTGCCGGATGTAGACGGGCTAAGAAAGAAGATTATGACAGAGGCACATTTTTCAAAGTATTCCATTCATCCAGGATCAACCAAAATGTATCAAGATTTGAAAGATATGTATTGGTGAATGACATGAAGAAGAGCATTGCAGAATTTGTAGCTGAATGTCCAAATTGTCAAAGAGTTAAAGTTGAGAACTAAAAACCCGGAGGTTATATGCAATGCATTGATCTTCCAATTTGGAAATGGGACATGATCAAAATGGATTTTATTACAGGTTTGCCTCGTACAGCTCAGAAATTTGATTCTATATGGGTGATTGTGGATAGGCTTACTAAATCCGCACATTTCTTACCCGTTAAGACCACTTACACAGTTGAAGAATATTCGAAGCTGTATGTTAAAGAAATAGTCCGATTACATGGAGTTCCAACTTCTATTATATCGGATCGGGGAACTCAATTTACCGCAAACTTTTGAAAGTCTTTCCAACGGAGTTTGGGAACACAAGTGAATCTGAGTATAGCTTTTCACCCTCAGACAGATGGACAAAAAGAGCGCACCATTCAAACACTTGAAGATATGCTACGAGCATGTGTTATAGATTTTAAAGGCAGCTGGGATGATCATTTATCTCTTATTGAGTTTGCCTACAATAATAGCTATCATTCAAGTATCAAAATGGCACCATATGAAGCTTTATATGGGAGGAAGTGTAGATCACCAATAGGATGGTTCGAAGCGGGTGAAACTCTTATGTTCGGACCGGATCTTGTGTATCAAGCCATAGAAAAAGTCAAGGTGATTCAGCAACGGTTGAAAACAGCCCAAAGTCGACACAAGTCATATGCAGATAGTAGAAGAAGAGGGCTAGAGTTTTCGTTAGGCGATTGGGTATTTTTGAAGGTATCGCCAATAAAAGGGGTGATGAGATTTGGCAAGAAAGGAAAGTTGAGTCCACGATATATAGTCCCATATAAGATTATTCGAAGATGTGGGCAAGTTGCTTATGAATTAGAGCTACCCCAGGAACTCTCATCAATGCATCCAGTATTTCATGTATCGATGCTTCAAAAGTGCGTCGGAGATCCTTCCCTTATTACTTCTACTGAATATGTGCAAGTAACAGAAGATCTTACCTATGAAGAGATGCCTATTGCTATATTAGATCGTCAAGTTAAGAAGATGAGAAATAAAGAAGTAGCATCGGTGAAAGTACTTTGGAGAAATCAACAAAGGGAAGAGATTACATGGGAAGATGAGGAAGCAATGAAATCTAAGTACCCTCGTTTGTTCAAAGATGAAGAGAAAGTTCAAGAAACGGAGTTAGAACACTAACAAGTAAGTTTTTGTTTATATATGCATAGTATTTATGTGATGATGTGAATATTAATGATGGACTTGAACTTGTTTTGGTTTAATAACTACGCTAACATTCGAGGACAAATATCCTAAAGGTGGGAAGGATGTAACACCCCATATACAAATACATGTATTGGCGTATTCAAGTACGTGTATTGGTCTTATTTATATGAAATTAATTTTTATTTTATTTATACCGGAATTTGCCCGTCGATGGTTCCATACGAAGGTTATTGAATAAGCTTTCCAAAGATATAAAGATTTCCAAAAATGGATAAGTTTCGAATATAATCGAGCACGTTCGAAACTATAAAATGGTGGCCGGGATAATGTGAATAGTAAATGTGCAGGAAAATTTCCTGCACACAAACTACTAAGGCCTGCCAGTTTTTTGGGTCAACTTGTAACAATCATAACTCCCTCAATATAAGGAACTGCGAGATCTGTGACCTATCAAAAGAAAAATCTTTGAGTCTTCTTTCATATGCAATTGGTTTTATCCAAATCCGATATCTGAGTAAGGAGTTATACTCGTTTTACTTTAGCCTCTCAAAACGGATTTTTAGGGTCAACTTCAAACGATCATAACTCCTTGTACAGGACGAACTGGGTGGCCTACTTTATATGAAATGAAATCCCTTTGAATTATATTTCCAAATATACCAATTTCACCCATATCCGATATCGGAGTAAAGAGTTATGGTCGATCTACTTTAGCTTGTCAAAACAGTCCACCATGGACAGATTCGGATTTACTTAAAATTTTAAGGGCAATATGGTCATTTTTCATCACCTTATGGACGAAAATTGGTCATTATAAATATATACTTAGCCTCATACCCATCATTTATCATCCAAATCATTGAGAAATAAGAAACCCTAGCCTAAGTTCAACTCCAATTATCTTGTGATTCAACCGTAGAAAATCCAAATTAATTCCGTAGTTGTGTTCACCGTCTTGAGGGCTTCGAGAAGCACCCCTTATTTGTGCCAACAGGACTTTGAAATCAAAAGGGCCATTTTATGGTAAGAATGTAAATTATGTTGGTGTTATTTATATGGATATGTATATATATGCTTGTGAGCATAAGAAGTATGTTATTTGATTTTTGTTGAAAGATGATTGGAAATGATGTTGGATTATTCTTGTGCATGGTTGGATTATGTTGAATTGTGAAGGAATTTGGTGTGATGATGTGGTATTGAAATGATTATTATATATATATATATATATATATATATATATACACACACATAAACCTATTGTTCAAGTTGGTTTTTGGAATGCTTTGCAAATATTGGTTGTATGAAATTATGGAAGAGAATTGTGGTGTTGGGTTGCTAATACTAGATGCCAAACATTTCATTGTAGATAAGTGATTTGTAAAGGTGGGAAGTTGTGTTGAATTGGTATCCGAATCTACAACTAGGTATGTAAAGCATACTCTAACAATGTTCTTTGGCATGAAAACACCAATGTTCCATCAAGTAAAATTCCGAGGTTGTTCAAAAACATGTATTGTTCTACATTAGCAACGAAGTTGTTTCCATTCTATAAAGTGTCAAAATGTTTCATTGATATACCAAAAGGCTCCTATTTTATTGTTGTGATATTGATGATTCTGAAACACATTGTTGATGTACCAATGAGTCTTTCTTACATCGTTATTGTATAGAAGGTCTATCACTTGGTTCCTATTGATGTATCATTGTTCCAAAGGTACTATATTGGCATGAACACTAATGTAATAATCTCAAAAGCTTTTGAACTAAGTTATTGGAAAGATCTCTTATGTGTGTTACTTGATATACGTGTGGGTGGTATCCCAGGGGCATAAGCCTAGCATAGGTCAATCTCTATTATGTGTTTATGGGTGGTATCCCAGGGGCATAAGCCTAGCATGGGTCGATCCCAGTTGATATGTACTGGGGGCAGCCTAATGGTCACAGTACGGTACAGTATTGATTATTGTTAGGTAGTTGGAGGTTCAGGAGGAGGAGGTAATGGCGAATGATAATTGTAAAGAATGAAATGAACGAATGTATACCGTTCCACAAATGTGTTTGAATTCAAGAACCCAATTCAGATTAATGATAATGTACATGATCCTAAAAGTGTTTATGAAGTGTGGTTCACTTCTATTATGATTTATTCACTTGCGTTTGATTTTCTTGATCCCCCATATTACATATGATTATTTACAGTTTTACATACTCAGTACATATTTCGTACTGACGTTCCTCACGGGGGACCTGCATTTCATGCTGCAGGCACAGGTGCTTCAGCTCATTCACAGCATAGATAGGAGTCAGGTCATACAGCTATTGTTGGTGAGCTCCAGTTTGCTTTGGAGCTTTCCGAGTCGGTTCCTTATGTTTTGTTATTGTACAGGAGACATGTGTGGGCGGGGGTTTGTCCCGACCCTAGTTATGTCATGTATATCCTAGAGGCTTTGTAGACATAAGGAAGGGTAAAGTCATGGAAGTTTATATAGTAATGTTATATTTGTATATGTGGTGGCCCCGACGGCCAAGTATTATATATATATATATATATGTATATATATATATATATTTGTGTGTGTTGTGCTGATACAGGTAATTAGACCCTTCTATAAACAACGAAGTACTGTCCAAATTTTTGGTGACATGTAAGTGAAAGTACAGGTATTTGAACGGGTTCTCCCGGGCCTTCTCGGCTTCGGGTGCCAGTCTGGCCCGATGGGATTTTAGGGCGTGACACAAACTGAACCCCGCAATCAACAAACTATACCTTAATCCTCCCCAAATCTTACTTTTCTTGCGATCTTCTGATCACCAAAAACAACTCAATCAAGAAACCAAGTTGTATTTTTAACTAAACAAACAGACCTAGTGCAATTCCACAGAGTGTTGTGTACCCATCCTTACCCTTATATTGAGGGTTGATTGGTAGTTTCCAATAGACCCTTGACTCAAAAATAGATGAAAAAAATGTCAGCAGCTTTAAGCAGGAACAACAACAAAAATAATGTTATTTTTAACTATGTTTTTCCAAAACAACAACCTTCGTTGCATGTGATCAAAATCAAAGAAACCAGTTCAGATAATATCTGCATATTGAAAGTAAATAACATATATAACTCGATTCAATCACGGATCAACATACACGTTATTAGACTTGCGAAATTTGGAGAAGGAATTTTACTTAAAACTGATATTGATTAGTTTGAACTTGGAATTGGTGGTGTTGTCAATTTCCAAATCACATATCAGAAAATTGTCATTCCGAGTAAAAAAAACCTACTAGAGGAAATTGTCTTTTCACATAATGCTAGGTAAATATTACATTTACATCAAATTAGATAATTTAAAATATTTTTGAAATATTTTTAAAATTATATTATTTAACTTTTAGCATTTCAACAATGTTCATAAACTGAGATAGAGGGAATAGTTGTTTAACCTTTTTTTTTAATTTTTTCTAAGTCATTCAGTTGAAAACTAATTTAAATTTGAAGTAATAAGTATAAAATTTGATACAATATATATACGGCTACAACAAGCCTTCTCCTATTCAAATGTCTGTCATTCCTCTTGGACTTCGACAACGTGATGTGATTGGTGTTGTGGAGACTGGTTCAGGTAAAACTGTTGCCTTTGTACTTCTGCCTATGTTGAGTTAAATAACTAAGCTTCTTCCGTTGAATGAAGAGAATGGGCCTTATGCAGATGTAATGGACCCTACCCGAGAACTAGTTCAACAAATAGAGGATGAGACGGTTAAGATTGTGCACTGTTTGGGTATCAAAGTTGTTTCTATTGTTGGTGGGCAGTTTATAGAGGTTCAATGTTATAAGATTAGGCAAGGTTGTCAAGTTGTGATTGCAACCCATGGGAGACTTCTCGATTGCTTGGAGAAACGCCATTGCGTTCTGAACCAATGCAACTATGTTGTTTTTGATGAGGCTGACCGAATGATTGACATGGGGTTTGAACCTCAAGTTGATGGTGTACTAGATGCTATGCTGTTATCATAAATTGGAGTTCAAGTTAGTTGAAGTTAGTGGAAGTCCAAATCAGTTGGTTTTAAAAGTTAGTTAGAAACAGCTATAATAGTATGTTTCCAGAAGTTAGTTAGGAGTGACAAGTTGAGCCGGTTATCAAATAATTGTTTCATTAGATAGCTTTGATCATTGCAGTTACATCATTTTCTATAAATACTCATTGTAATCATCATTTATAGTACATATGAAAATTGTAACTCTTCTCCCTAAAATTCTATTTTCTCTGTTTCTTCTCATCTTCTAATTTCTCTTGATTGTATCCCCGATCTTTCGATCCTTGAATCTTTGAGATTTCTGAAATTGAGTAACATTAGTATCAAAGCTAGTCTTCCTCGGCATCAATGGTGAAAGGTGTAAGAATAATGGGTGATTCAATAACTAAAGTTGTTGCTGCAGAGATGGGAGATCTGCGTGAGATGATGCAAAATCTGGTTAGAGAGATGGGTAATTTGGCGAGAAAGGTCTCATCATTGGAGAGGTTGATAGTGTTGTTATGGAGTTGAGGCAATAACTGGTAGGGGAAGGTCGGAGGAACAATGTTCCTTTAGGGCATGAAGAAAATCATGACCAGGAGGGGGGGAATTGGAAATAGAGAAAGGAGCCCTAACTATGGTACTACTTCTCAATTTCCCAATTCTTCTAATTTTCAGTATTCTCATTTCAATAAATGGTCGAGAATGGAGTTTTTAAAGTTTTCCGGGGATGATTTTCAATCTTGGTTATTCAAGATTGAGAAATTCTTCTCTATGGAGAATATTACACCTGAGGATAAGGCAACCATAGCATATATGCAGTTGGAAGGGGAAGCTATCCAGTGGCATGTTTCTTTCATGAGATACAGACAGTATGTGCAGGCTATCAGTTGGAAGGAATATGTAGGAGCTTTGGTAGAGAGGTGTGGGATTGACTTTGATGATCCCATGGAGGAAATTAAGAAGATTAAACAGACAGGAAGTGTAAGAGAATATCAAGCAGCTTTTGAAAGAAGTTTAACTAGGTGAACTTATCAGAGGAGAATGCTATCAGTTGCTATATTGGAGGCTTGAAAACTGAACTCAACATTTCTGTCAAGATCACAAAACCTTTCTCTCCTTCTCAGGCTTACAAGAGTGCAAGAATGCAAGAGGCATATTTGTTTGCTATGAGACAACATTCCAGTAATTCTTTTCAAGTCAATGCAAGAAAGTTTGTAGATCAAAAGTACTATAATAGTAAGGGCATTCTACCAACTCCTAGTAGCATTACTTTTGGATTCTCTAAAGGGGTGAACAAGAGAACTCTAAGTATTGAGGAGATGAATGATAAGAGAGCAAGGGGGTTGTGTTATTTCTGCAATGACAAATACATGCCTGGTCATAAATGCAACAATTCAAAATAGTTGTACTTGTTAGAGGTGGATGAATCTGAAGATTTAAATGAGTCACAGATTGAACAAAATGGTGAAGTCCAAGAAGAACAAGGTGATCAGTTTGCGGCGCTAGAGAGAAAAAAACGAAGAAGGCGGTTGCCCGTCTTGCTGGCAGCGGTGTTGTTAGTGGTTGGCGGATTTCGGCGGTGGTTGGTGGTAGAGCTGAGGTCGGCGGTTCGGCGGGGCTGGTCCTTGGCTGGTGATGGTTTCGCGTTGGAGGGAGGAGAGAACGGTGGTCATGACTGTTTTTAGAGAAAAGATAGAAAGAGAGGAGAGAGGCTATAGCGGCTGATTTGGGGAAAAAATAGGGGTTAGGGTTGTGTTTTGTTTAAAAGGGAAGAGGGCAATGGTTTGATCCCAGCTGGTAGATCAATTTTGATCAACGGATGAGATCTAGAGATTAAAAGTTTGGTCCAAATTGAATGGAAATTGAAATTGAGTTCAATTAATACAATTTGGACTAGAATTATAATAAATTTGATAAAATCAGGCTAAAATTATTATAAATTGGATAGAAAAGGCTAGAATTTACGTGAATAGGAAACTTGAATTGAATTAGGCTACTATGTAATAATAATGAGAACAAAAAATAATAAGACGTCAAGGTTAAAATAAATTATGCATGTTAAATTAATGTTATGTAAAATTATTATGTAAATTTAACGATACTAGTAATTAAATATTAATAATAGACAATGTGTTTGTAAATTGTGAGCGTGCATATTTACGAAAAAAATAATTTAATAAATATTAATAAAATTATGTAAAATGTTGTACTTGAATTAATAAATTGTAAAAATGATACTAAAAAGTAATAAGATAATTTGTGCATTTTAAAATCATGAATGTGACACGTCAACATCTGTTTGATACAAGAATAAGGTGTCAAAAAATAATAATATTTAAATTAAATAATTTTAATAAAATAGCAGCCTAAAAGGAGTATCGACAGGTCAAAATTGGGTGTCAACATTCACAGATACATTTTGAAGACTCGGGTCGAAAACAATAAAAAGAGGATCCTCGTAGGAAGATTAGACCATTTACTTCTCACAATAAACTCTGCAAATTAGAGACTACGCCAAATAACTCCGCAAATCAAAGAGTGTTGTTTGACTTCAACAAAGTCAAGATTCCGCGAGCCAAGGACTGTATATATGCAAACAAAGTCGAGTTTCACATTCCGAAGACTGTACATAAGCAAGCAAACGATCTTTTGCCATATCAGAGGATGCAAATAAGCAATACGACTCTCTGCCATATCGGAAGTTGTGCACCAGTAAGGGGGATGCCCCGCCACAAATAAAAGAATATACATAAGCAACGCAACACTCTGCCATGTCGGGGAACTGTATTTCAGCAAATAGAACACAACCTGCCAATCAGAGGCCCACACCATAGCAAGTACGTAAGAAAGTCACTATCACAGCAACATCAATGTCCAGCAACAATACCATCATCTAGTTCAGACTGAAGGTCGCCTTGCCAATACAGGGCAGTTTACCTTTGGAAAAATGTCTCGCCATCAGAGGCTTTACTTTTCAAGCAGCTGCTCAGCCGACGGAGACTATTTACATTTCAACCGACGGAGGCTATTTACTTTCAGCAACTGCTCATCCAACGGAGGTTATTTACATTTCAGCCGATGGAGACTATTTATTTTCAGCAACTGCTCATCCAACGGAGACTATTTATATTTCAGCCGACGGAGGCTATTTAATTTTAGCAACTGCTTAGCCGACGGAGGCTATTTACGTTTCAACCGATGGAGGCTATTTACGTTTCAGCCGACGGAGGCTATTTGCATTTCAACCGACGGAGGCTATTTATATTTCAACCCGCGGAGGCTATTTATATTTCAGTTATTGCCCCGCCAGTCGAAGGCCTCCACAAACGGAGACAATACTAGTTTGAATATCTGAACTCCACTTTTTACATTACAATTTCAATTTACAATTTTTTTAGCAAACATGTACTTTTCACCTCTTTTACCTATTTTGCAGGAATATGCAATACAGCGTGGAACTACCCTTTTAGCAGCAAACTGGGGCAAACTAGCGGAATGTTAAGCATCCCTAGCTACGTCAGGATTCCGGCAAAGAAACTCAACTCAACTCGACTCAAAACTCTCATTTTTTTATAATTTGAAAATCCGCAATCTTCTTTTCCCTTAAAATCCGCAGCAGCTATGGCTATCAAACATCTCTTTATTCCTAGCTATCCCAAGTAACCAATCAAGGGATAATCCCATATCCATTTTATTCGTACTAAAATTTTTGTTATCATCTCCGAAAGAACCTAGTGTCACCATAATTATACACTGGGGCAAATTTTGATATTTATCAAAATTTTGCTATGATTCGAACTACAAATGGCCTGACTTCTCATGAAGTCCGAGATATGTTGGGAGCTCATAAACCGAAGCCCGATCATAATATTATAAACATTTTATTTCGCCCGAGATAAAATTGGTTACGTCAATGTGATTGCCCAAAGATTTTTCACATAAATCTTTGGTCACTCAGGGGCAACTGTTGACACCCAATTTTGGCTCACCTTTTTTTCTCTAATTGTTTTTTTACCAATGCTCCTTGGCCCTAAATAATTTATAAAAATTAAATATAAATAAAATTCATATTTTTATATCTATTTCTACTAATTTTAAATAAAAGGAGATTTATTTATTTGTTTAATCAAAATATAAAATATTTTAATCAAATATGATTAAATATTTTATCAAAAAAAATATCTTTCGGTAATTACATTCGCATTCTTTCTAATGTTATTTTTAGACGATATTATATATATTTTATATTGTATTATATTCTTATTTTTAAACACACATATATTTTGGTTAATGAAAAAAATATATATATAATTCGACGTTTACATTAAATTATTTATATAATTTTTATACGTCAGACTAAAATAATTTTAGGATAACAGGGAGCATCGATAAAACTTATTCCAATAGAAAAGAGTATTTAGGCCAATAATAATTCAATTTCATTTTTTTAATTCACCCGAACTCAACTCTTATTTTATGAATTTCAGCCAGGAGCCCAAAAATTAGCTCAAAACTCATTGTAATTTCTATGTTCATCCTGTCATTCCAACTCAACAGATACAATTTAATTTGATTCATCGATTTATTTATCAATACTTATTATTGAATATATACTTTGTGTCCGACATATATTCATCTACATTTAATAATGTTTCTTGAAAGTCTTCAATTAGTTGTGAATTCCTAGTTCTATTATTATTTCTTTTGGGACATACATTAGCTAGATGATCTATACTACCACACGTGTAACATTCTAATTTATTTTTGTAATTTCTATCATTTCTATATTTTCTAACATGTCTATCCCTGTTTAACCAGGGCTTTTTAGCTTTGGATTTTCGTAAGAAATATTGTTTTTTGCTATATGGTTTTTGATTATTTCGTTTCCTATATTTTTTATGTTGTTTCTGGTCATAATTCTGAGTTGTATATATAACTGATTTACAGAAATTCATTTCATTTCGTTTTAATTGTTTCTGTATTTGTATGTTTGTACATTTTTCTGTTAAGACAACCATTATGTGTTGTGTTCTATGTCCTATTGTCCATTATAAAAGGCGTGTATTTTGTAAAAATCTGCAGAGTGAAATCACCCAACTCCACAACACCTCTAAATATGTAAATTTCTCCTCCCAAAAAACCTATCAAAACCTGTCTACCTTGTATAAACTTTGAATCAAGTAACTTGTTTTAATAAAAGCTTCAAGGTTTCTATTTGATCTCTAAGGGGTTCCCGAAAGGGAAACCTCTCTCCTAGTTACTTCATGTAAGTTTTTATTTATGTATTTTCCCCACAAAAATATTTTTCTTTATGTTTTTACATCCATGTTTAAAAGTATCTTACGTATCTTTGTACATCATGTAAGTTAGTTTCTTTACAAAAACTTTACCCTTAGTATATGGTTAGCCTCTTAATTTCTTAATAACAACGATGGATTAACCTGTAAATTCCTAGGAATTCTGGCCTTGATAGTCCGCCAAGTCTGCAGAATAGACACAGGACGAGTGTTAGTTACCAGATAAAAATATTCCGAGGTGTGGTTAAAGAAGTAAAGTGTTAAGAACATAGATTAGGAGGAAGAGATGAACAGGGTAAGATAAAAAAAAAAGTAAAAATTCTGGGGAAATTACTAAATTATAAGAACAATACAAATGAAGAAGCTATGAAAGAGAGGGAGTACTGAGTAGGATTTACAAATCTGATAAATTTCCACTTACAATTGATAAATTTCCACTCACAATTACTCATCTACTATCTTTTAAATTGAAATATCTTTTTACATTGAAACATCCTCTCATTTAGCCCATTGGGACGCTAATGAACTAATGTGTAAAATTAGATATAATTAACCCTGAATATACTATAAAAATAGCTCCTATAGAAGCAAATAATAAGGATACTAACGAATTTAATGTACAGAAAAAAGAAGTTGATTACCATTCGAGCTTTACCTCTTATCTGTTCGCTATGGTTTCGTACCATAAATGCTGCTGATCTATGTCTAGAGGTGGATCTTTTTATTACTCCTAATTGTAAAAGTTCTTTTATCTGTACATCAAATTCGTTAGTATCCTCATTATTTGCTTCTATAGGAGCTGTTTTTATAGTATATTCAGGGTTAATTATATCTAATTTACACATTAGTTAATTAGCGTCCCAATGGGCTAATGGTCTTTCTCCTATTATTTCCATTTCGTCTAATATAGATATTATATTTTCCAAGTCTTTTGGACTATTTATTATTCCTATTTTATCTATTCCTTTTCTAAAATTATAAACTGAGTTTCTATGCTTATTAATGTATATTCTTTTTCTATATGTTCTAGACATTCTTCGCCTTCTGCATTAAGTAACGTATAGTTTCTAACTTCTTCCATGTTTTCTTTTAACAGATTGCTGCATTTATTATTTTGGCAGTCTTCACAGCAAGGTTCTGGGGAAGATAATTTAGACGATGTTTTTAATGTTCTATATATTGTAGGTAGTATTTTTGTCTGTACTGGTGTATAAGTTAAGTTTTTAAATAGCATCATTCCGTCTCGTGTTAAGAGACATCCTCCCTTATTTTGTATACAAAATTTTAGTCCTATAACAAAATCGGATCCTATATTTAGATCTCGTGCTAATATCTTGTTAATATTGTATACGGGTTTATAGAATTGATTGCATGTATTTAAAAAACTTAGTTATTCCTAAGAAATTAACATAAGTTTTACATAACTCCGTTTTCTTCTTACTTATTATTATGCCATGTTTAACAAATAACCTAAAAGCTAGTTGTAAATGTCCTAGATGTTCCTGCATAGTCTGACTAAATACTAAAATATCATCTACATAGACTAGTATAAAATGCTTATATTCTCCAAATATATTATCCATTTTTCATTGAAAAATGGGCGGAGCTGTCTTTAATCCGAAAGGCATTACCAGCCATTCAAAATGTCCTCCTAGACATGTGAATGTTGTCCATTCAATGCTATCTGGATGCATCTTAACTTGCCAATATCCGGATTTACAGTCGAATTTACTATAAACTTTTTTATTTTGTATTCTATTGATTAACTCATTTTTATCTGGTAATTTGTATGCATCTGTTCTAGTGTTATCATTTAATCTTTTGTAGTTGATTACCATTCGAGCTTTACCTCTTCTCTGTTCGCTATGGTTTCGTACCATAAATGCTGCTGATCTATGTCTAGAGAAGGATCTTTTTATTACTCCTAATTGTAAAAGTTCTTTTATCTGTACATCAAATTCGTTAGTATCCTCATTATTTGCTTCTATAGGAGCTGTTTTTATAGTATATTCAGGGTTAATTATATCTAATTTACACATTAGTTCATTAGCGTCCCAATGGGCTAATGGTCTTTCTCCTATTATTTCCATTTCGTCTAATATAGATATTATATTTTCCAAGTCTTTTGGACTATTTATTATTCCTATTTTATCTATTCCTTTTCTAAAATTATAAAACTGAGTTTCTATGCTTATTAATGTATATTCTTTTTCTATATGTTCTAGACATTCTTCGCCTTCTGCATTAAGTAACGTATAGTTTCTAACTTCTACCATGTTTTCTTTTAACAGATTTCTGCATTTATTATTTTGGCAGTCTTCACAGCAAGGTTCTGGGGAAGATAATTTAGACGATGTTTTTAATGTTCTATATATTGTAGGTAGTATTTTTGTCTGTACTGGTGTATAAGTTAAGTTTTTAAATAGGATCATTCCGTCTCGTGTTAAGAGACATCCTCCCTTATTTTGTATACAAAATTTTAGTCCTATAACAAAATCGGATCCTATATTTAGATCTCGTGCTAATATCTTGTTAATATTGTATACGGGTTTATAGAATTGATTGCATATATTTAAAAAACTTATTTGTGCGTTTTCTATGTAATAATGATAAATATTATGTGATCCATCCATTTGAGTGGCTGCTATCGGTCTTTCAAGCGTCTTTAATAAGTGTTCGGGTACTATTTCTTTGTTAATTAAACAACTAGTACATCCTGGATCTACTAATGCTAAAGTCTCTATTTCTATGTCTTTTATTTTGATTTTTACCAGAACTTTTATGGTGGAGAATTCCTTATCTTCGTTGCATATTAAAACGGTATTATTGTCTTCTAAATTCATAAGTTCTGCTTCTATTTTTTCTAAATGTACCGTTTCTTGTGTATCTGTGTCTTCTATGGCTACTTTAGTTTTTCCTTTTTCTAAAGTAATTAGTCTTTGTTCTAGATCATTTAATCGGGTTTCGAGAGTTGACACCCTTAGGTTTAAGAGTTGATTATTTGTATATTTTTGTCCACTATTTATTTCTGATTCTACTTTTATTTTTAAAGTATTTTCGATACAGTTTATACATGCCTCTAAATAACATTTTTTACACTTAGCTCTATTATCCCTGCTTGGGTACCAATAACATATACTACATCTATTACTGTCTAGACCCTTGTTTCTTTGGAAATCATGAATACATTCTTGTGTAATATTCATTAAATTATTAATTACGAGATTATTTAAATCTAAATCTTCGAATTCCTGTCCTAGTTCATTAACTAAGTTATCTTCGTCTGATTCTGAAGAATCAGATTTAGAATTATCTTTGTCATTTATATCAATACTTATTATTGAATATATACTTTCTGTGTCCGACATATATTCATCTACATTTAATAATTTTTCTTGGAAGTCTTCTATTAGTTGTGAATTCCTAGTTCTATTATTATTTCTTTTGGGACATACATTAGCTAGATGATCTATACTACCACACGTGTAACATTCTAATTTATTTTTGTAATTTCTATCATTTCTATATTTTCTAACATGTCTATCCCTGTTTAACCAGGGCTTTTTAGCTTTGGATTTTCGTAAGAAATATTGTTTTTTGCTATATGGTTTTTGATTATTTCGTTTCCTATATTTTTTATGTTGTTTCTGGTCATAATTCTGAGTTGTATATATAACTGATTTACAGAAATTCAGTTCAATTCGTTTTAATTGTTTTTGTATTTGTATGTTTGTACATTTTTCTGTTAAGACATCCATTATGTGTTGTGTTCTATGTCCTATTGTCCATTTTAAATTTGGGTTTGCTGCTACCCCATCTCTTTTATACCATCTGTCTTCTATTTCTCTACCTAAAGCTCCGGGTAATTTATTGAATAATTTTTTGCCTAGTTCTTCATTAAAGGTATTTCCACTAACAGTACAATAATAAAAATAATCTTGTAAGAACTTTTTTATGTATACCCAGTGTGAGATGCTTAGTTGTTCTAACTTAATTAAGGCTTCCTTTTGTAGAGCTAATAATCCACTATTTGGATCTTTACCGATTAATAGCATATGCATTTTATTTGTAAAATTATAAGGGTTTGGTCCCATACTTAGTAAAATCTGGAAATCATGTGGGCAGTTTGTTTTAAAACTCTCCCTTGTAGCTTTAGCAGATTCTCCTAAGAAGGTTTCTAAATATTTATACATTATTTCAGTATCTGTCTCAGTATAATGTCTTAGGTCCCTTAGAGATCAAATAGAAACCTTGAAGCTTTTATTAAAACAAGTTACTTGATAACCTCTTAATTTCTTAATAACAACGATGGATTAACCTGTAAATTCCTAGGAATTCTGGCCTTGATAGTCCGTCAAGTCTGCAGAATAGACACATGACGAGTGTTAGTTGCCAGATAAAAATATTCCGGGGTGTGGTTAAAGAAGTAAAGTGTTAAGAACATAGATTAGGAGGAAGAGATGAACAGGGTAAGATAAAAAAAAAGTAAAAATTCTGGGGAAATTACTAAATTATAAGAACAATACAAATGAAGAAGCTATGAAAGAGAGGGAGTACTGAGTAGGATTTACAAATCTGATAAATTTCCACTTACAATTGATAAATTTCCACTCACAATTACTCATCTACTATCTTTTAAATTGAAATATCTTTTTACATTGAAACATCCTCTCATTTTGGTATCAGTATATATAACTGATTTACAGAAATTCATTTCATTTCGTTTTAATTGTTTCTATATTTGTATGTTTGTACATTTTTCTGTTAAGACATCCATTATGTGTTGTGTTCTATGTACTATTGTCCATTTTAAATTTGGGTTTGCTGCTACCCCATCTCTTTTATACCATCTGTCTTCTATTTCTCTACCTAAAGTTCCGGGTAATTTATTGAATAATTTTACCAAAATGAGAGGATGTTTCAATGTAAAAAGATACTTCAATTTAAAAGATAGTAGATGAGTAATTGTGAGTGAAAATGTATCAATTGTAAGTGGAAATTTATCAGATTTGTAAATCCTACTCAGTATTCCCTTTCTTTCATAGCTTCTTCATTTGTATTGTTCTTATAATTTAGTAATTTCCCCAGAATTTTTACTTTTTTTTTTATATTACCCTGTTCATCTCTTCCTCCTAATCTATGTTCTTAACACATTACTTCTTTAACCACACCCCGGAATATTTTTATCTGCCAACTAACACTCGTCCTGTGTCTATTATGCAGACTTGGCGGACTATCAAGGCCAGAATTCCTAGGAATTTACAGGTTAATCCATCGTTGTTATTAAGAAATTAAGAGGCTAACCATATACTAAGGGTAAAGTGTTTGTAAAGAAACTAACTTACATGATGTACAAAGATACGTAAGATACTTTTAAACATAGATGTAAAAACATAAAGAAAAATATTTTTGTGGGGAAAATACATAAATAAGAACTTACATGAAGTAACTAGGAGAGAGGTTTCCCTTTCGGGAACCCCTTAGAGATCAAATAGAAACCTTGAAGCTTTTATTTAAACAAGTTACTTGATACAAAGTTTATACAAGGTAGACAGGTTTTGATAGGTTTTTTGGGAGGAGAAATTTACACATTTAGAGGTGTTGTGGAGTTGGGTGATTTCACTCTGCAGATTTTTACAAAATACACGCCTTTTATAGGCAAAAACTACATAAAGATATGGCTATAAAGACTACTACGTGGCCGTCAGACAATGGGCCGACACTTTTAGATAAAGGATAAGAAAGAAAACTTTAATAATGCAAGTCGGGTGTGCTGTGGGCCCCATAGTCACATGCATTATAGATTTTTCTTTCAGACGCGTGCTTCAACAGTTTTTCTTTCGTTGGAAAGTAGTGATAAAGGAAGCACTCAAACTGACTCTGACATTTACAGGACATAAAGTGGGCAGCCCCACTTGACAAGCCTAGCTAATATAGAAAAACTGTAGATGGTCTTGTTTTTGTCTTATCTTGAAACTGTAGCTTCTTCTTAGGTGTCCAAGTTGTGCAGGGCTATGGAATCGAAACTCATGCCTGAGTCGTCGTCTTCATATGGGTCCTGTGCATCTTGGAATTAAAAATTATTGTCTTCTTCTGAACTCGAAATATTTCTATCTGTATTATTTTATTCTGGTACAACTCTGTCTGAATTCATGGGTTGTTCTTCTTCTGGATTAGTGGGTTGTTCGTTTGTTTGCTCATTGATGTATTTATCTTGAGTCTGGCTGCTGAAAAATTTATCCAATGTCTGTTTAATTATTGTCTCTATTGTCTGATTTTTTTTTTAGCTATTAGGGTCTTTTTAAGCTTATTTTCTGATCTTGTTAGTTTGGTCTTTGATGAAGAACATCCTTCATCTTCACTTTTTGGCAAAGTGACAGCCATTAACGGATTTGATTTGTCTTTACCGGTTACCGTTTGAGCCGGACTAGCTGTACCAACATCCGGTACAGTGGATTTCTTAGCATTTAGTGGGAAATGCACACCCTTCTCATCCATTTTTTGAGGAGATGGAGAACTCTGATCTGGAGTAGTCTGTGTCTGAGCATTTGTCTTACTGATTGATTGCTGCTGTCTGAGTCTTGTTTCTAATATCTGGATTTGTTTAATTAATCTAGTATTCTCCATGACAAGTGACTCCTTTTGATCATTTAACTTCTTGAAATTCTCCGTCATGGAAAAGCAATGATCACAAAAAATTATCTTCCCAGTGTCTTTCTGTACATTATACTGGGGAATTTGGTTTGGATTTTGTCTAAGAGAAGGAGAGATGTAATAATTGGGTCCTAAGTATCCTCTAGCATGGTTAGTAGCTTCAGTAAAATCATTAAAGCCTTTAAAAAGCGGAGTTTTAAAACCTTGTATGGAGTCTAAAACTTCGAGCCAAGTTTGGAAAATACCATTAGTTTTTCCATGTATTACTACATAATATTTAAAACGAGGTTTATTTTTCTCTGCCATGTACTGGCATAAAGCGTTCATAGAGGCCATAAAATGATTGCGACTTTGTTTGTTATAAGAAATCCATAAGTTATCTACTAAACATTTTTGGGTTCTGTCTAAAACATAATCTGGTCTAACTCTAAATGAGATATTACTTTCTGGGAATACAACTAAATTAAATGGTCCGAATTGAATCCGTTCCATTGTCTCTAAAGTTTCTAACGGTCTAAAATGTAAGTTACCTAACATTGTCTGTCTGTATGAGTCTGAAGGCGAGGCTACACACTTTCCTTTGTCTGCAGGAGGTTGTCCTGTTGGTCTCATTCTGAAAACAAATAAGTAGTATTAAACTTATTTATTTATCCCTATTTGTAGTCTACTTAACTGGTCTGCCAAAGCATTTTCTTTTCCTTTTATATGTTCAAATACTATATTTTTGTAAACAGATATAATGTCTGTGAAGTTTAACCATCTTCGCCTGCTACTATTTTTATCATTGATTTTTTGATGGAATTTGACTATTGCTTCACAGTCTGTTCTGACTAAGACTTCTTCCTTATTTAATATATATAGTTTAAAACTATTTAAACCGTATATGATCGTGAGTACTTCTAAATCAATGGCACTCATATTTCCTTTTTCTTTATAAGCACCACTTTGATATCTGCATATTTGTTCCTCGTTTTTACTACTATATTTATTGGGTCTGGCTTTTAAGATAGCTCCCCATCCTGAGTCACTACCATCTGTTTGAATGATTAAATAATCTGATTCTAGTGGAATTTTTAGGTCTGGAATATTTTTAATTTTGTCTTTTATTTTTTGAACTAATTTAATATCTTCTATATTAGAAATTTTATGTCCTTTACTACCTATCTTGGCATATAAAGGTCCAGCTATCTTTCCTAAATCTTGAATAAAATTTCGTGCGTAATTTACTAATCCTAAAAACTTTTGTAAATCTTTTGTTGTTTCTAGTTTGTCTGGCATTTCTAACACCTTTTTTGCTATGTGTGGTTGTAATTTTATTTTTCCATTACCTAGAGTTATTCCTAAGAAATTAATATAAGTTTTACATAACTCCGTTTTCTTCTTAATTATTATTATGCCATGTTTAACAAATAACCTAAAAGCTAGTTGTAAATGTCCTAGATGTTCCTGCATAGTCTGACTAAATACTAAAATATCATCTACATAGACTAGTATAAAATGCTTATATTCTCCAAATATATTATCCATTTTTCGTTGAAAAATGGGCGGAGCTGTCTTTAATCCGAAAGGCATTACCAGCCATTCAAAATGTCCTCCTGGACATGTGAATGTTATCCATTCGATGCTATCTGGATGCATCTTAACTTGCCAATAGCCGGATTTACAGTCGAATTTACTATAAACTTTTTTATTTTGTATTCTATTGATTAACTCATTTTTATCTGGTAGTTTGTATGCATCTGTTCTAGTGTTATCATTTAATCTTTTGTAGTTGATTACCATTCGAGCTTTACCTCTTATCTGTTCGCTATGGTTTCGTACCATAAATGCTGCTGATCTATATCTAGAGATGGATCTTTTTATTACTCCTAATTGTAAAAGTTCTTTTATCTGTACATCAAATTCGTTAGTATCCTCATTATTTGCTTCTATAGGAGCTGTTTTTATAGTATATTCAGGGTTAATTATATCTAATTTACACATTAGTTCATTAGCGTCCCAATGGGCTAATGGTCTTTCTCCTATTATTTCCATTTCGTCTAATATAGATATTATATTTTCCAAGTCTTTTGGACTATTTATTATTCCTATTTTATCTATTCCTTTTCTAAAATTATAAAACTGAGTTTCTATGCTTATTAATGTATATTCTTTTTCTATATGTTCTAGACATTCTTCGCCTTCTGCATTAAGTAACGTATAGTTTCTAACTTCTTCCATGTTTTCTTTTAACAGATTTCTGCATTTATTATTTTGGCAGTCTTCAAAGCAAGGTTCTGGGGAAGATAATTTAGACGATGCTTTTAATGTTCTATTTATTGTAGGTAGTATTTTTGTCTGTACTGGTGTATAAGCTAAGTTTTTAAATAGCATCATTCCGTCTCGTGTTAAGAGACATCCTCCCTTATTTTTTATACAAAATTTTAGTCCTATAACAAAATCGGATCCTATATTTAGATCTCGTGCTAATATCTTGTTAATATTGTATACGGGTTTATAGAATTGATTGCATGTATTTAAAAAACTTATTTGTGCGTTTTCTATGTAATAAGGATAAATATTATGTGATCCATCCATTTGAGTGGCTGCTATCGGTCTTTCAAGCGTCTTTAATAAGTGTTCGGGTACTATTTCTTTGTTAATTAAACAACTAGTTGATGATAGGCGATATTACGCGCCTATATCAATATATTTTGCCCATATTTGTGCCATGTTTTGAGAACAAAGCATATATTTCATGCGCTTTTAGTCCTTTTTCCTGTAAGTGAGCTAACGAACATGATTAGCAAAGTTTCAGGTATAAATGATGCAGAAATCAGCATTTTATGGCTTACTTGACGCCAAAGAAAGCTCACGAAGGAAGGAAAGGGAGTTTGGACGCCTAAAGGACCAAAAGTGATGCATGGGAAATCTGTCCCGGGCTAAAACAACAATTCTGAAGACTTTGGGGACTTACAGTAACTTAGTTGGATTTGGATAATGATACATTAACCTAGTACAATTGGGTTAAGTATTTCATTTGTTTATTTGGATTAGGAGAATATTACATTAACCTAGTACAATTGGGTTAAGTATTTCATTTGTTTAGTAGGATTTGGTTAGATAATTCATTAGCTTAGTAGGACTAGGATATGGGTATTATAAATACCCTATCATGCTAGAGATTTTTAACAATCTTTCAAAAATATACACTCTTCAATTAACAATTCTAATTCTTCCATCAATTACAACTCTTCTAATCTTTCCATTAATTCTATTTTTCTTCTTCTATTCATCTATTCTTAATTTCCGCAACAAGAGAATCGTTACTTTGCCTAGGAATTCACGCCTAAACGCCTACCACTTGTGCTACACGAAATTAATCAATCTTGTGGTATAACAACAATGTCAATCGTGATCTCCTTCGCATTCATGGGTAACTAAACTTCTCTGTTTGGGTTATGGAAGCCAACTAAGATACTATCTATTGCTGTGAGTTTGTGAGTTCGTGACACGTATGCTGCTTATATCATTATTCTCTTCATCTTAATCTACATTCTTTGTGGTTGCAAACGCAAGAATACGCCAGTATAACATTTAACTTGTTCGAAAGAAAGGTTATTTGTCTGGAAAAGAGATAGTGTCAAGGTAGTAGGGTCCCATCCCCTATTAAAAAGTTAGTGCCGTAACTGGATTAACCTCTTGGAGAATTTATACCGTTAGACATGCTTTAAGCTCGAAAGAGTTAAAGTGAAATAATCCTCAAATAGGTCGAAAGACGCCTGGATTTACCATTGAATACAATTCTCTATAAGCACATGCATGTCTGAATTCCACATAACTCATAGCCAATAGAGACGTAAACTCAGAAGGTGGACATAACCCCAACTCCTCAATTCTCATTGTTTACAAATTACTAAATATTCTTTCTTTTTACTTGGCTATTTTCAGTTTTTACTTTTATATTTTGGTTACAAATTACAATCCCCCCTTTTTTACGAGACTTGTACTAAAAGTCTAGTAACCGTTGCTTACTTGTTGACCAAGCTATTCCCTGAGGGATCGATACCCAACCCAGTTGGGTTCTATATTTGCTAGCGACCGCTTTACACTCCTACGAGAGCTGTAGATTGAGCGTTATCAAAAATTGGCGCCGTTGCCGGGGAATACGAGTGTCAATTAAGTTTGTGATAATTACTAGACCCTTTGGTCAAAGATTCTCGTACTTTTACTTTCAGTTTTTGTTTTTGTTTACTGCAGGTTTTTATTCAGTGCATGCCCCATACTAGAAGTTCTGGACAACCGTTATTACCTATCAATCCTGAACCACAACGCATTGGAAGAATGGAAGCACAAGCTGAAATAGAAAGGATGGTTGCTCAACTGGAACAGGCGAGATTAGCTGCTCTTGCCACCGCTCAAGTGCAACAACAAAACATTGATAACCCTGGGCGAGCAACAAATCCCGACGATGAGGATTTAGGTGATGATGAGTTACTAAACCCTAGGCGTGATGCTAAAATCATAACACCTGCCAACCGAAGAGGTCGACAAGCTCGGTTTAGGTATGATCGCCAACCCATGCAACCAGCTTTCGACGATGATGATGATGATCTTGATGGAGCCGGAGCCACTGGAGCCATAATTCCTCCACCATTTGTGCCCGGAGCCAAGGTCAACATCACAAGTACCATGATTCAGTTATTGCAACTCAAGGAATTATTTGGTGGACTAGTGGGCGATGATCCGAATATGCATCTCATCAACTTTATTTCTACATGCAAGTCGTTTGACAATCCTGGTGTTGGTCAGAATGCAATTCGATTACGTCTATTTCCATTGTCTCTGTCTGGGGAGGCAACACTATGGTTGAATGGGCTGACTCCTGATTCAATTACAAATTGGAGGCAATTGAGAGACGCTTTCCTAGAAAGATTCTTTCCGCCATCCAAGAGGGCACAACTGAGAGATGAAATCAGCAACTTTCGTCAGCTTCCCACTGAAGCTCTTCATGAAACATGGGAGAGGTTCAAGACAAAGCTAGCGAGATGCCCAAACCATCACATGACTAATGTCCACCTAATGGAGATCTTGTATAGAGCCTTGAATTCAATAACTAAACCAGTGGTGGATAACACAGCTGGAGGATCTTTTATGGACCTCACCTTTGGTCAAGCAAGCAATATGCTGGATCGTATGACGAAACAAAGTAGAGCTTGGCATACCAGGGATTCTGAGGTAGCAAGCCCCACTTTGTCTATTGGCATGACTGCAGACCAAAGAAGAAGAGAAGAAGAACGTGATCAGGATATGGCGCACATGAAAACTCAAATGGATCTTCTTACAAAGCATCTATTATCAGGGAAGACCGAAAAAGTGAAAGCTATTGCGTCAAAAGGAAGAGACGAATCTGATTCGGAAGAGGAGGCCAACTACTTGAACAATCAAGGGGGTTTCCGCGGGAATGCCCAAGGAAACCAAGGTCGGAACTATTATGATAAATCCAAGGACCAAGGTAGTTGGAAGAACAAGAATGAAAAGAGTGGTTTATACGTTCCCCCTGGTAGACGTGACACCACCACATCTGATTCTGGAAGTATGGAAGACATGATGGCTAAATTATTAAAAGGAGTGGAAGCAACGAGCATGGGAGTTACGGAGGCAATTAATGATTTGTCCTCCATGAAACAATTAGTTGATTCTCATTCCACTTCAATCAAGCAAATAGAGCAGCAATTGAGCCAACTTTCAGCAGCACTCAATCAAAGAAAGGCTGGCACCTTACCTAGCGATACTGTGCAAAACCCAAGGAATGATGGGTCATGCATGGCCATCACTACCAGAAGTGGTAAGGTGCTGGAAACTTCAGCAAAAGGCAAGCAAGTGGTTGACGAAGTTGTGGGCATGGATGACAACGCAAAAGGAGAAGATGCCGCAGCACCTACTCCTGATGACAAGGACGCCTCACCCAGTGCTGTGCAACCTGAAAAATCTAAAAAATGGAAGCAAGAGGAGAAGAAAACCGTGGAGAGAACACTTCCATACCCACCACCACCTTTTCCCCAAAGATTGAAGAAGGTGGTGGATGACACAAAGTTCACCAAATTCATGACTATGTTAAAGCAGCTGACCATTAATGTTCCATTGGTGGAGGCACTTGAACAAATGCCTGGGTATGCGAAATTTATGAAGGATCTTTTGACTAAGAAGCGGGCAGCAAGTTATGAGTTGAAAGAAGATGTGCATCATTGTAGTGCAATTGCTACCCGATCGATAGTTCAGAAGAAGGCCGACCCCGGAGCTTTCACTATTCCTTGCATCGTTGGATCTTTGAATTTTGCCAAAGCATTATGTGACTTGGGAGCCAGCATCAATTTGATACCATTATCGATCTACAAGAAGTTGGGGTTAGGTAATCCTACTCCAACCAATATGAGGCTCGTCATGGAAGATAGGTCGGTAAAACGACCTGTTGGTATTCTATGTGACGTATTGGTGAAGGTTTCTTCATTCATCTTTCCGGCAGACTTTGTTATTTTGGATTGTGAGGCAGACTCAGAAGTTCCCATAATCTTGGGGCGCCCTTTCCTTGCTACAGGAAGTATGCTTATTGATTTAAGAGCTAATGAGCTTTCATTCCGAATAAATGACGAAATGGTTCGCTTTGATGTATGCAAATCAATGAAGCAACCCAAAGATCTAAGTGTATTTTCGGTGGCTGATGTTTTCTTTGATAATGAGAAAGAATTACTTGAAGAAGAGCAAATTATTGATGATCCTTTGGCGGTTGTGCTCATGAATGGAGAGAATGAGGATGCTGAAAATTCTGAAGAATCTATTTGTGCTCTATCGGGATTAGGGACATATCGCTATGCTCCCAAGAAACTGGACCTTGATCTCAAGAATCGACCCACACCACCAGCTAAGACATCTATTGAAGAGCCACCCACGTTAGAATTGAAGGAGCTGCAGAGTCATTTGAAGTACGCATTCTTAGGAAGCGGAAATACTCTTCCAGTTATTCTAGTAGCCGATTTGGGTGAGCAACAAGTTGCAGCTCTTATTGCTATTTTACGCAATTATATTAGAGACATTGGATGGACCATTGCGGATATTATTAGTATTCCACCTGGGATTTGCACACATAAAATTCAGATTCAAGAAAATTGCACACCCACCATTGAGCATCAAAGACGATTAAACCCACCTATGCAAGAAGTGGTAAAGAAAGAAATTATCAAGTGGTTAGACGCAGGGGTTGTGTATCCTATCTCTGATAGTACATGGGTAAGCCCGGTACAATGTGTTCCCAAGAAAGGAGGCATGACGGTGGTCGCAAATGCGAAGAATGAGCTTATTCCACTCAGACCCATCACTGGATGGAGAGTATTCATGGACTACCGAAAGCTGAATTCTTGGACGCTCAAAGATCGCTTCCCAATGCCATTTATGGACCAAATGCTAGATCAATTAGCGGGGAAGGGATGGTTTTGCTTCTTGGACGGTTATTCAGGCTACAATCAGATTTGTATTGCCCCCAAAGACTAAGAGAAGACAACGTTTACATGCCCATATGGTACATTTGCCTTCAAACGTATGCCATTTGGCCTATGTAACGCACCAGCCACCTTTCAACGTTGTATGATGTCTATTTTATCTGAGATAGTTGAAGACACTTTGGAGGTATTCATGGACGATTTTTCAGTTGTTGGTGAGTCTTTTGAGGCGTGCTTGGCGAACCTAAGCATGGCGTTGCAAAGATGTGTAGAATTCAACCTTGTGCTAAATTGGGAGAAGTGCCACTTCATGGTAAAAGAAGGAATCGTTCTTGGGCACAAAATCTCCGAAAGAGGAGTAGAGGTTGATCGAGCAAAAATAGAGGTTATTCAGAAGCTACCGCCTCCAATTTCGGTGAAAGGAGTTCGTAGTTTTCTCAGCCATGCAGGTTTCTATCGTCGGTTCATTAAAGACTTCTCCAAAATTGCTAGTCCATTGTGCAAACTATTGGAGAAAGATGCGAAGGTTGACTTTAATGAAGATTGCTTAAAGGCATTCGAAAGCCTCAAAGCAAAACTCATTGAAACCCCTATCATGGTAGCACCAGATTGGTCTCTCCCGTTCGAAGTTATGTGTGATGCTAGTGGTATAGCCGTTGGTGCTGTTCTTGGTCAGAGAAAGGAGAAATTATTTCATCCTATCTACTATGAAAGCAAGGTCTTAAATGAAGCCCAAAGGAACTACACGGTTACTGAATAAGAGCTCCTAGCGGTCGCGTATGCGTTTGAGAAATTTCGTGCCTATCTGTTGGGTACTAAGGTGATCGTTCATACAGACCAGGCAGCTCTTAGGTATCTCATGACAAAGAAGGATGCGAAACCAAGGTTGATTCGATGGGTGTTGCTGCTGCAAGAGTTCGATTTCGAGGTCAAAGATAGAAGAGGTTGCGAGAACCAAGTGGCCGACCACCTATCTCGACATGAGAATGAGCATGTGGCACAACCTGAAATTCAGATTGATGATGCATTCTCGGACGAAGAGATATTAGCGACAACAATGGAAAAATTACCATGGTATGCCGACTTTGCCAATTTTGTGGTGAGTAATGTGATACCTGCCAATTTATCTTACCACCAAAGGAGGAAGTTTATGCATGACGTACAACACTACTATTGGGATGAGCCATATTTGTTCGACGATGCGCGGATGGTATTATTCGATGATGTATATCTCATGAAGAAGTGCCTACTATATTGGAAGCATGCCATACTTCCCAAGTTGGAGGACATCACACAGGCAATAGGACGGTAAGAAAAGTATTGTAAAGTGGTTATTATTGGCCTTCGATATTTAGAGATGCCTACGACTATGTTAGAAGGTGCGACCAATGCCAGCGTCAAGGCGCTATTTCAAAACACCATGAAATGCCCATGTCCAAAATTCTTGAGGTAGAACTCTTTGATGTGTGGGGTATTGATTTCATGGGTCCATTCGTGAATTCGTTTGGAATGAAGTACATCTTGGTTGCTGTAGATTATGTTTCGAAATGGGTGGAAGCTGTAGCGTTGGCCGACAATGAAGGGAAGCGTGTTGTATCGTTCTTAAAGAAGAATATCTTCTCTCGCTTTGGAGTACCTCGTACTATCATAAGTGATGGAGGATCTCACTTTTGCAACAAGCTATTCAAATCAGTTTTGGCCAAGTATGGTGTCAAGCAACATAAGGTAGCTACGCCTTATCATCCCCAAACTAGTGGACAAGTAGAAGTTTCCAATCGCGAGATCAAGCAAATCCTTGCGAAGACGGTTAATGCGAATAGGAAGGATTGGTCTAGGAAGCTTGATGATGCATTATGGGCGTACAGGACTACATTCAAAACACCCATTGGCATGTCTCCTTATCAACTAGTTTATCGGAAGGCTTGTCACTTACCCATCGAGCTCGAGCATAAGGCATTGTGGGCATTGAAGACATTGAATTTGAATTGGGATGATGCTAAGAATCTGAGGTTGGAGCAGCTGAACGAATTAGATGAGTTCCGTCTCCATGCATATGAAAGATCAGATCTATACAAGGAGCGGATGAAAAAGTATCATGATCATCGGATTGTTCGACGAAACTTCCAAAGGGGTGATATGGTACTTCTCTTCAACTCCAGATTGAAGCTCTTCCCAGGTAAGTTAAAGTCTAAGTGGTCTGGTCCATACAAAGTTATCCAAGTCTACTCGTCTGGAGTAGTCGAATTGGAAGACAATAATGGTGTTGTCTTCAAAGTGAATGACCAACGTGTTAAACCTTATATGGGTCCTCTTGACTCAATGAATTATATGGCCATCACTTACCTTGACGAAGTCTAAGTACTCGAGGAAACTATGTCGAGCCACGACAATAAATAAGGCGCTAGATGGGAGGCAACCCATCGTTTTATTATTTTATCATTTTTCGTTTATCATTTTGTCTTTCTTTTGTTCTATTACTTGTTTTGCCTTTGATAAGAGAAAATCCAAAAATAAGAGTCGTGCCACGACCAAAACTAAGGCGCTTGGTGGGAGGCAACCCATCGTACTAATCGTTTTCATTGGTTTTGAGCAAATATAGGTGCGAGAAGTATTCAACGAGGAGATTGGTTTCAAATGACGATTTGGACGTATTGTATGGTAAAGGTGGTAAGTTAGGAATAAGGATGCATAAGGCTATGGATTGAGCATTGCTCATACCAAAATAGGTATCGAGGAAGGCTAGGCCTAGGTAAAACTAGGCCACGAACAATGCAAAACCTATACTATAGCCTAATGTCTCGGAATCTAGTGTGCAAAGACATAGGCGTCGCCTATGCTTTAGTGTGCTATACACTATGCGCCGCCTATGATACAGCATTAGGTCTAAGTATCTCAAATGCCATACACTATGCGGCGCATATGTCCCTAAATGCTATACACTATGTGTCGCATATGTCCCTAAATGCACTACACTATGCGCCGCCTATACTATGATTATGCAAAGCACTATGCGCCGCATAGAGGCCATTTTTGTCTCCAAAACCATTTGTAAATGGGTCAAAACCCGACCCATTCTTTTCCTATATAAAGGGGACTTAGTCTTGAAACATAACCACATTGGAAATTGACCTAAAGGCGCCGCACATCCACCCAAATCATCTCAAAATTTTTCTTTTCTTGCTCTTCCAATTCACAAGACCATATCCAAAGGCTTCAATCACGTAAGTACTCTTTTATTCTTCATCTATTTCTCGTAAGTACTACGTTACTATGTCTATTATGAATTGCTACATCTTGAAGGATTATTGGTGATGTTAATGTGTTTGGATTGTTGATACAAAACCATGTGAGTAAACATATACGTTAGGATAATCTTGACTTGTTTCCGACTTGAATGTGGTTTCACTAGCATTGTTATACTATTTGCGGAATTGCTATGGTTATGAAAGTTGCTTAAGCTTGATACTTGGATACTTACATGTTAGACTATCCCGTTCATCGGGATAAGACTTATAGTTGCCTACCGACTTAGGAGGTTGTGATTGTTGAAAATAACTATACCATGATGTAACCCCTATGTAGTAGTGTTGTTATACCTAACATGAAAGTAGTTCAATGGCTGCAAGTAGTGATGCATCGCTGATTTTCTTGTCGGAATATAGTTCCTAAAACGTATGTCGACGAAGTTCAAGTAATCGACTATATTCACTTCACTGTTTTGTATTAACGAACCTAAGTGTGGGGTGGTACCCCGACGGCTTGTTTATAGATTGTTTCCTTTGAGTTGATGCTAACATGAATATTGTTTAAGTCTCAGGAACAATGGCACCTAAAGCGCGACAAGATAAGGCTACCACTTCCCAAAAGGGCAAGAAGAGAGGTCGCAAGGACCAAGGAGAATCATCCTCCATGCAACTACCCCGCCGAATGTTTGGAATAAAATGGGTTCTTGAGGAGGAAGCCAAAGAATGGTACAAGAACAACAAGGAAAGAAAATATGTTCACGTCGACTTGATCAATAAGGATACCCTAGCGAAGAAGGAGCCGCGTATGTTGGCGAAAATAATGGCGTTGAATCTGGATTTCATCTTCCGCGACATGGGATAATGTAATCTCGATTTAACAAGGGAATTCTATGCCAACTGGTCGCCGAAAACCACAGGCAACGAAGTCAAGATTCGGGGCCAAGTGTTACAGCTCAACGCGGATTTGATCAACTCCTTTCTTGGCTTACCTTCGGTCGACCCAGCACCATTCAAAGACCTGCACAGCAGGCCTCCTTATAGAGCAATACGACACACACTTTGTGGAAGTAGATCCATGGCAAGGTGGGGCAGACACCGAGACACCGGACGACACAACACCTTCCCCTATGCTCCATTGAATAGAGAAGCAAGAATCTGGTTGCGTATTGTCAACTCATGCCTTATTCCTGGGACTCAATACACCAAAATATCAAGAGATAGAGTGTGTTTGGTCTATGCTTTGATGACGAATGTCCCTATCAACTTTGGGGCAATCATTCGCTCTACAATGCGGAAGGCCAGACTCCACAAAAGGTCCCACTTCACTTTTGGTAATCTGTTGACAGTAATCTTGCGGAAGGAGGCTATCAAAGAGGAACCAGCTGATCATAAACTCCCACATAACCCGAAGAAGGTTGACCTCACAAAGGTCAAAGATGCTGAAACAACTCATGGTGTCAACCTTACTACTGTGGAGAGACATGCTCGTGATGAGAGTTTCGTCCGTCATCTTTATGGCATGACACGATTTACTATGATGAGTGGTGGACGTGTTCCAACTGCTGCAGAGCTCCAACAGCTGGACCACAACTATCCAATGAACATGCATGCACGGGAGATGTGTGGAGTGGGTGTATACTTTGAGGAACCTCTAGACGATGATGTGCCTACCGATGACGATCGACGCTTGCCAGACTCTGACGAGGAGGAGAACTCTGACGACGACTCTTATGATGATTCCGACGAAGGGGGTATGACCCCCGACATTGAGGAAGAGTCCGACTGACCAGGTTCTTCGTATTTATTTTCCACTGAGGGCAGTGTCCCGTTTAAGTGTAGGGTGGCGGTATCGCATGCTATACTTCTCTATCGCATCTATGTTTGTTTACTCTGTTTACTTTGTTTTATTTTTGTGTCTTTTTTTAGGAATAATTTTTTTTTTAACTTTGCATGAAATAATTCCAATAGGCAGCATGAGATTATAACAAGAGTATGTGCTACAATTATGACTATTGAGACGTTTAGGCTCTAATTGTGACTCATTATGTGATATTGTGTGGTTCAATTCCTTCACTTGTTGGGTCAAGAGTCTATATTACTTCCAATAAAGTCGACCATGTGCCTTGTGTGTGTGAGATTAATAGTATATTCTATGTTTGTGGCTGATGCTAGAACTTGCCTGGTATGTATGCAAAGCGAAAATAAGGAGTGTAAGTTTAGGAGATGATTTAGGCATTTATTTGGCAACCTACATATGTTTACCTTCGTTTTACCTACCCTTGGACATCATCCTAGTTAAACCCTTTTGAGCCTTTAGCCTATTTCTTTGACAACCTTGTATGTAAGCCTAATCCATTTTTTTCAAGACCGTGATTTGATCCAAATTCCTAAGTGCTTTAAAGTATAAAGTCATGTGACAATATAAGAGAAAATTGGGTAAGTATGATGCTTTAAATTGTAATGGTGCTTGAATGTGTTATGAAAAAGAAAGTGCTATCATAAGAGGTATGTTGTGAAAAGAAGAAGGAAAAAGAAAGCTAAAAAGTGAGTTATGTTTAAAATTGAAAAGCAAAAGAGGAGAACAAGGGTGGTAGAAGAAAAGAAGAAGAAAGGATGAAAGAAAAAAGTGCCAATGATACAATGTGATGTATTAAAGTGCTTAGGAACTTAGTCACTATTTCTGGCCAAAATAGTTGATCCTACCCGTCCCTTAGCCTACATTACAACCATCAAAAGACCTACTTGATCTTAATCTTAACATTCTGACATTTAGTGGAGTATTACACTAAGGGCAAGCCTATGGTCATCAGTTGCTACATATGAATTCTTTGTGAGAGTGAGAGCAAGGATATTTTGATACCCATGTTTGAAAAATATGCTATACTTGTGAGTGATTATGGGTAATATATTGTGAGACACACATGGTTGATGAGTTTTGGATAGTTGTATATGATTCTTTGTGCCTTAACTTTTGAATATGAGTTGACCACCATCACGAGTCTATGCTAGAGGCTAAACTGTTTCTACTAATAATCAGAAAGCTACTCTTTGTTAGTAATTGTTGTGCTTGCCTTGAAGAATGTTTTGTGTTGTTGCTGTGAAAACCCTAAGTTGATGTTTAGAAGGACATGATATGTTGTTCGAGGACGAACAAAGCTTCAAGTGTGGGGTGTTGATGATAGGCGATATTACGCGCCTATATCAATATATTTTGCCCATATTTGTGCCATGTTTTGAGAACAAAGTATATATTTCATGCGCTTTTAGTCCTTTTTCCTGTAAGTGAGCTAACGAACATGATTAGCAAAGTTTCAGGTATAAATGATGCAGAAATCAGCATTTTTGGCTTACTTGACGCCAAAGAAAGCTCACGAAGGAAGGAAAGGGAGTTTGGACGACTAAAGGACCAAAAGTGATGCATGGGAAATCTGTCCCGGGCTAAAACAACAATTCTGAAGACTTTGGAGACTTGCAGTAACTTAGTTGGATTTGGATAATGATACATTAACCTAGTACAATTGGGTTAAGTATTTCATTTGTTTATTTGGATTAGGAGAATATTACATTAACCTAGTACAATTGGGTTAAGTATTTCATTTGTTTAGTAGGATTTGGTTAGATAATTCATTAGCTTAGTAGGACTAGGATATGGGTATTATAAATACCCTATCATGCTAGAGATTTTTAACAATCTTTCAAAAATATACACTCTTCAATTAACAATTCTAATTCTTCCATCAATTACAACTCTTCTAATCTTTCCATTAATTCTATTTTTCTTCTTCTATTCATCTATTCTTAATTTCCGCAACAAGAGAATCGTTACTTTGCCTAGGAATTCACGCCTAAACGCCTACCACTTGTGCTACACGAAATTAATCAATCTTGTGGTATAACAACAATGTCAATCGTGATCTCCTTCGCATTTATGGGTAACTAAACTTCTCTGTTTGGGTTATGGAAGCCAACTGAGATACTATCTATTGCTGTGAGTTTGTGAGTTCGTGACACGTATGCTGCTTATATCATTATTCTCTTCATCTTAATCTACATTCTTTGTGGTTGCAAACGCAAGAATACGCCAGTATAACATTTAACTTGTTCGAAAGAAAGGTTATTTGTCTGGAAAAGAGATAGTGTCAAGGTAGTAGGGTCCCATCCCCTATTAAAAAGTTAGTGTCGTAACTGGATTAACCTCTTGGAGAATTTGTACCGTTAGACATGCTTTAAGCTCGAAAGAGTTAAAGTGAAATAATCCTCAAATAGGTCGAAAGACGCCTGGATTTACCATTGAATACAATTCTCTATAAGCACATGCATGTCTGAATTCCACATAACTCATAGCCAATAGAGACGTAAACTCAGAAGGTGGACATAACCCCAACTCCTCAATTCTCATTGTTTACAAATTACTAAATATTCTTTCTTTTTACTTGGCTATTTTCAATTTTTACTTTTATATTTTGGTTACAAATTACAATCCCCCCTTTTTTACGAGACTTGTACTAAAAGTCTAGTAACCGTTGCTTACTTGTTGACCAAGCTATTCCCTGAGGGATCGATACCCAACCCAGTTGGGTTCTATATTTGCTAGCACCGCTTTACACTCCTATGAGACCTGTCGATTGAGCATTATCACTAGTACATCCTGGATCTACTAATGCTAAAGTCTCTATTTCTATGTCTTTTATTTTGATTTTTACCAGAACTTTTATGGTGGAGAATTCCTTATCTTCGTTGCATATTAAAACGGTATTATTGTCTTCTAAATTCATAAGTTCTGCTTCTATTTTTTCTAAATGTACCGTTTCTTGTGTATCTGTGTCTTCTATGGCTACTTTAGTTTTTCCTTTTTCTAAAGTAATTAGTCTTTGTTCTAGATCATTTAATCGGGTTTCGAGAGTTGACACCCTTAGGTTTAAGAGTTGATTATTTGTATATTTTTGTCCACTATTTATTTCTGATTCTACTTTTATTTTTAAAGTATTTTCGATACAGTTTATACATGCCTCTAAATAACATTTTTTACACTTAGCTCTATTATCCCTGCTTGGGTACCAATAACATATACTACATCTATTACTGTCTAGACCCTTGTTTCTTTGGAAATCATGAATACATTCTTGTGTAATATTCATTAAATTATTAATTACGAGATTATTTAAATCTAAATCTTCGAATTCCTGTCCTAGTTCATTAACTAAGTTATCTTCGTCTGATTCTGAAGAATCAGATTTAGAATTATCTTTGTCATTTATATCAATACTTATTATTGAATATATACTTTCTGTGTCCGACATATATTCATCTACATTTAATAATGTTTCTTGGAAGTCTTCTATTAGTTGTGAATTCCTAGTTCTATTATTATTTCTTTTGGGACATACATTAGCTAGATGATCTATACTACCACACGTGTAACATTCTAATTTATTTTTGTAATTTCTATCATTTCTATATTTTCTAACATGTCTATCCCTGTTTAACCAGGGCTTTTTAGATTTGGATTTTCGTAAGAAATATTGTTTTTTGCTATATGGTTTTTGATTATTTCGTTTCCTATATTTTTTATGTTGTTTCTGGTCATAATTCTGAGTTGTATATATAACTGATTTACAGAAATTCATTTCATTTCGTTTTAATTGTTTCTGTATTTGTATGTTTGTACATTTTTCATATTGTCTTTTTGACATCTTTTACATTTAAAAGTTATATTGTTATATTCTTCTGCTAAAATTTCTGCTTTTTCTATAGCTATGTCTACTTCATATCCTTCCTGTAGGACTTTTATATTCATAAATTCGCTTTCTGTTCCTATGTTACTTTCTGTTTCATCGTCATCTAAATTTCTTTTTGTTGTGTAGTTATAGTCTGTAAATCTAACTGAGGTCTCTCCTTTACTTGTAGTATATAGCAAGTGAGAGTCTGGTGTGAAAGTTTTTGGTTTAGTAAATTTGTTTAGATTCCATTCTAAACCTGCATATATTTTTGGGTCTATTTTTATTGGCTTTATGAGACTTATTCCCTTGTTTCCCATTATCTCAACTACATCATTTACTTTTAATTTAAATTTTGTGTTACTATTTAAAGTTATAGTAACACAAAATTTAAATTAAAAGTAAATGATGTAGTTGAGATAATGGGAAACAAGGGAATAAGTCTCATAAAGCCAATAAAAATAGACCCAAAAATATATGCAGGTTTAGAATGGAATCTAAACAAATTTACTAAACCAAAAACTTTCACACCAGACTCTCACTTGCTATATACTACAAGTAAAGGAGAGACCTCAGTTAGATTTACAGACTATAACTACACAACAAAAAGAAATTTAGATGACGATGAAACAGAAAGTAACATAGGAACAGAAAGCGAATTTATGAATATAAAAGTCCTACATGAAGGATGTGAAGTAGACATAGCTATAGAAAAAGCAGAAATTTTAGCAGAAGAATATAACAATATAACTTTTAAATGTAAAGGATGTCAAAAAGACAATATAAAAATAGACGAATGTATAGAACATTTCAAAAGCTGTTTAGAAAGAAGTGACAATTTAGGATATAGAAGTAACAAATCTTTCTTTAAAAGAAAAGATGAAGACACAATCTCAATAATAAGTTCTACCATTAGTTACAAAGAATTAGCTGAATTAGAACCAACTAGCTCCTCTAGTGCTAGCCCCTTCCAGCAAACAAACCCTAATCCCCAACCAATAGATTATAGTACAGGAAATGTACCTAGAAGACCTGCAGCTTATAATTCGGCTTTTTACACGTGACTCTCCCATTTTTCGAAAAAAACCATGTCTGGTCTGTTTGGAATGATGGAAAATATTTTCTTAGAAAATAAGTTGGGTTTCTACTTATTTTCTCATGTTTGGTTGGTGAGTGAAAAATATTTTCCAGAAAATATTTTATGGTGTTTGATTGGTGAGTAAAAAATATTTTTCAGAAATATATTTTCTAGTGTTTGGTTGGTAAGTGAAAAAATATATTTTAGAAAATACTACTTATGGTTAACTAGTATATCGCTCCTTGAACTAATTTAAACATTACAAATAATATCAATATCGAGTATTAAGATATTACAAATTACTAAATTTTAAGCAACTATTAATTAGCAAGCATATGATACACTTTTCAACATTTTGTCAGGTCAATCTCAAGATACTATAATCAATAGAAGTACAATTGAACAACAAACTTATTCAACCTTGTGAAATAAGATACAACAATGATAAAATGGAATATGTAATTAGCAAAAGTAATATAGGTAAATCTTCCTCTATGAACATGAAAATAACAATACATTCAACGAATATTAGAAACAGAGAAAAATTCGGGCTTCAATATTTTTTATTTCAACTAGTGAAAAACTGAAGCAAAACACAGTGAAAAATTGAAACAAAACACAGTAAAAAAATATCTCTAAGTAATGTAAATTTTTTAAGGAATGTGAATTTGAGTGTTATTGGAGTGGAAAAGAGGGGTGAGGTTGGAAGCATAAAAATCACATCTATTATTTTTTGAAAAATAACTTTTCTTAGCTCATAAAAAAAATTCATTTTCCCTCAAATAAAGAAAAATAAGTCATTTTAAAAAATATTTTTCTAATTATTTAGCATAAACAAACAAGAAAAAATATGAAAACTTTTTTTGAGGAAATATTTTCCATTATACCAAACACACCTGTCATATCTCAATCCTTTCCCCAAAATTCCGAAAGAAAACACGCTCCCTCTCTCCTCTCCCCTTCTCTCTTTCTCTCCCATCTCCACCACGCTCGTCCAAGCCACAGCGACAGCCTCCAACCACCCCCTCTGTGTAACCATCTCCTGCACCCCGAAAATCCTCACAACAGTAAAGAGTCAGCACGATTTTGGGGATAAAGGAAGCAAGTTTTTCAAACTTCATCTCGGTCTTGCTTGTTTCTTGAGTATTGGTTTGTTTTCGGGATATCGGAACAGAGGGCTTGAAGTTGAAAAAGGGACGAGACCAGGTTCCAAAGTTTGGGGTCTCAAAATTTCCTATTTCTTTCTTTTGATTTTTGTCCAAATTTGAGGTTTCGGAGTGGGTTTTATAGCCGCCGGAGAATTCATGACGTCGTACCCCAGTTTTGCTGCCACATACAAGGTAAACTCTATCCCGTCTTCATTATGCTGCGCTTAGTAGTTGTTATTGATTAATCACGTGGTTGGTCGAGATGTCATCCGACTGATTTTGGCATAAAAATATGAAATAAAAATAGCTTTTTTTGGTCGCTTGATTGTTTGTATCGGCCTCAGTGTTTGTGAAATATAACCGATTTGTGATTTGTCTTTACATAAATCTCTATGTGCCTTGAATATATTGTATTCAGTCACCTGTCCCCTTAGAATATTACTGCTATACTAACTTACGTACAATAAAATGGTAACGAAGATTTGGTTTTCCCTCTACCTGGTTGTGTGTTTATAGGTTGCCAACTGTAACTTCAGCTCCAAAAGGTTCCGAGGGGCTTTTATGTATGTTTGGATGTCGTCATGGAATCCGTAGAAGTTTTTTTTCTCGAATACTTGAATATGACATAAATCTCCTGATGTGTCTTAATTGGAATTTTCAGTTTCCAAGTTAGCACGAAAATGCTTCGTAAGCTCTTAACATTAAAGAGGGATTAATGTTTCGACTAGATATCGTTATGTATATGTTGGGATGCTTGCTAACGATAGCAACTAATCGAAGGGGGCTGCTATAAATTAAAATATATATGGGTCTGTTTGAAACTCATGTTGTTGTTGTCATGATTGGTTCTGTGAACATGTATTTCATTCTATTTTTGGGATTATATTTGCGTGTGTAAGTCTGTGGGTACGAACACATAAGGCTCGACTTGGTTTCAATTTTTGGTTGTGGTTTGTGTCCCTTTTTTTGTGAAATCGAGTCCAACACATGATCTTATTTGAGTTTCTTGGCTGCTCGTTCTACGAGAACATGGTTTGGGGTCGTTTATCGGGCATCATAGCGATGCTTGCTTCGGATTGCTTGTTGAAAAGCAGTCACATCCTTATGAGAAAGATGGAGTATTAAAATTTAAGGTCATTATTTTAGTTGGCTGGTTAAACTTTGTTCATATTTAGCATGTACTTGAGTCATTAGTGTATGTTAATCTTGGTGCGTACCCTGTAGCCAAACTGAACAACAAGGTCACCTTTGGTGTCACTTGGTGCGCATTTAGGTCCGGGTCTTGTCTATCGTTGCCGGATTTGATTATTTTAATTCTCTTAATAATGTAAAAGGGGAGGGAAAAACCATTCTCTTACTTTTAAACACTTGCAAGTCATGGTTTAATCTAAGCATGGGAATAGTTTTAAACATGCAGTTGTAGCATGATTTTGATACTAAATCACCAATTAAGGCTTAAATCAACGAACAACACCAATCAAATGTAGGGTTTAATAACGACAATAATTTCGTGTAAACATGATATAAATTCGAAACTCATGAAAGTTCATGGACATAATTCATAAATATATGTAAAGATCATACTTGTAAACTTTAAATTGAGTTCTTGCACTCCATGGGTGAAAAGGGCCCATGGATGAACATCTAACATACCTTAAAACTTTAATCTTGAAGGAGAATTAGCTTTTCTTGAACATTCTTCGATTGGGAAACACAACTTCTTGGTTTTCTTGAAGAAGGACTTGAATCTTATTCTTGGGAATAAAGAGGGTTAATGGCTTTTAAAACTGATTGATAATGGCTAAGTACATTTATTTGATGATTTATGTTGTGGGAGGTTGGGTTTGAGGTGAGGAAAAGACCAAAATACCCCTCTGAAGCTAAATAAGAGTTGCTGAAATTTTTAGTTGATGACTTGAGATGATAACTTATGAACTAGTTGATGGCTTATCAACTCAAGTCGTCACTTTTGTAGTTGAGATGGTTATAGGTGACAACTTGGTTGATAAGTCGTCACTTAGTTGATGACTTATCACCTCAAGTTGTAACTTTGAAGCTAAAGTTGACGACTTTCTGGTTCGGGCTGACGACTTGGCCTGTAAGTCGACACTTACTTGACGGCTCATCACCTTAAGTCGTCACATTATTGACAGACAGACATGCTGAGGTTAAATAAGTATAACTTGTCACTCCGATATTGGATTAAGGTGAAACCAAATGTGTTGGAAAGAAGACTCAAAGACCTTTTATTTTATATAAAGTAGGACGCCTGAATTGATATATAGTGGGAGATACACTCATTTAAAGTTGACCTTAGATGAAGCATTTGTCAAAAACTCTTTCTATAGAAAAGTCCTCAACTCGTCTTTGAGTTAGGAGGGTATTAGGACCTCGATCAATATAGAAAGATATTTCCAAATCATATATTTTCTAATCATGCATGTATATACATAGAATAATTGGGTTCAAGTCTGTACGTATAGGAACAACGATTTAAATTCTAGCCCAAAAATATGGGTTGTTACATTGACACACCATGCACTTAGCCATAAAATTAGACACATACCTCTTCATACCATTCCACAAATACATCTCCTTGAGATCATGATACAGTTTCATCGAACCAGGATGAACAACATAGCGCTATTCATGTTCCTCAGCCAAGATCCTTTCTTGTAAACCATCAACGTTGGGAACACATAGCCTCCCTTAGTACCACAAGGTACCATCACCACTAATCTCGAAGGCCAACACCTTCTTCCGACCAACATCACAATTGATCCTCAATAAGATAGGATCTAACACTTGTTTCTCCTTAATTTTATCACTAAGAGACGACTGCGCCACTTTTTGAATCAACACAATAGAATCCTCAGAGTCCAAGAGACGAACTCCAAGGTTAGACAAACGATGAGTGTCCTTCACTAACTCCTACTTCTTCTTATCCAAATGAGATAGATTCCCCATGGATAACTTGCTACGAGCATCCGCAATAATATTAGCCTTACCTGGATGGTAGTGAAGACTCATGTCATAATCTTTAAGCAGCTCAAGCCATCTTATTTGCCTGAGGTTAAGATCTTTCGGAATGAACACATACTGTAGGCTTTTATGATCGCAGAAGATGTCCATATGTACCTCATACAAATAGTGCCACCATATTTTCAATGCAAACACCACCGTTAATAGCTTTAAATTATGATTAGGCTAATTTCTCTCATGCACCTTCAGCTGTCTAGAAGCATAGGCTATCACCTTACCATACTGCATCAAAACACACCCAAGACCGACACAAGATGCATCACAGTAAACCACAAACCCCTCAGTGCCTTCAGGCAAAGTCAAGATCAAAGCCAAAGTTAGTTTATCCTTCAGCTTCTCAAAACTGCCCATACATGCATCCGACTATAAGAACTTAACCTTTTTATGAGTCAATTTGGTCAACAGGGCAGCTATAAAAGAAAAACTCTCCACAAACCTTCTATAATAACCCGCTAATCCCAGAAAGCTCTAAATATCAATCGGAGTTGTGGGTCTAGGCCACTTCTTAACCACTAGTACCTTTTGTATATCTACCATGATCCCCTAACTAGAAATAATATGACCCAAAAAAGTGACAAAGTTCAACCAAAATTTACATTTAGAGAACTTGGCATACAACTGTTATTCTTTCAAAGTATGAACACAATATGGAGGTGGTTGGTATGATCCACCTCGCTCTTAGAGTACACCAAAATGTCATCTATGAACACAATGAAAAATAGATCCAAATCTAACAGGAAACCCTATTCATCAAATCCATGGATGTCGTTGGGGCATTGGTCAACCCAAAAGACATCACCAAGAACTCAAAGTGCCCATACCAGGTACGAAAAGCTATCTTAGGGATATCCAACTCCCTAATCTTAAGCTGATGATACCCGAATTAAAGATCAATCTTAGAAAAGAATTTGGAACCTTGCAACAGATCAAACAAGTCATCTATCCTCGGAAGAGGGTGCTTATTCCTTTTCCACCTTATTCGATTACCTGTAATCAATACACATTCGAAGGGAACCATCATTCTTACATAGGAACAACACTGGTGCATCCCATGGGGACATACTAGGATGGATGCAACCCTTACCCAAAAGATCCTTGAGTTTCTCCTTAAGCTCCTTCAACTTTGATGGAGCCATTCTATAAGGGAAATAGAAATTGGGCGAGTGTTCGAAACCAGATCAATCCAAAACTCAATCTCCCTATCAGGAGGAACACCAAAAAAACCTATCAGGAGGAACACTAGAAAAGTCATCAGGAAAGACCTCAGGAAATTTATTTACCATCAGAACCAAATGCAAAGAAGGACCCTCTGAGTTAGAATCTTTAACTTGGGCTAGATGATAGAGATCCCCTTGGGGATTAATCTTTGAGCTCTAAGATATGTATAAACTTTCCCTTAGAATCTAGGGAGCAACCTCCTACTCAATGACCGTCTCATTAGGGAATTTAAAAAAACCCTACGGGTTTGATAATCTAAGGATGCATAGCACAAATGCAACCAGTCCATCCCAGAATAACATTAAAATCTACCATATCTAACTCATACAAATCCACCAAAGTCTCCTTACTACCAATAGATATCACACAGCTTCTATAGACCCTTTTAGCAATTACAGAGTCACTTACCGGAGTAGAAACAATAAAGTGTCTGAAATACACTACAAACCAAAATAAAAATACACAACCACAAATAAGGTCAAATGAAAAAGGGTGGACCCTTGAACAATTAAATAGTATACATCACAAAAAAGAGTTTCAACATACCAGTCACGACATGAGGCGATGCCTCCAACTCCTATAGCGTAGTAAGTGCATAAAGATAGTTCCAACCAGCGCCAAAACTAGATGGTGCATCCTTCGGTGCCGGAGATGAAGAAGATGCAACAAGAACCTTGTTTGCCATCCAAGAAACTTTACCAATAGGACAGTTCCTAAGCCCGTGCCTTGGCTGACCACAGTGGAAGAACTTGTCCCTTCCTTAATCATAAAACCCCCGATGTAGATAACCACAGAACCTATAGAGAGGACATAATGGAGCTAAGCCCCACTATCCTGAGATTGGGCACCATGTGCCCTGAAGTTGTCCCCACTATGGAAACGTCTATCATCCGATGACTTCAGGTAAGGACACTAACCATAGAGAAAGAACCAAAACTCCCTCACTTACTCTTTGGATACTTACCACTATCCCTACCACTCTACTGTTGGCCACCACCCTACTTCGAGAATCTAAACTTCTTTCCCTGCCTCTCACTTAACTCAACCTGCTTATTTTTTTCGTTCTCTACCTGCTAAATATAAACAAACAACCTAGAGATATCCATGTCCTTGATCAGCAAGGCAACCTTACTTTCAAAGATCAACTCATGAAACCGTCCCAAAGTGAACTTCCTCACTCGGGCCCTTTATCAGACACTATCTTTGGAGCATACCGAGGCAGCTAGTGAAACTTTAAGCCATACCGAGGCAGCTAGTGAGACTTTAAGCCATACTCCTTAAACGACATCTTACATTGTTTTAGATTAACAAACTCCCCCACTTTTGCTTCTATTAACTCCTGAGGAAAGAAACGGTCCAGAAAAATGTTAGTGAAGTCCTCCCACAGAGATAACTCATTAGTTTCACCCCTTGCCTGATCTCATTCCTCATACCATTGGTACACCACATCCTTCAGTTGATAGGCCATAAACTCTACCCCTTTCATATTTGTGGCATGCATGACCCTAAAATTTTTTTCTATTTTATCCATAAAAACCTGAATATCCTCCTCTACCTTAACACTAGTAAAGGTTGGGGGATTCAACCTCATGAACTGGCCAACCCTTATGGCCTCAAAAGATAGAGCAGCTTATACACCACACTTAACCTGAGAAGCTACCAACTGAACAATCATATGAATCGACTGACGAAACTCAGCATTTGTCATACTATCCAAGGGAGGACTAGCGATAACCGATGGAACTCCAGGTGATACGGGTGTACCAAGCTGTCCAACAAGTTCTACAAGCTGTCCAACAAGTTCACGATCATTCACACGTAGCCAAGCTCGGGAGTTACAAAAACTCCAAGCTATGTTCCTGCAAATGGACGTGTGTGAATTGGTACTTGAGCCTTCCAATGTATTAAATGTTTTGAAGTGTTAAGAGGAGCCTTGAAGTGTAATAAACTTACACTCCAAGGGCACCCCTTGGCAAGGGTAGGGTGGTCATTTGTTATCTCCCTTTGTGGTCTAATATAAATAGATAATGTTAGGGTTATTTTGGAGTTAGTTCATTCATGATATTTTGAGAACACAAGACTTGTAATATTTTGAACTTCTCTCTTCCATTGGAGAAGCTCAAAACCGAAATTCCCAATTGGAGTGACACTTGGGTTGAATCTTGGCTAGAAACTAGGATCTTGAGGTAATTGAGTTCCTCTTGGTCCAATAAGAGCTTGGTAATAATATTATTTAGTCTTAGGGTCCTTTCATGTTGTTAGGGTTCTTAGATTCTTGAATATTGTATGTCAAGTTACTATCTTTAATTTGTAATCTTGTTGTTTGTGTGGTAACATAGTAAAGCCGCGTGGGGACATTTTCGATTCACTATAGTTGCTGCCACTTTGTTGCTCTTGTTGTTGTTATTCTAATCTTGTAATCTCTATCATCTTTTTATTTTTTGTAAACCTTGAAGTCTAGTGAAGCCGTGTGTGGCCTATTTCGATTCACTAGCGTTATTGTTGTTCATCTTGTTATTCTTGTGTTGGCTTGACTCTCTTGATACACACTCACTTTTGTATTGTTTGGTATCAAAGCTTGTGGTTAATTTTGTTCCAACAAAATCAATCTTGGGTTTGGTAGTTGAAAAATACCAAAAAAAAAAGAAAAAAAAAGGTTGCTGAAATCTGAAAATTCCAGAAAAAAAAAGAGAAATCTGTCCATCTTCTTCTTGGCCGAAAAAATTGTGTTGTGTTGTTGTCTTGGCCAAGATTGGTGTTTGTGTGTTTATATCTATATGTTCTTTTGTTTTTGTAGTTTGTTTCTTGTGTTGATTTCTTTCTCATCAACACAAAAGGTGTCTAAAACTACGTTGAGCTTAATATATTGACATTGCTATTGTGGACTTGAAGTGGTAGTATGATGAACTTGAAGAAGGTTGAGTTTGTGTGTTGTTGCTTGACTTTAAAGTGGGATATTGTTGGTGAATTGTGGTTGTGTTCTTGAAGTATTGTTGTGGTGTTCATCTTGATCTTCTCATCATCTTATATCTTGACCACTATAAAGACTAAAATAGATCCAAAAGGGTTGTAAGACAAAGTTTTAAAGTTGCTTGTGAAAAGACTTGCCAACATCACTTCCTTGACTTAACAACCACTTTTCCTTAAAACAAGGAGCCTTGTCTCGTGGAACTAGTAAAGTCAAGCCTCATCTTTTTGAGTTGGAAAAAGTTGAAAAGTTACAAGACATTACTTTCCCTCCAAAAGCAAAGTCATCCATTACAAAATTGTGAAGATTAAGGCTTCAAGTTGTTGAACAAAATGTATGGACCCGTGACCAATTTCATGCTACTACATCACCTTAATCACTGTTCATGTTATTAATTAAGCTCAATTTGGATATTCTAGTTTCTAATTATTGATTCTTAGTCTCTTCTAATTGACTCGAGAATTAATTAGCAAGCTAGTACATTCCTACTAGGTTGTCAATTAGTCCTTTGAAGCCTTGTATTCGTGTCAGCGTTTGTTTGTGTGCTTTTTGTCGTTTGAATACGTTGTAATTCCTTGAATCTAGTCCGACAAGAATTCTTTGAGTTTCAAACAAGAATCTACTTCGGACAAGAGCATGCTCAAACCCTAAGGATTGATGGGTTACTAGCCAATCTACAACACTTGTAGAGCTCGAGTGTGAGTGATCCGAGAGTGTGAGTGAGGAGAGGTATTAAACTAACTTGTTTGTTGCTTATGTAGGTGATACCTTGACAATGGAGGGAACCACGTCTCAAACTGTGGATTCTAATGAAATGGAGAATATGAGGGTCACTCTTGAGGCTATGACCTGAGCTCTTGAAAGGTTGAGTACGGAAGTGGGAGCCATAAGGGGAGAAGTGACGACTATTAGTGGGAGGTTAGAAAAAGTGGAGAGTCAAAGGAACTCTCGTCCTTTTACGCCTCAACATATTTTGTCAAGTGGATATGATAGAAATTCCTCCGCCACCGTTACTCCCGAAACATGGCCACAATTGCAAAATCCTTCACTAGCTCCACTAAATGCCGCAAGCCAAACCACTCATAACTTCCTAAACCGAGACTCCAATAGACCAACCCATACTCAAAATCTTCAAGTTCCGCAAGAGGGACTCGGACATCAAATGCCTCCACAAAATCCGAACCCTCCTTTCCTGGCTCTACTAAACCAAAGACCACCACCTCCACAAAATCCAATCCCTCCAAATCAAGTTCTAAACGTTTAAAATCGTCCCGTACACTTTAAGGAATATGGTAGAGAGTATTATGAAGGATATGGATTCTTTGACGATGCTTATATGAGGGAAGAAGAGATGAGAGGGGGATGTACGATCCAAGAAGATACCAAAGGTATGGAGAAAGGGGAAACTGACACCAAAAGAGAGACGTAGGCATCAATACCATCAAATTGAGCCTACCTATCTTTAAGGGTGAAAGTGACCCCGAGGTGTATCTTGCTTGGAAGCCGGTGTGTGATAAAGTATTTCAAGTGAATGATATATTGTAGGAGAAAAACAGTTGTTATGCCATAGCTCACTTTTAAGGCTATGCTAACACATGGTGGGAATATGTCAAACGGTTTGGTAATGAGTTGATTGATGGACAACCACCACCATGGTTTTGGTTGAGGTATCTAATGAGGCAACGGTATCTTCCCAAAAGTTATCGTCATGAGTTGTTTGCTAGGTTGTACAATTTACGACAAGGGAATTGAAGTATGATGGCATATTATGATGAGTTTCAATAACTCATGTTAAATCTTGATCATCGTGGAGAACAAATTGGCCATGACATCATTCGATTCAAGTATAGGTTGAACAAAGAGATTTCCACTCATTTGACGCTTCACAAGTTTGATACTGTTGAAGGAATTTTCCAAGAGACTCTTGAGATTGAAAGGAAACTTAAAGAGAGGTTGTCGTTCAAGGCAAAGGGACCATCAACCTCGGGTTGGCCGAGGAGCAAAGATATGGTTCAACCATCTTCGGGTTGGCCCAAAAATAAGGACCAACCTGCCACTATAAGGCTGCCCGAGCCTAAAATAGTCCATAAATTTCCTCCCCGATAAGAAGCTCATAAGTATCCTAATCCTAAAGGGTTCCAATGTTTAGTATCCTAAAGGCTGCTGAGCATGAACCATGAGCCTAAATATGTCCATCTCGTTAATCATCATTATGGTTCGACACTCTTTGACCACACTGCTAGACACGCTTGACACAAACTTACTCATCTTAGCCTTGTTATTTGCTACCACGTGAGGAGCATATCTGGATAATTGAGTAAACTTAAGAGAATACTCTTGCATCATTATGTTGCCCTACATCATATTTATAAATTTCAAAACCTTCGACTCCCTCAACTCCAGCGGGAAGAACCTATCCAGGAAAGTAATAGCAAAATTCTCCCATTCTATAGGCCCTGCGTCTGCGACCCTCTCTGTATTCCACAATTTGAACAATGAGTGAGCCACATCTTGTAATTGATATGCATCTAGCTCAACACTCTCACTAACTATCACCCCCATCATATCTGTAACCTTCAGCACCTGATTAAGAAATTCCTGAGGGTGGGTCTTTATCTAACTTAAACTCGGTAAAAGATGGAGGGTTCATTCGGGTGAAGTCCCAAATCCTGGCAGCAGCAGTATTGTCCACTAGGATGGCTGGAACGGTAGTTGGGCATTCATTTTAGGCTACCACAGAATGAAGTAGGATGCTGAAAACTGCTCTAAATTCAGCGTGGGAGACATGTTTGTCCAGGGAATCTGGCTAGATGGGATGAGGTGTAGGCTGGTTGTAACACCTCGAATCTGGTACCGGAATGCTACACGATGCTCATGACCCCAAAGGACCACAAGCTAACCCATGACTGATATGTGTACCTGTATACTGCATAATATAATATAATATAAAATACGAAAACATGAACTGAAAGGCTATAAGGTTCAAAACTGCAATATAAGATCTGATAAATCATAACATATGGATGGGGTATGAAATACCCAAAATGATTGTAATAAACTGATATAAATAATAGTCTGGAAAGACTCTAACTGACTGAACTGTCTGAATGAGGAGTTGATGGGACATGTACCCAACTAACTCCAACTAATAAACTAATTAATGAGATAATAGAGAAATAATTATGTCCTCGAAGGATGAGGACTCACTGCTAACTCTGACTGCTGATATCTAGAATCTACTGATGCTCTGGAGCTCGTGTCTCTGAACCTATGGTATAAGACACCATAGCGCGAATGTGTCAGTACGACTGAATGTACTGGTATGCATGTGAGGTAGGCTAAATGTATGGGGTTCATATGCATGAGCAATAATAACAGACTGACTATCATGAGCGTGAGAATACATGCATGAGACATAATAACTGATATTGATACCGTGATAACATGCTTACTGAATTTGAATACTGATAACATGACATACTGATAACTGATATAACTGATATCATGAGTGACTATAGCTGATAGTCCTGATTTTGATGGAACTATTTGAGTTCAGTACTAAGCTGAGTTGATTGTATCTGACAATCCTAAAATCTGAAGAACTATCTGAGTTCTTTTTCTAAGACTGATATTAAAATTATGGGAAGTAGTCATCTAACCAGCATGCCCCATATGCGCTAAAATAGCTAAACTGAGGTCCAATCTGTGCCACTAGTAGGTTACTCTAATGAGAACGGTGGGAACCCTCAACTAGCAGGTTAAGACACCTCATCTACCCTTAACTAACAGGTATGATGTCTCAACCTATGTTGGCTATGTAGTTCTGGAATGCAAGGATTACTTCTAAGAATCACACCCTCTACTAGCAGGTGAGTTCCCATCCTTGGATTCACTCGGTGTTAATTTCTACTCCTATCAGAATTGACACTGAATGTGGAATTTCTGAACTGAACTGGACTGAGTTTACTGAATTCCAATGACTAACGAAATATTACTGATATCTGACAACTGACCGAGTTCATGAGATTATTGAGATTTCCTGAGTCGTAAGACTATCTGAAATCTAAGGATCATAGCTTGACTGAGAGTCTCATGAAAACATGACATTACTCTAGGCACACTACTAATATTTTGAGTACAAGGACCCCTAGGACTCGATGGAAGGAAACTGACAAAGCATGACTTATTTGAACACATGACTAACATCATAATCCGTAATTCATTTATTGAAGAATTTCAGCAAACATGTGATATGCATAAACTTGTACATACATGGGAATTTCATATTATCATACTAATTGGTAACTTGTCCTTCATATAGGCATTTAATCAAACACATGGTAGGCATAGTACATGTAGACAACATTATATAACAATTAAATATCATGGTTCAATTCTAATTTCATCATTCAAGGGTTTAATCATATGTTTACATGAACCTTCACGTATACTAATCAATTCCACATGAAATTTATCACCAAACATGGGTTAAAATTCAATTAGTCATTATCAACATGAACACTAGCAACCTAACATGAAATTCATAAAGAAAATTCGTAACTTGAACTTAGAAAAGAGATTCTTGGGCTTCATGGATGAAAGGAGTCCTTGAATAAACACTATGCATACCTGGGTTGAGTTTGTTGAAGTTCTTGAACTTGAAGAATTTGAATCTCTTAGTTCTTGAAGAAGATTTGGATTTTATTCTTGGGGATTAATGTTAGAGAAAAAATCCTATTTTTGTTGTTGTGAGATAATAATGAACAAATGAGCTGAGGTCAGATACAACTGGTATATATATACCGGTGGTAAAATACCAAAATACCCCTATTAAAATGACTTAAAATAAATGAGCTGGACATGCGACGGTGGGGTGCAATGGTCCATCGCTAGTCCGACGGTCCATCGCTAGTACGATGGTCCATCGCTAGTACGACGGTCCATAGGACCTCTCCGTCATACTCATCCAGAGAGCTGGCTCACTGCCTTGATACGACGGTCATGGTTGACGGTCCGTCGGCCTACACCGTCGTACCTCGGCGGTTTTACTACCTTCTGTATTTCTGCCGTAACTCTCTCGTCCGATATCGGATTTTGATGAAATTGGTATTGTTGGAAAGCTGATTCAATTTCCCACGTGTGAAAAAGTGAAAGTAAAAAAATGCCACATGTACATAAATGGATTCATATTTTGAAAGTAAGTGTCTAATATTGTTTAGACGATTTCAAGTTAGGAAAGGGTACGAGTATTACAATATCTCCCCCTTGAGAACATTCATCCTCACATGAGTGAGGGAAAGTATATAACCTGACATACATATTGAATATAAATAACTGGAGCATGATCTCATGACTGAAACGACTGATAAACTGAATATATAATACTGAACATGCATATCTGATGAATGTGTAACTAATTCATGAATGCATAATTGAGTGTTCTGATGAACTAAGTTTCTCACAATGAGAATGCATGTCTGATGCATATTTATATAACTGAACTGATACATGAATGCATGTCTGAAATGCAATGGTACTTGATACTAAGTTTGTGACTAACACTGAACATGAAACTGAGTAAGCTTAAGGAGAACTATTACCTTGAGCTTGATCTGAATTGGCGAAGAAGAGGTGAGGATACTTGGTATGCATGTTTGCTTCTGCTTCCCAAGTAGCTCCCTCGATGGACTGATTTCGCCAAAGAACTTTAACTAGAGGGACTTCTTTGTTCCTCAGTCTACGAGTCTGATAGACTAAGATTTCAACTTGGATCTCTTCCCAAGAGAGGCTATTCTAAACATCTATGCTCTGAATAGGGACTACAACTGCTGGGTCACCTATGCACTTCTTGAGCAAAGAGACATGGAAGACCGATGAACTGAGACTAGGTCTGAAGGTAATTCGAGCTCATAAGCTACGTTGCCAAAACGACTAAGAATTTTGAAGGGATCGACATATCGGGGACTAAGCTTTCCCTTCTTGTCGAATCTCTTCCCTTCCTTAATGAGAGAGATCTTTAGATAGACATAGTCACCAATCTCGAACTCAAGATATTTTCTATGAACATCTGCTTAAGACTTCTGTCGGCTCTGAGCAGCCCAGAGTCTTTCTCTAATCAACTGGACTTTCTCAAAGGCATTGAATACTAAGCCAGGCCCTATGACTGAGGCCTCACTAACTTTGAACCAACCAATTGGAGATCTATATCTCATACCATAGAGAGCTTCGAATGGAACCATCCGAATACTGGAATGATAGTTGTTGTTGTATGCAAACTCAATCAAAGGCAAGTGGTTATCCCAACTTCCCTTAAAATCAATTGCACACACTCATAGAATATCTTCTAAAGTCTGAATGATCCTTTCCACTTGACCATCTGTTTGAGGATGGAAGGTTGTACTAAGATGAACTTGGGTACCAAGACCCTTTTGGAATGCTTTCCAGAAGTGAGAGGTGAATTGGGTACCTCTGTCTGAGATAATGGACAACGGAACACCATGCAATCTGACTAAGTCCTTGATATAGAGTTTGGCATAATCCTCGGCTGAATAAGAGGTATGAACTGGAAGGAAATGAGCTGATTTAGTCATCCTGTCTATAATGACCCAAACCGAATCATGCTGATAATGAGTTTGAGGTAAACCCATCACGAAGTCCATGTTCACTTCTTCCCACTTCCAAGTAGGAATAATGAACTCCTGCATAGGACCACTAGGCTTCCGATGCTCTATCGTAACCTGCTGACATGTAGAGCACTTAGCCACAAACTCTACAATCTCTTTGCTTCCCACTCCACCAATAGATATCCCGTAAGTCACGGTACATCTAAGTGGCCCCTAGATGAATAGAGTAGCTCGCACCATGCGCTTCTGCAAGAATTCACTGCCTTAAGTCATCTACACCTGGAACACAGAGATGACCCTGACAACGCAAAACACCATCTCCCTCTTGGGAGAAAACCTCTACTTTCTGATTCTGGACTAACTTTTTCAACTTGGCAAGGCTGGGATCTCTATCCTTATTTTCTTTCACCTCAGAAACTAGAGATGATTCTGAACTACTTTTAACCCATATATCACCCTCCTCTATATCGACTAAGCAAATGCCTAGTCTGGCAAGATGATGGACTTCCTGAGCTAACTTCTTCTTACTGTCCTCAACATGAGTAACACTACCCATAGACAGTCTACTGATAGTGTCAGCCACTATGTTGGCCTTGCCCGGATGATAAAGGACACTCATTTCATAATCTTTCAAGAGCTCTAACCACCTTCTATGACGAAGATTGAGATCTTTCTGAGAAAAGACATACTGAAGACTCTTATAATCTGTTAACACATCTACATGAACACCGTATAGATAGTGCCTCCAAATCTTCAAGGTAAAAACTACGGCTGCTAACTCAAGATCATGAGTCGGATAATTTTCTCATGGGGTTTAAGCTGTCTGGAGGCGTAGGCTATGACCTTACCATGCTGTATGAGGACACAACCTAAACCTACTCTGGATGCATCACAATACACAACGAACCTATCTGGACCATCTGGAAGAGCTAAGACTGGAGCTGAGGTGAGTCGAGTTTTTAACTCCTGAAAACTCCTCTTGCAAGGATCTGACCACTGAAACTTGACCTTTTTCTGAGTCAATCTTGACATAGGGGATGCAATAGAAGAAAATCCCTCAACAAACCACCTGTAATATCCATCCAAACTCAAGAAACAACTGATATCTAATAGAGAGATAGGGCGTGGCCAGTTTCTTACTGCTTCGATCTTTTGAGGATCTACTCTAATGCCATCACCGGAAATAATATGACCAAGGAATGCTATAGACCTTAGCAAAAATTTGCTCTTATTGAACTTGGTGAATAGCTGATGATCTTTGAGAGTCTGAAGTACTATTTTGAGATGGTCTGCATGATCGCGCTTACTGCGAGAATAGACCAGAATATCATCTATGAAAACTATGAAGAACATGTTCAAGTACTGCTTGAACACGTGGTTCATCAAGTCTATGAAAACCACTGGGGCATTGGTAAGACCAAATGACATGACTAAGAATTCGAAGTGACCATACCGAGTATGAAAGCTATTTTCAAAATGTCACATTCTCTGACTCTGAGCTGATGATAGCCGGATTTGAGGTCTATCTTAGAGAAATATCTAGCACCCTGAAGTTGGTCAAACAAGTCATCGATTCTGGGAAGAAGATACTTGTTCTTGACCATGACTTTATTAAGTTGATGGTAATCAATGCATATTGCATTTTGAGAGAACCATCTTTCTTGCGCACGAATAAGACTGGTGCACCCTACGGGGACACACTGGTCCTGATGAATCCCTTATCTAAGAGATCCTTCAATTTTTCTTTCAATTCTCTGAGTTCTACTGGTGCCATTCTGTATGGCGGAATAGATATGGGCTGAGTATCTAGAAGAAGATCAATGCCGAAGTCTATTTCCCTTTTGGGAGAAATTCCTGAAAGATCTTCGGGAAAGATATTTGAATATTCATGCACTACTGGGACTGATTCAAGGCGAAAAGTTTCAGAACTAGGGTCCTTAACTCAAATAAGATGATAGATGCACCCTTTAAATATCATTTTCCTTGCCCGAAGGTAGGAAATAAGCTGACCCCTGAAAGCGGATACACTACCCTTCTACTCAAGGACGGGTTTATTTGGAAACTAAAACTCGACTATTCTGCTTCTGCAGTCGACTGTGGCATAGCAGGAATGTAGCCAATCCATGTCGAGAATGATATCAAAATCAGTCATCTCTAATTTGACTAGATCTGCTGAAGTGACTTTCTAAAATATCATAATCGGGAAGTTCTTGTATACCTGTCGGGCTATGATGGTTTTACCCATTGGATTAGAGACTGAAAAAGGCTCTGCTATAATTTTGGGACTGACTCTGAAATCGCCTGCTATATAAGGAGTAACAAAAGACAAAGAAGCACCTGGGCCTAGCAAAGTGTAAACATGCACATGAAAGATCTGTAACGTACCAGTAACCACATCAAGATAATTTTCCTGATCCTATAAGGACTGGAGAGAATAGAGTTTGTTTGGGCGTTGCCCACTAGTAGCACTAGAGGTAGCTCACTGCTGATTTGGGCGACCGGACTGAGCTGAGGAGCGATTCTGTTCACCCAGAGGATCTGACTGTGGAAAATCTCTAACTCTATGGCCTGTCTTGCCATAACCAAAATAAGTATCACTGCCAGCTCTGCAAGTACCCTGGTGGTGTTTGCCACAAGTCTTGCAAAGAGGATAGGTGCGGGCACTGCTAACACTGCCCTGGGACTTAGAGTCTGGAGCTCTATCTTTGTTACCCTCTCTGAACTTAGGAACTGGAGTACTAGCTAAAGAAGGAGCTAGAACTAATGACTTAGGATGAAACTGAGAACGGTTCTCTCCTGCTGAGCAAAGTTGAAACTACCTGTCTTTGCTCTCTTATTCTGCTTCTCTTTAATCTTAATCTTTTGTTCCTCTATCTGATGAGCATGAGTCATAAGCCTGGATAAAGTCATGCCACTATTTAACATGATAGATCTGTACTAATTAACCATGCTATCATTCACCCCTGAATTGAACTTACTCATCCTTGCCCTGTTATCTACAACTACATGAGGGGCATATCTGGCTAATTGAGTAAACTTAATAGAATACTCTTTCACCGTCATGTTGCCCTGCCTGAGGTTGATGAATTCTAACACCTTAGATTATCTAAGCTCTAGGGGAAAGAACCTATCAAGGAAAGCAGAAACAAATTCCTCCCACTCAACTGACCCTGCATCATCTGCCTTATCTGATTTCCACTAATTGAACCAAGTATGAGCAACATTCTGCAACTGGTATGCATCTAGCTCAACATTCTCACTAGAAGTAACCCCCATTATGTCTATAACCTTCTACACCTGATCTAGGAATTCCTGAGGGTCCTCATCTGCCTTAGACCCGAGAAAGGATAAAGGATTCATTCGGGTGAAGTCCCAAATTCTGGCTGCAGCTGAATTGGCCACTGGGTTGTCCAGAACAACAGCTGGTCATTTATTTTGAGCAGCAACTGACTGAGATAGAGCAGTGAATGTGGCCCTAAACTCTGCATGAGAAACATGATTACCCAAAGGATCTTCGGGATGAGGGGGTGGCTGATTTCTTCTCTTGGGAGACATGTTCTGAAATAAAGAGAAGAAATGGATTAGACTGAGAGATGACTTGAGATTATGCTTACTGGCATGACATGAATACTAAAAGAAGGAAAACTATTCCTAAAACATCTTATAGCCTCTTATACATAAATGTGGCGTGCAACAATCCCATGTACAAGAGTCTACTAGATGCGGATTTCAGACTTTCTAGGACACTATTGAACCTTAGGCTCTGATACCAAGTTTGTAACGCCCCGAATCTGGTACCCGAAATGCTACACGATGCTCATGACCCTGAAGGAGCACAAGCTAAACATGACTAATATTTGTACCTGTATACTGCATAATATACTATAAAATGTGAAAACATAAACTGAAAGGCCATAAGGTTCAAAGCTGCAATATAATATCTGATAAATCATAACATATGGATGGGGTATGAAATACCCAAAATGACTGTAATACACTGACAATAGTCTGGAAAGCCTCTAACTGTCTGAATGAGGAGTTGATGGAGCATGTCTTTAACTAACTCCAACTAATAAACTAATTAATGAGATAATAAAGAAATAATCATGTCCTCAAAGGATGAGTACTCACTTCTAACTCTGACTGCTGATATATGGAATCTACTGATATTCTGGAGCTTGTGTCTCTGAACCTATGGTATAAGACACCATAGCGCGAATGATTCAGTACGACTGAATGTACTGGTATGCATGTGAGGTAGGCTAAATGCATGGGGTTCATATGCATGTGAGGTAGGCTAAATGCATGGGGTTCATATGCATGAACAATAATAATCGACTGACTATCATGAGCGTGGGAATACCTACATGAGACATAATAACTAATACTGATATCGTGATAACATGATTACTGAATCTGAATACTGATAACATGACATACTGATAACTGATATAACTGATATCATGAGTGAGTGTATCTGACAGTCCTGATTCTAATGGAACTATTTAAGTTTCGTACTAAGCTGAGCTGATTGTATCTGACAATCCTAAAATCTGAAGAACTATTTGAGTTTTTTTATTGAGACTGATACTGAAATTGTGGGAAGTAGTCATCTAACCAACATGCCCCATATGCGCTAAAATAGCTGAACTGGAGTCCAATCTGTGCCCTGATTGGAAGGGTGTCAATACCGCACCACTGGTAAGGACAATATATGAGTAACCCTCAACTAACAGGTTACTCTAATGTGGGAACCATCAACTAGTAGGTTAATCCACCTCATCTACCCTCAACTAATAGGTATGATGTCTCAACCTATGCTGGCTACGTAGTTCTGGAACGCAAGGATTGCTTCTAAGAATCACACCCTCTACTAGCAGGTGAGTTCCCATCCTTGGATTTACTCGGTGCTAATTTCTACTCCCATCTGAATAGACACTGAATGTGGAATTTTTGAACTGAACTGGACTGAGTTTACTGAATTCCATTGACTGACGAAATATTACTGATATCTGACAACTGACTGGGTTCATGAGATTATTGAGATTTCCTGAGTCATAAGACTATCTGAAGTCTAAGGATCATAGCTTGACTGAGTGTGTCATGAAAACATGACGTAGCTCTAGGCACACAACTAATATTTTGGGTACAAGTACCCCCAAGACTCGATAGAAGGAAACTAACAAAGCATGACATCTTAACACATGACTAACATTATAATCTGTAATTCATTTATTGAAGCATTTCAGCAAACATGTGATATGTATAAACTTGTACATACATAGGGATTTCATATTATCATACTAATTGGGAACTTTTCCTTCATATAGGCATTTAATCAAACACATGGTAGGCATAGTATATGTAGACAACATTATACAATAATTAAACATCATGGTTCAGTTCTAATTTCATCATTCAAGGGTTTAATCATAGGTTTTCATGAACCTTCACGTATACTAATCAATTCCAAATGAAATTTATCACCAAACATGGGTTAAAATTCAATTAGTCTTTATCAACATGAACACTAGCAACCCATCATGAAATTCATATAGAAAATCCATAACTTAAGAATCCATGAATGAACACTATGCATACCTGGGTTGGGTTTCTTGAAGTTCTTGAACTTGAAGAATTTGAATCTCTTAGTTCCTGAAGGAGATTTGGATTTTATTCTAGGGGATTAATGTCAGAGAAAACCCTAATTTTGTTGTTGTGAGATAATAATGAACAAATGAGCTGAGGTCGAATACAACTGGGTATATATATGGGTGGAAAAATACCAAAATACCCCTATTAAAATGACTTAAAATAACTGAGATGTACATGCAACGGTGGGGTGCGATGGTTTGTCGCTAGTCCGATGATCCGCCAGACTCACCATCGACTGAAACCAGAACTAAGACCTACTGCCTTTGTGCGACGGTCCATCGCTAGTTCGATGGTCAATCAGGCCTCTCTGTCGTACTCATTTAGAGAGCTGTCTTACTGCCTCGATGTAACGGTCGTGGTCGATGGTCCATTGCTATTCCGATGGTCCATCAGCCTACACCATCGCACCTACACCATCGCACCTGGGTGGTTTTACTACCTTCTGTATTTCGGCCATAACTCTCTCGTACGATACTGGATTTTGATGAAATTGGTATCATTGGAAAGCTGATTCAATTTCCCATATGACAAACAGTGAAAATAAAAAATAATTCCACGTTTAAACAAATGGATTTATATTTCAAAGTAAGTATCTAACATTTTTTAGATGATTTTAATCTCGGAAAAGGTACGGGTATTAATTACACTGGTCTCTTGTTTCTCTTACTTTAGTCCTCTTTGGAGGCATATTCTATAAATGGAAGAGAAACTTGGATTAGACAGAGAGTTTAACTCAAGCTTGTGCTCACCCATACGACTTGAGTACTGAAAGAAGGGAAACTTTTCCTAAAACATCAATTAGCCTCCTGTCCATAAGTGTGGTACGCTACACACCCATGCAAAAGACTCTACTATATGGGGCTTTCAGACTTCCTAGGACTCTGTTGAACCTTAAGTTCTAATACCAAGTTTGTAATGCCCCGAGTCTATACCCTGGATGCTACACGGTGCTCATAATCCCGAGGGACCACAAGCTAACCCATGACTGGTATCTACTGCAATGACTGAATAGTAATACTGGAATTATACGGAAACTTGCCATAAGGTTCAAAACTGTAAATAAATACTAAATACGGTACATAAATACCAAAATTGAACATCTAACTACAAATACTCTAATCTGAAAAGCCTCTATTGTCTGAACAAGGAGTTGATGGGATAAGTCCCCAACTAACTCCGACTACTGGAATAAACTGAGTACTGAAATACTGGAATAATAAATCTATCATCGAACAATGAGAACTCACCACTAGTCTTCTGCTGATGGATCGGGCTGTTAAGTATGATCGGGAGCCCATGTGTCTGAACCTATGTTATAAGACATCATAGCGCAAAAGAAAGGTATGTTTCAGAACTTTAAATGTACTAGTATGCTAAGTGAGGTAGGCTGAGATGCATGGGTTCATATGCATGAGCAATACTGAATGAATAACATGAGTATAACTGAATGAGGGTACATGCATGAATACGTAAACTATAACTGAGGTCATGATAGCACTGGATACTGAGTTCTGAATTTCTAATTTATTGATATCTGAGTTTACTGATACTGCATAACTGATAACTAAGTGACTGGATCTGACAATCCTTATTCTGTGGAACTGTGCTAAGTTTTATACTAAACTAAGTGACTGTATCTGACAGTCCTGAATCTGTAGAACTGAACTGAGTTCTATAGTGAGACTAAAACTAAAACTAAGATAGTAGGAGGTGATCAGATAGTAGGAGGTAATCATCTAACCGACATGCCCCTTTTTAAATAGATTGACGTCCAACCTATAACCTTAGTTAGAAGCGTGTCAGTACCGTGCCATGGGTAAAGACAAGCTGTGAGTTAACCCTCTCTGACAGGAAGCTCTTTTGCCAACCCTCGCTAGTAGGAAAACTCGTATGAGATGTATGAACCCTAATCTGGCAAGAAGATATCTCAACCTATGCTGGCTACGTAGTTCTATAACGCAGGGACTACTATTAAGGGTCAAACCCTCTAATGGTAGAAATGCCCCCATCCCTGGGTTCGGTCGATGCTGAATCTTACTCCTAACTGAATAAACGCTGGACTGATTTCTAAATAGTACTAGGCTGGACTGAACTATTACTGATTGTACTGTCTAACTAAACTGAACTGAGTTCACTGAGTTTTATTAACTGATGAGTACTATTGAATTTTGTTAACTGATGAAATACTACAGAGTTCTGTTGACTAGCTAGATTTACTAAGGTTTGAACTGAATACTGAACTGTAACTGTGAATGATTACTAAGGCTACTGTTTGTAACACTACTGATACTGTTCTGTAACTACCACAACTCTAGGTAAACAACTAAGTTTTCGGCTATTGGATATCCCAGGACTCGATAGCATGAAAAATAAATCATAGCATAAACTTGAAAGGCATAACCATATGCACTTGATCATAACTCATTCATAGAGACATTCCATCAAACATTTGCATGATATAATTTGCACATAAGTTAACATGGCATGAGTGTTTTGCCTTTTTCTTTGTTTACATGTGCAATTTATCAAACACTTGGAGGACATAATCCATGCACATGACACTAACCACATATAAGCACTATAATTCAAATCCTTATTTACAATTTCAAGAGTTTAGCATGGATTTACATGATTCTATACATATATCAAATAACTCCACATGAAACTTGTAACAAAACATGGATTAGAAACTTAATTAATCATTATAATCATGAATATAATCAAACCCAACATGAAATTTATATAATCAGTACACTTGAGGTTTTAAAATAGATTCTTGAGCTCCAAGGGTGGAAGGGATCCTTGAATGAACACTTGACATACCTTAACAATTAAATTCTAAAAGATTGATGATAAGTTCTTGAGCCTTGAATTGTATTTAAAATCTCCTAGGGTTTGTTTTTGAGAGAAACTTGTGAAGAATGAATAGTTTTTTCTCTTAGAAGTGTTTAATTTTGTGTTTGGGGCTGATAGACGTCGGAAAAAAAACCCAATTACCCCTGAGGACACAACTTTTTAATGAATGAAAACTAACCTAGCGACGCACCGCATCATTGGCATCGATGCGATGGCCAACGCACTGCGTCGAGTCTGCATCGATTCACTAGAATTTGCACTGGGAGCTGGAGAAAAATATTCATTGACGTGATGAACGACGCGGCGTGTCGAGATCGCATCGATCCACTGGTTTGATCTCTTAAATGTAACCCAAACGAAGTCCAAAAAATCTGAAACTTGTTTGGGAACACCCACTGACATTCCTGATCATGATTCAACCTAAAAATCATTACTTTAAGGTCAGGTGGGTCATGAAATAATTCTCCAACCTACGAAGGCTAAAATAAGTCTGAATACTTAGCTAAAATTTTCTAAGTCTGGGACCCCTTAACAAGCTTTAAAGGACTGAGTTAAGCTTAGAATTTTGCGGGGTCTAACATAAAGGTTAATATTTCACTAAGTAAAGGTCCAACGCAGAGCACACCTTCACTATGCATAGTAGTCTCCCTTCAACTAAATTGGTGAAGAACTTTCTTATTTAAATATTAAAATGAGTGGGAGAATGTTAGTGCATTTTAATATTTTAATTATATTAAAGTGCATTATATCAAATTGACAAAGTGTGTTGTTGATGGTTACACTTCTCCATTACACATTAGTGGAATATTTTTATGAATAAAAATGTGTATTTTACTTTATGTAACTCTTATAAAATCTAACACTTTATTTCACTCATTATTTTATGGTAGAATGTGACATTTAGTTCTTGTAGCATCTACCATTAGTCTACCTCATTACTCTTGTAACTTTTATAACTTTTGTAACCTATAGACCATTCATAAACCAACTTTACTACACCATATTCTTCCTATTCAATATAAGGATGAATTCCTCGCCTATAAATAGTGGTTTTTCTTCCTTTGTTGTGGAATAAGATGAAAAGAGACGAGTGGTACTACATTGTGAGTGACAAGAAAAAGATGATAAGAGTAAATGTAGCAGTGAAAGAGAAAGTTGAGACAGAAAATAATCCAAGTCTGCAACTATGTTCCAAGTCTTTAACTATATTTACTATACAAAAAAGAGTTTTATATGTTGAAGGAAGGTGTTTCCATGGTGGAGCTTTGAACTCTTTAACTAATTCGAAGTTGCTTGAGTTGTACATTGTTGATGGGCCATTGTATCCTGGAGGGGACAAGTCAAGAGATATATTGCTGGATCAGTGTAAATTATGCTGCAGTAGGCTTGAATCTCTTTAGAGAGAGCAAGATATCCACATCTCAGCTTAGAAGAAGATTATTTTATTTTCTTCACTCTTGTTTATTTTGTTTTAAACTGTAATCATTTGTTGTAATTGTAGTATATTACACCAACAATTGACATCAATTGCTAACAATGAATGGCATGCAGTAATACTGCTGCAAGCAATAAAAACTCCCACATTATATTTTGCCTTAAAGTGGCTACTTATTGTCAAGAATTAGACATTAAAAGATATTAAAGTTAATTTTAAAATATAACGACCCGAGACTACCCCCTAGTCGTCACACGGTGCTTGGAACCACAAGTGATCCCAAGCTAACCCATGAACTAGCATACTATTAAGCAACCGAATTATAACATAATAGATAGCTGTTCTACTGTGCGAAAACATAATTATATTGAAAAATCTAAAATAGATACAAAGCTGATAAAGCTTTACAATCTGATAAATCTGAAGAATAAAACTGAAATTACATGACTGACTCTGACTGACATCTATGAATCCTCTACTATACTGACTATAGATAGTTGGGACATGCCTCTAACTACCACTAATCAATACATATGAAAGTAAATGAGCTATACATGAACTAAAACTGTCTGGAGTTCCCAAAGTAGGAGAACTTATCACCTGCTGGCTGAAATATGCAACTGTCTAATGATGATACGTAGGCTATAACTTGTACCTACATTATAAGAAAATGTAGCCACACAGATGTATATATGGATCAGTACTTCTGGAATGCACTGAGTATGCAAGGGTGAATGCAATAAGTAAAACTAATTTCATACGTAATCGTAAAACATGCATGCTATGTGTAAGTAGACTCACCAATAGGCTGGAATAAACTGAAACTGAAATATCTCAAAGCATGAGTGATAAACATTCTCTGATAAGATGGTGAATCTCTACACTTAGGTTCTGTAAACTTACTTTAATGATATAAGTACAACTGAAGCTATAATATGATAAAACATGAATACTGTATGAATACAAGGTCTAAAACTATGTGAAGGAGACTGACATAAATTGAGAATCTAAATATACAATCACACTGATCACAAATGTATAAACATACTAACTTATCTGGAATGTCTGATAGTTGAATACTGGATATGTAAGAATGAACTGTACTTAGTCTGAATAACTGGACTGAAATTGTAGAGTACTATGCATATAAGAAAGGACTGACTGAGAAACATGAGGTAACTGAGCATGAATTCGTGAAGACTGTATTATTTGAGATACAAGACCAAGCGCATAACATAATTCTAAAATAGTCTATAAACTGAGGTATTGAAATACTGATAACTGAATAATTGATAACTACATGCGATGGTCAAGAAAACCTGAAACTGAACTGAGTTACTGATATGATTTCTGGAATGAGACTGTGACTTAGACTGTAACTAATACCATAAGTAAGACTGTAACTAAGACTGTAACTGAGACTCATACTAGAACTGAATACTAAGTTCTGATAACTAAGTGAGTGATATCTAGGATTACTGATAACTGTATTACTGATAATTGGGTTACTGATGACTGATATACTGTTAATTAGGTGACTATTTCTGACAGTCCTGATCTTATGGAACTAGCTGAGTTTCATACTGAGCTGGGTGACTATATCTGACAGTCCAGAATCTATAAAACTGACTGAGTTCTATTCTGAGACTGAATCTATAATTGAGATTGTGGGAGGTAATCATTTAACTGACATGCCCCTCTCTAAAATGATTGGGGTCCAACCTGTAACCCCAGTTGAAAGGGTGTCAGTACCATGCCATGGGTAAAGACAAGCTGTGAGTTAAACCTCTCTAACAGGAAGCTCTTTAGTCAATCCTCGTTGGCAGGAAAACTCATACGAGATATATCAACCCTCCAGTCTGGCATGAAGATATCTCAACCTACGCTGGCTATGTAGTTCTGTAACACAGGGATTGCTACTAAGGGTCAAACCCTCTGCTGGTAGGAATGCCCCCTTCCTTGTGTTCGCTCGATGCTGAATCCTACTCCCAACTGAATAGACACTGAACTGATTCCTAGACTGTACTAGGATTGACTGAGCTGAATTAAATACTGAATACTACTAAGGTCTGAACTAGTTACTGAATACTACTAAAGTCTGAACTAAATACTGAATACTACTGAGGTTTGAAATGAATATTGAAAGCTACTAAGGTCTGAACTAAATACCGAACTGGACTAGACTAATACTGAGTTTATTGAGTTTTCTTGTGTTATGTAACTAGTTGAGTTCTATTGAGTTCTGTAATTGACTGAGAATACTGCTGATCGTGATATGACTGAAACTATTCTGTAACTGAGACTGGCTCTAGGTAAGAAGCTAAATTGTGGGGTATTAAATACCCACAGGACTCGATAACATGGAAGTAAAGCATGGCATGATCATAATAGCATAACAATAGTGAATTGTTAACAGTGCTTTCATTTAGACATTTTGTCAAACACTTGGAGGTTATGGACTTGTATATGGATGAGAACACATGGTAGCATGTCATGATTACCCTATTCAATTCACATGAACATTCTATCAAGCACATGGAGATTAATACTTAGACATGGGAATATCTTAAATATGGGAGCCTAGCATGATTACTCAACCAAAATCGTGAATTGAGGGAATTTATATGAAATTCACTTGAAATAAGACATGGACATTTCGTCACAACATATAAGGATCAAACATGTGGAAAGCATGAATTTAAAGCATGAAAAATATTTGTAATTATCTTGAATATAGGATCCATTATGAAATCGAACTAAAACTCTAAGGACATGATATGTAAGCCTTTGTTCAAAATCATTCTTGAAGGCATTTCATCAAACACTTGTAATTCATGGTTTAGGCTAAGCATGAGAATAGTTAAAAATAGTAGTAATAGCATGATTCCATCTCTACAATCACCAATTAGGGTATAAATTTAGCAAACAATACCATTCAAACATGTGAGGTTTAATATCACCCACAATTTCATGGAAACATGATATAAGCTTGAGATTCATGAAAACTTATAAACAAAATTCATGGGAACATGTAAAGATTGTGACTTTAACCTTGAAATTTGAGTTTTGGGCTCCATGGGTGAAAGAGAACCCATGGATGAACTCCCACATACCTCAATTTTTCTTGAATTGTGGAGAAAGCTTGAATCTTGGATTCTTGAATGAACTTATGAAAGAAATTTCATTCTTGATTTTTCTTGAAGGTTTATTGAACTAGGAAACTTTAACCCTTGGATTCGCGAAGAAATATTGAATTCAAAACTTAAATCCTTGTGTTCTTGAGAGAAAAGTTGAACTTTGTTCATGGTAGAAAAAGAGGAGGGTTTACATGAGTTTTGATGATGAAAAGTGAGCAAATAATGCCTTTTGAGGTGTTATAAATCGTCCATTGGATGTATGGGGTTGAGGAAAAAGGACCAAAGTGTCCCTAGACCTTTTAGGAACTGAATTAGCATGAAAACAGCTTTGGATCCGCATCAGTTTTTCGTGTCGGGGTGCAATCGACACGACGTACTGCCTCACATGAAAAATGTCATAACTTTTTACTCGGTTATCAGATTTTGGTGAAATTGGTATATTTGGAAAGCTAATTCAATTATCTACAATTTGGTGAGTCTTGAGCTGCAAAATTCTATGTATATAAAAAGTTATACATATTTAAAGCAGACCCTTGTAGAATCGAATGTCAAACATTGGACGAATCAAAGGCTCTAAGCTCAACTTTGTTCTAAGGGATTGTTATGAATATTTTTCACCGCAAAAGCAATTCAAACATGAGAATAAAGATCATGAAACTCATATTTAAATGGAAATCATTTAGATCATAGCTTATACACGTAGAAACGACGGTTCAAAGACTAGCCCGAAATGCGGGGTATTACATAAAATGCCATAAAAACAACATTTAGATTCATCAATCTCTAACGAAGCCTAACGCACCACATATTTTCATATTTTAAAGAAAGAAAAGTCTAAAAATTGACAAATTCCTGCTTGATGTAAAACCCGTAAACATTCATGAGCAGTAAATATTTAATGCTCAACAAATCTCTGGAAATAGAGAAGATAGATAGTTAGGACATCACAATAATAGAGAAGACCGAATAAGAGTATCAAAAGTTTTAATTTGGCAAACTAAATTTCTTGAATTGGAACCCTCAAAGCCTAAGTGGCTCGATTGGACTCTTAAAAATTGTTGTCGAACCTACGTTGGATCTCCATCAATACACTACTTTTGAAGTATTCGACACATATCTGATGATATTTTTGAAGAGTTCGAGCAACATAGCTCAAAGCCTTTGAACCTCTCTGCCTATACAGCACAATATCAAGAAGAAAGAAAAAGAAGAAAAGAGAAAAAGAACAGATGGGTCTTCAAGGAGCTTGGGATTAAATACAATTCCTAAAAATTTCAATGTTTTGCATTCATGCTTAAATATCTTTATCCACAAAAAGATCATTCTAATGGTAAATGGAAAATTCTTCAACTGGAATGTAATTTCTCTTTATTAGAACAGTTGAAACAGTGAGGGGTCTTTTGGTACACCGGATGAAGAAAAAAATTCTAGAATAAAATTTGAAATTAACTTTACCAATCTCATGTTTGATATGTGATATTAACTAATTAGGGGACTATTTTATTCTACCATTTGCATTAAAATGGTGGGATTACAATTCCACATGAAGGGTGGGTAAAATAGTCATACAAGATATTCCTATTTGTCCTATTCAGTGTACTAAATGACCCATTAACACGTAAACAATTGGTGATACTTGAGTAAGAAACTCATACACATGATAGTTTCAAATATGAATCTCAAAAAGTAGAAAGATTAAGTGTGTTTTTTCACCTTTCACTTAAATTATAGAACACTAAGTTGGCAGTCTTTGACTTGGATCATCTATCCACTAAGCTACTACTATGTGTATTTTACCTTTCAGCAAGAAAAAGCTATTTTTACTTCATGGCTGGTTAGCAAAAGCTGCTATATTACTTTAGCCCAAATGAGTTGAGTAAAGATAAAGCTAAACAATAAATCATAAATCTGTGCTTGTGCCAAAAATAGGCTTATTATCACCAAACTTAAACTCAAAATACCTAAAAATAAGAAACTTTTTGATACCTTCCTCCTCGATTTTGTATTTGAATTTCAATGCATTCCAATTTTTTTTTGTTGAAAGTTCAACAGTGTAGAGATCATGAAGACGATCTGAAAGGCTGTTCAGAATGTAGCCTCTACACATAATTTCATCTTCCTCCCTCTTCTTTCTTTGTGCTTTGAGTTCTTCGAAATCGTCATCTTTCAGTAGAGGAATTGGAGTCAGACTTGAATCAAGCACATAAAAAATCTTCAAAGCAGTCAACATAAACTTCAATTTATCCCACCATCTTGTGAAATTAGCACCATCAAAACGATCAAGACGAACAAAATATTGGTTCATGAGTTTGATTGTGTCATAATCCATAGTAGCTTATGCAAATCCAATTCCAAAACAGAATTTTTTTAAAAATAAATATCGATTTTAGATTGTTGGAGAATATGAATAATAAATATTGAATTGGAGGTCGTTTTGAAACACGCACATAAAGTTTTGCTAAAAACGATATTTCCTCCCTCTCCTCTGTGAGATTGCTATAGGATTTAATGCAAATAGTTTTAGCAGATATGAAAAACTTTTAGACTTCTGCACCAAGCAAATAGTGAAGAAATCTTATTGGAAAACATGAAATCTAAAACTTGATATTTTGTGGGGAAGAAAAGTTTATTTGCACAAAGTTGAGAAGAAAGAAAAAATTATACTTGCAAAACAACACTTGAAGAGTTTATGTAGTTAAAATTTTAACCAACACACCTTTTCATAAGTGACCTGTCAGTAAAAAACACATCTTTTCATAAGAGACACGCCCTTTCAACAAAAGACATATCGTCTCAATAAAAGTCATACTCTTTCAATAAGAGACACACCCTTTAAATAAATGACACACCTTTTCACCAAAATATTAATTATTTATTTAAACAATTACTAACATAAAGCTAGTATCACTAATTGTTGAGATGAATTTGTAAGCTATGCATACTCTCTATGGAAGTGTGTTGATTGGAGTATTACAGGGTTTCACATCATATTCTATTTTATATGACATTTATGTATGATTGTTCCACCCTACTTGTTTTCTATTATGTGAAAAATTTACCCTTTTATCTTTCTATGTTTATGTTTGTGGGTATTGTATTAGTGCATCATGCAGCTACTGCTACTCTTTTCAATTTTTCCTTTTTTCTGTTCATCTATAATTTTCAACTCAGTCTCCGCTTTTAACTTTTGTTCTTGCTCATTGGAATTGACTCATTTTTGTGCTTTGTGATGTACAACAAGGATAAACGGAGACTAGGTACTAATCAGGAGTGTTATTGTGGTCAATAACTCTCCTCGAGTTTGGAAAACCATTAGCACCCCTAAATTTATTTTTATTCCTATCATTTACTTGCATGAAAATTGTACCTGTTATGATCGCACAGTTTTAAGCAAACCACAAGTAAAAGAAAAATAAGATGAAAACACACAGATTTACGTGAAAATTCTTACGGGAAAAACTACGAGCAGTGGCAGAGGAATTTCACTATGATGGATGAACAATACAATGAGGAGAATGACGTATTTAAAACATTCAAAACCGACCCACTAAATGCACTTATAATACGTGCATACAAATAACGATAACTTACATAAATTCTTGAATCTTTAAGAGGGTGTTTGGATGGGATTAAAATTTGGTCAAGCTGGATTTTAATCACTTTTTTAATCTTTTTAGGTGTTTGGTAAAATTAAAAAGAGCTTAAAAAAAGCTAAAAATAGATTAAAAAAAACAAAAATTGAGAAGCTGGATACCCCCAACTTTTTATTTTTTAGATTAAAATTTTTTTAGGTTTGACCAATATATTTATCTTTTTATCCCTTACATTTTCTTCTAATTCCAATAATACCCTAAACTTTGTAGCCCTTATTGATTTTTCTTTCTTTTTCTTTTTACTGCTTTTTTTTCATCTTTTTCCTCTAGTTTTCTCTTTATCTTTCTCCTTTATTTTCAGAGAATCCATTATTATATAAGAAAACACTTAGAAATTTAATCATCAAATCGAGCTTGTGGTAAGTTCTTCTTTATCCGTTCATATAGAATCTCTGCATGTTATTTAAATTTTAAAAATTGATTCTTTTTAATAGTTTGTTTCATTCCTAAAAATTTTATGTTGTTTACAAGCTTACAATATTATAATATAATATTATATATATATAAAAAATATCTTAAAATTTTTATTTTTTAATATTTAAAAATAAAAAAATAACTTATATTTATAAATTAACCTGACATAATCACTTTACGTTGAAAGTGTATTTAAATAGAAATTATTTTTGAAGTATTAGATTAAAAATCGTAAATAATTCGCGTTATTATGTGTTAACAGGTTTAAGGATATTTAAGTCATTTTGACAACAAAATTGTGATTGACAACACTTGTTTACCAAACACATCAACAGATTTTTTTCAGTTTTAGCACTTCTATCCAAACGCTTATCTGCTTAATTTAAAAGCACTTATTTTAAACTTTTAATCACTTAAGCTAAAAAGTAATTTTTTAATCCTATCCAAACAGGCTCTAAGTAATATTACATAAAATTCTGATTATTTTGTTAATTGCATTTTATTTCGATTTTTGAAATGGTGATATATATGTTATACGGTAATACATATAAAAAATTAATACATTTGAAACTGAAAAATATATTTATTTAAGGAAATAATAAATTCTCTTTTATTCATTGTATTCTATTATTTAAGGAAAAATATCTATTTTTTCTCATTTTTTAGATGTAATTTAGGTGTTTTAATTATGTTTCTCTTTTTTCATCTTTAATTATGGAAGATATGTTTTTTTCGTCTTTAGTTTAGTTTGTTTTTGTTAGATTTAATTTTAATTCTGTTTTTAGTCTTTTTTTTTTAAATATTACTCCCTCCGTCCCAAATTATGTGTCATCATTTTCTTTTTAGTCCGTCCCAAAATAAGTGTCGCCTTTCCTTATTAGGCAACTTTTTAAAAACACAATTACCCTTTTACCTTTATTGGTCCCACTTAATTAAAAAAAGATATTGGCACATTTTTGATAAAGGATAATTTGTTAAACTTTACCAAGTCTTTCCTTTTTTCTTAAACTCTGTGTCCGGTCAAATGGCGACACATAAAATGGGACGGAGGGAGTATTACTTTTGTTTCCTACACTGACTACACCATTACCTTTCATTAATAACATAAGAATCATCCAATAATTGAAATAATAATTGTATCTATCATATGAATCACCATAATACCATATATATCACCCATTAATGTCATATGAATCACCCAATAATCGAAATAAATAATTGTATCTACCATATGAATCACCATAATACCATATATATCACCCTTTAATATCATATGAATCACCAAATAATTGAAATAAATAGTTGTATCTACCTTATGAATTACCATAATACAATATGTATCACCCATTAATATCATATCTATCACCCGTTAAAATCATGCAAAATGTATCTAGCGTATGAATCACCATAATACCCATATAATGATATCATATTCATCATTCATGTGAATCAGTATTAAAAGAATCAACATGTATGAATAGCTAACTAAATTTATATATGTATCAATAGATTTTTTTTCAAAAAAAAATGGGAGAAATTTTAGGAGAGCAAAAAAAAAAGTTGCATGTGTTAATTGAAGAGAAAAAATCAGGAAAAAAGATGATTTAAGTGTTAATGGAGGAGAAAAAATCAGGAAGGAAGATGATTTAATTATAGATAATTAGGAAGATATTTTAAGGAAGAAAATTTTTGAAAAAAAAATAAGTTGAATGAGTAAATGGTGGAGTAAAAATAGGATGTGGGTTTTTGTTGTTATGTATCAAGAGTAAAGTTGAAAATCGAGATTTTATGTAAATTTTTAAAAAGTAAGGGATATTAGGTAATATAGTCTCTTAAGTATGGGATTTGTGTAATTTTTTTATCCAAGGCCCAAACACATACAGGTCCTATCGGCCCGATCCCTATGCTACTACCATAGACCCCACAAAAAATCACAAACATGGGTTGCACCGCAAACTTTTCAGGGCCTGATCAATAGAATTTGGGTCATGAACTCCAACAATCTCCACCTTAACACGAATTCTAATTCAGAACTCAAATCCATTTCGACCAAACTCTTCACCTCTTCCACAAAAGCCTCTAAGGACACATCTTATCTGTTGACACCAACCAAGTCCATCAATGCTCAAACTTGGCACTTGGTAGTGTCTTCGTCATCATATCAGCAGGGTTATCATAGGTACTAATCTTGCTTACCACAATATTACCACGAGCAATAATTTCACACACAAAATAATACTGAACATCGATGTGCTTTGTCCCCTTGTTAAACATCTGACCTTTTGTAAGGAAGATAGCACTATGACTATCGCAAAAAACCATAGTAATCTGTAAGTGTTTGCTAAGTTCACCAAACAGACCTTTCAACCAAATAGTTTCCTTGCAAGCCTCTGTAATAGTCATATACTCTGCCTCAGTAGTTGACAAAGCAACCGTAGTCTGTAAAGTAACTTTCCAACTTATAGCACAACCACCAATAGTGAAAACATAGACTGTGAGGGATCTCCTTTTACAAGGTCTCCTGGAAAATTAGAATCAACATATCCGATTACTCCATCTTTATTTTACCAAACTGCAAACAAACATCGGTAGATCCATACAAGTATTTGAAAATCCACTGAACTGCTTTCCAATGTTCTTTACTATGATTTGCCATGTATCTGCTAACTACATTGATGCATATGATAAATCTGGTCGGAACACATCATTGCATACATAAAAGACCCGACAACACTAGAGTATAGAACTCGAGACATATAGTCACGCTCATCATCAATCTTTAGAGATAACGTGGCCGAGAGTTTGAAATGAGCTACCAATGGAGTACTAACGGGTTTGGAATTTTGCATATTGAACTTGTGAATCACTTTCTCAAAATACCTTTTCTGACTCAAGTATAAATTACACTTCTCTTTATCCCTCAGAATTTTCATGCCAAGAATCTTTTTTGTTACTCCTACATCATTCATCTCATACTCCTTACTGAGCTGAGTTTTGACTCTTATTATTTCTCTTATATCCTTTGTTGCAATTAACATATCCTCAACATACAAGAGAAGATACACGAATGAACTATTATTTATCTCTTTGAAATAGACACAACTATCATAACTCCTCCTCCTAAACATACGTGAAATCATAAAAGAGTCAAACCTTTTATACCACTGTCTGGGCGACTGTTTTATGCCATAAAGAGACTTTTTCAGCAAACATACATAGTTCTCCTTTCCAGAGCCTACAAAATCCTCTGGCCGTTACATATAGATATCCTCCTCAAGTTCTCCATGTAAGAATACAGTTTTGACATCCAACTTCTCAAGCTGAAGATTATGCATGGCCACAATATCAAACAAGGCTTGAATCGAACTATGCTTTACAATTGGTGAAAACAATAATTTGTGAAGTCAACACCTGGAATCTGACTGTAACCTTTAGCAACTAGTCTTGCTTTGTACCTAGCATCTTCAACTCCTGATGTTCCTTATTTATTTTTAAATACTCACTTGTAATGGACTGCTTTATTATCTTTAGGCAAACTCACCAAATCCCATGTGTCATTCTTATGAAGTGATTCTATCTCCTCTTGTTTAGCAATTATCCATCGGTCGGAATCATCAAACTAACTACCTCTGAGTAAGAAGAAGGTTCTTCAACGGATCAATACCTTATACTGCATTCAATGCATAGGCAACCAAATTAGCTTCAGCATACTTCTGAGGAGGTCAAATATCTCTCCTAGTCCTATCTTTAGTAATAGAATTGTGGTGTCATAGGTAGTGAAGGAGAAATAGTATCTCTCTGTATCTCTAGGATAGACTAAGAAATAGGCATTGGTGTAGACTCTTCTCCAATTTAGAATTCAACGTGGATGATTGACTCTGGCTGATTTATGTCATTAAGCTCATTTGAGGGTGAAGCACTAGATTCAGGGGAAGCCCAAAGCATAGCAATTTCATCTAACACAATATCCCTGCTAATTATAACCTTTCTGTTTTCTGACACCAACAACTTATAACCTTTAACACCAGACTTATAACCCATAAATAAGCACTTGACAGATCTAGGTTCTAACTTACCATTATCAACATGAGCATAAGGAGGACATCCAAATATGCTCAAATCAGAGTAACTAGCAGGAATACTGGATCATATCTTTTGTGGAGTCTTTTTTGTCAATCACAACTGAAGGAAAGCGGTTAATGAGAAAATAGGCCGTGGAAGCAGCTTCGGCCCAAAAAGACTTGGGTACACCAGCATTAGAGAGCATACAACACACCTTCTCCATTATAGTCCTATTCATTCGTTCGGCTATACCATTCTGCTGCAGAGTATGACAAACTGTCAAGTGCTTCACAAATTTTGACTTGCACAAAACATTAAATTCATCAGAACAGAACTCTAAACCATTATCAGTCTGTAGGTGTTTTACCTGCTTCCCTATTTGCTTTTTAATCATAGTCTTCCACGTCTTGAAAATAGTCAACACATCATTCTTTTGTTTTAGGAAGAACACCTAACATTTTCTAGAATAGTCATCATAATAGTCAACATGTAATTGGCACCTCCTCTAGAAGGACCCCAGAGATCAGAATGAATGTAATCAAGTGTGCATTTAGTTGAGTGGATACCTTTAGTGAATCTGACTATCTTCTACTTCCCAAAAATACAGTGCTCACAGAATTCTAACTTAGTAATACTCTGGCCATCAAGAAGTCCTGTCCTGCTTTGTTCAACCATCCCATTTTCTCTCATATGTCCCAAATGTATATGCCAAAGTTTAGCAACATTACTATCTGATAGAGAGAAAGTAGAAATAGCTGCATCATCTGTAACCATAGAGCCTTGTAAGAAGTACAAATTAGCAGTCTTTCTCTGTCCCTTTTTGACAACAAGAGCACCTTTAGTAACCTTTAGGACTCCACCTTCATCAGTGTACTTATATCCGTTCGAAACAAGGGTACTCAAGGAAATAAGATTTCTCTTTAGGTTTGGGACATACCGCCCATCACCAATTGTCCTCACAACCCTATCAAATATCTTAATCCTGATTGTTCTAATACCATCTTACAAGGTGCATTATTTCCCATCAATACAACACCTTTAGGGACTGTTTCATATGTTGTAAACTAATTCTGATTGCGACATATATGAAATGTGCAAGCTGAATCAAGAATCCAATCCTCACGGTTTGGAGTTACCATCAGAAACTACTAAAATTTCTCCATCACTACCTCCATCTTCAACAAAACTGGCTTCACCAAACTTCTCTGGTTGGTTTTCCTTTGGTTTTGCAGCTTTTCTTTTATCTCTATTCTGTAACTTATAACACTCAGATTTGATATGACCCTTCTTCTTGCAGTAATTACAGGTTTTGTTTCTGTTTTTGGATTTTGACCTATTCTTATCATCACCCCAAAGTTCCTCTCACGAGTCCTTCCTCGAATAATGAGACTATCTCCTTCGGTCTCCAACCCATTCGTAAGATGCTTCATCTTCTTCTTAGAGAACAACACATCATAGACTTCATCTATGGTCAGGGTATCACGACTATATAAAGTCATATCCTTAAAAGTTGTGTACGATACATGCGGAAAACACAACAAAATCAACCCTAGATCTTCCTTATCAGACTTAACCTCCACAGTCTCTAAATCAGAGACAATTTCCTTAAATACAGATAGGTGATCCTCCAAAGACGCACCCTCAGAAATGCGATGGGAATAAAGTCGTTGTTTGAGATGCAACTTACTTGTTAGGCTCTTTGTAATACATAACTATTCCAGTTTCATCCATAATGTAGCGGCAGTGGTCACTACTAGAAATTACCCCTATGACAATGAATTTTTTGGCAATGATTCCAAAAGCGTTTTCATAGATGGTCTATTGCAACGGTTCTAAGTGTTGCTAAAAAAATTATTCTAGTACAATAATTTATTGCTGTAACCATCACTATTGCAATAGGTGGTCATATCTATAAAATAAGTTATCGCAACACCCAATTGGGAAAAAAAATCTATTGGGTCGCTTATTTTTATTCCCTCCATAATATTGGACCAGGCTGCCTAAATATTTAGAAACTATATCCAAAACGCTTTCTGTACTGCTCTCAATTGATTCCCCCCCCCCCCCCCCCCCCCCTCAAAATATTAAGAAATCAATTTGCTCTCTCCCTCAAAGCTTTTCATTGATTCCCTCCGACCACCACTACACTTGTATGTGTTGCTCCGACCATTTTGGAACTGCTCCGACCATTTTGGAGTTGCTCCGACCATCACTACTTCGCTGGTGCTCCGACCACCATTTTGGAGCTATTGCCGGAAATTCAAACCGAACGATACTGCTTCTCCTACTTCAATTTCAGCCCCTCCATTGCTACAACCACCACTTCAATTTCAGCTCTCAAATTCGTACTTCAATTTTTGAGTAATTTTAGGATTTGCTTCTTCAATTTGTAGATTTTAAGGTTAGTATATTCTTCTTATTAATGATTTTGATCTAATTTTTTGAGTTTATATTTTGGGGTTTTCTTCTCCTTCACTTTGATTGCTGACCGAATATTTGGGGATGGGTTTAAGTTTCGACATGCACTAATATTTGGATGTGAAAGCCTTATGGATTTGCAATAAATGATGAGAATTATGTTGAAGATATTTGAATGTTGATTTAAAGCCGAGTATTGGGGCTATGTTTTCTATTTTTGATAGTTTATTGGTGCAAATTTTTGCATTTCTTATCATTCCTGTAAACAAAATGAGTTAAAGACACTGATGGGTTTAGACTGGTGACTACTCATGATCAAGACTTGCCTATACTCTGATATGATTCTATCTTCATCTTGATCTTGGCGATGCTAACTAACATTATTGTATCTATGGCAAGTACTTCAAGAATTTGTATTTATGTCAAGACTTACCAGCTACTGTATTTGTTGGATGCTACTAGATTTTACTCTAGTACTCCATGCTCTGTGTATTCATATTTTTTGGGCTACAGGAACTGGTATGTCTGTAGACTGTTTCTTGTTAGTATCTCTTTGTAATCAAGCCCTCTCAACAAGGTAAAACTTTTACATCCTCCGTTCAATTTGCATCTTACTTTTCTTTTTAGTCTGCGGGTTCAAAAAGAATGTCACTTTTTATGTTTAATAACTCGTTAACTCAATATTCTGTATGATATTCTTAAGATCACAAGATTTAAGTTCAGTGTGATACATTATACACATCTTTGGTTCAATAACACTGTATTTAAAAGTCTTTCTTACTTTATTAAACATCAAGTTTAATCAAATTAAGACACATGAAATGAAACAAGGAGAGTAGTACTCTTTTTTTTACCCAAGATTCTCCATATTTCTTTCATTATTACTAATGTCCTACTATTTTTTTAACTTGTGAAGGTGAAAATAACCAGAGAGCCAATGAACTTCTTTACTCCATAAAAACTATTTGCCAAACAAAGAGACCAGGGGTAAGTTCTTTGCATTTGAGTTTGATTGATTGGTCAATGAAGCTACTAGTATAAAGCTATTGTTTCCACCTAAGAATGTTGTAGAAAGTCATCGAGCAAGTTAGATAATTGAATAGAAAAGTTAAATGCAGAGTATAGTGTCAGTCCAAATATTATCCATACCAAATCCAATGGAAAGTTAGAAACAAACCTAACTAAAAAGTGTTGTCAAGTATTTCTGGTTGGCCCGATGAAACCAATTTTTCCAAGTCATTAGTGGGTAAAATAATCTTTTTCTCTAGGCAATACTTCAACATGACAAGTAAATAACACTCCTACTCTTTTGGCTTCATGCTAGCATGTGTTTACGTGCTGCTTAACAACTTGTCTAATTATTTAGTTATTTAATCATTTTTTGTATGTTTGTGTGTGATACAAAACTATGTGTGTATCAAGAGATTCCAACCAACACAAGAATAACAAGATGAACAACAAGTTGCTAGTGAATCGAAATAGGCCTCACAGGCTTCACTAGACTTTGAGTTTGTGTTTTTGAACAAGAAAATGAGATGAATAACATGACAACAATGCTAGTGAATCGAAAGAGCCCCACACGGCTTCACTAGACTTTTAGATTCAACAACACAAGGATAACAAAATTACAAGAGATAGAAACTTGATACACGATATTCAATGATCTAAGAACCCTAACAAGATAAAGGACCCTAAGATTAATGAATATCAGTACCAAGTTCTTACTTGGACCAAGAGGAACTCAAAGAACCCCAAGATCCTAGTTTCTATCCAAGAGACCACACAAGTATCACTCTACTAGTGAGTTTTCAAAACTGGGGCTTCTCCAATGGAAGAGAAACAACAACAACAACAACAACAAACCCAGTGTATTCCCACCTAGTGGGGTCTGGGGGGGGTAAGATGTACGCAGTCCATACCTCTACCTCTGAAGAAGTAGAAAGGCTGTTTCCGATAGACCCCCGGCTCAAGACAGTCGCCACACAAATATAAATATAAATATAAATATAAATATAAATATAAATATAAATATAAATATAAATACAAATATAAATATAAATATAAAGTAACGCATAGGTAGTAGGAAACATCGGGAAGCACTCAGATACCTAATAAAACATGGAACACCGAAATCATAACAAGAAGAAGAATGGGAATAGGGATAAAAATAAGAGTAGGAAGAATAACAGGAATAAACCCCACCAAAAAAATTCCCTACCCTTGTGCCCCCAAACTGGCCTAGTCTTCTGCCCTAATCCTCGCCCTCCAGACCTTCCTATCTAGGGTCATGTCCTCGGTGAGCTGTAACTGCTCCAAGTCCCGTCTAATCACCTCTCCCCAGTACTTCTTCGGCCGACCCCTACCCCGCCTAAAACCATCCAACGCTAGCCTCTCACACCTACGAACCGGGGCATCCATGTCCCTCCTCTTCACGTGTCCAAACCAACTCAATCGGACTTCCCGCAACTTGCACTCCACTGGAGCCACCCCAACCTTCTCCCTGATAGTCTCATTCCTAACTCTGTCCCCTCTAGTCATCCCACACATCCAGCGCAACATTCGCATTTCCGCCACCTTCAATTTTTGGATGTGGGAGTTCTTAACTGGCCAACACTCCGCTCCATACAACATGGCCGGACGGACTACCATCCTGTAGAATTTGCCTTTAAGCTTGGGCGGCACCTTCTTATCACACAACACCCCCGATGCGAGCTTCCACTTCAACCATCCCGCCCCAATACGGTGCGAGACATCCTCGTCAATCTCACCGTTACCCTGAATCACGGATCCGAGATACTTGAAACTATCCCTCTTACATACCTCCTGCGATTCCAGCTTCACTACCACCTCATCCTCCAACCTCTCGTCATTAAACTTGCATTCCAAATACTCTGTCTTGCTTCTGCTCAACCTGAATCCTTTAGACTCAAGAGTTTGTCTCCACACCTCTAATTTGTCATCCACACCCTTTCGGGTCTCGTCAATCAGAACTACATCGTCTGCAAAAAGCATACACCAAGGCACTTCCCCTTGAATACTCCGCGTCAACACATCCATCACCAAAGCAAACAAAAAAGGACTAAGAGTAGATCCCTGATGCAATCCTGTCAAGACAGTAAAATGCTCTGAGTCTCCTCCCGCCGTCCTCACCTGAGTTTTCGCTCCATCATACATATCTTTAACTGCTCTGATATAAGCCATCGGGACTCGACTCACCTCCAAGCATCTCCAAAGAACCTCCCTGGGAACTTTGTCGTAAGCCTTCTCTAGATCGATAAACACCAAGTGCAGGTCCTTCTTCCTTTCCCTATACTGTTCCACCAGCCTCCGTACCAGGTGAATTGCCTCCGTCGTCGAGCGCCCAGGCATAAATCCGAACTGATTTTCCGAAATAGACACTATCCGTCTCAGCCTCCCCTCGACGACTCTCTCCCAAATCTTCATAGAGTGACTCAATAACTTAATCCCCCTATAGTTATTGCAACTCTGGATGTCACCCTTATTCTTATAGAGAGGGATTATGGTACTCCACCTCCATGCCTCGGGCATCTTTGCCGTCTTGAAGATTTCGTTAAACAGACCAGTCAACCACCTTACCCCAGCCTCTCCAACGTACTTCCAAAACTCCACCGGTATCTCATCCGGCCCCGTCGCCCTACCCCTCCGCATCCTGCGAACAACCTCTCTAACCTCCTCTACCCTAAAACGTCTACAATAACTAAACTCCCGACACTCCTCTGAGCGCTCCAGTTCCCCTAACACAATAGCTCTATCCCCTTCGTCATTCAAGAGCCTATGGAAGTACGACTTCCATCTATTCTTAATATGGCTGTCCTCCATCAACACTCTGCCGTCCTCCCCCTTAATGCACCTCACCTGATCGAGATCACGACCCTTCCTCTCCCTAGCCTTTGCGAGTCTAAACAACTTTTTCTCCCCTCCCTTCCCCTGTAACCCCGCATACAGGCTCTCAAACGCGGCCGTCTTAGCTGCCGTGACTGCTGACTAGCCCTAACAAATGGCTTATATAGTTAATTACAAAGGAGGGACAAAAGGCCAAAATACCCTTGGCATTAAGTGGGTGGGTTTGGGGTGTTTTGTTGGGCCTCTTCACACTTTAATAAGTATAGGCCCTTAAATGGGCTCATAAGGGCCTTACACACGGCCAAGGATATGAACAAGGCTTGGAGTCGTTGCAACTCACGCGCTTGGTTTCGTGTGAAAGGCTTGGAGTCGTTGCAACTCACGCGCTTGGTTTCGTGTGAAAGGTCTCGAGCTAGGAATTCCCGCATCATCCTCTCCATTTTGAAGGGAATTTGTCCTCAAATTCAGATCATTGCCATCCTTTACCATTTCCACCCGAGAGAGGTTATACACGTTGAAAGTGTTGTGCACTTGATGTTGCGGGGGTAGATCAATCTTGTAGGCGTTATCGTTGATCCTTTCTAATACTTGGAATAGGCCATCACCCTGCGGCATCAACTTAGCATTCCTTTTAGACGAGAATCTATCCTTTCTTAGGTGAACCCACACCCAATCTCCCGATTCAAGAATGATCATTCTTCTTCCTTTGTTGGTTCGCCTTGAAACTCCTTGGTTTTTCTTCTCCAACCGCAACCTCGCCTTCTCATGTAGCTTCTTCATGGCCTCGGCCCATTTGCTTCCATCTAAGCTTATCATAAGATCACTTGGCAAAGGGGTTAAATCCAAAAGGGTAAGGGGGTTGATGCCGTATACACACTCAAAGGGTGTCATCCCTGTGCTTGAGTGTATAACACGATTATAAGCAAACTCAATCAATGGTAAGTGCTCCTTCCAAGAAGTCATTTTTCCCTTAACCATGGACCGTAGCATAGACCCTAAGGTCCTATTTACTACTTCCATTTGGCCATCGGTTTGTGGGTGGCATGAGGTTGAAAACTATAACTTAGTACCGAGCCTACCCCACATGGACTTCCAAAAGTAGCTTAGGAATTTAGAATCCCTATCACTCACTATGGTCCTTGGAACACCATGAAGTTTTACAACATTATCAACAAACAAAGAGGCTACGCTAGGCGCATCATCACATTTAGAACAAGGAATAAAGTAAGCCATCTTGGAAAACCGATCCACCACGACAAAAACTTTCCCTCTTCTAGTTCTCGGCAATCCCAACACAAAGTCCATTGATATGTCAAGCCAAGGACGGAAAGGGGTGGACAATCGGGTGTACAACCCGTGGGGTTGGAGCCGTGACTTGGATCCTTTGCACTCAACACATTGGCCGCAAATTCGAGCCATATCCTTGTGCATTCTAGGCCAATAAAATTGTTCTTCCAAAATTTCGAGGGTCGAGCCTCACAAACAATTCTCTCTAAGAACTTGAAACAACACACAATCATATATCCTTGAACAAGTATCCATCAAATTTGGTATAGGGATGGGTACCCCTATCCGTAACCCATCTATCTCTATCCAACTCTTCACTTTCCCTATAGATAGGAGTGAAGTGAGGGTCCTCATGATATAAAGACTTGAGGCTTTCATACTCCATCAACTTAGATGATAAAGGAGACACAAGCACATGCTTTTGGGATAAGGTATCGGCAACCACATTGTCTTTACCCTTCTTTTAATGAATAACATAAGGGAAAGTTTCAAGAAATTCAAACCATTTGGCATGCCACCAGTTAAGCTTGTTTTGTGCCCGTAGATGCTTCAAGGATTCATGATCCATTCAGATCATGAATTCTTTAGGCCACAAATAATGTTGCCAAGTGGCCAAGGATCGAATCAAGGCATACAACTCTAAATCGTACGTAGAGTAGTTTAGAGTTGCTCCTTTGAGATTTTCGCTAAAGTAGGCAATAGGCTTCAATTCTTGCATTAAAACCGCGCCTATGCCGACTTTGCTAGCATTACATTCGACCTCAAAAGTCTTGTCAAAATTCGGCAATTGTAGCAAAGGGGCCAAGATGAGCATAGATTTCAAGTCTTTGAAGGCTTTAGCTTGCTCATCTCCCCACTTGACAGGCCAATCCTTTTTAATAACTTCAGTCAAGGGGGCGACAATGGTGCTAAATCCTTTTACAAAACATTTATAAAAACTAGCCAACTCGTGGAAGCTTCTCACTTTACCTACGGTTTTGAGAGTTGGCCAATTTTTAATGGAGTCAATCTTAGATTCATCCACTTCGACCCATCTTGAGCTCATCACAAACCCATGGAATACAACTTCATGGACACCAAAAGAACACTTTTCTAGATTAGCATATAACTGCTTCTTTCAAAGGACATCAAACACACATTGTAAATGCTTTACATGCTCATCTAAGGATTTACTATACACCAACACATAATCAAAGTAAACAACAACAAATTTTCCAATAAATGACTTCATCACATGATTCATTAGCCTTATGAAAGTACTTGGAGCTTTTGTTAGGTTGAATGGCATAACCATCCATTCATAGATACTAAATTTTGTCTTGAAGGGGGTTTTCCATTGATTACCTGGTTGCATACGAATTTGGTGATAACCACTCCTTAAATCAATTTTATAAAACATACACGAAACACTCAATTCATCAAGCATGTCATCTAGCCTAGGAATAGGATGACAATATTTTACCATTATCTTGTTGATGGCTCGACAATCAATGCATATACGACAAGTCCCGTCTTTCTTGGGAACTAGTAGCGTCGGAACCGCACAAGGGCTCATACTCTTCTTGATGTACCCTTTATTGAGAAGTTCCTCAACTTGGCATTATAATTCCTTGGTATCCGTCGGGTTGCTTCTATAAGCCGGTTTGTTGGGCAATTATGAGCCTGGCACAAAATTAATTTGGTGCTCAATGACCCCGAAGTGGAGGCAATTCTTTCGGCAATTCCTTTGGGAAGACATCCTCGTAATCTTGTAAAACATGAGAAATAGGAGAAATGGAAACATTAGCGGGGTTAGTATTAAAATAATGAGCCAAGAGGGGGTTAGTATTAAAATAATGAGCCAAGAGGAGCATCGGAGTGTCCTCGTCATGATCCACAAATAGTTCTTTCCTCCTAGCCATCATCACCATGCTTCCGTGCCCCTCGGTTTAGGGGCTCCTCGGTTTCCCCTACCCCTCACTCTCGGATTCCCCTCTTTTCCCTTCACTCTCGGCCTTCTTTCCCTTTTCCTTCGATTCACACATTTTTTTGGTATAATTCGTTCACTTGGGAAGGCAATAATGGATAAAGAACAACCTTTCGGCCATCCTTCTCAAGTGTATACCGATTAAACCTTCCATCATATTTGGTTGACCTATTGTATTACCAAGACCTATCGTATTGCCAAGGCCTTCCTAACAACAAGTGACGATCTTGCATTGGTATCACGTCACAAAGCACCTCGTCGTGGTAGTTGGCTACCTTCAAATGTATCACACATTGCCTTGTGACCTTTAACTCTCCGCATTCATTCCACCATTGCAACTTGTAAGGACTAGTGTGAGGTGTAGTCAGAAATTTCAAGAAGTTCACCATTGCAACACTAACCATTTTCGCATAACTTCCACTATCTATCACCATAGTTCACACACTTCCCTTCACAAGGCATTTAGTATGGAGTAGATTCTCCCGTTGTCTAGGATCATCAATCGCCTTACTAATCATGGTACGCCTCACTACAACGTTTGGAACCATTCACTCCCCTTCTTGCGGATAAGCATCCTCACAATTATTATAATCATCATATGGCTCCTTCTCGTCCATCTCTCCATCTTGAGGCTCAGCCTCACTCTCATCACCCTCAATACCCACTTCTTCACCAAGGAAATACAATCTACCTTCCCTTAGGATTATATTGAGTAGGTTAGGTCATTCATTGGATTTATGCCCCCAACCTTGGCACTTGAAGCATTGGAACCCTTTAGGATTAGGATACTTGTGAACTTCTTGCCTCGGAGGGATTTTGTGGACTGTTTTGGGCTCGGGCTGGTCCCTGTTTTTGGGCCAACCCAAAGAGGATTGAACCATATCATTGCCCTTCGGTTAACTAGAGGTTGATTGTCCCTGTGCTTTGAACGAAGATCTCTCTTTAAGTTTCCTTTCAATCTCAAGAGCCGTTTGGAAAATACCTTTGACGGTATCAAACTTGTAAAGTGTCAAATGAGTGGAGATCTCTTTGTTCAACCCACACTTGAACCGAATGATTTCATGACTAATTTGTTCCCCGCGATGATCAAGTTTCAACATGAGTTGTTGAAACTCATCATAATATGCCATAACACTTCGATTCCCTTGCCGCAAGTTGTACAATCTAGAAAGCAACTCATGACGATAGCTTTCGGGAAGATACCATTGCCTTATTAGGTACCTCAACCAAAACCATGGTGGTGGTTGCCCCTTCACCAACTCGTTGCCGAACCGCTTGACGTATTCCCATCATGTGTTAGCATAGCTTTCAAAATGAACTATGGCATAGCAACTCTTCTTCTCTTTGTTGATATCATTCACTTGAAACACTTTATCACACATTGACTCCCAAGCAAGATACACCTCGTGGTCACTTTCACCCTTCAATATAGGTAGGCTCAATTTGATGGTATTGATGCCTACGTCTCTCTCTTGGTGTCGGTTTCCCCTTTATCCATACCCTCGGTATATTCTTGGATCCACACGCCCCTCTTATCTCCTCCTCCCTCGTGTAAGTATTGTCAAAGGCTCCATACCCTTCATAATCCTCTCTACTATATTCCTCAAAATGGATCGAATGGTTTTGGACGTTTGGGACTTGATTTGGAGGGATTGGATTTTGTGGAGGTGGTGGTGTGGTCTTTGGTTTAGTGAGGCTCGGAAGGGTGGGTTTGGATTTAGTGGAGGTATTGGATGCCCAAGTCTCTCTTGCGGAACTTGAGGAGTTTGGGAATGGGTTGGTCTATTGGAGTCTTGGTTTAGGGGGTTATGAGTGGTTTGGCTTGCGGCATTTAGTGGAGCTAGTGAAGGATTTGGCAATTGTGGCCATGTTTTGGGAGTAATGGTGGCGGAGGAATTTATATCATGTCCACCTGACGAAACATGTCGAGGAGTATGACTCTCCACTTGTTCTAACCTCCCACTAATAGTCGTTACTTCTCCCCTTATGGCTCCCACTTCCGTACTCAACTTTTTAAGAGTTCAGGTCATAGCCTCAAGAGTGACCCTCATATTCTCCATTTCATTAGAATCCACGATTTGAGATGTGGTTCCCTCCATTGTCAAGGAATCACCTACACAAGCAATAAGCAAGTTAGTTTAAAACCCTTCTCCTTACTCACACTCTCTTGGTTCACTCACACTCAAGCTCCACAAGTGTTGTAGATTAGATAGTAACCCGCGAATCCTTAAGGTATGAGTATGCTCTTGTCCGGAATGGATTCTTGTTTGGAACTCAAAGAATTCCCGTCGTACTAGAGTCAAGGAGTTACAACGTATTCAAACGACAAAAGCACACAAACAAACGATGACACAAATATAATACTTCAAAGGACTAGTTGAAAACCTAGTAGGAATGTACTAGCTTGCTAATTAGTTCTCGAGTAAATTAGAAAAAACTAAGAATCAATAATTAGAAACTAGAATATCCAAATTGAGCTTAATTAATAACGTGAACAGTGATTAAGGTGACGTGGCAGCATGGCATTGGTCACGGTCCATACATTTTGTTCATCAACTTGAAGCCTTAATCTTTACAATTTTGTAATGGATGACTTTGCTTTTGGAGGAAAAGTAAAGTCTTGTAACTTTTTCAACTTTTTCCAACTCAAAAGGGTGATGTTTGAATTTAGTGGTTGTCAAATCTAGAAAGGTGATGTTGGCAAGTCTTCTCACAAACAACTTTTCAATTTTTGTCTTACCACCTTTTTGGATCTATTGCTCTTTTAAGACATAGGATGAAGAGAAACTTTAAATATGAACACAACATCAACACCTTCAAGAACAAAACAACAATATACCACAATGGGCACTCCAACATCCAAAATAAGTCGCCACACGACCAACCTCAAGTTTTCACAACAACAAGTCACTTTTTTCTTAAGATCAACTTTAGATTTAGACACGTTTGTGTTGATGAGAAAGAAACCAACACAAGAAACAAATTAAACAAGTAAAATCTTTTGTAGATCTACAACCAATTTCGACCAAAATGTTCAAGAACACTACTCTTCTTTTTTTTTTTTTTTTTTTTTTTTTCTAGCAAGCCCAAGATTGATTTTGTTGGAACAAAATCAACCACAAACTTTGATACTAAATGATACAAGACTATGTGTGTATCAAGAAATTCCAACCAACACAAGAACAAGAAGTTGCTAGTGAATTGAAATAGGCCTCACATGGCTTCACTAGACTTTGAGTTTGTGTTTTTGAACAAGAAAATGAGATGAATAACAAGGCAACAATGCTAGTGAATCGAAAGAACCCCACACGTCTTTACTAGACTTTTAGATTCAACAACACAAGGATAACAAAATTACAAGAGATAGAAACTTGACACACGATATTCAATGATCTAAGACCCCTAACAAGAGAAAGGACCCTAAGATTAATAAATATCAATACCAAGTTCTTACTTGGACCAAGAGGAGCTCAAAGAATCCCAAGATACTAGTTTCTAGCCAAGAGACAACACTAGTATCACTCTACTAGTGAGTTTTCAAAATTGGGGCTTTTCCAATGGAAGAGAGAAGTTCCAAAATATTACAAGTGTTTTGTTGTCTTCCAAAATATGAATCAACTAACTAAAACACTAGCCCTAACAAATGGCTTATATATTCAATTACAAAGGTGGGACAAAAGACCAAAATACCCTTGGCATTAAGTGGGTGGGTTTAGGGTGTTTTGTTGGGCCTCTTCACACTTTAATAAGTATTGGCCCTTATATGGGCTCACAAGGGCCTCACACACGGCCAAGGATATGAGCAAGGCTTGGAGTCATTGCAACTCACGCGCTTGGCTTCGTGTGAAAGGTCTTGAGCTAGGAATTCCCGTATCAGTGTGCCAAGGAAAGAGTGAGAAATGTCATGAACTGACACTCTAAACTATCATTCACAACTGGTAATATGTTTTCCATTTCACAACTAACACTCTAAACTGTCATTCACAACTGATAATATGGTTCCCGTTTCGATCCCTCTTTCTGTTATGTGTCACATTTGAACATCCTGAAGTGTTTTCACACTTGTACAGCTAATAAAATCTTCAAAAAAGGGAACCTAGAGAATAGGACGAGGAAAAGATAACCGCAGGAAAAGAACTATTCCATAAAAGAATAGGAAGAGGAATAGATAACATGGAAGTCATGTGAGATTGTTTTCAAGTATCTTGAAAAATTGGATGGAAAGAATATGTTAAAAGAAATTCTCTCTTCATTATACTTCTGGTTGAGAAATTTAGTATTAATTGAGTGAGTTTAACTTGATTCCTATTTGTGAAGGTTTCAACGGGTAAAGCCAATTATAGTTGATCCTGGATTTTACGCGACTCAAAAGGCGGATGTTTTCTGTATTACACAGAGAAGAAGTGTGCCAACTGGTTTTAAGCTTTTTACTGGTGAGGTTCCGAATCATTTATGCTTGGGTTCAAAGATTTGAACTTTTTCTTTTAGCATATGTTATAATACTTTATATGTGGTAATGTGTTATGTTAATCATTGTTCTGTCCACCTTTGTTAAACTGTGTTGTATTGGTTTCATTTCTTTACTCTCTCGCGAATCTAAATTGATAGTTGCTAGTCTGTGGTACATCTTGCTAGAGTATGTGGTTAAAGAAAAGAGCTTTTGGGGTGTTGTGGGGTTGATTATAGGTATTGTTGTAGGTCCAGGTACAAAATAAAATAATTGCTTATTTTGTATGCAACTTTTACTAATTTTAACAACTTTCACAATGAACTTTAAACTTCCTGGATTGACATTTCTTATTTCAGTGAAATAAAAGGCATAATTACATTACGTTAGCTGATCCGTCATGGAAGCAACTACTAGAAGCTAGCCAAATAGAGAAGGAAAAAAATAGAATGTCCACCATTTAAATATTAAATATTGACCAAGTGAAAGTGGTTTTATAAAGAGAGATTTTGAAGTCCAAATAAGGAATGTACAAAATGACAATTACAAGTGACAATGTCATATCCTAAGTATTTAACAGAACACCTGTGGAGGAGTCTCACAAAATTGATACAAACAGTTATACACAGTTCTGGAAAGGCTTCACAAGAAAAAAGAATGCTACTATTTATCCAAAAAGAAAGAAAAGCAATATACTCTTTGCCCATGTTTCCCTTTCTTGCAGCAGGAGGGTGTGGGGTTGAAGCAGTAGGAAATAGGCAGAAAATGTTGAGTACCTCTTTTTCCTGTGATGTTCCCTTCAAAATGCGACATCTCTTTGCTCGGTGACTGGATATGATAGACTGATTTACTGTAACCTATAACAATTGTTCCTTGGTTAACTCAAGTTAAAGATTTTCGCTTATAGTTAGTGTGAATTTCGGACATGTTTTCTGCATTTATCAATTTGAATTTTCTTGGTGAAGTGCTTTAGCGTTTGTGTCAATGTATTCATATTTCCGCAAACTTGGGTTGGTGATAAAAGTTTGGCCTGTGTTGGAATACTTTACTCGGGATAAGATCTGTATTTTCATGATAGATATCACAAAGAAAGACTATGCTTTCATAATTCATAGTCCTCTTCATTTGGAGAAGTTGCTTTGTTTGATGGGTAGGTTAAATTTTGAGGTTTAAGAATTGTACAATTGAAAAGATAGTGCACTACTAGTATGAGAATACTCAGATTTTTTTTGTTCGTCGTATAAAGACAGAGATTGATTAAGTGTGTTTTGTGTAGGACTGGGAACTAATGAGAATTCAGTGATATCTATGTTGGGACACAGAAATTCAAGCTAGAGGAGAAAGATCAGGGAAACGTATGACTAACTTTACAATAGGTCTCTTATCGATGACATCTTTTTTGAATTTTCTTGTGATTTTAGGGTATAATCTCTTCTCTTACTTTATCTAGACCTGATCATTTTATTGTCACATTCCAGTACTTGTTGATTCTTGGTGAGAAAGTACTAGCCACTGGAATTATGTTTCTTTTGCTTGCACCATTCAAAATAATGCTATTTGGCAATATCATCAGTTTATCAGTAGGAAAGTGCATGACCATTCTTGTTGCTCTTATTGTATCAGTCACATTTCTTCACATTAGATTTTGGCATTTGTCTTTCTACATTTGTTGTTTCTTTCTCACCACCAGATGTATTAAGACTCTCTTCTAAACCTCATTCTTCTGGTTTTTTTGTCGTGTATGGTCATATGAGAGAGGAATAAAAGAGACTGAATAGATTGGAACAAGTTAACCTACAGTCAGCAGGAGTTCCATATGGATACATAAACTCGAGTGCAACTGCAATTTGTAAAATCTGTCGGTGTCCTAATCAGAGAAATATAGTGCCTTGGAAAAAGAAGAAAATCCTATACGTCTAAATCATGCATCTGAGCATTATAAAATTGCAGGTTTGGCTAGTTTAGAGCAGCATATTGCATCAAAGAAGTGGTAGTTTCCAAAAAAGACTAGGGATGTGAATAGGTATTTTGCTGGCATAATAAGGAAAAATCTGAAGGTATAAGGTACATAAAGACTTTACCTTTTTGTTCTATGGTCACGAAGAGCCTCATGACTTACATGAGCATCCTCTCTTGCAGTTTCTGCCATACAAGTTTATCATATTTATGTAAGTACTAGCTGTGAATATCAAATGATATACAGAGCTGATTCAACGGTTTGCTCTTTTCACCAAGGATATAGTAAGCAAATTACTATAAGGACAAGACATGTCAGAAATGTTTCTTTAGTGGATTGATCCTCGTTTGAAGAGGGTCTTGCTGGTAAGGTCCTGATGTATCTTACGTGCTTTGACTCTATCCAGCATGTGGAGAAAAAAAAAAACAGATTTCAAGATGGATAACGACTAGCAAGGGTCATATGACTGCTTTATGACCTTTTATACTTCTTATGTTAAAGGTTTATTAGCTGTTTGTTCTCAACTTGCTCAGGGTGCTTGTTCAGATGGTATACATCTTTTTTCTGAATAGTCAATTCCCATAGACGATTCTTTTGGTCATATGTTTAATTGCTTTTGTCATATTATTGAGATATCGTTGTGACTTATTTCCTTTCCTCCAGGCTTCTATTCCTCAATCTGAAGTATTTCCTTTATATGTTGTTTTTGAGTGACCTAATGATGTAACACTTTGTCATGTTGTATTCTCATACTATAATAATCAATCCTGCTGTAGTAAGTAACTTGCAAACGTTTATTTCTTTATCATCTTTTAGCTGACTTGATATCAACTTCATTGTTTCAATATCTCTAGGAATAGTGTCTCGAGGATTTATATTTGGTCCACCAATTGCTTTGGCGATAGGGGCAAAGTTTGTCCCTTTGAGAAAACCAAAGAAATTGCGAGGTACGTTTTCTTCCTATGACGACTTTCTTCAGAATCATACATTTTTTGTCGCGTGCGCCTTATTACTTAGATGAGTTGGCTGCATTGGATGGCAAGTGTTGTAGTCACGTTGATCAGTACGCCATTGTGAAACTATCAGTTCCTGCAAACACATTGATATTTGTTTTTTCTTCCCTGTAAATAAAGTTACTCGATACAGGTTCTGCTATGGAATTATTTAAATCCTGATGTTTGATTCATATGATGTCTGATCTAGGTGGAACAAGGAGAAAGAATTCCACTTTTAACTTTGTACACATTTTAACGTGTCATCCCTTGACTTGTTTTTCCAATAAAGCTATGATTCCCCTATTCAGTCTCTACAATATTTTTTTTTAAATCGAGAAATCCTGAGGACCAGTGGTGCTCATTAGTTTTTTTTAATGTGGATATAAAAAGAAAAAAGAAAAAGAGAACAGAAACCAACCAGTAATCATTGGCTGCTAATTTCAGGCACAGGAGCAAATTTACTTTATGGAACCTCTGCAGATCAAATCACTGCAGCCAATATTGCCAAAGAGTGTACTAGCAGCTTGAAAGCAGAGTCGAAAGCAGCTCACATTTGGACAAATCTAGCTAATGCTTATTACTTGATGAGTGACCATAGGAGCTCTGCTAAATGCTTGGAAAAGGTGCTTCTTCTTCAAACTTGAAACCTCTCTTTTATCTAATGTATAAGTAAATTACACTCTTTTGCTTTAATGAGTAGGCAGGAAAAATTAAACCTAATTGTTTAGCAACAAGATATGCTGTTGGATTTCACCGCATCAGGGATGCAGAGAGGTTGCAGAATCCCAAAAGCAGCTCTCATGGGCTGGTAGTGAGATGGAGTTCACCGCATCTAATGTATAAGCTTATTGCATATTTTGAATTATGAGATTATTAATGAATGATTTTGTTTTGTGATGTGTATATATTGTGTTATAATTTATTATGTATGTAAATACAAATTTGCATTAATACGAGTGACTATTTATATAAATCGTTACAATTTAATAACATGTGACAATTATTGTTGCAATAGATCAATAAACCATTGCAATAGGTAGTGAAAAAGCGTTGCAACAGAATAATAAAAGCGTCGCAATAGATGCTATTGCAACGGTTTAATGTCGTTGCAATAGATGAAAATAGGCGTCCCAATAAGTAATGAAATAGTTGTAATAGGTACTCAAAAAGTGTTGTAACAGGATAACAAAAGTGTTGCAATAGAGGTTGTTGCAACAGTTTAATGCCGTTGCAATAGATGAAAATAGGCGTCTTAATAAGTCAAAAACTAGCCGTCGCTATAGGTCAAGCTATGGCAATGGTTGTTTGAAATTGTCGTCATAGCTTGACCTATGACGACGGTTCAGACAACCACTGCATAAACCATTATCATAGACCTATTGCAACGTCCACCTATAGGATGGTTGTTGAATCATTGTGGTGGAGCTATGGTCACAATTTTGTTGTCTATTGCAATGTTTTTGCAGCCGTCACTATAGGGGTAATTCCTAGTAGTCCTTCAAAACATTATGTAGAATCCGATTGGATAAATGAAGGTGGATTTGAGATAGAGCCTTCCAATTCTTATGTCATTTGTCCTTCTCCGTCCACGATGAGGGCATCTTATCAAATCCTAATAGAGCATCATCCAAATTCATCTGCGTGGGCACAACCCACATCTTAACCTGCTATAACGAAAATCCAGTGTTGCGGTCCAACAGCGAATTTCATACTTCATGGTTGTCATCCCCGAGAAAACAATTGAATCGCTCTGATTAGGGGTGTTCATTGGTCGGTTTGGATCGGTTAGTGGTTAAAACCATAGCCAAAACCAATTTAGTTGATTTTGAATTTCTAAAATCAAACAAAACCACAAAAAGAAAATAACCATCGGTTTGGTTCTTGTCGGTTTGGTTTGATTTTTTGATTTTTTCGATTATTGACTAGCCTACTCCAACCATCTCTAGAATAAACTTCTTTTTTTAACCCATAGAAAATAGTATCACATTGAACAATTTCTCGTGAGATATTTGTACAGTGATGGACAAATGACACTATAAACTCTTAAAAATCAGAACAAACACATTAAACAAAACCAACATTGCACCAGCTTTGTATTGTAGGCACTAAGATTATCCAACAACATATAAACACATACATGTATATTGTAAAACAGAGCTTTGTATTCTGTTGCAGTGTACTGCTAGAAGAGACAGAGTTGGGCAAATTTGGGTTATCTGTTTACTTTAAAGACTAGCTAGGTGAGCTAATCATATAGGGAAATAATTGAATAAACAAGGAGACACAAAACTAACATTTGAACCAGGGACCATGGTAACTCGTATTGTGAAAGCTGAAGTAGAAAAAGTGAGGTAAGGACCGTAGGGTAACTTATTAGTAATAGTAGGTAGAGTTGGGCTTGGGTTTGGGGCTTTGGGCAATTGGGCTAAAGTATTGGTTGAGCTAGACATAGATTAAAATTTAGTTTTAGATTAAATTTAATAAAATATTTATATTTTATTTATAAATTATATATAAATGATTCTAATATATATATATATATATATATATATAATTTATCGGTTCGGTTTGGTTATTTTCACATTTTTTTAAGTAAAATCATAACCAAACCAAACAACATCGATTTTTTACAATTTAAAACCAAACCAAACGTCAGTTTTTTTAACCGGTTTGGTTCAGTTTGATTTTTAACCAAACCCATGAACACCCCTAGCTCTGATATCAATTTGTTATGATCGGACATAATTAAGCAAACCACAAATAAAAGAAAAACAAGATGATGACATACAGATTAACGTGGAAACCCTTGCGGAAAAAACCATGGGCAAAGGCAGAGAAATTTCACTATGATGGATGGAGAATACAATAAGAAATGACGTATTTAAAACGTCCAAAACCAATCCACTAAATGCACTTATAATACATGCATACAAATAATATCCCAATCCTAAATACGTACAGGTCCTATCGGCCCAATCCCTACGCTACCACCATAGACCCCACAAAAAATCACAAACATGGGTCACACTGCGAACTTTTTAGTCCTAATCAACAAAATTTGGGTCATAAACTGATACCAAAATGTATCTACAAGAGCACAAAACAGTCCACAAACTCACAAAAACAGTCCACACGTACACGACATCAAAGGGAAACAAAAAACACATAAACTTAAAAGATAAGAAGATAGATAACTTGACACAAAGAGAATATAAAATGTAGCAACTAAAGAGTGTATCAAACTCTAAAATCTCTACAAATCACATTAACAAGCACCAAGTTCTTATGGGAATACAAGAGGAACTCGGTTCGCTCAAGCACTCTCGTTTCTAGCCGTCTCACAACACAAGTGGAACCTTTCACTTGTGAAGCTTAAAATATTTTGTGGTCTACTCTCTTCTTGAGAGGAAATGTGGTGTTCAATGTTACAAAGTGATTTTAAAATGAGCTAACTAAGAAAATAAGACTAAGGGGTTCCTACTTATAATAGTTTATTACAAAAGAGATGGGAAATGACACCTTTACCCTTAATGAAGGGGGTGGGTTTGGAGTGTATAAATGGGGCTGACTTGTAGTGTTTGTAAGACACTCAAGGCATGTATTCAAACTTTAATACATACAATCCCTTAGACGAACTTAAGACATGCTCAACCGCGTCCATTTTCATAAACGCGCCTTGTAGTCTTTGTAGTTCTTGAGCTTGGACAAAGCTTTGAAAAAGGCTTCAAAAGGTCTTCAATTCCTTTGCAAATCCAAAACATGGACCTACAACAAAAACTTATAATCCTTGTGCTCCTCATGCTTGTATCATCCTCTCCACCTTGAAAGGAATTTATCCTCAAATTCGCACCTTGTAAAACCAAAGAGAGGGAAAACAAGCACACAATCCTCATGATAGGAGGGTTAGTATTAGTACCACAAATTATATATACATGCCAAGGGGGTCCACTTTTGGAATACAACCAATAATTCTTTGTTATGATCATGAAACACGTACCACAAACATCATAAAGGACTTGACTAAGATAAACATCAAGGAAAGAGGATTGCAATCTGAAACTAACACATATGTCATCAAGCCAAGGTTGTTCACATTTGGAATATACCCATGGGTTCTTTGTGTGTGACATGAAAAGCTTAGCATGAATGGCACAAAGGAAGTGGCTTTGGCAAATATCAAGAGATAAGGAAACTACAATGGTCTTAATGGCTTTACTATACCCAAAAGGTAAGATTACCTTCATCTTAGGAACCATAAGATATGTTTGTTTCATTACCTCTACAAAGGACCTCATCAAATATAGTGCCACAATTGATCTTAAGATCCAGCTCAACCACATATCACCATCATGCAAATAATAAAACCAACCACCAAAATTCCTACCACTACGCAATACAAATTTAAAATTAACATGGTTATCATCATAGGTAAAGAGGTAGTGTAGAAAGGAATCAAGTTAGAAGACATCTTGCCGGGGGGGGGGGGGGGGGGGTACACTTTTAAAATTCAACCAGCAATCCTTTATTTTTACCATGAAACACGTAGTTTGAAAATTACAAAGGATAGGGATAATATAATCATCAAGGAAAGATAAGAATAAGCCGAGGCAACCCCTTTTCCAACCCACTAGTGTTTTGGGATCAAAGGGATGGTGTAACCAAGGGTAAAAACCGAGATTAACCAATCCTTTTACTAGGCTATCATCCAAGACTAAAGATTTATGGCCTAGAAGTCTTCTCTTAAGAGAAAGCACACCTTTATTCCAAACTTTTCCAAGCATATGATTACCTGGAGCAAAATTAGTAGCACGGTTTGCATCACACAAGCTCAAAAGAATATGTCCAATATCATGGTCAATATTACAAGAAGGAACACTAACTTGAGGATTTTGAATCACATCACTCACATGATCAAGTAGTGAACTATCCTTAAGAGCAAATTTACCAATATATGCAACAAGAGAACTACTAAAGAAAGATTCATGCTTTTCTACACTATGTAAACCCGAAGCTACTTCACATTGTATACTAATATCCTTATCATAGAATTTCAAGCCTAAGGAAGTGTAGAGTGAAACCATTATACCTTGATGTATGCCACGACAATCCACTTGTTTGGAGCTCTCGGTCAAGGGTGTTACTAGCTCATTTCCCATGTTATCGTGTGGAATCCCTTTTTGATCCTTCTTTGATATCATATGAACTTGAACCTGTACAAAAGAAGGGTCAATGCTAGGAAAAGATCTAGCATATAGGTTAGTGAGTATCAAAGATCCTTTGTCGGCAAATCCCACAAGCACATTTTTCTTTCCCTTTCCAACTTCACTACCCGCGGTTTCCCTTTCCCTTGCCCTCTTTTCTTCACATTCATCTTGTATCTCACCACTAAGTTTCTCTCCATATTGAGGCTTGGCCTCATTCTCCTTGGATCCTAACTCTCCCTTTTTTTCTACTTGGATGGTGAGTTTCCAGGTTAGTGTAGCTTGGGAAGGAGACATTGGATTTAGTGGAGTTTAGGGTCTTTGAATTGGAGGATTTTGGAGTGGAGGATTCGGGTTTAGGGATGGAATTTGGGTTCCAAGTCTGCCTTGTGGAAATTGGTGGAGTGAGGAACGACTAGGTCCATCTTGTTCTTGGCTTTGGGAGTAAAGATTGACTTGGTTTGTAGCACTTGGTTGATACAATCTTTGGTGCAAGGTCTCGGGAGTAATAGTAGGTGAGGTGTTTTGAGTGGCATGAGGTCGAGAACTCCTTTAACTTTCCACCATATCCAATCTTTCACTCGTTGAGCCCACATTCGAACCCAATTTCTCAACATTTGCCTTCATCCTAGCCACGCCTCGAGACAAAGTTTCAAGACTAGCTAAGAGGACATTCATAACATTATTGTCCACAGTTGGAGCATTAGAATTTTTGGGTTCCATTTGCAATTGTACCTACAAAACAAGCAAACATTAGTTCAAAATAAACTCACACATTCTTCACACTCGGTTTCCTCACTTGGTTCTTCAAGTGTTGTAAGCCGGCTATCAACTTTTGAGAACTTGGGAATGAGTCTACTCTTGAGTTGGAGTGGATTTCAGTTTGAAGAGTCAAATAAGTTTCGTACGCACTTGAACCAAAAACAACTACGAATTACAAATGAGCAAAGCACCACAAGTAACGGTTAACACGAAAGAAGTACTCAAAAACTAGGTCACAACTTAGTAGGTTGTCAACTAGTATAGGAGTCAATAAAAATGAAACAAATAGAGACAAGGAAAGAAACTAGGAATGTCCTATGACTTGAGTTTTGTTGTTGGTGTGGCCCACGATTTTATTTTGGTCGTTTGGTGTTGTTGTTTTGTTGAAGTTTGATGTTATCCAACTTGAATGATTCAATTTTTTTTTTGTTTGGTGAGGCTTTTTCGGTTTTTGGGAGTGAAAGACAAGGCCTTGGACTTTTTTTCAAAGTCCAAAAGACGTGTTAATAAACTTTTCACCAACTTGCACCAAAAATGGCAAAACACCTTTTTGGCTTTGGCTTTGGCCCTTTCTGCTTTTGGTTCTTTTTGAAAAAAGCTTGACACTCTTTTGGTAAGTAAGCTTTTGGGAGGCATTTTTTTACTTGCCTCTTTGGTGTTGTCTTGAAACTAATTCCAAGACAAATACAAGACTTTGCTTCTCTCTTTTTTTTTTTTTTCAAATCAAATAAGCCTTTTATCCAACATCCATCTCAAGAACAATATGAACAACAACAAGAACACTTATGAACAACAACAACAGCTAATCCGTCCAACCCCTTAACAACAACTAAACAAAGGCTCAAATCTTGGACCTTAGACTCAAGTGTGCTAGGGAAACAACAAGATAACACACGAAACTACTAAGACAAGCAAAATAACACCTGAATCTAGACACTTCTCGGCCAAACACTAGTTACGAGATAACACCCTTGTTTTTATTTTCAACTACGAGAGCCCAAGATTAGTGGTGTAAGAACACGACCATCCTTCGCTCTGATACCAAATGATACCAAATGGTAGCTACAAGATCACAAAACAGTCCACAAACTCACAAAAATAGTCCACACGTACAAGACATCAAACGGAAACAACAAACACACAAACTTGAAAGAGAAGGAGATAGATAACTTGACACAAAAAGAATATAAAATATAGAAACTAAAGAGTGTATCAAACTCTAAAACCTCTACAAATCACATTAACAAGCACCAAGTTCTTACGGGAACACAAGAGGAACTCAGTTCGCTCAAGCACTCTCGTTTCTAGCCGTCTCACAACACAAGTGGAACCTTTCACTTGTGAAGCTTAAAATATTTGGTGGTCTACTCTCTTATTGAGAGGAAATGTGGTGTTCAATGTTACCAAGTAATTTTAAAATGAGCTAACTAAGAAAATAAGACTAAGGGATTCCTATTTATAGTCTATTACAAAAGATATGGGAAATGACACATTTACCCTTAATAAAGGGGGTAGGTTTGGAGTGTATAAATGGGGCTGACTTGTAGTTTTTTTAAGAAACTCAAGGCATGTCTTCAAACTTTAATACATATACTCCCTTAGACGAACTTAAGACATGCTCAACCGCGTTCATTTTCATAAACGCGCCTTGTAGTCTTTGTAGTTCCCGAGCTTGGACAAAGCTTTAAAAAAGGCTTGAAAAGGTCTTCAATTACTTTGCAAATCCGAAACGTGAACCTACAACAAAAACTTGTAATCCTTGTGCTCCTTATGCTTGTATCATAAACTCTAACAGTACCCAAGCATTGAGCCTAATGTCATGAAAATGAATACAAAAATCTAAAATTTACATATATACACTGACTAAAATAACCTAATTACCTTATATACCAATTTTCTAAAATATTTACACATATTCCAAATTATTTACATAAATCCTTTTACTTTCAACTTTCTCTCTCTTGAACATTATACATCTCACAATTCCAATATCTCTTCCTTAATTTACTCCCCCATATGCTCCCACATAACCAAGAAAAAGATATTATGTAAAAAATTATAAACATAAAAGACCATATAGAAAAAAAAAATCTATAAAAGAATGTACTTGTTATAATTGTGGAAAATTAGGACATTTAGCTAGAGATTATAAATTACCAAAGAATCCAAAAAAATAAACAAATATTAGAAATAAAAATAGAAAATACAGAATATATGCAGATAGATTATATAGATTATGAATTAGAAAGTGAAGATAGTATATATGAAATTTCAGAGAATGAAACAGATAGTGAATTAGATAGTGAATTAGATGAATCAAATGACTAAAGAAGATATAAAAATGAACCAAATAACTGAAGAAGATATAAAAATAATAACAAAGGAAGAATATTTAAATGAAGAAGGAACAGATCAAAAAATAATAATAAATTATTATTATTTAATCAAATAAATCTAATTATGTACTACTTCCATAACTTTAATTAGCATAGGCTTTGATACCATTTGTAGGGGGTGTGGATAACTTGGGTAATATATAGATCTATTATAGTTCTAATGGATCTATTTTTATTTGTGCGTGGATATTTCTTAACTTCTCTAAATATTTTTATTTTTAGTGTATTTATTTTAATTTTATTAATATTCATATCTTGGAAGGTGATTAGATGATATTTGATTAAATGCTTTACTGTAATATTCTTTAGTTTTTTCTCTTAGACTTTGTAATTCTTGTATATTATTTTGGAGGTATTCTAAATATTCTATATTTTTTGTTCTAAAATATCCAATTAAATTCTCTTTCATAAGTATTTCTGTTAATCTTATTTCTTCCATATCTTGTCTCCAATATTTAAATACTCATAGTCTATCATTTTATCCTAAAGTAGTTGTGATACTGCAAATTTCTTTGTAATAATTTATTCTAATTGTACTATATCTGATATTAAATTCTAGGTTATCTAATTCATTAATTATTCTGTCTTTTTCGTCTATGAATAATTCTATGTCTAAATCATATTCTAAACTGTCTTTTAATTCTAGTTGTTTTATGATTTTATTTATCCAAATTAATCTTTCTTTTAATTATTCTCTTCCTTTTCTAAGACGATTTCTATAATTAATTTCTTCGTATAGCCAACTTTATTTTTCTCTAACTCTTTGAATATATTCTCATATTTCTTAATCTGTATAATATCCATCTGAATAATTATCTAGGTAGTAATAGTGATTGTCATCACTTAAGTATATTTCTCCTAACTCGTCTTCTATCTGATTTATATCCAATTCTTCATCTTCAATGTTAAATATTTTTTCCCATATTATTTTTTTTACGTCTATAATTTCTATATCTCTAAGTATGTATAAAACTAGTACTTCAATATTATCTGTTATTTAGGTGGGTTAATAAAATATTTTTTCATAATATTCTTTAGTTTTTTGTTTTAATCTTATTAATTCATCTATATTTTCATTAAGGTATTCTATATATTTTATATCTTTGGTTCTCATATATTCTTCTAAATTTGTTTTCATTAATTTTTCTATTAATTGTATATTTTTCATATCCATTTTCCAATATTCTAAATATAAGTAATTTATCATGGTTGATGTGTAGGTTTGGTATGTAAGTATTTATAAGAGTAGTTAGGTAGGTGAGGTATGTAATTTATTCTATTCATAAAATATTTATCAAATATTTTTTTCAATATGATATTTCTTATATCTACAATTTCTATATCCTTGAGTACATACAAAACAAGTATTTTAAATTTATCTATCATTTCGTCAGATAAATAAGTATTCATTTTTCATATAATTTTTTTTCAGAATATTCCCTTCAATCATACACATAACAAAATATGATCATTTTAGATTACTATATACTAGTATTCTTAAATAACATGTTCTTCGATTACTATTAGCATAGTAATCTGGATACTTTTCCCTTAAAAAGCGCCTCTACTTTGGCTACTCCCCTATCACGACTTTCTTGCCTCATCGGTTTCACCTTTAGGATGGCATAGTTCTTAGGAATATTTCTTCTTTTCCACTTTGCTAATAAACTTCTTAACATGCTATTTTTCGAATAATTCTACTATAAAGTAACTAACATGAACTTATTTTATCATATCATAATTGTCAGAAATTTATGAATTTAGTTATTCATAACCATAAATAAATATACCTGTTCTAGTAGATTTGATAATTCTGGGCTTTGTTAATCCATATCTTTTGCTTTGAAATATATCTGTCTTTTTATTAAATATTCAAATAAAAATTGTTTACAAAGGAGGACTTTTTGCTTCAACACATGAAAACTTGCCTTCTAACTGAGCAAAATGCTCTCTATTTATAATCCTAAGAAAGATAAAGAAAACATGTATCCTATTTCTATACTGTTCCTACTTTACACATATCCTATCTATTTTACAAAAAAATCTTTACATTCTGAGAAGAAAAGACTTAAAGCTAACAAAAACTTAAAAAAGTCAAAAAGGCTATTAAATGAAAAGAAAAGTCAAAAAGGTTATAAAAACTTTACAATAATTTACGTAAGAAGTTTATCTTTTTCTTCTTATGTCATTTTCCTATTTTTAATGCTTTATCTTCTTCTATTATTGCTCAGTCACTGTCTTCTTTTTATCTTCTAGGTGGTGTCCTTATCTTCTTGGTTGATGATTTTTTATTCTAGCTGAACTTTCGGGATAATATTATCTTGTCCATTACATCTCGAACATTGATGGTCTGGATATTTGTATCCAATTATCTTGCAATATCTTGTTAATAATTCATCTGAAATAAATCCCTTCCTAATTGCTCTTTCAATAGATTGTTTCTCAAGGTTAAGTAACGTCATTATCCATTGCCTAACATCTTCCATATCTGTTTGTCTTAGTTCTCTTGAATTTGAATAAATCATTTAATTATCTCTTGAATAATAGCTCCATATTGGGTTTCCAGTGATGTAATTCTTTGCTAATTCTTGAATAATTGTAACTAATCCAATAAGTCATTTATTTGCATAAAAATCAGGTATCTCGATTTTAGGTATCTCTGGCTGCTGTACAATATCTTCTGGTATAATCATATCTCTGGTTAATCCTATTTTTACATCTTGTATAACTGATTTGATCTCATCTTATAATATCTCTGATGGTGCAGTATAAAAATTTATATAAAATAGATTTTCTTTGGTTACTCTTTTATAGGTGGTGAATACTCTATGTAATTCTTCTATAGCTGTTAGTTCTTCTCCATCTTGGGTATATACGGTATTTAATAATCCATAGTCGAAACATGTTTTTATTAAGTTTGGATTGGTTTTGGGTAGTGCGATTAGCTTGTTGTAACCTTGCAATTTGGGTTGTATAGTTTGTGTTTGGTTCTTGGATATTTGTAGCTCTGGGGTTAAGGTTTAGAAAAGTTTGTTCTTTGTAGATATTTTCTATATATCCTTGGGCTATATAGTTATAAGCTTTTTTATCTTGGTTCAAACTATCTCGATATGTGATAATTTGTGGGGGTATGTACAAGGGGTCTTTTTGTGCTTTTAGTATAAATGGTTTTTCAAATATCTTATTCATGTTCATGTTCTGGTATCTTTGTCCACTAACTCCTTTGCTTGTACCTGCAATTGTAGATTGATAAACGTTATGGGTTTTATGAAGTATCTCAATGTCTCCTTTTAGCTCTGAAATTTTAATATCTTCCGATCGACATAGCTCTGCACACTGCTGAGTTAGCTGATTTGTAGCTTCAGACTTCAGTTTGACTTCATTAGTCTTTAGCTTTTCTATTTCATTACCCATACTGTCCACTTTCACTTTCGTCCACTTTCACTGAAAGTGTAGTTAGGGTTTTGAGTATCTTTTCTAAAGCATCATCTTCTATTATATCAGTCTATGTAGTTTTGTCTTGATATGTAATCTGCAATAACATTTTTGTTCGTACTAATTACTTCAATTGTAAATGTAAAATTTAATATATTTAATACTAGTCTCCGAATCTCTTTCGTTGTAACTGAGTTTTGTATTTTCTTTGTTAATCACCAACGTACCCGTGTATTATCTATCCGTACAATAAATTTGTTATATACAATATATAGCTCAAATGCTAATAAACATTTATATAATGAACATAATTCTGGTCTATTTGTTTCCCGTTTTATTTCTGTTTCATTAAACGTATCTGAGTAGTATCTACAATGATATTCTAATTTTTCGTTTTCGTACCTATATTTAAGTACTCCTCCATAACTATATTCACTTGCATCTGCTTCTACTATATATGTAAATTTTTTATTTTCGTCTGGGAATTGTAAATTTTGGTAATTCTTTACAAAGTATTTTTATTTTCTGGACTTATTTTTGATCTTCTTCGTTGTAATTATATTCTACGTCCTTTTTAAATTTTTTCTGTAAAGGCTTTAGGTTTTCTGCTAATTTTGGTATATATTCTCTTACTTGGTTTACTAATCCTAAAAATGATTGGAATTTTTTTTTTGTATCTAATTCTTCTTTTGAATTTATTATTTTTTGTTCTATATGTTGTTGCATTTTTACTTCACTTTTATCTATTTGTATTCCTAAAAACTCTATCTGTTTTTTCATAATTTCAGTTTTCTTTTCACTTAAACTTATGCCTGATTTTTCTATTATATCTTTAAATTGTTCTAATAATTTTAAATATTCCTCTTTATTTTTTGTATATAGTAGTATATAATCTATGTATACTATACAATTAGGTAGTTGTTTAAAATAACTACCCATAAAATGTTGATATCTACATGGTGCATTTTTATATCCAAATGGTAATACGTTCCATTCATAAAATCCTTGTGGTACCGTAAATGCGGTTAATTCCTTAGAATTTTCGTCTAACTTTAAGTGGTAAAATCCTGATTTATAATCAAATTTACTAAAATAATTATATCCTTGTATTTGTCTTATTTTTAATATCTTATTTGGTATTGGATAATTATATATCATAGTTTTTGCATTTAGGTTTCTATAATCAATAACCATTCTATTTTTCCTCTTTTTTGTTCACTATGTTTATTTACTATAAATACTGGACGATTGTGTTTACTATTACTTTTTTGTATATACTGTTTTCTAATAATTCATCTATATGCATTTTAAATTCTTTTAAATCGTCAAAATTATATGTTAATGATTTTTGAGTTATTATGCTATTTTTATCTATTAATTTAATTTTTATAGTAGTTTTATGTTTTTCCCATCCTTTTAATGAATTTTCACTATATAATTGTCTTAATTTTTTCTTTATTATTTCTACCTTATCTATTGAAAATATAGTTATTTCTTTTTTATTTATCGAAAATACAACTAGTTCTACTGTGTCTTATGTATTTCTTATATTTTCTAATTTGTGTGTAATTTTTTCACTTCCTTCTATCCAATCAATTTTCTTTCTAATTTTATTAATAACTCTTTCTGCCCTTACTTTTTGTTTACATGGTGTTGTAAACCACCAATCTGTTTTAGTTATTATATGTGGGAATAATTTATCTAAAAATGGCATTCCTAAAAACATATCTTTTGATGTTAGTTCATAATTTTGGATTTCTTCTATTGTTATTATTTTATCCCATATCTGTATTTTTACATTTTTAGCTTTATATGTAATTAAGCTTCCTTCACTATTAAATCCTTTGACTACTATTGGTCTTTTTAATTTATCTCATTTACTTTCTGGTAAACAGTTGTATCTACATAAGTTTACTTCTGCTCTTGTATTTATCATAGGTGTATAATACCTATTATAATATCCTTCTACAATTTGTTTTACAAGTACATATATTTTCATTTCATGTTAAAGTTCTTTTTATGAATAATTTTTCTTTATTATATGTTATAGATAATTGTGCATGTTTTATATTGTATGGTTTTACTTGTTCTAACCATTTTATTCCTAATATTATATCTGCTTTTTGCATTTCTTCTTTTATTTCAAATTCTATTTTAATTTTTCTGACTCATATTATTATTATTTCTTTTTCTGCCATATCTTTAATGTTTATTAGACTCCTTGGTAGATCTGGGCATATATCACTATTAGATTTTATTTCTTCACTTTTTACTAGATATTTTGCTATATAATTTTCTTCGTGTCCTGTGTTTAAGAGTATTAAATATTCTTTTTCATTTATTGTTCCTGTCATATAATATTGATTTAAATTAACTATTGAAGTTGTTTCATAACTTGTTCTTTTTTATGAGCTTGATGATTCTGGTTTTTCATGAGCTATTCTTTTTGTTGTACTTATTCTATCATTTATTATTTCTAAATCTTCTTCTATATCTATGTCTTTGTAACTATAATCATTATTATCAATTGTTTTTACAAATTGTTCAAAAGGACTTTCTATTTGTATTTTATTAATTTTATTTTTTTTCCGTTATTTTATGTTTTGTTGTTAATACATATAGATTTTTATATCTTGCTGTAAATATTTTACTTCCTGGGGTTAGTTCTATTCCTGATATTTTCCAATATAATACTAATGATTTATTTATATTTTTATCTGTTATTGCTACTGAATAATTCACACTTATTATAAATTTAAATTTTTGGTATATTAAATTTCCTTTTATGGCTGTTATTATACTTTTTTCTATAGGTTTTATAATTCTATCATCTGCTAAATATAATTCTATTGGTGTATCTATTCCTTCTCTAAAACATGCTTTTATTAATATCTTTGTTCCTTCAAGGTCTACATATTTTATTGGGTCTTTACTTTTTATATCATTTATTTCTTTATTAATTATTCTTTTTGTCATTAGTGGTATACTAACTCTTCCTTTTGCACATCTACAGTCTATTATATGTTCTTTTTGGCTTACTACGTAGTATTCATCCTTTTTTCTACTAAATATATTTTTTATTATTGGTATTTTAAATATTTTTTCTACACTTAAGTCTAACTCTTTTTCTTTTATTTCATCAAATATATTACTATCATATATTATTTTTTGATCTGTTCCTTCTTCATTTAAATATTCTTCCTTTATTATTATTTTTATATCTTCTTCAGTTATTTGGTTCATTTTTATATCTTCTTCGGTCATTTGATTTATCTAATTCACTATCTATTTCATTATCTGTTTTATTCTCCGAAATTTCATATATACTATCTTCACTTTCTAATTCATAATCTATATAATCTATCTGCATATATTCTGTATTTTTTATTTTTATTTATGATATTTGTTTATTTTTTGGATTTTTTTGATAATTTACAATCTCTAGCTAAATGTCCTAGTTTTTCACAATTATAACAAGTACATTCTTTTATAGATTTCTTTTTTCTATATGGTCTTTTATGTTTATAAATTTTTACATAATATCTTTTCTTGGTTTCTTATATTTATATTTTATTTTTTTGTATTTCTTATATTTCTTATGTTTTTTTCTTTTCTTATAATATCTTTCTTTACATCCAAATTGAGGTGCTATTTTATCTTTACAACATGCTAAATTTCTTATTAATGTTTTTTTTCATTTTTATTTCTTCTTTATATTTTTCACATAGATTTCTATACCATTGTTGTAAAAATTTTATTCTTGCTCCTAGGGTATCTACTATTTTTGCTTCATCCCAACTCTTTATTATTTTTTTAACTAAATGGTTCAGGTAATTTACTAAAATATAATTTTCTTATTTCTTTACTTTCTTCTATATTATATGTTCCTTTATAATAATATTCTTTAAATGAGCATGTATACTCATCTATATAGCACATATTACATATTGCTAATTTTAACATTAAATTCCAATTTGTATCTTTCTCTTTATTTTGGTCTTCTTCTTCTTCTGTTGTTATACTACTAAATTCTTCTCTTATAGCTATTTCATATTTTTTTCAATATTTCTGTTGGTAGTATTTTAGCAGGTATTGATGTTCCTTCTATTTTATTATCAGATCTTAGTACGTTTTTACTTGCTTCGGTTAGGTTTAAAAACCATAATTTTATGTTCCTATTAATGTCTTTTCTATATATTCTGGTGTGTTTGTTGTATCTATTTTATTATCTAATAATTGTGTTGACATGTATCCTACCCATAGTTGTATTATTTTATTTGTGTCTATTACACAATCTAAATCTAAAAAGTTGTAATTAATTATTTATTTTGGTGTCCATTTATTATATTCATCCTTTGGATTATATTTTTTAAGCTTATTTTTGTAATTATAGGTTGATTTTCTTATTTCTGATGTACTAGGTATTATATTTTTATCTAGAGTATTTACTTCTGTATTTATTAGTTCTAGATTTTATTTATTATACTTCTTGTTTTTCGTTAATTTCTAGTTTTCTTATGTTTTCTAGAATTTCTGTATATGTTTCACTATCTTCCGAATCATAATTATTTGTTTCTTCAGCATCTATTGTATTTATTTCTAATTCACTGGTTTCTGGTTCCTTATTTTTTATTTCTATTTTTTCTTTAAATTGATTTATCTCGTTTAATAATTTTTGTTCTTTATTTTTTTCTTCTTTTTCTTTCTGTCTCTTTTCATATAAATCTTTTAGCATTTGTAGTTCTTTTTCTAATTCAACAATCCTACTATTTTTAGTTTCTTCTATTTTTCGTATTTCTTCTGTGGTTTGTTGTTTTATTTTATCTATTTCCTTTTTTCTGTCTATCTCTTCGTTTTCTCTTTCTGTTCTTATCACGTCTGTCAACTTATCTTCTAATTTTAATTCTTATTTTTCTAACATTAAATATAAATGTTCACCTATTTTCTTATATATCCTTCCTAAATTAGAGAATACTATTTTTATTTTTAATCGTTCGTGATTTTCATATGCTTTTTCATCTATTATAAATTCTTCTTTGTTCATTTTATTTAAATGTATATAGGTTATGTTGATATATATATATTCTAGACTATCTATTATTGATTCTAAATTTGATATTTCTTCTTTTTGTGCATTTATTGAGTTTTTACTAACTCCGACAATTATGTTATATTGTAGTCTTTCTATCCTTATTATTTATTCTTTACATTTTTCAGATATTTATAATGTTGTGATTTTTGTATGTTATTCATCTAAACAATATTTATAATATATTGGTGGATATCTAAATCTAATTTTATCATAACTAATAGATTAATCAAATAAATCTAATTATGTACTACTTCCGTAACTTTAATTAGCATAGGCTTTGATACCATTTGTAGTGGGGTGCGGATAACTTGGGTAATATATAGATCTATTATATTTTTATGTGTAAATGTTAAGTTTAATTATATAATTTTGATATCTCTATTATTGTATTATTTTGTTGTAAAAATTAGTTTCCAAATAGTAGATGAATGTCGGTCATCTTTGAAATTTTTTTCTGTAAGGGTTAGTTTACAAAGGGTCGATGAATGTCGATCGGTTTTGAATTTTTTTAGGTTAGGTTTAATTGTATTGGTTTGATATTTCTATTATCGTAATGTTTTGTGGTAGTTTCCGGGTTGTAGACGAATATTGATTGACTTTGAAGAATTTTTGTGCATAAAGATTAGGTTTATTATATTGTTTTAATATCTATATTATCATATTATTTTGTTATAGTTTACGGATGACAGATTAATATCGATGACTTTAAGAAATCTTTTTTGTAAAGATTGAGAACTTTTGTTTTATTAATTTATCTAGGTTTAATTTATTCATACCTATAATATTAGTCATCCGTGCGGTGATCCTATATATCTTTTTCACCATAATTTAAGTGGTATGCAATTGAATTGCTTTTTGCAATTAAAAACAATAACAATATTAGGTGTCTGGTTGACAGGAATCCATGACAACAATATAAGGCGCCTTAGTCTCTATAGTGCCTTAGTCTTTATACTTTGAGAAATGAACAAAATTGGATTCAAACAGTTCCATGAACAATAAGTGATAACATCATAAATTAGTTTAATTTAATCGAAGGAGTGAGCTCTGAGTCCTTAACTTATGTCAAGTTGTCTTAAGGAAAAACCTTCTTTGGTTTTAACTAAGGGTGTCAAACGGGCCGGGTCGGGCCGAGCCGGTTATCTAACCCGTCCCGGATCGATCGGCCCGATTATCTAACCCGGTCCGGTTTGACTCGGCCCGATAAGTCCTATGGCTTTAGGATTCCGGGTCCCGGGCCGGTTATTTTGTTAAAATGAGCCCGGTTAACCCGGCTCGAACCAAGCCCGGTCCAGGCTCGCCGGTTAACCAGCCCGGCCCGGCCCGGAAAATTAAAAAAAAATAAAAATAAATTTTTGGATTTTGGGCCAAACTAGCCGTTGGACCAACGGCTATATAGCCGTTTTTGGGTCCAAACGGCTAGTTTGGGCCCATTTAGTAAAAAAAAAAAAAACATCTTTAAAAATACTAACCATGATTCTGAACAAGTACAACCTGATTTGTGGACGGCTACGACTGATGCAAAGGATTACATAGAAAAATTATATAATCACTATGCTAATTTATTTGATTCAGCCGTACCTACAAATATCACTCCTCATCCTCCCGAGGAGCCATCATCTTCTAAAAGGCTGGCACATAGTGGTTTTTCTGATTCGTTTTATGATTTAAATTGTTGGAACAGTGTTGGTGAGAGAACTTACACATCAACTTATCGGGAAGAGCTGAAATATTATCTTCGGACGGCACCAGAGGATCGCAGACGACGGATCAACACGTTGGATTGGTGGAGGAATAATGAATCACAATATCCTGTGCTTTCAAGATTAGCTAGAGATATCTTGAATGTTCCAATGTCAACCATTGCATCAGAGAGGCCTTCAGTCAGGGACGACAGCAGCTTGGAGACAACCGACACTCATTGGGAAGCAATGCAATGAATGTTCTAGTTTGCCTCAGAGATTGGATTAGAGCGGAAAGAAGAAACCAAGGAATGGAACCGGAGCCGATCTACGAGCTGAAACTTGAAGAAATTATGACTTCACGGGAGAACTCAGCAGAATCAAGTCCAATGCATGGTTTTGCCCCCGTTGACTTCGACTATCCTATGCAAGTTCCCATTAATATTAATATGAATGAGTTGGAAAAAATGATGCATAATTTATAGATTTTTCATTCATGTAAATTATAAATTTTGGATCATTTTGCAATCAATAAACTTCCCCAAATTCATTCACTCCTTAGTCGTTGTTTTTTATTTTTTTTATTTAACGATTTAAAATTTTAAATTGAATTTCTAGTTTTCTACTTTAAATTAAAAACTTACTTCTAATATATTATTAATTTACTACCAAATATTATTAATTTATTATATTAAGTAGCATATGTTTTGTATATTTGTGCATATATCTTCTATAGAAGTGTATATTTAACGTATACATGTGTATATGTTTTATAAATTAGTATATAAGTATATCTATACATATTGTAATGTATATATAATGTAGTATATTTTATAAGTAGTAGTATATATACATTGAATGGTGCGTATACACGTGTATATATCTTCTATAGAAGTGTATATTTAATGTATATATGTGTATATGTTTTATAAATTAGTATATAACTATACAAATATATATTGTATGTATATACATTATAGTATATTTCATTTAAAGTATTACATATACATAGAATAGAGTGTATATATGTGAATGGATCTTCTATAGACGTGTATATTTAACGTATAAATGTGTATATATTTTATAAATTAGTATATAACTATACAAATATATATTGTAATGTATATATATTGTAGTATATCTCATTTAAAGTATTACATATACATAGAATAGAGTGTATATATGTGAATAGATCTTCTATAGACGTGTATATTTAACGTATACATTACTTTATGTTTTATAAATTAGTATATATATTGTAGTATATACTTTTTTTAAAGTAGTACATATATATTGAATGGTGCGTATATATGTGTATATATCTTCTATAGACGTATATCTTTAAAGTATACAAGTGTATATGTTTTATAAATTAGTATGTCACTATATATATATACACATTGTTGTATATATATATATGTATATTGTAGTATATATTTTATTTAAAGTAGTACATATATATTGAATGGTGCATATATATGTGTATATATCTTCTAAAGTAGTATATATTTAACGTATACATGTGTATATGTTTTATAAATTAGTATATATATATATATATATTGTAGTGTATATATATATATATATTATACTATTATAGCATATGTTTTATTTAAAGTAGTACGTATAGTCATATATAATTATATATTGAATGGTACGTATATATGTGTAATTGTTTATACTTTATATATTTTTTTAAAAATATATATTGTATATTGGAGTGTATATAGTGTATATTGGAGTGTATGTAGTGTATATTGGATTATTTATTTATTTTTTAAACGGGTTTGACCCGTTTTGGTGGGTTTGACCGGGTTTTGGTGGGTTTGACCGGATTGGGTTAAGTGGGCCGGGTTCGGGTGAGTTTTAATTTTTTTACTGTTTGGCCTGACCCGGCCCGGTTAACGCCAAACCCGGCCTGGAACCGACCCGAAACCCGGGTAAAATGGGAGGGCCGGTTCCGGGTTGGCCCGTCTCGGCCCGTTTGACACTCTTAGTTTTAACCCATGACAAGAAGGAAAAAAGTAGATGAAGAAAAGATAATAGTATAGTTTAATTGATCTGGTTTCATTTTTAGTAAATTTTAGAAAAAGAAAATATCAACTTGATGAACTCTAGACTAATTTTAATTCATCTCCCCATTTCCATAGAAATTTAGTAGAATTGTTTGATTAGTGTGAGATTATTTTCTCAATAAGATATCTATTTTTAATATTAATTTTTTAATATGTAGATTACTTGATTAAATCATATTAAATATTTTTTTTTCTAACACATTAATTTTATTGTTTTTTTGGATCTATTTTACAAACTAAATTTTAAAATTTTGAGTAAAAGGTAGAGAAAGAGCATCACAATATTTGGAGGGGTAAAAAAGAGATATCGATTATTTGATCAAGAAGAGCGGTTGAAGTGGCATAGAATCGCAGGTCAAATTTTGCACTTCTAGGATGAAACCAAGTCAAATTGCGCAATTTTATGAATTATCAAGCACTAATCATCGACTTACTGAAGACACCAACCGTAATTTAAAGGGTTATCAATGTATTTCACCTACCTCATTTGTATTTTATATATTTACAACTATTATATAACTAATTAAATAAATTCTCCATCTTAACATGTTCAAAAGATGTTGAACATGTGCGAGACGCGTATACTTAAACTAGTAATAATAATAATTTAGACCACGTTAGATACTTAATAGAAACTGTCATAGACAGAGAAAAAGAGAAGGATCTATATAGCTGTTGATTAATAATGGAGGCTAATAAGAACACAATTTGTGTACAAACGTTTACCATGGCTAGCCCATGGTCACATAAGTTCATTCTAGAGCTAACCAAAAGAAAAAAACTCAAAATATAATTTTGAGTTCATATGCCACATGTCACGATCATTTTATCAGTCAACTATCAGTAATATCTGCGTGTGAGTTTTACGCTCTATAATACTTGAACTAGTTATCATTTTGTGTTTATATAGTTAGGTACATATTTGTTAAAATAAAAGTGTTTAATTGGAAAAATGGATCCGTTGAATTATCAAAATGAAATATGCTATACGGTAGATTATGAGGGTTGGGGGTGGGGGTGGATTAGGTAGCTAGGGGAAGAGGGTGGGGTGGGCTCGAGATGACTAAATCAATTACGACACAATCGTATAAAGAAAAGTCATGAAATGATATTGAACTTTAACGGTTAAGAATATACTATAAATAGATTATCATCATAATATATTTCTACTCACAAGAGATTTATAGTTACTAGTGGAGGCCAAGAAAAACACCATTAGTATACTCATGTTACCATGGCTAGCCCATGGTCACATAAGTCCATTTCTAGAGCTAGCCAAAAAACTCACACATAGAAATTTCCACATTTACATATGTTCCACCCGTCTCCAATAAACCTAAGTTCCATCAAGAAAAATATCACCAAAAAATATTCTCAATCAATAGAATTAGTTGAGCTTCATCTTCCATCTTTGCCAAATCTTCCTCCTCATTACCACACCACAAATGGCCTACCACCCCTTCTCATGAACTCACTCAAAACAGCTTTCGAATTAGCCTCCCCAAAATTTTCCAAAATATTGAAAACCCTAAAGCCGGATTTAGTTATGTATGATTTCAGTCAGCCATGGGCTGCTGATTCCGCGTCCTCTATGAACATTCCTGCTGTGCAATTCCTACCTTTTAGCGCGTCTATGGTTGCTATAGCCCTCCACATGTTTGACAAGCCAGGAGAAAAAAATTCCATTTCCTGAAATCTATCGGCACGAATATGAGATGCATCATGTGAAGAAATTAGTGGAAGAATCAAAAGATGAGAATAAGGGACCCATTCAAAGAGGCTCTTGGACTCTCTCGTGATATTATTTTAGTGAAAACATGCAGAGATTTTGAAGGGAATTATATGGACTATCTCTCAAAGTTAGTGTCCAAGAAAATAGTCCCGGTTGGTTCACTAGTTCAAGAATCCATCGATAAAGTTGTTGGTGAGGAGACCATCATGCAATGGCTTGACAAGAAAGGAAAAAGTTCAACTATTTTTGTTTCATTTGGGAGTGAGTATTTTCTATCGAAGAAAGAAATTCACGAAGTAGCTAAAGGTCTAGAGCTAAGCAAAGTGAACTTCATATGGGCCATCAGGTTTCCACAAGGCGAAAAAATTAGTACGCAAGATGCATTGCCGGAAGGGTATCTTGAAAGGGTAGGACAAAGAGGAATGGTTATGGAAGGATGGGCTCCTCAAGCAACAATTCTTCAACATCCATTGATAGGTGGATTTGTGAGTCATTGTGGATGGAGTTCTTTCATGGAAGGTATGAAGTTTGGTGTGCCAGTAATTGCCATGCCAATGCACCATGACCAACCATTGAATGCTAGGCTTGTGGAATATATTGGTGTGGGAGTGGAAGCAGCAAGGGACAAAGATGGGAAGTTACAAAGTGAAAAAATTGCAAAGGTGATAAGGGAAGTTGTAATTGAGGAAAGTGGTGAAGGTGTGAGGAAAAAAGCTAGAGAATGGAGTGAGAAAATGAATATGAAAGGGGATGAAGAGATAGATGGATTGGTGGAAGAGTTGGTGGCATTAATTTGTAACAACAAATGATTACAGACAAGATTTACTCCATTTCACTTGATGTTTTATAGTTTGACTAGCACACAATTTAATATTTTTTAAAATTAATGTTGTGCTCTAAAATTAGGTTGTGTATAATTTAAATGTCCTTTCAACTTTATAATTTTGAACATGCAATGTGAGATACTGAAATGAAAGAATTGTTAAATATGAATTATTTTCTTTTTAGGCGAATTGAAAATAAAAAAAAATAAAAATTGAGAGGATAGAATGTATGCAGATCATATCCTACTTTTGTAACGTAGATAGATTATTTTTTAATGAATCCTTAGTGCAAAAGGAATTTTTTGAAAAATAATAGAAAAATATAAAGTAAATGAGACAATAGGTAGTAATACACACGGAAGAATAAGAGATTACATAGACAAAGTGCCACAACATACAGTCAATTACGTGTTAATTTTTTAATCTCAATTCTCGACCTCCAAACCTTGTTGTCCAGGGATGCAACATGTCATAGTGTCCAGAAGGACCTGCAGTTAAAAGTTGACCAATACTCTTATGTTGAAATTCACATTTCCATACATTTTTGTAAACATCTCATAAGTAATTTAATTAGAAATAATAGGCTGCAGTAAAAATATTGTTCATCTCTGATTACCCTAATCGTTTTTACCTACTAATTGCTCATCTCTGATTAGCCTTGATAAATAATTCATATATCAAGAAATTTGTCAAAGGAATTCTGCTCTCATCGTACGTAGGGGATTCGTGATGTTATCAACTTTGCACCAACTTTCATTGCAGGATATTTACTCAAAATTGAATAGCTTGCTCATTATATTGTGAGACACCAATATTGTTGAAAGGAGACGAATTAGTTATAAGTCACAATTTTTTTCTAAAAGTAATTGGGGAAACACACAGTTAAACCACTTAGCTAAAAATATTTACAAGCCGCTATCCAATATATGTAATACATACATGTATCAACTATTTTTTTTTTTTTTTAGGTAAACATTATTTTTTTACTAGCTTACATAAATGACTTTTGTTTAGATTTAAAAGGGACGACCCGGTTCATACCTACTCCGTAGGTGTTGGAGAGGGGGGGACCACCTGGCCTTACCTACGCGTCCTCACCCCAGCTTTGCTGGAGGGACGTTTCGAACCCCTGACCTAGGCACACCATGGCAAGCAAGCTTAAATTTCTAAAAATGAATCCGATTAGGGTCTTTTGACTCTTGCATACCCCTCCATCCAATAACTTGGAAAAAATTGGCAAAAGGATACATTTCCATTATTTTGCCATATATCCACTAAATTTCTTTTTGATTTATTTTTAGGGTTAGGATGCAAAAAGTGGGGAAAAGTTGAAAATTGGGGCCCACACGTGGGCCAAGGGACCATTTTATTATTTTTATAACTTTGCAAATTTAATATAATACACCTAACACCCTCCACTTGTTCAAATATAAAAAAAAACCTTCAATTCTCTACCAACTCCCGCTTTTGAGAACCCTGCTCCCAAAAACGCCATTTTAGTTTCTTCTTCTTCTCCAACTTCCAAGGGCTCGTTGTTGCATCGTTAGGTTAGTTAAAAACAAGTTTCGATCATTTCTAGATCCATTTAAATGGGTTTCTTTGCTAATCGATTCGTAGTGATGTAGGAAGTTTATTTTTTCCGAATTTGGTTGATTAAGTAGTTAAAAAAATGAGAATTTTATAGGTAATGAGTTTGATTTTGAAGCAATGGTTGAGGTTTTATGCAGCATTTTTGACAGATTTTTTCGTAGATCACGGTGTTGAATTTTAAAACTTTTGTTTAGGAGTTTTGGTTTAGTTCTGTTTATTTTAGCAACGAAGTGTTGAATGGTGGGATAATTGTTATTTGAAGAGTTATTTTGGCATTTTGATTCAAATAGTGACCTGTTTCTATCCGTAGACCCATGGTCTATCCGTAGACCCGTGGTCAATAAAATGAGAATGCCCTAGATTGAAATCAAGTTTTAGACGTATGAAATTCTTTTAAAATATGATAGCTGAAATAGTGAAAATTGAAAGATTAATAGCTAATTAGTTTGATTAGGTGCACTAGCTTGATTTTTAGCAATTGTTGTGTTTTGATACTGCATGTTGAATTTTGGTTCAGTTATTCTATGTTTGTGTAGTTAACTGTTTAATGGTGTGGTATTTCGTAAAAATTTTGGGGGGTTTTTCATTTGAGCATCGAGTGTTCATAGACTTGTGGTCTATGAACTGGAAATGAGAGATTTGTTCTGCAGGTGTAGATTATGTTGAAAATGGCTAAAAAAGCATCCTTCCTAAATGCAAAGACGGTATCACTTCTGATTCTGCTGGTAGCAGTAGAAAAAAAAACTGAGGCAGTTGGAAATGTCTCAAAAAGGAAGAAAATTGAAGAGGCAGTGTCTTAATCAGATTCGGAATTAAAAGAGATAAGCGACTACGTCGATTCTGGTGAAGATGTTGCCAAGCGCAGTGTTAGTGGTGACAGTGAAGAGAGCGAGGGAAGTGGGAGAAAAAGTGATGATGGGGATAATGATCCTTTGTCTGTGTCATCTTTTTCAAGGTTTATTTCTATGGAGCGATATGATCTTCAAATGATAATGGACAAGGTCAGGTATTTTACGGTAAAGATATCGGTTAGATCAAGAATGGATGCTTATCGAAAATTTAAGCAAGTTTTTATCGACCAGGAATTGAAGAAAAGATTCAAGTAGTCCTATTTTGGACATCTGAGAAACCTGCCGGAACATCTCAAGTTCAATAGGCAGTTGGTCCATTATTTGTTGCTGCGATGCGTCAATAATGATAAGATACGTCATGAGATATGGTTCTGCATTAACAACAAGCCTGCTTGTTTTGGCTTGAGAGAGTTTTGTTTGATCACAGGGCTGAACTGTTCATCATACCCCAATGAATAAAAAATGAAGAAGGTGTTAGCAAAGGGGGAGACTTTTTGCTTAAAGGTGATGAAAAATAAAAACATTACGATGGCCAACTTGTTACACCTGATCAGAGGGAATAAGTGTTTTTTACTGTAGTGCTTGCACACCATGTTGCTTACAATAGATTCGACGAAGGTTGTCGACACAAAACTGATTCGAATGGTCGATTCTTTGAGTTTCTTTGAGAATTACTCATGGGAAAAGAGACATTTCAACTGACCATGGACTATCTAAAGAAGAAAAGTGCCCCGAAGAAGCATAGGAAAGTATTTGATGAGAAGCAGAAGGCATCCTATGCTTTATTCGGATTTCCTTGGGCATTCATGATATCTATTATAAATCCTTTAGTGAGTTTATAGTAGATTCTCATTTTATTTATACTTTGTCATAGACTCTGAGTTTTTTCTTTCAATGTTGTACTGCATACAGATTTAGATCTATGAGGCCTTTCCTCATCTTGAAAAATTTGCTGGAAAATCAATGGATGAGTAATTTTCTATTCCCCGCATCCTCATATGGCACACTACAAAAAGTGAAAAGATAATTGAAAGTGACCATTCAAGTATAAAGAAAAAGTTACCGAGGTATGAACTTATTTTTTATTATGCAATAATACTACTGTTGTATCGAATGTTATGTAATTGTTAACTAATATTTTGTAGAATGTTCACCCATACATCACCCCTATTGTTCATGAGATGAAGATGCATTAAATGATTACGTTTAAGCCATATGCGAACGAGGTGAAAAATAACGTCCTCGATGGCTTGAAGAAAGAGTTAGAAAGGGTAACTGTCCTTACTTCAAATGAGGACAGCGATGATGATGGGGATTTGAGTGGTAACCCTATTGGAGTACGCGTTGGTGATGATGCTTCTTCGAGCACCTCAAAAGATGCAGCAGGAACCTCATTCCTTGGGGATCTTCATAAGCGTGTTGTTGTGCTCGAGGAAACGTTATTGAATATTGCTGCCTATATCAGAGAGAAAAGACTGAAGAAAAAAAAATGATGAGTGACAACATGAGTGAGGTAACTTCATTCAATAATTGATGTTGTTAATGAATTTTCAGATTTAAATATTAGTAACACTTTGTAATATGATGATACAGTGCATGTGGACCTTCAGAAATCGGAGAGGAATAAATAAGGAGAAACAAAGCAAAATGAATGAGTTGGCCACTGTTGTGGCAGAAAAAGAAAAAGAAGAAGAAGAAAAAAGATGAAGAAGAAGAAGAAGAAGAAGAAGAAGAAGAAGAAGAAGAAGAAGAAGAAGAAGAAATGGAAGAAGATAAAAGCCAACAAGAAAGTGGAAAGGTAGTAGTTGAAGAAGAAGAAGAAGATGAAAAAGAAGTAGCAACAGATGAAGAAGAAGACAAAGAAAAAGAAAAAGTCGATGAAGAAGAAGAAGAAGCTGACAAAGAAGAAGCTGATAAAGAAGCAACAGGTGAAGGTAAATAAAAAACTAAGGAAGAAACAGCTGCTGCAGGTGAAGAAAGAAAAGAAGACGAGGAAGAAAAAGAAGCTGAAGAAGCATCAGCTGCTCCAGGTGAAGAAAGAAAATAAGATGAGGAAGAAAAAGAAGCTGAAGAAGCATCAGCTTCTACAGATACTGAAAAAGAAGGAGAACAAGGTGAGAATGAAGCAGCAACTATAGTTGTTGAAAAAAAAGAGCTAAAACTGGAGATGAAAAGGAAGAAGTGGCAGACAAAGAAGAAGGAGAACATAAATAAGAAAAATAAGAAGCATACCAAAAAGATGTGGTCATGGATATCGTTGATGAAATCAACAGTAACATTTGTGTTGATGGGGAAAATGGGGAAAAAGACATTTGAATGCTAATATTATTAATGTGTTGTTGAATGATCAGCTGTTAGGACATGACAAATATTTCTTTTATTTGAAAAATATGAAAGTTAAAGGATCTATTGGTAGGATATGAGAAACGTTCTTTTATTTTATGAAATTTGTTATGATTCTGCACTGAATCTGTTTCTATTAAACTGTATTGTTGCATGGAATTTGAATATACAATGTCTTGTCATAATTGATAGTGTGTATAGTTAATGTCATAAATGCATATTTAATCTATCGTATACTGCTTTCACAGTCTATCATTACCATGCTACTGGATTTTAAGTTGATGTATTTTTTGATCAACTATGATTCTATGAAAAACAGTATTAATATTATACAAAAAAGAAGTATTTTTATTTATTTGATATCACTGCATCCATGTTACACTTTTCCAAAGAACGAATACTAGAATTATAGCACATAACATCATTTTTAGGCCATGTTCCCTTTCTTCTGCCAAAATCAATTTCTGTTTTAGTTGATCCCTCTCTATTTGAGTGTCATGTAGCAATACTTTCAAGTCATTCCTATGCTCTTCGGTTTCTTTGAACAAATTCATAAGAAAATCTCTATTTTATTTGCATTCTCGGAGCCTTTGTAGTAGATTAAATTTTTTCAAGCCATAAAAATTTGATGTCTCGGGTCCTGGACTCAACGTTGATGGACTGCTTGGAGGTGATACCTCGTCAAGCCATTTAAAAAATGAGCATGCGCCACTATCCCAGAAAAAATAATAATTATATATCGATTTACTTAACTTTATAAAAAAGACATACACGACTCACCTTCACAATTGCACAACTATAAAATTTGCGACCCGGATTTGAGTCCGTGTGTGACCTCAAGACAGCCACATTTCCACAATGACAAATTAGAGTCTTTTTAGAATTGGATGTTTTGGATATTTGAGACATTGTAGAATTTTAAAATAAAAAGAAAGCCGATGAAATAAAATAATGAGAGATGTAGGACATTATATATGAAGTAAAAATAAGTGTTAACACTGAAGGAGTACAAAACTAGCCGTTTGTTACCATTGAAATAGCAATTACGTTTTTTGAACTGTTGGTGAAACTTAATAGACTGTTATAGATCATGACCTATATCAGTCATCAATGAGATACTAAAGTCTACCATAGACACTCGTAATCGATGGACCCTCAATAATATTTTAAATAAAAAATATAACAGTAAAAAATATACTTATTCTTTGAGGGTCCATCGATTCGATTGGTATATCGTAGACTTATTCCCTAAGGAGTGCATCAATTTATCTCCTGATTATGCGTAGACCTCTTCTATATACCAACACTTGGATGTAGTTTAGAAATGAATAAATAAATTAAAAATAAATGTAGTGTGAGTTTGTACACATATGAAGGAATGTAAACTAGTCACATAATCATATTAGAGCTTATACATATTAGGAGTGATGAATTAAGGAGTGTGTGGATGGATAGTGATCGAACAAACAATATCCTAAGAGTAATAGTTGTCAAAGAACAAGTATGTTTTGAGGTTGATGATTTTTCAACCACTATCCATTCCACATACTCTTTTGATTTGGGGATGGTGATTGAAGAGTGATGATTGAAGGAGCATGTGTAATGGATAGTCATCAAATACAATAACCATCCTCAAAACGTACTTGTGATTTGACAAACATTACTCTTAGAATATTGTTTGTTTCGATCAATACCCATCCATACACTCCTTAATTCACCATCCCTAGTTTATATAAGCTCTAATATGGTTATGTGACTTTTTACACTCCTTCATATGTGTACAAACCCACACTACATGTATTTTTAATTTATATATTCATTTTTAAAAAAATCCAAGTGTTGGTCTATAGCAGTGTACATAGAACTATGTGGTCTATGAATAATTAGGAGATCAATCTATGCACTCCTGATGGTGTAAGTCTACAGTTGACCAAGCGGATTGATGGACTCTCAAATTACAAGTATATTTTATACATGAATTTTACATGGGTCAACATCGATGACAGTCTATTAAGTGTCACCAACAGTTCAAGATTGTTTGTTTAACCACCCCAAATCATGTGATTATGTGTCTAAACCTTTTTTAATTTAATTATTTTCTTTCAACACCCCCAAATCATGCGATTATATGTTTAAACTTTTTAAAATTTACTTATTTTCTTTAATCAGCCCCAAAACACATGATTTATCTATTTAAATCTTTTTTAATTTAATTATTTCCTTTCACCAGCCCCAAAATATGTTATTATCTTTTTAAATATTTTTAAATTTAATTATATTCTTTTACCAGTCCCAAATCATGTGATTATTTGTTTAAACCTTTTTTAATTTAATTATTTTCTTTCAAACTACAAGCAACTCATGGAACATCTATTCATATAGTCTACCGTCGACTACTATGTTTGGTTGAGGCATGACGGAGTCTAATATCGACCATAGACTATATATGTGATCTGTATTTACTTTACGTGAATTCAACCAAGTTAATCTAAGATGCCTTCATTGAACATGTAATAAAACAAACACAAAAAACAACAATAATCGAAAAGAGGGAAACAAAATTTGAAAATAAAAATACTTATATTAACACCTGTTCATTGCACAATCATGGGAATCATACATTGACATAGCGGCCAGAGCAAGCAAAATAAGCAAAAAAGAATAAGCTTTCTTCTAACAACAATCCTACCAAGAAAGCTTCTTCTGAAATGAACACATACAAAACTTATAAACATAAAATAAAACAAAAACTTAAAAACTAATTTTAGGAGGATGCTGGTGTGTGTGTTTGTTATATAGTCAGGGCCTTCCATTACTAGCCTTTCCAGAATTGTCCTCAAGAAACGAGCGATTCAACGAAGTTTTCGTTTTAAGTAGATGCAGTCTTGACTCAGGCCAAGGAAAAGGAGGTCGAAATCATTCCTAAGCAGGAGGGGATCGTAGTGTCTTGGGGGAACATGTTTGATGGGGTGCAGGGGTATTCTTCTGGGAGTCATGATTTTAAGTTTGTTAAAGAAGAAGAAGAGAGATTCTGGTGTTTTTGATTTAGGGATAACTGAAAGCTTACATAGAAATAGTCACTTTACTTTTAGACCTATAAAAGGCATCCTTTCATATTTCCACCCAATGGTCAGTCGATGTGTGTGAGAATAGAAAACACTTAGCTTGCGTATGCCAATGATTTTTCTTATGAATAGATGTGTCTACATCTTTTCATTAAATGGGAACGAGAAAAAATGATTCATTACATCGATTGGAGAGATAAGGTGGTAAAAAGACCAACATAGCGTGTTTGATGAGTAATTGTAACACCCCGTACTTAATTACGTGCATTAGCCATTGTTATATGTGTTGGAGTATATGTATTGATCCTAAGTTAGGTATATATGAGTATTGATTATTTTGAGATGGTTTCAAGTGTATAGTTTGATTATATGTGTATAGGAATCGACCTTATTTATACCGGAATTTGCCCGTCGATGTTTCCATACGAAGGTTATTGAATAAGCTTTCCGACGATATAAAGATTTTCAAAAACGGATAAGTTTCGGATATAAGCGAGCACGTTCGAAACTATAAAACGGTGGCAGGGATGTGAACAGTAAAATTGCAGGAAAATTTCCAGTTTTTGGGTCAACTTTGAACGATCATAACTCCCTCAATATAATGAACTGGGCGAGCTACCACATATCAAAAGAAAGATCTTTGAGTATTATTTCTAATGAAATTGTTTTCATCCAAATCCAACATCTGAGTAAGGAGTTATACTTGTTCTATTTCAGCCTCTAAAAACAGATTTTTGTGAACAGTAAATTAGCAGGAAAATACTGAGGCCTGCCAGTTTTTTGGGTCAACTTTGAACGATCATAACTCCCTCAATATAATGAACTGGGAGATCTACCATATATCAAAAGAAAGATCTTTGAGTCTTATTTCCAATGCAATTGGTTTCATCCAAATGTAACATCTGCGTAAGGAGTTATACGTGATTTACTTCAGCCTCTCAAAACAGATTTTTAGGGTCAACTTCAAACGATCATAACTCCTTGTACAGGACGAACTGGGTGGCCTAATTTATATGAAATGAAAGACCTCTAAATTATCTTTCCAATGATACCAATTTCACCCAAATCCGATATCGGAGCAAAGAGTTATGGTCTATCTACTTCAGTTTGTCAAAACGGTCCACCGGAGGACATATTTGACATTATTTAAATTTTAAAGGCACTTTGGTCATTTCCTATGATATTATGGACGGAAATATGTGTATATGTACATGTATATGAGTTCAAAAACTCATATCCATCATCAATCATAGGAGAGAACAAACCCTAGCCAAATTTGACCTTCAAATTACTTGTGATTCAACCGTGGAAAGTCCAAATTGATTCCGTAGTTGTGTTCATCGTCTCAAGGGCTTCGAGAAGCACCCCTTATTTGTGCTAACAGGACTTCAAAACCCAAAGGGTCATTCTATGGTAAGGATGTAAATTATGTTGGTGTTATTTATATGGATATGTATATATATATATGCATGTGAGCATAAGAAGTATGTTATTTGATTGTTGTTGAAAGATGATTGGAAATGATGTTGGATCATTCTTGTGCATGGTTGGATTATCTTGAATTGTGAAGGGATGATGTGGTATTGATGATATGGTATTGAAATGATGATTATATATATATATACACATAAACCTATTGTTCAAGTTGGTTTTTGGAATGCTTTGCAAATATTGGTTGTATGGAATTATGGAAGAGAATTGTGGTGTTGGGTTGCTAATACTAGATGCCAAATATTTCATTGTAGATAAGTGATTTGTAAAGGCGGGAAGTTGTGTTGAATTGGTATCCGAATCTACAACGAGGTATGTAAAGCATACTCTAACGATGTTCTTTGGCATGAAAACACCAATGTTCCATCAAGTAAGATTCCGATGGTTATCCAAACACATGTATTGTTCTACATTACCAATGAAGTTGTTTCCATTCTATAAAGTGTCAAAATGTTTCATTGATATACCAAGAGACTCCTATTTCATTGTTGTGATATTGATGATTCTGAAACATATTGTTGATGTACCAATGAGTCCTTATTACATCGTTATTGTATAGAAGGTCTATTACTTGATTCCTATTGATGTATCATTGTTCCAAAGGTACTATATTGGCATGAACACTAATGTAATAATCTCAAAAGCTTTTGAACTAAGTTATTGGAAAAATCTCTTATGTGTTACTTGATATACGTGTGGGTGGTATCCCAGGGGCATAAGCCTAGCATGGGTCGATCCCAATTGATATGTACTGGGGGCAGCCTAATGGTCATAGTACGGTACAGTATTGATTATTGTTAGGTGGTTGGAGGTTCGGGAGGAGGAGATAATGGCGAATAATAATTGTAAAGAATGAAATGAACGAATGTATACCGTTCCACAAATGTGTTTGAATTCAAGAACCTAATTCAGATTAATGATAATGTTCATGATCCTAAAAGTGTTTATGAAGTGTGGTTCACTTCTATTATGATTTATTCACATGTGTATGATTTTCTTGATCCCCCATATCACATATGATTATTTACAGCTTTACATACTCAGTACATATCTCGTACTGACGTCCCTTACGGGGGACCTGCATTCATGCTGCAGGCACAGGTACCTCAGCTCATACACCGCACCAGTAGGAGCCAGGTCATACAGCTACTGTTGGTGAGCTCCAGTTTACTTCGGAGCTTTCCGAGTCGGTTCCTTATATTTTGTTATTGTACAGGAGTCATATGTGGGCGGGGATTTGTCCCGACCCTAGTTATGTCATGTATATCCTAGAGGCTTTGTAGACAAGGAAGGGTAAAGTCATGGAAGTTTATATAGTGATGTTATATTCGTATATGGGGTGGCCCCGACGGCCAAGTATTATATATATGTATATATATTTGTGCGTGTTGTGCTGATACAGGTAATTAGACCCTTTTATATGCAGCAAAGTGCTGCCCAAATTTTTGGTGACATGTAAGTGAAAGTACAGGTATTTGAACGGGTTCTCCCGGGCCTTCTCGGCTTCGGGTGCCAGTCCGGCCCGATGGGATTTTGGGCCGTGACAAAAGTGGTATCAGAGCGGTTCGTCCTAGTGAGTCTACAAAGCCGTGTCTACATAGAGTCTTGTTTATCGGTGTGTTGTGCACCACATCTATAAACAGGAGGCTATGGACATTTAGGAATTATTTCTTTTCTTCATGTCTTAGATCGTGCGATAGAGCTTATATTGTATATGAAGTCATAGTTGACCACTGAATCAGTTTGTTTCTCTTATTATAGTAATGATGCCGGTTACCAGAAGCAAGAATACCGGTAAGCAAGTAGATGTGGCTGCCGGAGAGGGGACTAGTAAGTCACCCACTATACCAGCTAATCAAAGTGAGGCTCCAGCTGAGCATGCATCAGAAACTTCCCCCAATCCAGAAGAAATAAGGGGGAGGAGAACTATATCCCCAGAGCCACCTATTAATGTTGTTGATCAAGATCTTAGAAATGCAGTGCAACTTTTGACTCGTATAGTTGCTGGGCAAGTCCAAGGACAAGCCATTCCTGTCGCGGGTTCTAGCGGTACTGATAGGGCGGCTAGTCTTCGGACGCAAGATTTTCTTAAGATGGATCCGCCTACTTTTACCGGATCCGATCTTAACGAAGATCCGCAGGACTTTATTGATCAAATCCAAAGGGCCCTAGAGGTGATGCATGTATCGGGCAGAGAGACAGTGGAGTTAGCCGCGTATAGATTCAAAGGTGAGGCTATATATTGGTATGAAGACTGGAAACGGTCGAGGGGCATTGATGCACCCCCAGCTACTTGGAAAGAGTTCAAAGAGACATTTATTGATCATTATCTTCCATATGAGACTCGTCAGGCCCGTGCAGATCAGTTCTTAAATCTTCGGCAGGGTAATACAAGTGTGAGGGAGTATAGTCTTCGATTTAATTCCTTGTCCAGATATGCTCCTAATGTTATAGCTACTATGGATGACAGAGTTCATCGGTATGTGAACGGATTGGATCCGTATTTGGTTAGGGATTGTACTATTGCTGCACTGAATAAAGATATGGATATAGCTAGGATCCAAGCATTTGCACAGAAAATGGAAGATCAGAGGCAGAGAAGAAGAACGCAGGAATTTGAAAGCGGATCTTCTAAGAGGGCCAGATCTACAGGGCAGTTTATAGCGCCACAGGGAGGTTTTAGACCTCAATTTTCTGCTAGACCACCTAGGCCATTATTTTCTTATTCTGCAGCTAGTGCTCCACCACAGCATCAGGGGTTCAGAGGCAGTCAAATTGGGCAAAGAAGTGAGGGTCATAGTTCGCGATCAGTGGGTTATCATGGGCAAAGAAATATGATCCAACTGAGACCTCCTCGAGAGCCATGCAATAAATGTGGAAGGCATCATATGGGCGCATGTCGAATGGGAATAAATGTTTGTTATTAGTGCGGTATGACGGGGCATATGATGAGAGAATGCCCACGAAGGGGCGCAGGTGGTGTAGCACGACCTTCGGGATCAGCTATTGCATCATCGTCACCGGTATCTTATTCTGGTAGAGGCGCACGACCCGTGGGTCACGCTAGAAACGAAATAAGAGTCGCCAGTTCCAGCAGGACTCAGAATCGCACTTATGCTTTAGCGGATCGACAGAATCTAGAGGCTTCCCCAGATGTGGTTACGGGTACGTTGTCCATATTTTCATTTGATGTGTATGCTCTAATTGATCCCGGTTCTACATTATCATATGTTACTCCTTTGGTTGCTGGAAAGTTCAAAAGAACCCCCGAATTGTTAGATAAGCCGTTGGAAGTGTCTACCCCGGTTGGGGAATCTATTATTGCTAGAAGAGTTTATAAAGATTGTGTAGTAACTGTGTGTGGTCAAGACATGATGGCCAATCTCGTGGAACTAGAAATGGTAGACTTTGATGTTATAATGGGTATGGATTGGTTGGCGTCTTGTTATGCCAAAATTGACTGTTGTACAAAAAAGATGTATTTACATTTTCCGAATGAAGCAGTTATTGAATGGCAAGGTAAGATTGGCGCACCAAAAGGTAGATTTATTTCTTATTTCAAAGCAAGAAAAATGATTTCCAAGGGATACCTATATCATTTAGTTAGAGTAAGGGATACAGAAGCGGAGCCACCAACTCTTCACGTTGTTCCGGTGGTAAATGAATTTCCTGATGTATTTCCTGAAGATCTTCCAGGTTTGCCTCCTGAACGAGAAGTAGAGTTTGGTATTGATGTAATACCAGACACCCAACCAATCTCCATTCCTCCATATAGAATGGCCCCAGCAGAATTGCGAGAATTGAAAGAACAATTGAAAGATTTGCTAGAGAAGGGATTCATAAGGCCTAGTATGTCCCCCTGGGGAGCACCAGTGTTATTTGTGCGTAAAAAGGATGGCTCGCTGAGGATGTGTATTGATTATCGGCAATTGAATAAGGTGACTATTAAGAATAAATATCCTCTCCCAAGAATTGATGATTTATTTGATCAGTTACAGGGCGCCAAGTGCTTTTCTAAGATTGATTTGAGGTCAGGTTACCACCAAGTGAGGGTCAAAGAAAAAGATATACCCAAAACAGCTTTCCGAACAAGGTATGGTCATTATGAGTTTCTAGTTATGTCATTTGGGCTAACAAATGCACCTGCAGCTTTTATGGATTTGATGAATAGGGTGTTTAAGCCATTCCTGGATGTATTTGTGATAGTTTTTATAGATGATATTCTAGTTTATTCTAGATCAGAAGAGGACCATGCCAATCGCTTACGACAGACATTGCAGACTCTTCGTGATTGTAAGCTTTATGCAAAGTTCTCTAAATGTGAGTTTTGGTTAAAGTCGGTGGCATTTTTGGGTCATATTGTATCTAGTGAAGGGATAAAGGTTGATGCTCAAAAGATAGAAGCTGTGAAGAACTGGCCAAGGCCCACAACGCCGACGGAGATTCATAGTTTTCTCGGGTTGGCCGGTTATTATAGGAGGTTTGTTAAAGACTTTTCTTCCATTTCAGCACCTTTAACCAAGCTAACGCATAAAGCATCCAAGTTCCAATGGAATGATACGTGTGAGGAGAGTTTCCAAGAATTGAAGAATAAGTTGACTTCTACACCTGTGTTGGTACTTCTAGAAGGTACAGAAGGGTATACAGTGTATTGTGATGCTTCTAGAATTGGTTTAGGATGTGTATTGATGCAGCATGGTAAGGTAATAGCATATGCTTCTAGACAATTGCGGCCACATGAGAAAAATTATCCTACACACGATCTTGAGCTGGCAGCGGTTATCTTTGCTTTAAAAATATGGCGCCACTATTTATATGGGGTTCATGTTGATATATATACTGATCACAAGAGCTTACAATATATTTTCAGTCAGAAGGATCTAAATCTGAGGCAGCGAAGGTGGATGGAACTATTAAAAGATTATGATGTCGATATTTTGTATCATCCAGGGAAAGCGAATATAGTAGCTGATGCGTTAAGTCGTAAGGCTATGATGATGCCTATAGAAAGGCAAGGGATGGTTAAAGATCTTCACCAGTTAGCTAGTTTGGGAGTTCGCCTTCTTGAAACTCCGGACAAAGAGCTGATCGTACATAATGCTGCGGAATCTTCATTAGTAGCTGAAGTGAAAGAGATGCAATATGCAGATCCTATTTTATTACAGCTTAAGGAGAACGTTCAGAGTGGTGCAACCAAGGCATTTGAGCTTACTCGAGAAGGAGTACTTCAGTGCCAAAACCGATTGTGTGTGCCGGATGTAGACGGGCTAAGAAAGAAGATTATGACAGAGGCACATTTTTCAAGGTATTCCATTCATCCAGGATCAACCAAAATGTATCTAGATTTGAAAGATATGTATTGGTGGAATGACATGAAAAGGAACATCGCAAAATTTGTAGCTGAATGTCCAAATTGTCAACGAGTTAAAGTGGAACATCAAAAGCCCGGAGGCTATATGCAATGCATAGATCTTCCAACTTGGAAGTGGGACATGATCAACATGGATTTTGTTACAGGTTTGCCTCGTACAGCTCGGAAATTTGATTCTATATGGGTGATTGTCGATAGGCTTACTAAATCCGCACATTTCTTACCCGTTAAGACCACTTACATAGTTGAAGAATATTCGAAGCTGTATGTTAAAGAAATAGTCCGATTACATGGAGTGCCAACTTCTATTATATCAGATCGGGGAACTCAATTTACTGCAAACTTTTGGAAGTCTTTCCAACGGAGTTTGGGAACACAAGTGAATCTGAGTACAGCTTTTCACCCTCAGACGGATGGACAAGCAGAGCGCACCATTCAAACACTTTAAGATATGCTACGAGCATGTGTTATAGATTTTAAAGGCAGCTGGGATGATCATTTACCTCTTATTGAGTTTGCCCACAATAATAGCTATCATTCAAGTATCAAAATGGCACCATATGAAGCTTTATATGGGAGGAAGTGTAGATCACCAATAGGATGGTTCGAAGCGGGTGAAACTCTTATGTTCGGACCGGATCTTGTGTATCAAGCCATAGAAAAAGTCAAGGTGATTCAGCAACGGTTGAAAACAGCCCAAAGTCGACACAAGTCATATGCGGATAGTAGAAGAAGAGGGCTAGAGTTTTCGTTAGGCGATTGGGTATTTTTGAAGGTATCGCCAATGAAAGGGGTGATGAGATTTGGCAAGAAAGGAAAGTTGAGTCCACGATATATAGGCCCGTATAGGATTATTCGAAGATGTGGGCAAGTTGCTTATGAATTAGAGCTACCCCAGGAACTCTCATCAGTGCATCCAGTATTTCATGTATCGATGCTTCGAAAGTGCATCGGAGATCCGTCCCTTATTACTTCTACTGAAGATGTGCAAGTAACAGAAGATCTTACCTACGAGGAGATGCCTGTTGCTATATTGGATCGTCAAGTTAAGAAGATGAGAAATAAAGAAGTAGCATCAGTGAAAGTACTTTGGAGAAATCAACAAAGGGAAGAGATTACATGGGAAGCGGAGGAAGCAATGAAATTAAAATACCCTTATTTGTTCAAAGATGAAAAAGAAGTGCAAGGAGTGGAACTGGGACACTAACAGGTAAGTTTTTACATATGCATAACATCTATATGATGACGTGAATATCAATTATGAATTCGAACTTGTTTCGGCTAAATAACTACATTCACATTCGAGGACGAATGTCCTTAAGGGGGGAAGGATGTAACACCCCGTACTTAATTACGTGCATTAGCCATTGTTATATGTGTTGGAGTATATGTATTGATCCTAAGTTAGGTATATATGAGTATTGATTATTTTGAGATGGTTTCAAGTGTATAGTTTGATTATATGTGTATAGGAATCGACCTTATTTATACCGGAATTTGCCCGTCGATGTTTCCATACGAAGGTTATTGAATAAGCTTCCCGATGATATAAAGATTTTCAAAAACGGATAAGTTTCGGATATAAGCGAGCACGTTCGAAACTATAAAACGGTGGCAGGGATGTGAACAGTAAAATTGCAGGAAAATTTCCAGTTTTTGGGTCAACTTTGAACGATCATAACTCCCTCAATATAATGAACTGGGCGAGCTACCACATATCAAAAGAAAGATCTTTGAGTATTCTTTCTAATGAAATTGTTTTCATCCAAATCCAACATCTGAGTAAGGAGTTATACTCGTTCTATTTCAGCCTCTCAAAACAGATTTTTGTGAACAGTAAATTAGCAGGAAAATACTGAGGCCTGCCAGTTTTTTGAGTCAACTTTGAACAATCATAACTCCCTCAATATAATGAACTGGGAGATCTACCATATATCAAAAGAAATATATTTGAGTCTTATTTCCAATGCAATTGGTTTCATCCAAATGTAACATCTGCGTAAGGATTTATACGCGTTTTACTTCAGCCTCTCAAAATAGATTTTTAGGGTCAACTTCAAACGATCATAACTCCTTGTACAGGACGAACTGGGTGGCCTAATTTATATGAAATGAAAGACCTCTGAATTATCTTTCCAATGATACCAATTTCACCCCAATCCGATATCGGAGCAAAGAGTTATGGTCTATCTACTTCAGTTTGTCAAAACGGTCCACCGGAGGACATATTTGACATTATTTAAATTTTAAAGGCACTTTGGTCATTTCCTATGATATTATGGATGGAAATATGTGTATATGTACATGTATATGAGTTCAAAAACTCATATCCATCATCAATCATAGGATAGAACAAACCCTAGCCAAATTTGACCTTCAAATTACTTGTGATTCAACCGTGGAAAGTCCAAATTGATTCCGTAGTTGTGTTCATCGTCTCAAGGGCTTCGAGAAGCACCCCTTATTTGTGCTAACAGGACTTCAAAACCCAAAGGGTCATTCTATGGTAAGGATGTAAATTATGTTGGTGTTATTTATATGGATATGTATATATATATATGCATGTGAGCATAAGAAGTATGTTATTTGATTGTTGTTGAAAGATGATTGGAAATGATGTTGGATCATTCTTGTGCATGGTTGGATTATCTTGAATTGTGAAGGGATGATGTGGTATTGATGATATGGTATTGAAATGATGATTATATATATATATACACATAAACCTATTGTTCAAGTTGGTTTTTGGAATGCTTTGCAAATATTGGTTGTATGGAATTATGGAAGAGAATTGTGGTGTTGGGTTGCTAATACTAGATGCCAAATATTTCATTGTAGATAAGTGATTTGTAAAGGTGGGAAGTTGTGTTGAATTGGTATCCGAATCTACAACGAGGTATGTAAAGCATACTCTAACGATGTTCTTTGGCATGAAAACACCAATGTTCCATCAAGTAAGATTCCGATGGTTATCCAAACACATGTATTGTTCTACATTACCAATGAAGTTGTTTCCATTCTATAAAGTGTCAAAATGTTTCATTGATATACCAAGAGACTCCTATTTCATTGTTGTGATATTGATGATTCTGAAACATATTGTTGATGTACCAATGAGTCCTTATTACATCGTTATTGTATAGAAGGTCTATTACTTGATTCCTATTGATGTATCATTGTTCCAAAGGTACTATATTGACATGAACACTAATGTAATAATCTCAAAAGCTTTTGAACTAAGTTATTGGAAAAATCTCTTATGTGTTACTTGATATACGTGTGGGTGGTATCCCAGGGGCATAAGCCTAGCATGGGTCGATCCCAATTGATATGTACTGGGGGCAGCCTAATGGTCACAGTACGGTACAGTATTGATTATTGTTAGGTGGTTGGAGGTTCGGGAGAAGGAGGTAATGGCGAATAATAATTGTAAAGAATGAAATGAACGAATGTATACCGTTCCACAAATGTGTTTGAATTCAAGAACCCAATTCAGATTAATGATAATGTTCATGATCCTAAAAGTGTTTATGAAGTGTGGTTCACTTCTATTATGATTTATTCACATGTGTATGATTTTCTTGATCCCCCATATCACATATGATTATTTACAGCTTTACATACTCAGTACATATCTCGTACTGACGTCCCTTACGGGGGACCTGCATTCATGCTGCAGGCACAGGTACCTCAGCTCATACACCGCACCAGTAGGAGCCAGGTCATACAGCTACTGTTGGTGAGCTCCAGTTTACTTCGGAGCTTTCCGAGTCGGTCCCTTATATTTTGTTATTGTACAGGAGTCATATGTGGGCGGGGATTTGTCCCGACCCTAGTTATGTCATGTATATCCTAGAGGCTTTGTAGACAAGGAAGGGTAAAGTCATGGAAGTTTATATAGTGATGTTATATTCGTATATGGGGTGGCCCCGACGGCCAAGTATTATATATATGTATATATATTTGTGCGTGTTGTGCTGATACAGGTAATTAGACCCTTTTATATGCAGCAAAGTGCTGCCCAAATTTTTGGTGACATGTAAGTGAAAGTACAGGTATTTGAACGGGTTCTCCCGGGCCTTCTCGGCTTCGGGTGCCAGTCCGGCCTGATGGGATTTTGGGCCGTGACAGTAATTATATAACCAATACATAATATTTTATAGATCGTGTGAAACAAATATTGTAGACTTTACGTAGTCTGTCATAGACAAGGCTTTAAGTCGATTACAACAGAATATTAAATTCTACAGAAATGCACATTTACCCCCCCCCAAGCTTTAAAACTGAAGCAAAAAAAAAAGTCTATCTATGATTGGTTGGCCATTATACATGTGGTTCTTTTGTGCCCGAATTTCTTGCATATTGAATATCTATTCCTATTTGGACTTGAATATCTCATCGATGCCCTTAACGTATTTTACTTTCTTTCTTTCGAGTTTGGGATCCTAGGGGGTGGAGAAATCTTAGTGTCTTGCACTTCCTCTGGCACAGTCCATTCGGTCTCTGAAGGAACAACGTTAATAACTTTAGAGTACATGAGGAGGTAAGTTTCAGATTTATAAATTAGCGAAGAATACTCATAGATGGTGTTACGATAACCTATGTCATCACCATACTTTGCTCGCAAAGCTGCCATCACATGTTCGCATGACATTTTCACCAAGTCAAATTTCCGACAAGAAAAACTCCTCTTCAAGAGATTAATCTTGGCAGTAACGCCATTACTGAACACCGTCAATTGGTCGAGACCCCCGTTTGCATTAGTCACATATAAGGAATCACTCCCACTCTTGTTATCCCTTAGGATCCTTTCCGCACAGGGCATAAATTTGTTGTTTTTAGCATCAACAAATGTATGTCGCTCCCTAAACTTTTCACTTAATTTTCTAGCAATTGAATTGAATATATGTGACAAGGGGTACTCTCCTTCATCCATCAATACCGAGTTTAGAGATTCATCAATGTTTGTGGTCATCCCATCGTACCTATTGCCCAAAAAGTGTGCTCTACTCTATTTCTCAAAACCAAACACATTTTCAAGGACATGTGCTGCCTCGGGGTAATTATTATTCAATTGGGCAAAATGCTCGCTAAACTCATCAATAGTATAAGACTTTGTCATTGAGTATAACAGATAAAGATATTCTCTACAGTGCTAATTTACACATATATTTTCAGTGAGGTACCTCATGCAAAGTCTATAATATGCACGACCGTAAATATGTGAAAAGGCATTGGCAATGCTAATGTGCCTATCAAAGATGACATATAGATTTAGTTCATCTTTTCGAAGAAGAAGGTCCAAGAACATCGTTCTCTTTATCCACGACACAAAAATAAATTGGAAAAATATGATTTTTGGTTTTCTGTGAAACGACACTCAGCAACACACCCCGTACTTGCCATACAAATGTGTGTCATCGACACTAATTATCTTTCTCATATGGGCATATCCCCATATGCAAGCTCCAAATGCTAAGAAGTAGTAAACGAACCATCCATCCATTCGATTTACCATGATAGAGTAAGAAGACTGGGATTCAATAACTCCACCATATGAAAAAAGCTGGCAAACAAGCATATCCGTGCTCCGATGTCCCTCGAATGATGTTCTTCGCAATTACACTTTCTTTCCAACACATCCAATAGCTTGCGTTGCAATGCATCTCCTTAACCACAATCCTTTGAATTTATCTTATGCTTGGACCCTTATCATCCCAGATATGATTTACGCATAGTGAAGCAGTTAATTCGGAGGAGATTCTCTTATGCCTGTGGGTGGCGTGTCCAACATCGCACGTGTGCAACCCGACATACTTGTATATGCAAAATCTGTCTAAAGTATCATACTTTCTTGCCCGCAACAACCAGCCACAACTACGAGATAATCATTCCGCCTTCATGAATTTGGTGCAGCTCTTCTCCATACAATAATCAAAAGACTTCCTCGCCACTGCTGCGTCTAGTAGCATTTTCAGCTCTTTCTTGTCTGTGAATTTTTTATCACAATAGAAACTAATTTCGCCGGTGAAGGAATGTCCTGGTTGTGATCCCGTTCCACAGTCTTCTTCATCATCTTGCGAGTCCAATGAAACGTCTTCCATATGCATAGAATTATCTTCCACATTAATTAGATGATCATCATCATTCTCGTAATCATTCAAATTGTAGTCGACTGCTGGGCGCCGAGGTGGGGGTGGTGATGAATTCAGCAGTCCTTCAAAGGACCTCTTAACTATATTTATCTTCAAAATAAGCCTAAAGCCATATGCATCAACATTCATCATGTACATCAGCACACCTACATCATTATTTATGATCGTAGGATTCACCTTTTCCCTCGAATGCATTAGATAACTAATTACCACGTCGCTCGACATGCAATCTAGATCCCCGCTCTGTATTACGCTTGCAACCAATTCATCGTATGAACTGTTGCAGTGAACAGAAATGGGCATTGTCACCGTGGCAAAAGATCTCCATTTCCAATATTTGGGAGTCTCCACCCATTCTCCCATGAAATCACCAGAAATCAGAACAAATTTTGCAATAGACATCCTAGAATTATGCTTTGGTTGATGGTCAATTATGCTTATGGTCTAGGTCGGGTTATATGGTCTATAAATGACGATGAGTGGTCGATGACTGGGCAGGTATCCGTACGAAAACCTTAAAATTGCAAATATTTCTTCTAATCAATGATCGTTGGATTTATGAAATAAAGTAATGAACTTGGAGTCGCTTAAGCTGCTATAATGTACTTTCTAAAGTGGTTTTGAGTAATGTGAGTGATTTAAAACATTTTAACAATGATGGAAAGTGTTTTTGAGAAGATAGGAAACAAATGGGGTCACAATAGATGCAATGGACAAGGTTATGATGTTTGTGGACAGATTTACAGCTCATCGCTAGAAAATAATGCCGGAAAAGTGGTCAAAATCGGAGTTTTTTGAAGGAAAAAACAACCACCTTCTGTTTTTAGTTTTTGAATTTCTTTTTAAATATTTTTGAAAACCTATATATATTTATATATATAATGGTGGATGATGGAGAGAATTGAAGTGTATTATTAGAAACTTGTGGGTGAATTTATTAAGTTAAAAATATTGGGTTAAAATGAATTATTATAAAACTTATGGGTAAAGTTGTTTAGTTGAAAAAGTTAGTGATGATGTGGAATTAAGTGGGTATATGAAATTTTAAACTTATGTCTATTTAACAAAATAATTTCCAGAATGGCCTTGTTTGGCAGCAAAGCCCTAATAATAACCATACGCTACAGATGTACTTTTGGACGTATATGGACCGGATACAAGCAATCCTCATTTCCCTTTACCTATATAGGATGCCCAATCTATTCAGGGATGAAGATAATTTGCTATTTGCTGACATCTCCAAGAAAATTATGAACAAAGTTGTAGGTTGGCAAGACAGGTTCCTTTCTTCCGGTGGTAAGGCGATTATCATCAAACACGTCCGGCAGTTGCAACCATTTCGTATCTTTGCTGCTGTAATATGCTCACGGTTACATTTCTTAATCATATCAAGATGCATTTCTCAAATTTTTTCTGGGGGAAATGTGGAGGAAAAAATAATTATCACCGGTCCTCTTCGGATAACATGAGTTTCTTTAGGGGGTGCTTGCGGCTTCAAAAACTTGTTGGATAGTTGTTTAACTTTCCATGCCAAAAGTGGTTAAGGCTAAGAACAGAAAAATCTCTTTGGGCTGAATTCTTTAGGTCTAAGAGCCCGTTTGTATACGATTAAAAAAAGCAACTTTTTAGCTCAAGTGATTAATAGATTAAAATAAGTGCTTGTAATTAATAGATATGTGTTTGAATAGAAGTGCTTAAACTGAAAAAAAAATTATTGATGTGTTTCCTAAACAAGTGATGTTAAACACTTTTTTATTGTCAAAATACTTAAATGTCCTTAAAGATAAAATGAATTATTTATAATTTTAATTCTAATAATTTAAAATTAATTTCTATTTGTATGCATTTTCAACGTAAAGTGATTATATGAGGTTAATTTATAAATACAAGTTACTTTTTTATTTTTAAATGTTAAAATATACAAATTTTAGGACATTTTTTATATAAATATAATATTACATTATAACATCGCCAACTTGTAACAATGACTATGTTCAAAAATATGTTATTGAAATATTATTACGGCTATTGCTATAACAAGGATTTATATCATTAAAAAAAATAGACAAATCAACAGTAAAAAGATTACACAAAGTTCTTACAATAATTGAATGATGAAAGATCACTCTCAAGAGACTCATATAATCTCAAAAATGAAAATATTTAAATAAATTTAGATATAAAAAATAAAAATTATTCATCTATGACGAGCGTCGAGCATTAAAAATATCATTAGCAATCATGTCACGAATGAATAGAGAAGAACTTACCGCAAGCTTGATTTGACAGTAAAATTTTTTAGCAAATCTTCGATGTAATGATGGATTCGTTGAAAACAAAGGAAAAAAATGAAGAGAAAATTGGAGGGAAGAGACTAAGAAAAGCGACAAAGAGAGAAAAAAAGAAAAGAAAAATCATATATCTATGTACTGCAAATTCAGGATATTGTTGGAGTTGGAAGAAAATATAAGTGATAAAAAGGTAAACATTTTGGTCAAATCTAAAAGAATTTTAATCTAAAAATTACAAGGTTGGGGTACCCAACTTCTCACTTTTTGCTTTTTTTAATCAGTTTTAAACCTTTTTAAGCACTTATTAATTTACCAAACACCTAAAAAAGACAAAAAGGAGATTAAAAGTTAATTTGACCATATTTTAATTCTATCCAAATGGGCTCTAAATATAGTAAGAAAAGTAATTGTATGTCCAAGGTGAAGAACCCCAAAGATTCTAGTAGTTGGAAAGACTTACTTTATATCATCAACGTCAGGGTTGAGGAACAAATTTGCTCTAAGATTCACTCTAGAAAATGATTTCGTTGGTGGAATGATTGGACCTTTCAGGACTCTTAATTTCCTGATCAATCCTTATTCTAAACCTGAAAATATGAGGCTAGAGGATTTTCACCAGGGAAAAGAATGGGACGTTAAAAAACTGATAAGAATGGGACATTGAAAAACTTCTCACCATTGTGCCAGGAAATATCATCAACGACATTCAAATAGGCAATAGGGACAGTGAAGATAAAGCTACTTGGAGAGTCACTCCTAATGGTCACTTAACATTTTTTTAAACTATAATTCTTACCTTACGTGTTCTGCTTTATTATGACAATTTAAGGAGGATGAGTATTTCTAATCCTTTACTTTCATGTGGAATAATGAACTCCCTTTCAAGTTCTCTTTTTGTTATGTGAAAAATGTTAGAGATTCATTGTGAATATTTAGTAAATTATTGTTAATATATTTTAGATACATACTAGATATGTTTTCTCCTTGTTGGGATTTATTGGGAATATTTAGTTAATTATTGTGAATTATTTTAGAGACATACTATATATATATTTTTTTCTTTTTTAGATGCCCTTCTAGAGGGGTATCTCACTGATGGCTCGGGCCCCCCGGAAGGAGGCCTTGTACACAATATTTTCTTTCCTTTTATTATTAGGGTTACTGTATTAGGTTGGTTGACACATATGTATAAATAAGGGTATTTTGAACAAAGAATTCATCAAGTAATAAGAAGAAAAATTTCATACTTTGCTTTATTTATTTTTGTAAGGTATCGAGAGCAGGTTTTTAAATTTCAATTCTTAATTTTTGACTTCTTCTTTTTCATTCTTTTAAGATGACTGATGTTGTATCATCCTTAAAATCACCTTCTGTTGTTAACACTTCACAATCTGAAAGAAGTAATTGTGTCCCTGCAATTAATGTAGTGGACTCTTCATACACTTTCTACATTCACCCTTTTGATCAGCCAGGTATGAACCTAGTTTCTCCTATTTTTGATGGGAGAGCTATGGTGAATGGAGAAGGGCAATTATTAGAGATTTCTCAGCAAAGAAAAAGCTGCGATTCATTGACGGATCCCTAGCTTGTCTTAATGCTGATACAAGACTTCAAGGAGCTAGGTCAAGATGTAATGATATGGTCTTATCCTGATTATTGAATTTCCTTTTCAAAGAACTTGCTAAGTCTATTTTGCATTTCAAAAGTGCCAAAGTGTTGTGGTCTAACTTAGAAGATAGATTTGGTCAGGCTAATAGTGCTAAAAAATTTTAACTTCAAAAAGATTTAAATGCAGCAGTTTAGAAAAATTTCAACATCTCTACTTGCTTTACAAAAAATGAAGAGTCTATGGGATGAGTTAGATGCACTAAATACATTCTTTGCATGTACATGTGAGTGTGAATAAGGATCAAAAGAAAAAGGTGCAAAGACTCATCAATATGAAAGACTTCTTCAATTAATCATGGGTCTTAATGTCACTTTCATAGGTGTTAGGAGTAATATTTTATTGTTTTCTCCTCTACCCACTATTTGTTAGGCTCACTCCCTTGTTATTTAAGATAAAAATCCAAGGAAAATTCACACCACTCTTACTTATCCAAGAGAATAATCAACCTCTTTCTTTATTAGTAATATTGGGTAAAAGAGATTCAATGAGTATAAAACTCAAGCTAGAAATTCTATCAAAAAAAAAAAATCTCAGGTATATAGTTATTGTAAGAAATAGGATATACCATTGACGACTGTTATAAGATCCCTGATTTTTTCTTTGATTTTAAATTCACTATAAATATTCATTATAAAGCTAAGGGTGTGGATGAGTCGTAGCCAGTAATTAAGTGGACTTTAGTGTTCTTTGTTTGGTAATGTACAATCTTCTGTGGATGTAGTACCTATGTTATTTTATCATGTTCCTTGCTTTTGATGCTTTTGTATACTGTCTTTAATATTGAGCTGGGGGTCTATCAGAAACAGCCTCTCTACCTCTTTAGAGGTAGTGGTATGGACTGCTTACACTCTACCCTCCTCAGACCCCACTTTGTGGGAATATACTGGGTTTGCTGTTGTTGTTGTATAAATATAAAAATATCAAAAGGGACCTGTTGGTGGTAATGTTTTTAACATAGAAGAAGGATCTCAACAGACTGCAGAGAATGTCACAAATCTAAACTCTTTAAGTCAAGATAATATTGCACAACTCATGCAACTTTTACAGAAGTTGAATTAGAAAGATGTAGGAAATGCAGATTCATCTGTAAACATAACATGTGCTGGTATGACTAAGTTCTTTAATTCTTATTCTTGTTTGTTTACAATTGATAGTGATTCTTAGATATTAGATAGTGGAGCATTTGAGCACATGAATTTTGAGGAAAAAATATTTTAAAATCTTTAATCTTCTTACTGAACCTATAAAAGTAACTCTTCTTAACTCCCATAAGGTCAAAGTTACTCATTCAGGATTTGTTTCTCTCATGCATAATCTAACATGTGCTGGTGTAAATGTAATGTCCCGAGTCTGTACCCCAAATTCTACATGGTGCTTATGATTTCGGAGGACCCCAAGCTAACCCATGACTGATATCTGCTGTGAGCACTGAATAATAATACTGAAATAAATATGGAAAATAGGCTGAAATGCCATAAGGTTCAAAATCTATAAATACTGATAAAGAATATTAAGTGATAATGGTAATCTGTAAAACTGAATACTATCTGAAAGTCTAGTCTGAAAAGCCTCTAAAATGAACTGTCTGAATGTGGAGTTGACGAGACAAGCTCCCCAACTAACTCCATCTAATGAAAATACTGCATCTACTAAAAAATAGAAATAATAGAATATTCTCGATAGATAAGGACTCACTACTAACTCTGTCATTGATGGCTGAATCGGAATCTGTTTATGCGCAGTCGGGAACCTGAGCATCCGAACATATTGCAATAACCCTAAATTACCTCCCGAAATATCACACAGTGCTGAAGGCTACAAGTATCCCCAAGCTAACCTTTTTGAGCCTGTTACTACCCACAATAACTCATTTCAAGATGAAATAAACATGAAACTGGCGCGATCATATCAATGAAAGGAAATACAACGATAATACTTGGTCCAAACGACCACAATACAGGAAATCTCAACATAACCACAATCTGATAACTAGTCTGACAAAGCCTCTACTACTCCATAAACTAGAGAGCCATTGGGACAGGTCCCTAATTGACTCAAACTTAACTGAAAGCAATAACATAACTTCTAAGATACTGAAATATCTGAAGATAGGTCCTCAAACCATGAGGACTCACCACTGTAGAGATGTAGATAAAGGTACTCAAAAATCACTGACGAGGCTGGGACTGAGCACCTGAACCTATATTATAAGACAAGGTAGCACATAGACGTATATGTGGATCAACACTTGGGAATGTACTGAGTATATGGGGGTTCATGCATTTACGTAAAACAATATCAATACTCTTTAATCAAATCATGCATGCAATTATGAATGACTTACATGGCTTGAATAAGTCAAAATGTAAAGCTCATAAATCATGTACAATGAAGCATGTAACACAAATCTCATGAGTCATTATGCTTTAGCTTTAAAATCTTTACTCTTCTCTTCTTTTTATTACTCAAAGGCCGAAGGAAACCTTAGGCAATACTTTCAACTCATTCATATATCTCATGGAGAGTAAAACTTCTTTAATGCTCAAGAACTTATAACTCTTTTGAACTCAATCACCTGAAACTTGGGATCATATAAATTTGGTTTAAAAATCGGTGATCAACTCGTATTAGTAGAGAAAACTACTTCCTTCTTTGAAAAATACTCAAGTCAATTCATTCATTTTAGAAAATATCTTATCTCAAAGCTTTAGGGAAAATATTCTATCTTAATAGAAAATACTTTAGTTTTAGGGAGGTTCTCTTAACCGACATAAACCATGTGAGCTACATGGAGTCCAACGTATTGTTCTCCTAAGGAAGAAACCTCATGTTAGGTAGAGAAATCATACTCTTGCAAGGGAGTATAACCTCAACTCAGTGATCACTTATCTCAGCCTCGGGCCCAATCATCTCGACGTCAAGCCCAAAATCTCAACCTGCGGTGGCACATAGTTCTGGGGTAAGAAATCATAGTAACTTACCCATGTCGGTGCTAAATACTACTCCCTTTAGTTTATCTCGCTTATCTCATGGAAATCCACTTTAAAATAATCTCATGATTCAATAAGAACCCAACTGTAAAGTTTGTAATCTCATGTAGTGAAGTGAATGTCAAAGCTCTATGACCATTAGGTAAAAAAATTTCTCAATAGTCTCAGAATACTCAAATCATGGGTTCTCATAGCACAAGAGTTCATAAAATTGCAAGTCTCAAGTAGGGCTTAGTTTCCTATAATTCAATCTCAAGTTAAAACTCATAAAAATGCATATTAGATAGCATATAGATTCATAATTTGTGTAGAAATCTGGAAGTTACAACCATTTGTCTCGAAATCTCAATATACTCACATACTTCAATTTCTAGAATCATTGATGCTCATAAATTCTCAAGGAATAACAACATGGGGTATAAACCCAGCTTCAATTTCTCAAGAAAACATGCAAAAATTATACTATTTGTCTTTCAATTCATGGGAAACATCAAAACCTTGCAACCAATAACAATGGGTGAAAAACCCTAATTCAATTTCATGTAAAATCTCATAAAGTGTAGAAAATTATAATTTAAATAAGCCTTTGGCAACAAGGGTGAAAGGATTACCCTTGTTCAAAACTCCACATACCTTAAATTATGAAATTGGATGAACAAGCTTGCTCTAAACTCTTCTTCTTACTCTTGAGAGAGGGTTCTTGCAACCCTTGAACTTGGAGAACTCAAATCTCAACTCAATTTGTAGAATCTATAGAGGATTCTTGTGTTTCTTGGGGAAGGTTTTTGGATTTGCTCTTGAGGGAGAAACCCTAGTCTTTGGATATTTTGGGAGATAATGAGGCTATTAGGTTCGTTTGAAATGTATCTGAGGGTTAAAAGGGAAAAGATCTAAAAGCCCCTTTTAAAAATGACTTAAAAATACTGAACGGGGACTGCGAAGGTTGAAGCGATGGTCCGTTGTTATCCTGATGGTCCGTCAAATCATTCATTATATGCTTGTAAGAAAAAGAACACACTGCCTCGATGTGATGGTCTAATCGATGGTCCGTCGTTAACCTGATGGTCCGTCGAATTGTCTGTCGCAAGTTGGCCAGGATGAGGACATACTGCCTCGATGCGACGGTTTCAGCGATGGTCCATCGCATACTCGATGGTTCGTTAGATCGTCCGTCGCACTTGGGCTGCCTTGGTTGCGATGGACCAAGCGATGATCCATTGCACATTGGATGTCCCATCAGCCTATCCATCGTACCTGGGCAGTTCTAACAACTCTCGATAAAATAACTATAACTTCTCACCCCGATACTGGATTTGGTTGAAATTGGATAGAAAGTCAAATTTAAGGAAATTCTATATGGTTTAAACAAAAATCACTTGGGAAATCACTTCTCAAACTTTTAGGGTCGAAATTACACTTTACTTGACACGCTATAAGGCTCATACTATGAGGGAACTTTGTAGGGTCTTACACCTATGATATGAGACATTAGTGTAAAGAAAGAGTATGCGTCAGTATATGGAATGTACTGATATGCTAGATGAGGTAAGGCTGGATGTAAGGGGTTCATATACATGAGCAATAACTGACTGAATGATATAGAGTACTGAACATGAGAGTACATGGATAACTGATACTTCTCTAAAAACTGAGTGTGCACTACTATGCATATAAATAAACAATGTGACTGAGCTTGTCTGAAGCTTAGTCCAGAGATCTGATACTGAGTAACTGATATCCGAAGTTACTGATAACTGAGTTACTGATACTAATTGATTGTATCTGACAGTCCTAATTCTGTAAAATAGAAATAAGTTCTATTCTAAAGATTGGAACTGAAACTGTTGGAGGTAATCATCTAACTGATATGCCCCAAATAAGATAACTGAGTTGGGTTCCAACCTGTGACCCCAGTTGGAATGGTGTCAGTATCGTTGCTCGGGAAAAGACACTGAAGAGCTACCCTCATTTGACAGGTACTATAATGAGAACAGTGGAACCCTCAACGGGAAGATTAAAACACCTCATCAACCCCCAAATAGAAATTTTGATGTTTCAACTTATGCTGGATACGTAGTTCTGGAATGCAAGGATTTCTTGTAAGGATCACACCCTATACTGGCAGGTGAGCCCCTATCCTTGGGTTTACTCGGTACTGAATCCTACTCCCAAATGAAAGACACTGAACTGAGTATACTGAACTGATACTGAGTTTACTGAGTTTTTTTGAGTTCTATAACTAACTTAGTTCTATTGAGTTCTATAACAGACTGAGAGTACTATTGATCATGACATGATTGAGATTTTGTAACTGACACTAGCTTTAGGTAAACAACTAGATTATTGGGTATTAAATACCCCCAGGAATCTATTGTATGAATAGTAAAGTATAACATGATCTTACAAAGCATAACAATGTACACTTGTTCACAATTTATCTATAAAGACATTTTATCAAACACTTGTAGGCTATAAGCTTGCACATATCTTAACATGTCATGATTTCATTACTTTATTCACATGGACATTCTATCAAACACTTAGGGAGCACAACTTAATGTACATAATCATGGTTAACACATAAGCATGGAAATTTCAATGCCCGAACTTGCGAATTCATGGATTATAACATGGGTATTACACAATTCAATATACATGCTATTCAAACTTCTTGGAATCTACAATTAATCATGAATTGAAACTCACTTAATATCAAGAACATGAATACAATTAAATTTCAAGCATTTAAATTATGAATCATAAATCTTGGAGTTTTAAAAATGGATTCTTGGACTTTATGGGTGAAAAGGATTCATAGATGAACACCTAGCACACCGTGGGTTGTTAATTCTTGAAGGTTCTTGGAGAGATTCTTGATTTTGCTCTTATTTCTTAAAGCTAGGGTTTACTAATTGAGAGAGAATAATTTCTTTCTTGAGATAAGTGAGAAAATAATAAGATAATAGGCTATTTAGGGCTTTAATCCTTTGTTTAGGTTGACTGGAATGAGGGAAAAAAAACCTAAAATTCCTTGGAAATTAAATCTCGAAATTAACTAAAAATCTTGATTTTTACCCCTGGTACAACATGGAGCTATCGCGCCGTGTATCTGGAAAATAATAATTGCGAATGTGGCTGGTGGTGTGATGCGGTGGTATTTCATTTCCATACTGGATATGATCCGGAAGCTCATCGCGATGCAGTGGGATTGCATAGCTTCACTGGAAAAAGGATAATTCTGAACTGAGCCTATGGCATGATGCACCAATATCTCAGAGCAATACTGGAATTCGCCAACTGCTATTTGGCTGGCCTCCGCGACGTGCTAACATGTATTTTGGCACACTGCTTTACAAAAATGGCCATAATTCTTTGCCTGGGTATCGAATTTGGGCAAACTTTATATCGTTGGAAAGCTAACTGAATTTCCTACACTTTGGTAAGCTCTAAACTGAAAAATACGGAGTATTTAGAAAATTTTATGTAGGGTAACCTATGTACTGAGGTTTAGTTTAAGTTAGGGAAATACGAGGTATTACAATATCTCCCCCTTTGGAACATTCATCCTTAAAAGAGATTGATTAAGCTGAGAAACACTGATAGACTGAGTTTACACACTGAACATGCACACTGAAACATGACTATATTACTGAACTACTAACAAGATGAGTTCTCATACTAAACATGCATATCTAATGCATGGACTACATGACTGAAGTTACTGATAAGCTGAATGTTCATACTAAACATGTATATTTGATTTATGAGTACATGACTAAACTGATTCATAAATGCATAACTGAATATGCAATGGTAACTGATACCAAGATTATAGCTACAACTGAATATGGAACTGAGTAAAGCTAAGGAAGACTGATACCTTAAGTTGAACTTGAGTTGGCGGAGAAGAGGTGAGGATACTTGGTCTGCATATCTGCTTCTGCTTCCCAAGTAGCTCCCTCAATAGACTGATTCTGCCAAACAACTTTGACTAAGGAAGCTTCTTTGTTCCTCATCCTACAAATCTAACGATCGAGAATCTGGATTGAAACCTCTTCAAAAGAGAGATCATTCTGAATATTTACGTCCTCTAAGGGAACTATGATTGCTGGGTCACCAATGTATTTCTTTAGCAAGGAGACGTGGAATACTATGTGTACTGAAGCTAGATCTAAAGGAAACTCAAGCTCATAATATACCTTTTTGAAATGACTGAGAATTCTGTAAGGACCAACATATCGGGGACTGAGCTTTCCCTTCTTGCCAAACCTCTTTACTTCCTTCATGGGAGAGATTTTCAAGAACAAAAAATCACCGATCTCAAACTAGAGATCCTTTCTCCTCATATCTACATATGATTTTTATTGTCTATGTGCAACCCTAAGTCTTTCTCCGATCAGTTGAACCTTCTCTAAGGCATCAAACACTAAGTCAGGCCCTTTTACTGCGACCTCACCTACCTTGAACCAATCAATTGAAGATCTATATCTCCTACCATATATATCCTCAAATGGGTTAATTTGAATACTGGAATGATAACTGTTATTATATGCGAATTCGATAAAAGGTAAGTGGTTATCCCAACTACCCTTAAAATCGATAATGGATTCTCTTAGCATATCTTCTAGAGTCTAAATGGTCCTTTCTGCTTGACCATCTATCTGAGATGAAAGGCTGTACTGAGGTGGACTTGGGTACTACTACCCTGTTGGAAAGCTTTTTAAAAATGAAAGGTAAACTGGGTACCTTTATCTGAGATGATGGATATTAGACTCCGTGTAACTTGACCAACTCTCTTATATAGAGTTTGGCATAGTCCTCGGCTGAACAGGAAGTGTAAATTGGTAAAAAATAAGCTGATTTGGTTATCCTGTCTATAATAACCAAAATAGAATCATGCTGATGATGAGTACGAGGTAAACCCATCACAAAGTCCATGTTCACTTCTTCCCATTTCCATGTGGGAATACTGAACTCCTTCATGGACCCACTAGGCTTCTGGTGCTCAATCTTAACCTACTGACACGTAGAGCACTTAGCTATAAAATCTGCAATACCCCTCTTCATCTCACTCTACTAATAGATCTCCCATAAATTATGGTACATCTTAGTAGCCCCTGGATAAATAGAGTATCTCACACCATGTGCTTCCGTCAGAATTCGTTGCCTCAAGCCATCTATACTTGGAATTCATAAAAGACCCTGGAAACACAACACACCATCTACCCCTTGGGAGAAAACCTCTATTTTATGATATCTAACTGACTCTTTCAACTTTACAAGACTGGGATCTCTATCCTAATTTTCCTTCACTTTAGAAACTAGAGATGATTCTGAACTACTCTGCACCCACACACTGCCCTCTGCTGAATCGACTAAGAGGACGCCGCTGGGAAAGCTGATGAACTTCTTGAACTAAATTCTTTTTATCATTCTCAACATAAACAACACTACCCATAAACAATCTACTTAGAGCATCAACCACTACATTAGCCTTGCCCAGGTGATATAGAACACTCATATCATAATCTTTTAATAGCTCTAACTACCTTCTTTATTGTAAATTTAAATCTTTCTGAGAGAACACATACTGTAAACTTTTGTGATATGTGAACACATCAACATATACCCCATACAATTAATGCCTCCAAATCTTTAAGGCAAAAACTACAGCTACTAACTCGAGATCATGAGTTGGGTAATTCTTCTCATGGAGCTTAAGCTGTCTGGAGGAGTAGGATATGACCTTATCTCTCTACATGAGGACATAACCCAAACCTATTTTAGATATGTCACAATACACAACAAAACCCATTTGAACCAAATGGTAGAGTCAAAATTGGGGTTGAGGTGAGTCGAGTCTTCAACTTCTAAAAATTCTTCTCACAGGAATCTGACCACTGAAACTGGACTTTCTTCTAAGTCAATCTGGACATGGGGATGCTATAGACGAAAATCCTTCAACAAACCGATGGTAATAACCAGCTAAACCCAAGAAACTCCTGATATCTGATGGAGAGATGGGTCTAGGCCAGTTTTTTATCGCCTCGATCTTTTGAGGATCAACTCTAATGCTATCACCAGAAATAATATAACCAAGGAATGGTATTAACCTTAGAAAAAATTTGCACTTACTGAATTTGATGAACAACTGATGAGTTCTGAGAGTCTGAAGTATTATTCTAAGGTGATCTGCATGATCATTCTCACTACAGGAATAAACAAGAATATCATCAATAAAGACTATAATAAATATGTCCAAGTCTTTCTTGAACACGTGATTCATTAAGTCTATGAAAGCTTTTGGGGCATTTGTAAGACCAAAGGACATGACTAGAAACTCAAAATGACCATACCATGTTTAGAAAATTATTTTTGGAATGTCACATTCTCTGACTCTGAGCTGATGATAGGCTGATCCGAGGTCTATCTTAGAAAAGTAGCTGGCACCCTAAAGTTGGTCAAACAAGTCATCGATTATAGGAAGTGGATATTTATTCTTAACTATGTATTTGTTCAACTGATGGTAGTCTATACAAATTCTAAGAGAGTCATCTTTCTTATGCACGAATAAGACTGGTGCGCCCTATAGGGAAATGCTGGGTTTGTTGAATCCCTTAACTAGGAGATCCTTTAACTGCTCTTTTAACTCTTTGAGTTCTGTTGGTGCCATTCTGTATGGAAAAATAAATATTGGTTGAGTATCTGGAAGAATGTCTATTTCGATGTCTATTTCCCTAACGGGAGGAACTGTAGGTAGATCTTCGCGAAACACATCTGAGAATTTATTTACTACTAGAACTGACTTAAGAGTTGGAGTTTCTGAGTTAGAGTTTTTGACTCACACTGGATGATAGGCACATCCCTTGGATATCATTTTTCTCGCTCTAAGGTATGACATCAACTGACCCTTAAGCATTCTAGTACTACCTCTCTATTCAAGGACTGGTTTATTTTGAAATTGAAAATGAATTATTTTGTTTCTACAATCAATTGAGGCATAGCTTGAATGGAGCCAATCTATGCTGAGAATAACATTAAAATCTGCCATCTTTAGCTCTACAAGATCTGCTGAAGTAAATTTCTGAGATATCATAACCGGACAGTTCTTTATACCCTTCTGGCTATGGTTGAATTACCCACTGGGGTAGAAATTGAGAAAGGCTCTGCTAGGATTTCTGGACTGACTCTGAAGTTTATGGCTATATAAGGAGTTACAAAAGATAAAGAAGATCCTGGATCTAGCAAGGCATAAATATGTAAATAGAAGATCTATAATGTACCAGTAACCACATTAGGAGAATTTTCCTGATCTTGTCTAGACTGAAGTGCATAAAACCCATTTGGGCGTTACCCAGTGGTGGCACTAAAAGCGATACCCTACTAATTCGGGCGACCTGGCCAAGTTAAAGGACAATTATACTGACCCTGAGAACCTGACTGAGGACAATCTTTGACTCTGTGGCATGGCTTGCCACATCTGAAATAAATATCACTGCCAGCTCTGCAGACACCTTGATGGTTTCTTCCACATGTGTGACAAAGAGGATTTGTTCGAGCACTGCTTACACTACCCTGAGATTTAGAGCATGGATCCCAATCTTTGTTACCATTTATGAACTTAGGGACTAGAGCATTGACTGAAGACGGAGCTCAATCTGAAGATTTTAGGAAAAACTAGGAATGGTTACCGCCCTCTACCTTAGGCTGGTAGAAATTGAAGCTACCTATTCTAGATGTCTTGTTCTGCTCCTCTATCTCTCTATTATTAGCCTCTTCTATCTGCTGAGCACAGACCATGAGCCTGGATATGTTGATATCCTTAATCAACATCGCTTTTCTGCACTCTTTAACCACATTATCTAACACCCCAGACACAAACTTTCTCATTCTGGACCTACTATCTGCTACTACACAGGGAGCATACCCGGCTAACTGAGTAAACTTGAGGGAATACTCTTTAACGCTTATACTACCCATCCTGAGATTGATGAACTCTAGCACCTTGCCTCCTCTCTGCTCTAAAAGAAAGAATCTATATAGGAAGACAGTAGTAAACTCTTCCCACTCTGTGGGCTCTGTGTCAGTACCCATGTTTACCATCCACTTCTTAAATCACATATGAGTTATATCTTGCAACTGATAGGTAGCTAACTCAACACTCTCACTCGAAGTCACTCCCATAATATCTGTAACTTTTTGAACCTGATCGAGGAACTCCTGTGGATCCTCTTCTAACTTAGTTCTTGATAATAGGGGAGGATTCATTCGGGTGAAGTCCCAAATCCTGGCTACAACAATATTGGCCATTGGGTTGGCCTGAACAGCAGCAGGCCATTCATTCTGAGCTACTATAAAATTAGCTATAGTGGTGAATACAACTGTGAATTCAGCATGGGAGATATGCTCGTCCAAGGGATCTTCCTGAACGGGCTGAGGTGCTGACTGATTTGTTAGTTCTCCTTTAGTTAGTCTTTTTGGGAGGCATGTTCTATAAATGAAATAAAGAAACAGATTAGACTGAGAGATTAGCTTGATCTCATGCTCACTTGCACGACATGAATAGTGAAAGAAGGGAAACTTTTTCTAAAACATCTCATAGCCTCCTGTCCATAAGTTTGGTGCGCTACTTACCCATGAACAAGACTCTACTTAATATGACTTTCAGGCTCCCTAGGACTCTTTTGAACCTTAGGCTCTAATACCAAGTTGAACCTTAGGCTCTGATACTAAGTTTGTAACGCCTCGATTCTATACCTTGGATGCTATACGGTGCTTATGATCCTGGAGGACCCCAAGCTAACCCGTGACTGATATCTGCTGTGAGCACTAAATAATAATACTAAAATAAATATGAAAAATAGGTTGAAATGCCATAAGGTTCAAAATTTGTAAATACTAATAAAGAATATTAACTGATAATAGTAATCTATAAAACTAAATACTGTCTGAAAGTCTAGCCTGAAAAGTTGCTAAACTGAACTGTCTGAATATGGAGTTGATTGGACAAGCCCCCAACTAACTCCATCTACTGAAAATACTACATCTACTAAAAAACTAAAATAATAGAATATCCTCAATAGATAAGGACTCACTACTAACTCTGACAATGCTGGCTGAATCTGAATCTAACTATGCGCGGTCGGGAACCTGAGTATCCAAACCAATGATATGAGACATATAGCACAAAGAAAGAGTATGCGTCAGTACCTGGAATATATTGGTAAGGTAGATGAGGTAAGGCGGAATGCAAGGGTTAATATGCATGAACAATAACTGACTGAATGATATAGAGTACTGAACATGAGAGTACCTGGATAACAAATGTTGATGGAAATACTGAGTATGCACTACTGTGTATATAAATAAATACTATGACTGAGCTTATCTGAAGCTAAGTCCCAAGATCTGATATTGAGTAACTGATAACTAAATTATCGATACTGATTGACTGTATCTGACAGTCCTGATTCTATAGAACTGGTAGAGTTTTATTATGAAGACTAGAACTGAAACTGTAGGAGGTAATTATCTAACTGACATGCCCCAAATAAGATAACTAAGTTGGGGTCCAACCTGTGACCCCAATTAGAAGGGTGTCATTACCGTGCCATGAGTAAAGATACTAAAGATTTACCCTCATCTGGTAGGTACTTTAATGAGAATGGTGGAACCCTCAACAGGTATGTTAAAACACCTCATCAACCCTCAACTGACATGTTTGATGTCGCAACCTACACTGGCTACATAGTTTTGGAATGCAAAGATCGCTTCTAAGGATCACACCTCTACTGGCAGGTGAGTCCCCATCTTTGGGTTCACTCGGTGCTGAATCCTACTCCCAACTAAAAGACACTGAACTGAGTATACTGAACTGGACTAAACTGATACTTAGTTTACTTGAGTTCAGTAACTGACTGAGTTCTACTGAGTTCTACTGAGTTCTGTAATTGACTGAGAGTACTACTAATCATGACCTGACTGAGATTCTGTAATTGACACTGGCTCTAGGTAAACAACTAGATTGTCGGGTATTAAATACTCCCAGGACTCGATAGTATGAATAGTAAAGCATAACATGATCTTACAAAATATAACTATGTACACTTGTTCACAATTTATCTATAAAGACATTTTATCAAACATTTGTAGGGCATAAGCTTGCACATGTCTTAAAATGTCATGATTTCATTGCTTTACTCCCATAGAAATTCTATAAAACACTTAGGGAGCACAAGTTAGTGCAAATAATTATGGTTAACACATAAGCATGGAAATTACAATGTCCAAACTTGCAAATTCATGGATTATAGCATGGGGATTACACAATTCAATATATATGCTATTCAAACCTCATATAATCTACAATTAATCATGAATTGAAACTCACTTAATATCAAGAACATGAATACAACCCAATTTTAAGCATGTAAATCATGAATCATAAATCTTGGAGTTTTTAAAATGAATTTTGGACTCTATGGGTGAAAGAGACCCATAGATGAACACCTAACATGCATTGGGTTGTTAATTCTTGAAGTTTCTTGGAGATATTCTTGATTTTAATCTTGTTTCTTAAATCTAGGGTTTACTAATTGAGAAAGAATAATTTCTTCTTGAGATAAGTGAGCAAATAATAAGATAATAGGCTATTTAGGGCTTTAATCCCGTTTTTAGGCTGATTGAAATGAGGGAAAAAGACCTAAAATCCCTTGGAAATTAAATCTCGGAGTTAACTAGAAATCCTGATTGTTACCCCTGGTGCGATGCGGTGCTATCGCACTGTGTCTCTGAAATATGACAATTGCGAATGTGGCTGGTGGTGCGACGCGGTGGTATCGTGTTGCCACACTGGATATAACCTGAAAGCTCACCGCAATACGGTGGGATCAGATAGCTTTACTGGAAAAGGGACAAATCTGAACTGATCCTATGTCGTGATGTACCAATATCGCAGAGAAACGCTGGAATTCTCCAATTGCCATTTTGCTGGCCTCTGTGATGCACTGACATGTATTTTGGCACACTGATTTACGAAAATGGCCATAACTCTTTGCTCGGGTATCGTATTTGGGCAAACCTTACATCGTTGGAAAGCTAACTGAATTTTCTATGAGTTGGTAAGCTCTAAACTAAAAATAGTAAGTACTTAGAAAATTTTATGCCATGTAACCCATGTACTGAGGGTTAGTTTAAGTTAGGGAAATACGGGGTATTATAGTAAAGAACTTTAGAAATTGCCCATTTCACCCCAACACTTGTTTCATATTGAAGGCCTCTCCTGAAGAGCCTTCATGTGCTTGGTAGTGAGAAAAAAGGTTTATATATTCTCAAATCAAGTCATTCAGAAATTTCTACAAAGAGCCTACCTAGTTTTAATCCTCATAGTCTTTTTTTTCTAGTTCTTTAGGAGACTTATTTACTTCTTTTTCCAGTTCTTTTGATTTCAATGTAAAGAAAAAACTATGAACTGGGCATATGCCAACAAATAATATAAAGAAAGTTTTTTTTCAAATTCTGCATTTTGTTCTAATTTTTCTTCTTGTATTATTTGTCCCATGTCAAGACAATCTAAGTTATTTTTTTTTCTAGTGCTATTTCAACTAAATCTATTTTTTTATCTAATATATGTGGATATTTGGGGACCCCATAAATCTACTATACATGATGGTTTTAAAACACTTTCTCACAATTATTCACGACTTTAGTAGACCTACTTGGACACAAAGATTTCGAAGTCTAATATTTTTTTTCGTCCTTTAATCTCTTCTTTATATGGTAGAAAAGTTCAATTCTAAAGTTTAAATTATAAGAAATGATAATGCTTTTGAGTTTAGAAATGAAAAAGTATAATATGATTTCTTTCTTTTCAAGGGAGTCATACATCAAACAACCACAACATTATAGAGTAGTGAAGAGAAAACATAAGCATTTATTGAAAACACCAAGAGCTCTTTTATTTTAATCTCATCTTCATATTAGTTATTAGGGAGGGGGGGGGGGGAATGTCTTTGAACCGTAATAGATTTTTCTCAAGTATTTTGAATTTAAAAACTCCTTTTAAAGTTTTATTCAAGAATAAATCATCCTATGATCATCTAAAATGTTTTGGGTGCTTATGTTTTGTATCTCCTCTATCTATAAATAGAATTAAATTTTATCCTAAAGAAACACCTTGTGTTTTTATTGGATATCTCTATCAAAAGAAGGTATCTAAAATATTAAATTTGCACACCAAAAAAGTTACAATTTCCAGTGATGTTATTTTATGAAGAATATTTTTCTTTTATGTAGCAATATGCCTTTCCTTCTAATATACTTTCTTCTGTTATGTCGGATTCTTCTGCTTCTCTACCACAATCTTTCCTTCCTTTATTAGATTACTCTACTGATTATGAAGCTACTCCTGATTCAGTAGTTTTACCCACTAATATGCCTCAATTTCCACTAAGTTCCAGTTATGTGCCACCTACTAACTCCAGATCTGATATGAATCCAAGTTCTCCGAAGTTACCTATTGCTCAAACTATATTAAAAAATCTTCTAGGACTATAAGAAGCCTGACTATTTGAAAGATTATATTTGTAATGCTCTTCACTTTACAGATGCGACTACTACCTATTTTCTCAGTCCTGTTACTCCTAGTTCCTTGTCTTATTATTATTATTTATCTTGTAATAATAGCCATGCTCAACTCTATTACTAGTATACAAGAACCTATTAATTATATTATCACGATCCAAGATGAGGTCCTGACTACGATGGGCATCTCTAATCGTAAAGGCCCGAGAGACCCTTTAGCATATTATCATAAGCATTATTCATGCCAAAAGAAATGCGAAAAATAAACTAAAACATGAAATATATCATAAGAAAATTTAACACATCCAGACATCAATCCTTAAAATCCAATTCTAGTCTAAACCAGTCTACGAAGCCTCTACTAAAATAGTAGTATGTCTAAGTCTGAACAAGTCCCCCAATCAGACCATGAAATGAAAATAATTGAAAGACACATATGGATAAAATGCCTTATGAAGTAAGGGAGACTCACCAACTCTAATTTTTTGAGAGAAATCTACTGCAGAGCTGGACCATGGGACTGTGTCTCAAAACCTACATTATGATACAATGCAACAGTCATGAGGATGGTCAATATTTAGAGTGTGTCCGTATGCAAAATAATTCAAAAACAACTTATAATTCATATAAAATAAACAAGATCATTATGAAAATAATTTAGCATAATATATATAAAAACATATGGACATAATTAAAGAGCTTCAAAACATTCTTGTGAAAACATAAACTCAACTCTCCTTGTTTTAGTTCTGAGCTAGATGGTACACCTTACAACTTTGATTATGCATGGAATATATGGATCCACCATTAACTGATCGGCCAAGCCCCCAACCCAAGTTTACCGCAAGGGCTGGAGTCTTTGATTTTTGATATGCCAAAAGCACATAATGTATAATCCATATTTTAAGACATAAACTCGCATCGGTATAATACAATTTTAGGCAATGAGTTACCTAAACTCGTGCCTTTATCGGTTAACCATCTAACTCTATAAGAGACTATTTTTAGCCTTTTAAAATAGCATCATTCTTAAGATATGGTTTAAAGTTTGAAAAGTTTGTAGTTTGCTTTGCTCTGATTTTATTATGACATTTGTCTAATTTGATATCCTCATACCAAGACTTAAAAGTTTCTTAAGCCATATCATATCATGTCATATCATGTCTATAGTCATTTTTTTAAAAAGCATGTTATTGGACCACCAAAACTATTTAAGTATCACATGAGAGTTTTTATTTCAATAGAACATGAAAATTTATGCACAAACACTATCCTTTCAAGACTTTAACATTGGGTGACCATCATTTTCATAAATCACATGCAGTTCTTTCATTTAACTTCAAAAAGGCATTTATCAATAAGAAACACCTCTTGAACACATGTAAAATGACAATGCATATTTGATAAAGAGGCATTTTAAACTCACTATTTATCATCATTCATAAAACATCCCCAACACTAGTTACAAATAAATCTCATGATAAAAAAGGGACTTATGGTTCATGCTCTTACAATCCATTTCAAAATTCATAGCACATGCACATAAATATAGTTTTATGTTTATAGAGAATCCCATAATAAGTATAGAATTTCATAAAAAGGGATTCATCAGACATGCTCTTCAAACCCTTTCAAAATCCATACCACGTACATATAAGAATAATTCAAAGTACTATAAAATATATTTTCAATCCCATGTACAGAACAATAGTTCTACATACCTTGGAAATAGAGAAAACATAGGGAAATTTAACGTTTGGATCTTACAATCCTTAAGCCCTATCTAGTTTTCTACCTTTTTACTTTTTGAATGATAATTAGGGATTTACTGAGGTGTGTAAAAGAGTTTTTAAGGATCCAAACTCATAGATAAGGGATTGAGAATAATTTAGGAGTGTGAAAAGACCCTCACGCCCTTAAAATATTACACAAATAGAATAATTTTGATGCACGAAAGGGGGTTCATGACGTGATCCCGATATCAGACAAAGAGATTCACGGCGCGACCCTTGGTGTGATGCTGAAGGTTCACGATATGGGCCTATAACACCCCACAAAATTTTTTAGCTTTGTATCTCACCTAGTAGTATGCTTGAGAGGCTAGCAACTAAAAATCTTTCAAAGTGTCAAGAATGACTTAGCTTCATTTTTAACTTGCGGATTTGGATTGTCCCTAAATCAATCTTTTCAACCTTGAGGCTTGGTTTGTAAAGTTGATTCATGATTGGGGATGGAATAAGGGTGGCTCGGAGAAGTTTTGGATTTTTTGAACAAGGAACGAAATGTGTTTGGATGTTGGAAATAGTGTCCCAACACAAAGTTGGTGTGCCACATTGATGATAGCATCAGTGAAGCAATGAACAAATGCAAATTCGATGTACCATATCGATGATTGCATCGATGAAATAGAGGAATTATGCGATATCAATGCATCACATCGGGTAATGCGTCGATGCTCACTTCAAGTTTTTTTTTAAATAACCGGCCTTGGGAAGAGAATTTTAGTCCTTTTTCTCATCATATCTCTGCCATAACACAAAATTAAAGTGGGATTAGGGAAAAATACATCAAAAACTACTCCTATTATCTTGAATGAAAACCCTAATCGTTTCCCCAAAGATCAAGAACTCATCCTTAGTAGTCAAGAGTATCAAGAACTTAATCAAGATTTGGGTTCCACTCTCCCTCCTAAGAAATCTAAGGAACATGGGGTTTTACTAAAACTACACGAGCATAGTAAATTCTTTTTAATTATGTTGAAGGTTTAGAAATCATGAACTTATAAAAAGGGTTTTGGATTTACTATTATAATCATGCTTTTGAAGCCCTTGATAATATTGGTTTGGTCTTGACGCCTTCCCTTGAAAGTGATTTGACTAGAATATATGTAGATATGTGATGAAGCTTTGAAATATGAATTGAGAGCACGAATTATCGAATCTTTCCCTCTCCCATTGTGTTACTACTTGATTTAAAAGCTATGGATTCCTTCATTGTATGATTTAAAGAACGATTTAAGAGCCTTATTATCTTACATTAATTCTATGATGGTTGAGGATTGGATAGAGGAATATAATTATGATTTAAATGCTAAAAATGATAAATGAAGAAATTTCAAGAATGTTTTGAGAAATTGACCACCACTTGTTGAAATTATTGAAAGAATGAGAATCTTTGCATGGTTTTGACTTATGTTTAGAAATATGAATTTTTTTATATTATCTATAATGCTTGAGTGGTCTGAACATTGTTTTGAATGAAATAATCTTACATGAAATCACATGGGACAGATATACAACTTGCAAGTCTTGGTGTGACGACACCAAAATAGATAATGCCATAATAGACTCAGAATAAAAATATGTCAAATTTCATTCAGATTTCTTTAAGAATATAATTTTAGAAAGATGCATGCTTAGTAAAGACTAAAAATGGGTAAGAGATGTTAGATAGTTACCCGAAGAAGGAAAAAGTTTAGATAACTCATTTCTTGAAACTATATTTTGCTGATACAGGTCATTATATCTCAAAGAGTGATTATACACTGGACCAGTGTCATGTGGCATATCAAAATCAGAATCAGAAACTCCAACACTTGCAGAAAACTTGGGTTGGGGGCTTGGCCATCGAGTTAAAGGTGGACTCCAATAGCCTGTGGGGTCGTAGCATTGTAGTGTGTACCACCTAACTCAGAAGTAATGCAAAGAATAGAATTGCATTGACAAGAATGTTTTTATGATTATTAAAGATTGCACATATGTTTTATCTATATCATAGATGATGTTCATGACTTTCTCTCGTCTATTTTATTTATATAAATACATGATTTTGGACTTCTCTACGTACCAGTATGATTGTATTTACCCCCTATATTTTAGGGTTTAAGGCTCAGTCTAGAGGTCCTACTAAGCCATAGAGTTATCTAAAAGAAATGTGCAGTTGGTGAGCCTTTTTTAATCCAGAAGGCCTGTTTCTTTTTGGATATTAGTTATTAACTTTGGTTTAGGTCCACTGGGCTTTGTCCCAGTTTTAAACAGTTTGTTAATTTCGTATGCAGTAGAGATTTTGCAGACTAAAATAGATGTTGTTTAGATGTTGATGTTTTTCTTTTCGTATTGATACACTTAACGCAGGAGAATACCATGATTCCATAATAATTTATATTTCTACATTTGTTCCTTATTATATACGTATTGTGCATGATTATCAGATATAGAAGGGTGCCCGGGCCTCCATGGTTCAGGATGCTTATTACGGATAGGGCCCCGGCTCAGGTCGTGACAAACTTGGTATACAAAATAATTCATAGTCCTAGTATGTCTGCAAAATTGTATTGGGTAGAGTTTTGTTTATGGGTGTGTAGTGCACCACACTTATAAGTAGGAGGCTACAAGGCATTTTGGAATGTCTCCCTTCTTTGTGATTTAGTTCGTGCTATAGAGTCTGAATACCCTCTAATCAATGGTATCTTGTATTTTAGAAAAGCTATCATACCTCCATGTTGCTCTAATGAACATAATGCCCAAGCCGAGGATGTCTTCCCTACTTATGGTATAAGGACACGGAATAGGGCTCACACTCGTGAATTTGTTGCTACCCCAGGAGTCTTTCCCATTCAAACTACCCCACCCAGGGAACCTAGGGCTGCCAAGTTTAGGACTAACCACGCCCAACCTTCTTAGAGAGCGATATCAAATGCTGAGTTCAGAAAATCAAAGCATATGATTGCCCAGTTGGTGGATTTCTAGGATCGATGGTTGAAAGATGTTGGGTTTGTATCTGGTGCGTCCGAGACCATGCGGGTGGGCCAATTCATGAGACTAAACCTGTTTAGGTTCACGGGTACAAAGGTAGATGAGAATCCAGAAAAGTTTGTGGATAAGATGGAGAAGGTTTTTCAAGTGATACATGTAGATTAAGTGAAAGGGGTTAAACTAATGGTCTATCAGATAAAGGAAGTGGCAAATCAGTGGTGCAATGAATGGGAAAATTCAAAGGGAAATAATGTTGAGCCTTCTGTATAGGGTGAATTTGTGGAATCCTTCCTGGACCGATTCTTTCCCTAGGAATTGAGAGAGTCCAAGGCTGAAGAATTCATGAACTTAAAATAAGGAAATATGAGCATTAAGTAGTATACCCTGAAATTTAATTAGCTATCCTGTTATGCCCCAAAAATGGCAGGGGACATGAGGGACCGTATATAGAAGTTTGCATTTGGTCTTTTGAATAACTTGGTGTTGGAATGCAAAGGGAAATGTTGAATAGAGATATGGACTTCTCCAAATTATCTATTCATATTCAACAGGTCGAAGAACAAAAAAAGAGGGTTGCAGAAGTAAGGGTGAAAGACAGATAGGCCAAGATGGCCAGATCAACAAACCAGAACAATAGTCAACCTAGGATGGTAATTTGGGTAACAGGTGGTTGAAGAAAAAGTTTTTGAGTAATGCTCAGTCTGCCACCAGTGCTCCAGTGCCCACACCCCCAATTGACCAACGATCTTAGAATTTCCAACATAATAATAGATTTGGAGTGCAGGGTACCTAGTCCTAGGGTAGTGTGGCTCAGCAGTATCAAACCTTTCCACGGTGTCAGACCTGTGGTAAACATCACCCAGAGAGGTATCAGCTGGGCAGGTTGGTATGTTATACTTGTGGTCAGTCGGGCCATTTCCAGAGAAATTATCTTTCCACTAGAAGAAACTTTGTTGGTTCTAAGTCCCAAGCCAACTCCTCAGCAATTGCACTCCCAAAGGAACTACTTTAGCTACTGGGGGTGGTTGCAATTGATTGTATGTCTTGTCCAACTGCCAGGATGCAGGTGTTTCACCAGATGTCGCCACAGGTTTGTTGCAAATTTTTTCTCGAAATGTGTATGTGTTACTTAACCCCTTATGTGGCCATTGGTTTTGGTTTCAAACCTTAAAATATTCCTGAACTTTTCTCGATATCCACTCTTGTTGGTAACTCTATTGTGGCTAGGAGAGTGTATAAAAATTATGTATTGTCTATTTGTAATTATGACACTGTAGTAGACCTTATAGATCTTGACATGATTGACTTTGATGTTATCTTAAAAATGGATTGGCTTCACTCGTGGTACGTCGTCCTAGACTGTAGAACCCGAAAGGTTACTTTCTACTTTTCGAATGAACCAGTGATAAAATGGGAGGTTTATTCTTTAGAACCTAAAGAGAAATTCATATCCTAACTTAGTGCCCATAAACTTATTTCCAATGGTTATTTGTCTCATTTTATTCTAGTCAAAGATTCCAATACTGAAAGTCTGTCTCTCCAGGTTGTCCCCATAGTAAATAAATTCCTAAAAGTCTTTCTTGATGATCTTCCAGGAATACCACTTGATAGGTAGATAGATTTTGGCATTGACTTATTTCTGGACACTCATCCTATTTCTATTCTGCTATTAAGAATGGCTCTGGCGGAGTTGAAAGAGTTGAAAGAGCAGTTAAAATATTTGCTTAACAAAGGCTTTATCCGTTCTAATGTTTCTCCCTGGGTACACCTGTACTCTTTGTGCATAAGAAAGATGGTTCCCTCCGTATGTGTATAGACTATTAGCAGTTAAATAAGGTCACTGTTAAAAATAAGTATCCCCTTCCTAGAATTGATGATCTCTTTGACCAACTTCAGGGTGCTAAGTATTTTTCAATGATAGAACTTCGTTTGGGGTATCATCAGTTGAAGGTTAGGGAGGTTGTTATTCCCAAAATAGCTTTCCGAACCCAATATGACCATTATGAATTCTTAGTCATATCCCTCGGGTTGACTAATGCCCCTGCAACTTTCATGGACCTAATGAATAGGGTGTTCCATCAGTTTCTAGATCTATTTGTCATAGTCTTTAATGATGACATCTTGATTTATTCTAAGAGTGAGAAGGATCATGCCAATCACCTCTAAATCATTCTTTAGACCTTTAAAGATCATAGATTCTGTGCAAAATTTTCCAATTGTGAATTCTGGCTTAGTGCTATTGCTTTCTTGGGACATATTGTGTCTAGTGAGGAGATTAAGGTTGATCCCCAAAAGATTTAGGCAGTGAGAAAATGGCCTAGACCCACGAATCCAACCAATATCCGAAGCTTCTTGGGTTTGGCAGGGTATTATCGGGGGTTCATAGAAAGTTTTTCTTCCATAGCTGCTCTACTTACTAGGTTAACACAAAAAAGGTAAAATTTTTGTGGTCTGACTCCTGTGAGAATAGTTTTGAGAAGTTGAAAGACAAGTTGACTACTGCACCTGTTTTGACCCTTCCCGAGGGTACAGAGGGTTTCGTGGTGTACTGTGATGTGTCCTAGGTGGGACTTGGGCATGAACTTATGGAGCATGGCAAGGTGGTAGCTTATGCATCTAGGCAGTTGAAGGTGCACGAATGAAATTACCCTACCCATGACTTTGAGTTAGAGGCTGTGGTATTTGCACTTAAAATCTAGTGCATTATATTTATGGGGTACATGTTGATATATTTACTGACCACAAAAGTTTACAATATGTTTTCTAGTAGAAAGAGTTGAATCTTAGGGAAAGGCAGTGGCTGGAACTGTTGAAGGTTTATGACATGAGCCTGCACTATTATCCGAGAAAGGCAAATGTGGTGGCCGACTCCTTTAGTAGGTTGTCAATGGGCAGTCTTACTCATGTTGACGAAGGGAAAAGGGAGATAGTGAAACATATTCACTAGCTAGCAAATCTAGGGATTCTCCTGTTGGATTTTGAAGATGGAGAGGTAACCAAATCTTCTCTATTTACTGAAGTGAAGGAAAAACAGGCTGAAGACCCTATCTTAATGCAGATCAAGAAAGATGTGGGCCAACAGAATGTGATGGCTTTTTAAGTTGGAGGTGATGGGATTTTAAGATATCAGGGTAGGATATGTGTGCCGAATATGGATGGATTGTAGGAATGAATTCTTGACGAGGCTCACACTTTAAGGTTTGTTGTTCACCCAAGCTCTACAAAAATGTATCATGACCTTAAGGCAATATATTGGTGGAATAATATGAAACGTGATGTTGCTGATTTTGTTTCCAAGTGTTTGAATTGTCAACTAGTCAAAGTAGAACATTTGAGGCTAGACGGTACTTCCCAAGAGATATCCTTGCCTACATGGAAGTGGGAGATGATCAATATGGAATTCATCATGGGACTTTTGAGATCTCGAAAGCAATATGACTCCATTTGGGTGATAGTAGATCGAATGACTAAGTCGGCTCACTTCCTGCCTATAAGGACTAACTATTTGGGAGATGATTATGCCAAGTTGTACATTGAGGAAATAGTTCGCTTGTATGGGGCACCAGTCTCCATTATATTTGATCAAGGTACGCAATTCTCTTTGTAGTTTTGGCGATCTTTTCTAAGAGGTTTAGGTACCCAAGTGAACCTGAGTACTGCATTCCACCCTCAGAATAATGGACAAGCTGAACGCACCATTCAGACCCTTGAGGATATGTTGAGGGCTTGTGTAATTGACTTCAAAGGTAGTTGGGTAGATCATTTGCCATTGATAGAGTTCTCCTACAATAATAGCTACCATGCCAGTATTAAGATGGCTCCTTTTGAAGCACTCCATGAGAGGAGGTGTTGATCACCGATTGGGTGGTATGAAGCATGTGAAACCTGATTATTTGAGCCTGATCTTGTTCGTTAGGTAATGGAGAAGGTGAAAATCATTAAAGAGCAGCTTAAGATAGCTCATAGTCGTCAAAAATCATACGCCGATGTTAGTAGAAGAGAGTTCAAATTTGAGGTTGGTGATTGGATATTTCTCAAAGTCTCCCCTATGAAGGGAGTCATGTATTTTGGAAAGAAGAGGAAGCTTAGTCCTTGTTATATAGGGCCATATCAAATTATGAGGAAAATAAGTGGGGTTTCCTGTAAGCAAGATTTACCCACGAGTTTGGCTTTCGTACATCCCGTGTTCCATGTGATTATGTTGAAAAAGTGTATTGGGGACCATTCTTTAGTGTTACCAATAGAGGAAATAAAGATGAAAGACTCTTTGTCGTATGAAGAAGAGCCCATTTCTATCTTAGATCGCCAAGTTTGGAAGTTGATAAGCAAGGAAATAACTTCGGTTAAGGTGTTGTGGAAGAATCAAAAGGTCGAGAAATCTACTTGGGAGTCGGAGGATGATATGTGTGAAAGATACCCAAATCTCTTTGATATGGTGGATGACGATATGGAAGGTACAATCCTTGGCTTATTCTTTTTATCTTCAGTTCGGTGAAATTAATAGTGCTTACATGTGACCCGTGCCATCATTCGAGGATGAATAATCCCAAGGAGGGGATAAAGTAACACCCTGCAAAAAATTTCAGCATTGTATCTCACCCTGTAGCATGCTTGAGAGGCTAGCAACTAGAAATCTTTCAAAGTGTCAAGAATGAGTTAGCTTCATTTTTAGCTCCCGAACTTGGATTGTCTCTAAATTGATCTTTCCAACCTTGAGGCTTAGTTTTTAAAGTTGATTCATGATCAGGGATGGAAGGAGGGTGGCTCGGAGAAGTTTTTAATTTTTTGGACAAGGGACGGAATGTGTTTGGATATTGGAAACAGTGGCCCGAGCACCGCATCGATGATAGCGTCGGTGAAGCAGTTAACCAATGCGAAGTCGATGTGCCACATTGATAATCGCATCGATGAAATAGTAGACCATGTGATATCGATGTGTCGCATCGGGTAACGCATCGATGCCTAGTTCGCATTTAAAAAAAACCGGCCTTAGGAAGGGTATTTCAGTCTTTTTCTCATCATATCTCTGCCATAACACGAAATTAAAGTGGGATTAGGGCAAAATACATTAGAAAATACTCATATTCTCTTAAATCAAAACCCTAATCCTCTCCCAAAGAACAAGAACTTATCCTTAGAAGTCAAGAGTATCAAGAACTTAATCAAGATTCGAATGCCACTCTCCCTCCTAAGTAGTCTAAGGTATGTGGGATTTTCCTAAAACTACATAGGCATAAAAAATTATTCTTAATTATGTTGAAGGTTTATAAATTATGAACTTACAAAAAGGGTTTCGGATTTACAATTATAATCATACTTTTGAAGCCCTTGATAATATTGTTTTGGTCTTGATGCCTTCCCTTGAACGTGATTTAATTAGTATATATATATATATGTATGTATGTATGTATGTATGTATATGTATGTATGTATGTATGTGTTGAAGCTTTGAAATATGAATTGAGAGCATGAATTATCGAATATTTCCTTCTCCCATTGTGTTACTACTTGATTTACAAGCTATGGATTCTTTCATGGATGATTTAAAGAACAAGCCAAGAGCCTTATTATCTTACATGAATTTTATGATCGTTGAGGATTGAAGACAAAATATAATTATGATTTAAATGATAAAAATGATAAATGAAGGAATTTCAGGAATGTTTTGAGAAACTGACCACCACTTGTTGAAATTGTTGAAAGAATGAGAACCTTTGCATAGTTTTGACTTATGTTTTGAAATATGAATTTTCTTATACTATCTGTAACTCTTGCCACATGGAATAGATATATGACTTGCAAGTCTTGGTGTGATGACACCAAAATAGATAATGCCATAATAAACTCAAAATAAAAATAAAAGTTCAAATTTCATTTAGATTACTTTTAGAATATGATTTCAGAAAGATGCATGCTTAGAAAAGTCTAAAAATGGGCTTAAGAGATGTTAGTTGGTTACCCAAAGAAGGCGCAAGTTTAGATAACTCATTGCCCAAAATCGTGTTTTGCCGATATGGGTCATTATGTCCCCAAGAGGGATTATATGCTGTCCCAGTGCCCTATGGCGTATCAGAATTAGAATCAGAAACTCCAACTCTTGCAGCAAACTTGGTTTGGGGGCTTATCTTCCGAGTTAAGGACAAACTCCATATAGCCCGTGAGATCGTAGAATTATAGGGTATACCACTTAACTCAAAAGTAATGCAGAGAATAGAACTACATTGACAAGAATGTTTGTATGATTATTAAAGATTGCCCATGTATTTTAACTATATCATGCATGATGTTCATGACTTGCTCTCATCTATTTTATTTATATAAATACATTATTTTGGACTGCTCTGCATACTAGTACGATTGTATTGACCCCCTATATTTCAGGGTCTGAGGCCCAGTCTAGAGTTCATGTTAAGTTGTAGTGTTATCAGATAGAAGTGTGCAGTTGGTGAGCCTTGTTTAATCCGAAAGTCCTATTTCTTTTTGAATATTGGTTATTTACTTTTGTTTAGGTCCAATGGGAGCCTTTCCCTAGTTTTAGACAGTTTGTTAATTTCATATACAGTAGAGATTTTGCAGACTGAAATAGATGTTATCTAGATGTTGATGTTTTTCTTTTTGTATTGATATACTTAATGCAGGACCATTACCATGATTCTATAATGATTTATATTTCTGCATCCTTATCTTATTTATGCAAATGGTGCATGATTACTAGATATAGAGGGGCACCCATTCCTCCATAGTTTGGGATTCTTATTATGGCCGGGGCCCCAGCTCGGGTCGTGACAAGTCCTGAGGAAGTACCCCATCGGATGCGTATTCACTGTGGGGACCTAATGTGAAGCCCATATTTCGTGACTCAAAGCCTTTTTCTAAGACTAAAAACAACCCCAACCCATTCAAACCCAACCTCAAGTGTTTTATCTTTGATATTAGGGTCCTAAAGTGAAACACCTTGGCTTTTGACCCTTAGAAAATTTCCCTGAGTTTGAGTCTCTGGACAAGGGATAGTTAGAGCATACTGGTCGTATGCTTGGGTACGATTAGGGCTTTTCAAGTCATAAATTAATCAGTGAGTTTGGAGTTGGATTATGTCCATGGTATGGCTAGTTTTCTTACTAGTCATATGATAAGGTATGAGTCATATGTGGTTGGGTCGTATGATGCCCTACACTAAATCTAGTGGATTCTTCTTAGGATAAGAGTTATAGAGTACCACTCGTATGTTAAGATATGAGTTGGTAATGTGGGGTCGTATGTTGTCTAGTGTAGGGGTCCAAGGTGAGGCCTAGGGTATGATATAGGGAACCATTTGTACCCCAGGGTATGGTTTGGGTAGGATGGGTCTACCCTCCTGCAAGTAAGTTTTCAGTTTTTAAGTTAGGGGTATTCCAAATATTTCCCACCCCAAAACCCTTAAGTCCCCACATCAAATATCATATTGTGTCCTATAAATCCACTTATTGTAAGATCAAAACACACCAAAAACACTCTCTAACTCACTCTTGGAGATTGGAGGCTAGGGTTTTTACAAGTGTTCATCTAGAGGCTAAAGGGGCCAAGTTCTTTCCGTGAATCATCTTGTAAAAGGCATGTGACTCTTCCCTCATTATTAGTTTATAAATTTCATGTGTTTTAAATCTTGATAATGATTTATAAATGGTGGTTTTGAAAGCCAATGCTGGGGATTCTGATGCATATTGTTAAGTATTGTTTACTCTTGATTTAAATTATGTTTCTACATGATTTTGTTAATGGTTTGCACATGTGAGATCTTAGTAATTGTGATTTAATAATTGGATCATGGTGAACCCTAATATTGATAGTTTTTACTTTGGTTTGGTATTGGTAAATGCATGCCCTCTAAGGGTTTGTCAAAATACCTCAGAGAATAACATAGTCACATGATAATGTTGTTTTGAACTTAGGCTAGTCCTAATGAATATGAATGGTTGGTAAATAGTTTATAAAGCCTTTATTGTCCGTGTAATGAAATAAATGGTAACCTTAGTGGTTTAAGTTTCTAAATAGGTTTGAGTCCCTAAACATTAACTTGAATTATGTCTTTGTTAGACAATGGGTTCGAGTCCCTAAAATTTTTGATTGATTAATAGTCTTTGTTAGATGGTGGGTTTGAGTTCCAAAGTTAATTGAATGAATAACTGGTTGATAATGATAATGGGATATGGTATAATTGTAAGTAGTATTGGTATGATGATACCAACAAAATGCCTTTGATGAGTAATTGAGTTAATAATATTATATGCGGAAATGATAGTTTTAAATTTGGCTTAATGGAGAGATGTATAGCCGCACCATGAAAGTTGATTTCGAAGGACTAACACTAGAAACTGTGCTAGCCGGTGCGAGTATCTTATGACCGGGTGGTTTGAGAGCCCCTAATGAATATGTGAATGGGAGGTTTGAGTCTCCCCTTACTACATGTATTGGTGCTTTAGTCACCTTTATTATGTTGGGTGGTTTGAGTCCCCTATAAAGGCATATACAATTATGGATATTCTCTAGTTCATGTGTCGACATGCACTAGGACCCTTCCAGCTAGGGGAGAATTGGGCCCATATAGCTCGTGGGTGCCTTATTCTAGGAAGGTCATGATACAAAACTCAGGTTAATGGTTTCCAAAGTTCATTCTAATCTTATTCCCTATCTCGTGATGATATATATATATACATTTATATATATATATATATATATATTACATTAGTTATACGCATTGGTTGATTTGTTTTGAACTGTTGGCACTATTTTATCCTCATCCTTGAGTCATATTCTAGCGCTCAAATCGCTAACCATTTTCTACACTATATCCCCACGTGATGCAGGTGTTTGTCATACTACACCTCCGTTTCAATAGATTTCGACTTCAGATACAACTTGTGTAACTTGAAGTGGTGAGCTACCATACTTCAGAAGGCTTCATTTTTCGTTTTGGATTCTTATATTTTTATTGGTTTAGTTTTGGATAGCAATTTTGGCCATGGTCGGGGGCATGTCCCATTCAGATATTATTTTACTTTTGAATAGAGGCTTTGTGGAACTTTTACGGGTTGGCATGGGTGGTGTCAGTAGTAGTTTTAGACTTAGTATTGGTATTGGTATTGGGGCTGATACCATTTGATAGTATTTATAATTGTTCCATCCTATCTTATTATGTTATGGAATGGTTTTGTAATACCCCGAAGATTTCTAGCAAATTTTGTCCCAAGAATGCCTAGTATTAGCTTCTAAAGTAAATGATAATTATTCCATGAGGAATTTACAAGATTTTCACTTTTTGTCATGTGAAAAATTCAATAAGCTTTCCATTGATATATGATTCGCTTAAATCCGATAACCAAGTAAGAAGTCATGATTATTTCAAGTTTCCATCGTAAAACAACGCCATATTAATCAGTGGTGCACTGTTCCACAAAAGGAAATGGCATTTGGCAATTTCTAGTAGGTGTCCGCAATTATAACGCATCGTGCCAGCACTGAAATTCAGAATTGTCCTTTTTCCAGTGGCTCAGCGTGATTTCCCATGCGTCGCACCAAAGTTTCAGGTCACGAAGAGAGGGGAAACGCGATGGCTCCGCGTTGCGCCATCCCTCAGTTTCCCAATTATCAAATTCCAGTGATACGGCACGATAGCATCACATCGCGCCAGGGGTTCAATTCGGGAAATTTTTACTGAAATTAAAAGACGCGTCCAGGGTTAAAAGGGTCAATTTACTATCGCTATTTAACCCCTTTAACACGTGATTCAATCACTTTTCACCAAAAATACACTCTTTTCTCTCAAGTTTCTCTCAAGAACAAGCTAGGGTTTTCATAGAAGATTCAAATTCAAGAAGGTTTCACCATCAATCTTCATGAAATCAAGAACTAAGGTATGCATAGTGTTCATTCATTGATTCCTTTCGTCCATGAAGCTCAAGAATCCCTTTTCTAAATTCAAGTTATGGATTTCTTTATGAATTTCATGTTGGGTTAGTTTTGTTTATGTTGAGAATGATCAATTGAATTCAAATCCATGTTGGTTGATCAATTTTATGTGGAATTGATTTGTATAGATGTATATTCATGTGAACCTATGAATAAACCCTAAGATGATGAAATTAGAGATGAACCATGATGATTAATTGTTGTATAATGTTGTCTATATGTGCTATGCCTACTCTGTGTTTGATTAAATGCCTAGATGAAGGAACAATGCCCAACTAGTATGATATCATCAAATCCCCATGTATGTATGAGTTACGCCTATCACATGTTTTGATGGAATGCTTCTATAAATGTATTATGGATTATAATGTTAGTTATATGTTCAAGTTATGATTGGTCAGTTTCCTTCGATCGAGTCCTGGGGGTACTTGTACCCAAAACATTAGCTGTGTACCGAGAGCCATATCATGTTTTCACGATACTCTTAGTCAAGCCATGATCCTTAGACTTCAGACAGTCTTATGACTCAGGAAATCTTCATGATCTTATGAACTGAGTCAATTGTCAGATATCAGTAATATTCTGTCAATCAATAAAATTCAGTAACTCAGTCCATGTTTAGTTCAGTAAATCATGTTCAATGTCCATTCATATGGGAGTAGAAATTAGTACCGAGTGAACCCAAGGATGGGGGCACACACTATCAGATAAGGGTGTAATCTTTAGTAGTCATCGTTGCATTCTAGAACTATGAACCAGCACAGGTTGAGACATCAATACTGTAGATGAGGGTTGATAAGGTGGATAAGCACTATCAGATAAAGGCCCCACCATTTTCGTACAGGGGACACTATCAGATGAGGGTCGCCCATAGCTTGTCCTTACCAGTGGCGCGGCATTGACACCCTTCCAATTGGGGTTTCAGATTGGACCCCATCTCAGCCATAATAGCATATCAGGGGAAGGTTAGTTTTTTAGTACCAGTCTCATTAAAAGAACTCAAATAGTTTATCAAATTTAAGACTGTCAGATACAGTTGACTCAGATATAGTAAGGAACTCAGATAGTTCCATTAGATTCAGGACTGTCAGATACAGTTACCCATATTATCAGTTACATTCATATATAGCTATTTATGCTATCAGATATATTTATTTTTAGTATGTCATGTCATCAGTATTTAGATTTAGTAATCACGATATCACAGTGTCAGTTACACTTACGTATTTATATATGCATTCTTGCATTCATGTTAGACAGTCAGTTAACATTATTCATGCATGTTAACCCTTACATTATCCTACCTCACATGTATACTCCGTACATTCCATTTGCGCTATGGTGCTTTTTTTTATGTTACATCATAGGTTCAGAGACATGAGTTCTAGATCAACAGTAGATTTCAGTCTCAACAGTCAGAATAGAAATGAGTCCTCATCCTACGAGGACATGATTATTTCTCCACTATTTCATTGATTAGTTGGAGTTAGTTGGGGACATGTCCCATCAACTCCTTGTTCAGATTATTCAGACTATTCAGACAGTAGAGGCTTTTAGACTAGATAGAGACTATTATGTTTCAGACTTCAGTGTTTACAATTTTGTTTTGGGTATTGTATTACCCCACAGATGTTATCTCATCCATGCTATGTTAAGTATTGAACCTTATGGACTTTTAGTGCATATTTCTACATTATTTAGTATTTTATTCAGTGTATAGGTACAAATATCAGTCATGAGTTAGCTTGTGGTCCTTCAGGGTCATGTGCACCGTGTAGCATTTCAGTTCAGCAAATCGGGGCATTACAAACTTGGTATCAGAGACTAAGGTTCAATAGAGTCCTAGGAAGTATGTAATCCACATCTAGTAGAGTCTTGTGCATGGGTGTATTGCGCGCCACATTTATGTGCAAGAGGCTATGAGATATTTAGGAATAGTTTCCCTTCTTTCAGTATTCATATTGTGTCAGTGAGCATAATCACAAGTCAATCTCTCAGTCTAATCTGCTTCTTCTCTTTATTTTAGAATATGCCTCATAAGAGAAGAAATCAGTCAGTCCCCAGCCCAAAGAACCTTTGGGCGATCATGTTTCTCATGCAGAGTTCAGGACCACATTTACCACTCTTCTTCAGTCAGTAGCTGCCCATAATGAGTGACCAACTATTGTTCTATCCAACCTAGTGGCTAACTCAGTTGCAGCTAGGATTCGGGACTTCACCCAAATGAATCCTCCATCCTTCCATGGGTCTAAAGTAGATGAGGACCCTCAGGAATTCCTAGATTAGGTGCAGAAGGTGACAGAAATCATGGGGGTGACTACTGTTGAGAGTGCTGAGCTAGCTGCATATCAGTTGCAGGATGTGGTTTATACTTGGTTCAAATAGTGGAAATCAGAAAGGTCAGATGATACAGGTCCTATAAAGTGGGAGGAATTTGTCACTGCATTCAAGGACAGATTCTTTCCCCAAGAGATTAAAGAGGCTAAGGTGCTAGAATTCATCAACCTCAGGTAGGGAAATATGATGGTGAAAGAGTATTCTCTAAAATTTACTCAATTATCCAGATATTCCCCTCATGTGGTTGCAAACGGTAGAGCCAAGATGAGTAAGTTCGCTTCAGGGGTAAATGATAGTGTGGTTAATGAGTGCAGGTCCTCCATGCTAAATAGTGACATAACTTTAGCCAGACTTATGACCCATGCTTAGCAGATAGAGGAGCAGAAGATTAAGTAGAGGGAAAAATAGAATAAGAAAGCTAGGATAGGTAACTTCAATTTTAGTCAGCCTAAATTAGAAGGAGGAAACCATTCTCTATTTTGTCCTAAGTCATCAGTTCCAGCTCCTTCTTTAGACAACACTCCAGCTCCTAAGTTCAGAGATAGAGTGCCAGGCTCTAAGTCTCAGGGCAGTGTCAGTAATGCCCAAGCTAATCCCTTTTATCAGACTTATGGTAAAAACCACAAGGGTGCTTGCAGAGCTGGCAGCGATATTTATTTCGGTTATGGAAAGCTAGGCCACAGAGTCAGAGACTGCCCTTAGTCAGGTTATCAGAGTCATCACCGCTCCTCAGCTAAGTTCGGTCGCCCGAATCACAGGGTGCCACCACTAGTGCTACTATCAGGCAATGCCCATATAGACTATATGCTCTTTAAACCTGAGAAGATCAGGAAAATTCTCCTGATGTAGTTACTGGTACATTATAGATCTTTCATGTGTATGTTTACGCTTTGCTAGATCCAGGAGCTTCTTTGTCTTTTGTTACTCCCTATATAGTAGTTGATTTTGGAATTAGTCCCAAAATTCTAGAAGATCCCTTCTCAGTCTCTACCCTAGTGTGCAAAACTATCATAGCCCAACGAGTATACAAGAACTGCCCAGTAATGATATTTTAGAAAGTCACTTCAGTAGACTTAGTCAATTTAGAGATGACTGATTTTGATGTTATTCTCGGTATGGATTGGCTTTATTACTGCTATACCACAGTCGATTGTAGAAATAGAATAGTCTAGTTTTAGTTTCCAAATAAACCCATCCTTGAGTAGAAGGGTAGTGTATCCGCTTTTAGGGGTCATCTTATTTCCTACCTTCGGGCAAGAAAAATGATATCTAAAGGATGTGCCTATTATTTTGTTCGAGTTAAGTACACTAGTTTGGAAACTCCCAGCCTTGAATCATTCCCAGTAGTGAATGAATAATTAGATGTCTTTCTCGAAGATCTTCCAGGAATTCTTCCCAAAAGGGAAATAGAATTCGATATTGACCTTCTTCCAAATACTCAGCCTATCTCTATTCCACCATACAGAATGGCACCAACAGAACTCAGATAATTGAAAGAATAGTTGAAGTATATCTTAGATAAGGGATTCATCAGACCCAATATTTCCTCGTGGGGTGCACCAGTCTAATTCGTGTTCAAGAATGACGGTTTTCTCAGAATATGCATTTCTTATCGTCAACTTAATAAGGTCACGGTAAAAAACAAGTATCCTCTTCCCAGAATCGATGACTTATTTGACCAACTTCAGGGTGTCAGTTATTTCTCTAAGATAGACCTCAGATCCGGCTATCATCAGCTCAGAGTTAGAGAAAGTGACATTCCAAAAATAGCTTTTCGTACTCAGTATGGTCACTTTGAATTCTTAGTCATGTCATTTGGTCTTACCAATTCCCCAACAGCTTTCATGGACTTGATGAACTGTGTGTTCAAGCAGTACTTGGACATGTTTGTCATAATCTTCATAGATGATATCCTGGTCTATTCCCGTAATGAGCATGATCATATAGACTATCTCAGAACAGTACTTCAGATTCTGAGAGATCATCATCTATTCGCCAAATTTAGTAAGTTTGAATTTTGGCTAAGGTCAGTAGCATTTCTTGGTCATATCATTTCCAATGATGGCATTAGAGTTGATCCTCAAAAGATCAAAACAGTAAGAAACTGGCCAAGAACTATCTCTCAATCTGATATTAGGAGTTTCTTGGGTTTGGATGGCTATTATAGATGGTTTGTTGAAGTATTTTCATCTATTGCATCCCTTATGTCTAGATTGACTTAGAAGAAAGTCAAGTTTCAGTGGTTAGACCCTTGTGAGAAGAGTTTTCAGGAGTTGAAGACTCGACTTACCTCAACCCTAGCCTTAGCTCTTCCAAATGGTTTAGATAGGTTCATGGCGTATTGTGATGCATCCACAGTAAGTGTGGGTTGTGTCCTCATTCAAAATGGTAAGGTCACAGCCTAAGCCCCCAAACAGCTTAAATCCCATAAGAGAAATTATCCTACTCATGATCTTGAGTTAGCAGTCGCAGTCTTTGCCTTGAAAATTTAGAGACATTATCTCTACGGAGTTTATGTAGATGTATTCACAGATCACAAGAGTCTTCAGTATGTCTTTTCTCAAAAAGATCTCAATCTTCATCAGAAAAGGTGGTTAGAGCTCTTGAAAGACTATGACATGAGTGTCCTTTATCATCCGGGCAAGGACAACATAGTGGCCGACACTCTTAGTAGGCTATCTATGGGTAGTGTTTCTCATGTGAAGGACAGTAAGAAGAAAATTACTCAAGAATTCCATCAGCTTTCCATACTAGGTGTTTGCTTATTCTATTCTTCATAGGGTGGTGTATGTGTTCAGAGTAGTTCAGAATCATCAGTAGTATCCGAGGTGAAAGAAAACCAAGATAGAGATCCTAATCTTGTCAAGTTAAAAGAGTTTGTTCAAGATCATAAATTAGAGGTTTTCTCCCAAGGAGATAGTGTTTTGCGTTGTCAGGGTCATCTCTGTGTTTCAGGTATAAATGACTTAAAGCAGCGAATTCTTGTAGAAGTGCATGGCGCACACTATTCTATTCATCCAGGGGCCACAAAGATGTACCATGACTTGCGGGAAATCTATTGGTGGAGTGGGATGAAGAGATACATTGTAGAGTTTATGGCTAAGTGCTCTACATGTCAGTAAGTTAAGATAGAGAATCAGAAGCCTAGTGGGTCTATGTAGGATTTTAGTATTCCTACTTGGAAGTGGAAAGTTATGAACATGGACTTCATGATGGGTTTGCCTCAAACTCCTCATCAGGATGATTTAGTTGGGTCATTATAGACAAAATGACCAAATCAGCTCATTTTTTTGCAGTTCATAACTCTTATTCAGCCGAGGATTATGCCAAAATCTATATCAAGGAGTTGGTCAGATTTTATGGTGTTTTGTTGTCCATTATTTTAGATAGAGGTACTTATTTTTGGAAAGCATTCCAAAAGGGTCTCGGTACCCAAGTTCATCTCAGTACAACCTTACATCCTCAGGCAGATGGTCAAGCAGAAAGGACCATTCAAACTTTAGAAGATATGCTAAGGGCGTGTGCAATTGATTTCAAGGGAAGTTGGGATGACCACTTGCCTTTGATTGAGTTTGCATACAACAACAACTATCATTTCAGTATTCAGATAGTTCCATTCGAAGCTCTTTATGGTAGGAGATGTATATCTCCAATTGGTTGGTTCAAATTTAGTGAGGCCTCAGTCATAGGTCCTGACTTAGTATTCGACACCTTAGAAAAAGTCCAATTAATCAGAGAAAGACTCCGGGCAGCTCAGAGCCAACAGAAGTCTTATGCAGATGTTCGTAGAAAAGATCTCGAGTATATGAGAAACTTAGTTCATCGGAACATTCAGTTATGCATTCATGAATCAGTTATGCATGCATCTGATATGCATGTTCAGTATGTTATGTTCCGCTTGTCAGTCATGAGATCATGTTCCAGTTATTCATGTTTAGTTCATGTTCAGCTTATTGTTTCCCCTCTCAGTCAGTCTCATTCGAGGATGAATGTTCTCAATGGGGAGATATTGTAATATCCCAAAGATTTCTAGCAAATTTTATCCCAAGAATGCCTAGTATTACCATCTAAAGTGAATGATAATTATTCCATGAGGAATTTTCAAGATTTTCACTTTTTGTCATGTGGAAAATTCAATAAGCTTTCCATCAATATATGATTCGCTCAAATCCAATAACCGGGTAAGAAGTTATGACTATTTCAAATTCCCATTGTAAAACAGCGCCATATTAGTCAGTGGCGTGCCGCGCCACAATAGGAAATGGTATTTGGTAATTTACAGTAGGTGTCCACAATTATGGCGCGTCGTTCCAGCACTTAAATTCAAAATTATCCTTTTTCCAGTGTCTTAGCGTGATTTCCCCTGCGTCGTGCCAAAGTTTCAGGTCATGAAGGAAGGGGAAACGTGAAGGTTCTACATCGCAAAGGAAGGGGAAACATGATGGTTCCGCATCGCTCCATCCCTCAATTTCCTAATTTTCAAATTCCAGTGACATGGCGCGATAGCGCCGCGTCGCGCCAAGGATTAAAAGGGTCGATTTCCTACCCCTATTTAATCCCTTTAACACGTGATCAACCACTTTTCACCCAAAATACTCTCTTTTCTCTCAAGTTTCTCTAAAGAACAAGCTAGGATTTTCATAGAAGATTCAAATTCAAGAAGGTTTCACCATCAATCTTCACAAAATCAAGAACTAAGGTATGCGTAGTGTTCATTCATGGACTCTTTTCGTCCATGAAACCCAAGAATCCTTTTCCTAAATTCAAGTTATGGATTTCTTTATCAATTTCATGTTAGGTTAGTTTTTTTTTATGTTGAGAATGATAAATTTAATTCAAATCCATGTTAGGTGATCAATTTTATGTGGAATTGATTTGTATAGATGTATATTCATGTGAACCTATGAATAAACCCTAGGATGATGAAATTAGAGATGAACCATGATGATTAATTATGTATAATGTTGTCTATATGTGCTATGCCTACCATGTGTTTGATTAAATGCCTAGATGAAGGAACAATGCCCAACTAGTATGATATCCTTAAATCCCCGTGTATGTACAAGTTATGGCTATCATATGTTTTGATAAAATGCTTCTACAAATGTATTATGGATTATGATGTTAGTTATATGTTCAAGTAAGCTATACTTGATCAGTTTTCTTCCATCGAGTTCTAGAGGTAATTGTACCCAAAACATTAGCTGCATACCTAGATCCATGTCATGTTTGCATGATACTCTCAGTCAAGCCATGATCCTTAGACTTCAAAAAGTCTTATGAATCAGGAAATCTCCATGATGTTATGAACTCAGTCAATTATCAGATGTCAGTAATATTCCGTCAGTTAATGGAATTCAATAACTCAATCCATGTTCAATTTAGTAAATAATGTTCAGTGTCTATTCAAATGAGAGTTGAAATTAGCACCGAGTGAACCCAAGGATGGGGCCACACACTATCATATGAGGGTGTGATCCTTAGCAGTCATCCTTGCATTCTAGAACTATATATCTAGCATAGGTTGAGACATCAACACTGTCGATGAGGGTAGATGAGGTGGATAAGAACTGTCAGATAAGGGACCCACCATTCCCGTACAGGGGACACTATCAGATGAGGGTCACCCACTACTTATCCTTACTAGTGGTGCGGTATTGACACCTTCCAATTGGGGTTACAGATTGGACCCTTTATCAACCATAATGGCATATTAGGGGCATGCTGATTAAATACTACCTCCCACAGTTTTAGTATTAGTCTCAGTAAAAGAACTCAGATAGTTCATCAAATTCAAGACTGTCAGATACAGTCACCCATGTTATCAATTACATTCAGATACAACTATTTATGCTATCATATATATCAGTTTTTAGTATGTCATGTCATCAGTATTCAGATTCAATAATCATAATATCATAGTGTCAGTTATACTTACATATTTATATATGCATTCTCGCATTCATGTTAGTCAGTCAGCTAGCATTATTCATACATGTGAACCCTTGTATTAGCCTACCTCACATGTATACTCATTACATTCCATTGTACTGACACATTTGTGCTATGGTGCTTTCATTTTATGTTACACCATAGGTTTAAAGAAACGAGTTCTAGATCAGCAGTAGATTTCAATCTCAGCAGTCAGAATAGAAGTGAATCCTCATCCTTCGAGGACATGATTATTTCTCTACTATTTTATTGATTATATGGAGTTAGTTGGGGACATGTATTATCAACTCCTTATTCAAATTATTTATACAGTAGAGGCTTTCAAACTAGATGGAGACTATTATGTTTTAAACCTCAATGTTTACAATTTTATTTTGGGTATTGTATTATCCCACAGATGTTATCTCATCCATGTTATTTTGGCTTTTTTGTTGTCTTATTTTAAGCTATTGAGTCTAAGGTCTTGGATTCTTTTGATTCTATTTGCTTATCTTTTAGGTCATGCCTCTGAGAAGATTTGTAGTTCATGGAAACCCATCTGTCCCACCTGAGGATCATATGGACGAAGCTCATCCAAATCCTGGAGTCCAAACTAAGGCAAAGGACGCTGCATCTGGCTATCTTCGTGGGGTTCCACCTGTCATTACTGATCATACTTAGTCACCTCAAGTAGAGGCTACTAATGCTGAGTTCCATCACTCTATTAACTTGTTGACCCAGTGGGTAGAGTTGCAGTTGGATCATGGTATTTTTGTTACTCTATCATTTGAGGCCACAAGGGTTGGATCATTCATAAGGTTGAATCCTCTTATGTTTATGGGTTCAAATGTTGAGGAGGATCCTCAAGACTTTATTGATGAAATAGAGAATATTTTTCGTATTATACATGCTACTTATGTGGAAGGTGTGGAGTTTGCCACCTATCAGTTGAAAGATATGGCATCCCAATAGTATGAAGAGTGGGAATAGTGTAGGGGTAATGGTGTTGACTCTTCATTATAGGGTGACTTTTCTAGTGCCTTCTTAAACCGCTTCTTTCCTCAGGAGTTGAGGAAAGAAAAACAAAGGAGTTTATGAATCTAAGGTAAGATAGGATGTTTGTCAATGAGTATGCCTTGAAATTTCACAAATTGTCTAGGTATTCTTCTGAGATGGTGTCCGATAAAGGGATAGGATGAGAAAGTTTGCTTTTGGGTTATCGCGAAAGTTAATACTTGAAAGTAAGGTTGCCTTGCTGATCAAGGATGTAGATATTTCTAGATTGGTTATCTCTATACAAAAAGTGGTGGAGGAGAAAAGAAAGTAGTTTGAGTTCAGTGAGAGGTAGGGGAAGAATTTTAGGTCTTCTGAGCAGAGTGGTAGAGATAGGGGTAAGTAACCAATGAAAACTTAAGAGAGCTCTGGTTCTTTCTCTATAACTAGTGCTTCTTACTCGAAGTCTTTGGATGATTATCGATCCCATTATGGTGGTGGGTCCCAAGCATAGGGTGTCCAATCTCAGTCATGTGAGGCTCAGTCGGCTCCATCCCACCTTTCTTGTTGATTTTATGGGCGGTCGTGCCATGGGTTTTGTGAAAAAATAAAGAAAAAGTGTTTTTATTATAATCAGATTGGTCACATACAGCTTAACTGTTATACTAGGATGGCCTCTGGGGCTAGTAAGTCTCCTATGACTTCTTCATCTATTTCTGGACCAAAGGGTGCTGCATTTGTATCTGTATTGACTTTCGATACCGGCACTGGCCAAAATTGCTCATATGCACTTGCTTTTTGCCAGGACTCTAAGGTATCTCCTAATATAGTAACTGGTATGTTTAAAATTTTCTCCCCTGATATGCATTATTTACTTGATCTGGGGTCCACTTTTTCTTATGTGACCCTATTTGTGGTTGTATATTCGACTTTGATCCTGAATTTATTTATGATTCTTTATTTGTGTCTACCCTAGTTGGTGACTTTGTTATTGCTAAAAGAGTCTATAGGGTGTGTGTGATATCTGTTAGTGATAAATAACTCTTGTGGATTTGATAGACTTAGATATGGTTGACTTTGATTTCATCTTAGAGATGGATTGGTTGCACTAATTTTATGCTTCCTTAGATTGTCAGATCGTAAGGTAATGTTTAAATTCTCTAATGAGCCAGTCATTATTTGGGAAGGGGGTTGTTTAGTGCCTAAGGAGAGGTTCATCTCATATCTTAGGGCCTAAATATTGATCCCCTAAGGGTGTTTGTATCCTTTGGTTTGGGTTAAAGATACTAACTCTAAAGGTCTTTCTCTGGAATCCGTCCCTGTGGTTAATAAATTTCCCTAGGATTTTCCTGATGATCTTCCTAGTGTTTCTCCTGATAAGGATATTGATTTTAGGATTGAGATTGTTTCAGACACTCATTCTATTTCTATTCCCCGGTATAAAATGGCTCTGACCGAGTTGAAGGAGCTTAAGGAGAAATTTAAGGATCTCTTAGATAAAGGTTTTATCCATTCTAGTATGTCTCCTTGGGGTGATCCTGTGTTGTTTGTACACAAGAAGGATGATTTCTTTTGGTGTGCATCGACTATCATCAATTGAATAAGGTAACCATAAAGAATAAGTATTGTCTTCCTGGGATCGACAACTCTTTTGGTCAGCTTCAAGGTGTGAAGTATTTCTCTAAGATTGATCTTAGGTCGGGTTATCATCAACTTAAGATTAGGGAAGTGTATATCCCAAAGAATGCCTTCAGGACCCGGTATGGTCACTATGAGTTCCTAGTTATGTCCTTTGGTTTGACAAATGCTCTGATGGAATTTATGGATTTAAAGAATAGGGGTTTTCATAAGTTTCTAGACTTGTTCATCATTGTCTTCATTGATGATATCTTATTCTACTCAAAGAGTGAGGCGGTTCATGTTGATCAACTTTATGTGGTGTTACAGACCTTGAAAGATCAGTGTTTGTATGCCAAATTCTCTAAGTGTGAGTTTTTGTTGAAGGATGTGACATTTCTTGGTCATGTTATCTCTAGTGAGGGGATTATGGTAGATCCTTAAAAGGTTGTGGTAGTTAAAAAATGTCCTAGACCTACGAATCCAATCAATATTCGAAGCTTCTTGGGTTTAGCTAGTTATTATAGGAGATTTATGGAAAGTTTTTTTACTATAGCTTCCTCATTGGCCAAGTTGACCCAGAAGAAGGTCAAGTTCTTGTGGTCGGGTGGTGTCTTCTGCTTCTAGCCAATTGAAAATTCATGAGAAGAACTACCCTACTCATGACTTGGATTTGTTAGCTGTGGTATTTGTGCTAAAGATTTGGCATTACTATCTTTATGGGGTTCATGTTGATATCTTCTATGATCATAAGAGCCTACAGTATGTGTTTACTCAGAAAGAGTTAAATCTCAGGTAGAGGAGATGGCTTGAATTACTGAAGGACTATGATAGAAGTCTTCACTTCCATCCAGGTAAAGCTAATGTGGATGATCTTAACGGGTTATACATGGGGAGTTTGGATCATGTAGATGAGGAAAAGAGAGAGTTGGTGAATGTCATTTGTCTAGTCTGGAAGTTCATCTCACAGACTCTGAAAATGGTGATGTATTTGTGCATCAGGTATCACAGTCATCTTTTGTGATGGAGATAAAGGAAAATCAAGTATTGGATCCTAGCTTGATGAAAATCAAGAGTAATATGGGTCTAAAAAGGTTGTTGACTTTATGATTGGTGGTGATGGTATCTTGAGGTACCAAAGTAGGTTATGTGTTCCCGACATCAATGTATTGAGGGAAAGAATTTTGGCCGAAGTGCATGAATCTCGTTATTTATTTATCCTAGTTCTACAACTATGTATTAGGATCTTAAGGAGTTCTTTTGGTGGAACAAGTTTATGCGAGATGTGGCTAGCTATGCGGTAAGGTGTTTAGTGTGTCAACAAGTGAAAGTTGAGCACATGAGACCTAGTGGTTAGTACCAAGAGATTGAGCTTCCCGAATGGAAGTGGGGAGTGATTAACATGGATTTTATTACTGGAATTCCTTGCTCTCAGAATCAATGTGATTCGATTTGGGTTATTATGGATAGGATGACTAAGTCCTCCCACTTCTTGACAATGAGGACTAGTTATTCGGCGGAGGATTATACTAAGTTGTATCTTGCAAAAATTTTAAAATTTTATAGTGCTTTGGTTTCTATCATTTCAGATCGTGGCACTCTATTCTATCTCACTTTTAAAAGTCATTTAAAAAAGGTTTGGGAACTAAGCTGTGCCTTAGTACCACTTTCCACCCGCAGTCAGATGGACCAGTGGAGAGGACCATACAAACATTAGAAGATATGCTTCGTACTTGCATAATTGACTATGGAGGTAATTGGTTCAACCATTTACCTTTGATTGAGTTTGCTTATAATAATAGTTATCACTCTAGCATTGATATGGCTCCTTTTAAAGCCTTGTATGGTAGGAGGTGTCATTATCCTATTGGGTGGTATGAAGTAGGTGAGGGTAAGTTGTTTGCCCCTGATTTGATTCACTAAGACTTGGAGAAGGTGAAGGTGATTCGTGATAGATTGAAAGCTACTCAAAGTCGCCAAAAGTACTATGTGGATGTGAGGCATAGGGATTTAGAGTTCAATGTTGGTGATTGGGTATTCTTGAGAGTGTCTACCATGAAGGGAGTAATGGAATTTGGTAAGAAGGGGAAGTTAGGTCCTCGGTATATTGGTCCCTACTTGATTTTGAAGAGGGATTGCAATGTTGCTTATGAATTAGAGTTTCCTTTTAGTTTGAGCTCCATTCATCTGGTTTTCCATGTCTCTATGTTGAGAAAATATGTGGGTGATCATTATTTGGTTGTTTCTTTAGAAAGGTTGGGTATCTCAGATTTCTTATCTTATAAGTAGTTCCAGTTAATATCCTGGATTGGAAGGTTCGCCGGTGGCGAACCAAGGATTTAGATTCGGTTAAGGTTCTTTGGAAGAACCACAAGGTTGAAAAGGTTACTTGGGAAGTGGAAGAGGACATGAAATCGAAGTATCCGCTCTTATTTTCTGCTCATGGATTCACGCGGAAGGTATGTGTCCTTCATCATACTTTTGTTTTCATACTTTTTTAAAGGAAAGATTGATTTCCTTGCATCTTTGTTTTCTAACTTAGCTAAAGGTTAGAATAGATCCTTGCATTTTTGTTTTCTATCTTAGTTAAAAGTTAGAGTCAATGTGTGTTAATTTAATGACTCATGCTTGTTCTTACCTTACCCTTCATTCGAGGATGAATGATCCAAGTGGGGGAGAATGAAACACCTTAGATTTTGAACCGTAGAAAATTTTCCTGAGTTTGAGTCTTTGGACAAGGTACGGTTAGAGCATACTAGTCATATTCTTGGGTACAGTTAGGGTCTTCCAAGTCGTATATCAATTCGTGAGTTTGAGGTTGGTTTATGTCCATGGTACAACTAATCTTCTTACTAGTCGTACGATAAGGTACAAGTCATATGTGGTTAGGTTGTATCATGCCCGACACTAGATCTAGTGTATTCTCACTGGGATACGAGTTATGGGGTACCACTCATATATTATATACAAGTTGGTCATATGGGGTCGTATGTTGACCAGTATAAGGATCCATGGTGAGGCTTAGGGTACGAGATAGGGTACTATTCATACCCTAAGGTACGATTTGGGTAGGATGGGTCGTAACCTCCTGCAGGTAAGTTTTTAGTTTTTAAGCTTGGGTATTCTAGACATTTCCCACCCTTAAGTCCCCACGTCATATATCATGTTGTGGCCTCTCATGACACTTATTGGAAGATCAAAACACAAAAAAAACACTCTCTAACTCATTCTTGAAGATTAGAGGCTAGGGTTTCTACAAATGTTCATCCAGAGGCTAAAAGGGTTAAGTTCTTTCCATGAATCATCTTGTAAAAGGAATATGACTCTTCCCTCATTGTTAGTTCATAAATTTTATGTGTTTTAAAGCTTTCTTATGATTTATAAATGGTGCTTATGAAAATCAATGTTGAGGGTTTTGATGCATATTATTGAGTATTGTTTACACTTGATTTAAATTATGTTTCTACATGATTTTGGTAATGGTTTGCACATGTGAGTGCTTGGTAATTGTGATTTAACACTTGGGTCATGATGAACCCTAATATTGATGGTTTTCACTTTGGTTTTGGTCATGGTAAATGCATGCCCTCAAAGTGTTTGTGAAAATGCCTAAGAGAATAAAATAGTCACATGACAATGGTGTTTTGAAATAAGGCTTGGCCTAATGAATATGAATGGTTTGTAAAGGCCTTGATTTCCATGTAATGAAATAAATGGTAACCTTGGTGGTTTAAGTTGCTAAATGGGTTTGAGTCCCTAAACATTAACTTGAATTATGTCTTTGTTGGACAATGGATTCGAGTCCCTAAATTTTGAATTGAACAAGTGTCTTTGCTAGACGATGGGTTTGATTCCCAAAGTCAATTGAATGAATAATTGGTTGATAAAGATAATAGCATGTAGTATAATTGTAAGTACTGTTGGTATGACGATACCAATGAAATACATTTGATGAGTAATTTACTTAATGATTATGTATGTGGAAATAGTGGTTTTAAATTGGGCTTAATGGAAGGATGTGTAGCTAAACTGTGAAAGTAGAGTTTGAAAGACTAACATTGGATACCGCGCTAGCCGGTGCGGGTGTATTATGGCCAAGTGGTTAGAGTCCCCTGAATAAATATATAAATGGGAGGTTCGAGTCCCCCCAACTACATGTATTGGTGCTTTAGTCACCTTGATTATATTGAGTGGTTCGAGTCCCCCAAAATGGCATATACGGTTATGAATTTTCTCTGATTCATACATCTACACACACCGGGCCCTTTCAGCTAGGGGAGAGTTGGGACCATATAGCCCGTGGGTGCCTTGTTCTAGGACGGTCATTCTACACAACCCAAGTTAATGTTTCCAAAGTTCATGCTAATCTTATTCCCTATCCTGGCATGATACATATATATATATTGCATCAGTTATATGCATTGGTTGATTAGTTTTGAACTGTTGGCACTATTTTATCCTTATCCTTGAGTTACAAGCTACCTCTCCAACCGCTAACCATCTTCGACATTGTATCCTCATGCGATGCAGGTGTTGGTCAAACTACATCTCCAGCTCAGTAGATTTGGACTTTAGGTACAACTAGTGTTGAATTGAAGTTGATACAAGTCAAAAGGATGCCTTACTTTCGATGACATCATTCATACTCACTACGTGAAGAATCAAGCTTTAGTCGCATGAAGGGCACGGGATTATACTTGAAAGGGTCATCTTGAGAATGCTATTAAACAAACTTGAGTGTGGAAGATTGCTTGGAACCTTGAAAACTTGAAGACTCTCGGGTTTGGGACACACTTGGTGGTTCATGGTTTTGGTTCCCTTTAAAAAGGCATTTTGGTCACTTAGCCTTGAGGGTATTTTGGTCATTTAGACAAGTCAAAATGACACCCAATGGCCACCCCACCTCATTAAGGGCGTTGGAGTAATTTTGTCTTTCTTTTGTAATATACTATATATAGTCTCTTTTAGGTCTTTTCTCATTAGTTTATGAATGATGAATGTATGAAACATTGCAAATTCTCTCTCTTGAGAGTAGAACACCTTAGTATAGTTCTTAGATAGGGCATGGAAAATCCATCTTAGTATAGGTCTTGGAAAATCCATCTTAGTATAGGGCCTTGAAAAGCTAATATTGACCTTTGCTTGGAAACGATGTATCTTGAGGTGAGTTGATTTCCTTGGAGGTCACCGTAAGAGTTTGGTTTTGATTATTACATTCATTAGGGGTTAGTATTAAAATACACTTGGTTCTTAATCTTGTATTAATCTTGGTCTCACTATCTATCCTTTACTTTCTTGTAATCTTATTGTGTTGTTCTTGTTGCCTACTCTCGGCCTTGTGGTGTTCTTGTAGCCAAAGTTATTGTTCTTCTTGTTCTTCATTTTATGTGTTGTTAATATAGTTTGGTTGGCTGTAAAATATGTGTTAAACACCTTGTTATCATATCTTTCTTGTTCTTATTGTGAATCTGAGATTTGGTCACCAAAGAGGTCCTCGGGTTCTTGAACTTGTGGGCTGATTTGGTGTGTGTTTGGTGTTTCCAATTTTGTATTGTATCATTTGGTATCATAGCATGACTTTCTTTTGTTCCGAAAAGATCAATCTTGGTCTAGCTTGCTTGAAAATACAAAAACAAACATATTTGGTGTTCATGTTGTTCTTGGCCGAGAAAGTTATTGTTCTTGTTGTTGTCTTGGCTGAGACTTGTTTGTAAGTCTAGATATAAGTGTCTTTTTTTTGTTGTTTCAAGTGTTATTTTTTCTATTCACTAACACTTCGAGTCTAGATCTAGATTTGAGCTTGAAAAGTTAAAGTTGTTGTGAACAAAAAAGGTAGCCGTGAGTTGGTGTTGTTGTCTTGACCGTGTGGTGACATTCTTGTGGACTTGGTTTGGACATTTTTGTTGATGTTGTTCTTGTTGTAGTTGTTGTGTTCTTGATGTTCTTCACATCCTTCATACCTTGTTAATCATAAAGTGAAAGTTTGATCCAAAAGAGTGGAGAAAAAAGGTATGAGAACTTATTAAGTCTTGAAAGACCTTTCATCCACCAAGGACTTGTCAATCACATCTCAACCACTTTCCATGAGACAAGGGTCCATGTTTTAAGGAAAGGTACTACAAAAGTCAAGTCTTGAAATTTGAAAACTTGAAAAAGGCTCCAAGACTTATTCCTCCCTCCTGAAAAAGGCTTTAAGACTTGGACTTTGGAAAATAAAATTGTAGAAACCGCAACCAATATGTGGATACCACATCATCATTTTACTGTTCGTGCAATATTATTAAGCTCAAAGTTTATATTCTTAGTTTCATTAGTTTCATGTCTTGATTCTAGAATTAATTAACAACTAGTATCACCTACTTAGTTGTAGATTAATTATTGAATCCGTTTTTTCGTGTCTTTGTTATTTGTGTGCTTTTCTCGTTTTTAACGCGTAGTAACTTCATTGTTTTGAGTTCATAAATAAATTTTGTTTTGTGTCTTGAGTCAATTAAACAAGAATCTATTCCGGCTGCCAAGTAAAATTTACATTCTATTGACTACCGGAGTATAAGCAACTTTCAATAGTTGCCGCTCCAATTATGAGAATCACAAAGGTGAGTGTATACGAGTGTTGGTGAGGAGATTTCACTACTAATCTTGTTTGTTCATTGGTGTAGGTACAAAGGTGATATAAGGGGAACATGTCTTCGATAATCGAGGATTATTGTGACTACAACATGGGAGACTATGATTGTAGTGAGGGATTTTATGACTACGAAGTTGAGGGAGATTGCAGAGGGTATAAAAATAGCCATGAACAAAACTTGGGCAAATTTGAGGGACACGGTTTTAGGAGAGAAAATGAGTGAAATGAAGTACCTAGTGCTTATGGTGAATTTGGAGATGATATAGGACCTCGTGATGGTTCTTATGATGATGTTGGGACATATGAGGAGTCTTACACTTCCCACTCCGAACCTAGATTTAGTGTTAGGTATAACCCTTTCATTCGCAAAGCTTATGAGAGCTATGATGAGAGTACATGTAAGGAGTGTGAAAATTCATTTTCTTCATCTTGTAGTATTTCTTATCAAGATCGACATGGTGTGAATGGTTATCCTAGCTATAGTGGAGGTTTTCTCATGAGAAGAAGAGGATATGCATCTCCAAAACCGATGGGTAATCATGTTCCATACAATATTGATCCGAGAAGGAGTGTACACTTTGTTTGATCATCAAACTCATATTTTCCATGGTTTAATTCATTATAATGCATTTGGGCATTTGATTCCCTGAGGTTCATTTGTTGAATTTTGCCAAGTTCTAAACACCCGATCGGATCTGTCAAGAACGAGCTGATGACTGTAAGGGAAGCAACTAACTGCAGTCCCTGAGACCTCTGTGGAGTCACTTTCTTATGATCAACCTCACCTTTAGGACCGAGTTCAGGACTGTGGGATACCGGGCTGCCTCGTTGTGTTAAATGATAGGTATTGTAGAAACTATATCCTTTCATCCATGGTTGACTACTTGGGGTTGATTCAAGGGCCTTTACTTGTTCCATACTTCTTGGACGAGTTTAAGGTTACCGAGAGGGTAAGGGTTGTATTCTCCTAATTTAATTACAATGAGGAGGTATGGTACAATGTTTGTCCCTTAACCTACAGTCATGTGAGCTTGAGTGCCGATTATTTTACAAAACATAAAGTTCCAAATATGCAAAATTGAACTAATGTTGTAAGAGGCTGATGGGGAAATCGTCCTGTGATGTACATTCTACCCAGACCACAAAGAGAAGTTCTCACCTATTCCAATCTGAATGATGATGAGAGATAAAATATTGAGAGGAGTAAGAGTGTGCAAGGTGGTAATACGAGAGTGGAAAAAGAAGAGGTTGTGTGGAGCGAAGTGAGGGGATTGCCACCAAACCGAGCTAACATTGTTTTTCCTTCTATTTATAAGGACATTTGTGTAGGTATCAATATGGAAAACGAAGGAGAGACATGATGATTTGCTGCCAAGCTTATAGAGGACCTTCACAACACAACAAAGGAGAGTCTACTCAAGAACTTCAAGGTAAAATAGCTAACTCTTACACTTTGGTGCGTGTGAATGATAATTGTGTGGCTAGTAGACCATTGAGTATGAGTTGTAGCTTACTTACTTGTGAGTCTAATAATTCTTTGCCTTTTTTTGATGATGTACATATTGTGAGCGTGGATACACTATCAGATCATATTGATGACAAAATTGACTTTTCTTGTAAAAGGAACCAAATCAGCTGATCCATGGCCATGGCCGCCTCACCCCATTAATGGCATTGGAGTCATTATGTCTTTCTTTGTAATATACTATATATAGTATCTTTTAGGTTTTTTCTCATTAGCCTATTATTGATGAATGTATGAAACTGTAATGCCCCAAAATCTGATCTTGAGACATCACACGGTCCTCAAGACTACGAGTAGCCTTAAGCTAACCCTGTCTGCCTTCTAATAGATATAAATTTCATAATCAAGGTAATATAGATATGAAAAGTCATACTGAATACGAAAACTGTCTGAAATTACTAAGCATAATCTAAAAGAAATGTTTGAAAAATCATATATTGTAAGTCTGAATCCAATCTAGCAGTCTGACAAGCCTCTACTACTAATACTAGAGAGTCACTGGGACAGACCCCCAGCTAACTCAAACTGTCTGAAAAGAATACTGAATCATATAAAACTACTAAGCTGTATGATCTGAATGAATAAGTCCCCAAACTATGAGGACATACCAACTATGGGATGTAGATAAAGATTCTTGAACTACTCACACTACTGATACTGAGCACCTGAACCGATATTATGAGACAATGTAGCACATAGACGTATATGTGGATCAATACTTTGAGGATGTACTGAGTATATGGGGGTGAAATGAATAAGTAAAACATTATCTCATCATCATAATTTATAAAACAGTACATGATAAATGTAAATAACTCACATAAGTTGGAATACCTGAAATACTAAAATAATAAGAAGAAAATCATACTTTATAAATCTAGTGAATTATAACATTTAGGTCTAAAAGTTGTGCTTGTATTCTTTCTTTAAATCATACTGTCTAAGTGTAGAAAGGACTCACTCTTAATCAGAAAGCTAAAGTCTGTTGCTAATATCTTTCTGTAAAGCATAATCTGAGTAAACTTTGTGAGCCTTCATACTTAGTTTTCTAGAAGCTTTGTGTTATTATTTTCCGAGAAACTATTCTGAAAATCCTTACCAATAAGCTATAAGGAAAACACTTTATCTTAAGGGAAAAATACCTTAAAACTATTCTTAAAGCTTTTACTGTTAGGGAGGTTCTCTTAACCGACATAAACCATCCGAGCTACATGGAGTCCAACGTCTCATCCTCCTAAGGAAGAAACCTCGCGTTGGGGAGAGGTGTGATACTCTATCTAAGGAGTATAACCTCATCTTAAGTAATCACTATCTCAGCTCACTATGGGAACTTTAATCTCAATTCTACGGTGTCACATAGTTTTGGGGTATGAGACCTTAGAATCATACCCAACTCGGTGGCACGTAATTTTCTATGCTCATCTTGTTGGAAATCCACATTAAAACTAACATAAGGGTTTATTATGAAACCAGTTATGCACATATTCAAATCAATCTATAAATAAAGCTATTTTGCTTTCTGTAATCTATAATATATCTATAAAGTAGATTTCAAAACTTATCTGAGGTTCAAAAGATCAAAAATTTATTGTAAATCTGAAATAATCAGCTCATAGGATGCTTAAAGCATCATCTTTCTTGAAATATTAACATATAAACTTGGGGTTTAATAACCCATGCATCAAACTCATGTAAAAACATCTTAGTAATCAAGATTGTTAATGAAATCAATGATATTTAAACTCAAAATCTGGAAATTACTGCCATAAGCATGAAAACATGAAAATAGACATGCTATTTATCTTCAAATTCTCTCAAAAACTCATAATCTTACAAATAGCAATAATGGGTATGAACCCTAAGTCAAATCTCATGTATAATCATTCAAAATCATATAAATTTTAAATAAAAGCTTGGTTCTAGGCACAAGGATGTAAAAAGATCCTTGTTCATAAACCCCACATACCTTGATTGATGATTAGATGAAGAAACTTGAATTATTGATTTCTATTTGAGTTCTTGATTATCTTGTCTTGAAAATCCTAAATTTAGAGCTTTCTTGGAGAAACTATGGAGGATTTTAATTTCTTGGAGAAGAATCTCTTGAGTTCTAGGGTTTTGTTTTGAGAGAAAATTGATGAAATAAGCATAAAGTGCTTTGGAATATGCTTAATGTTATGTTTTAAACTAATTGGGGCCTTGGGGATTGACCAAAATGCCCCTATTAAACTTTAAAATGAAACTGGAAAAGAAAGAAAAAATCTCAATTTAATAGGCCACCGCGATGCGCTACTATCGTGGGGGATCACTGGAAAAGGACGAGTGGGAACTGGGCGTTCACCGCGATGCACCATAATCGTGGTGCCCCTCTGGATTGCCATTTTGGCCAGTGGCGGGATGCGCCAGTATCGCGTTAGGCTACTGGATTTCGACAATTGGGAATTTGAACCTATCCGCGATGCACCAATATCACAGAGATCCACTGGAATTGACAGTTATGAAATTTTCCTTCACCGCGACACGGTGTTTGCTTAGGTGGGACACTGTCAATTTAAAAATGCTCTAACTCCTCAACCGAGTATCAGATTTGGGAGAATTTAGTATTGATGTAAAGCTTATTCAATTTCCCATACAATAGGAGGTATAAATCTAGAAAATTATACAAAAAATAAATATTCTTCATTTTGGAAGCTATTCCTTAACATTCTAGGAACGAATTTAAGCTAGGAAAACTACGAGGTGTTACAATATCCCTCCCTTGGAAACATTCATCCTTGAATATAGCTAGATAAGCCGAAAATATTGAGGAATCTGAGGCTATAAGCTATCATGCACAACTGAAATAAACTGAATAACTGAATCTCAACGTAATGAGCTACTGAACTGATTTGCTAGAGCATGAATTCACACGAAATTAGCTACATATCTGAATCTGAGACTGGAAAAGAACTAAATGAAGGAAAAACTATTACCTTCAGTTGAATTTGGGTTCATGGAGAAGAGATGAGGATACTTGGTATGCATGTCTGCTTCTGCTTCCTAAGTTGTACCCTCAACGGACTGATTTCGTCACAGAAATTTGACCTAGGGAACTTCTTTGTTCCTCAGTCTACGGATCTGATGATCAAGAATATCTACTGGGACTTCTTCATAAGAAAGACTATTCTGAATATCTGTGCTTTCTAGAGGAACTGTAACAGCTGAATCGTCCATGCACTTCTTCAACAAGGACACATGGAATACTGGATGAACTTAGGATAAGTCTGTGGGTAGCTCAAGCTCATACGCTACCTTCCTAACACGACTCAAAATATGGAAGGTACCAACATAATAGGGACTAAGCTTCCCCTTGTTGACAAATCTCTTCACTATTTTCATGGATGAAACTTTTAAATACACAAGATCATCAACCTCGAACTCAAGATCTTTTCTTCTTACGTCTGCATAAGACTTCTGAAGACTCTAGGCTACTTTCAATCTTTCTCTAATCAATTGAACTTTCTCCATGGCCTCCAATACTATATCTGGCCTAATCAAAGTGGCCTCACCCACTTCGAACCAACCCACTGGAGATCTATATCTTCGCCCATAAAGAGCCTCAAAAAGAGCTATCTGAGTACTAGCATGGTAACTGTTATTATAAGAAAACTCAATCAATGGTAAATACTCATCCCAACTACCTTTGAAATCAAGAATTCATGCCCTCAACATATCCTATAGAGTATGAATGGTTCTCTCTGCCTGACCATCTATCTGCGGATAAAAAGCTGAACTAAGATGAACTTAGGTACCAAGACCCTTCTGAAAGGCTTTCCAAAACTGAGAGGTAAACTGAGTACCCCTATATGAGATGATGCACAAAAGAACTCTATACAATTTGACTAACTCTCTAATATACAACTTAACATAATCTTCAGTTGTGTAAGATGTGTGAATCGAAAAGAAATGCACTGACTTAGTCAGTCTATCTACACTAACCCAAATTGAATCATGCTGACGATGCAAATTGGTTAAACCAGTCACAAAATCCATATTCACCTCTTCCCACTTCCAAGTGGGGACCCAAACTCTTGTAACGTACCACCAGGTCTTTGATGCTCTACCTTAACCTGTTGATAAGTTGTATATTAGCTATGAACTATGCTATATCTCTTTTCACATCACTCCACCAATAGATTCCCTATAAGTCGTAGTACATCTTAGTGGCTCCAGGATGGATAGAATAATGCGCACCATACGTTTCTGCGATAATCCACTACATCAAATCATCAACACAAGGCACACACAATCTACTCTGGTATCTCAACACACCATCTCTATCTTGGGAGAAAACCTCTACTTTTTGGTATTTAACTGACTTCTTCAGTTTGACTAAACTAGAATCCTTATCTTGCTTCTCTTTCACTTTCAAAACTAGGGAAGATTCAGAACTACTTTAAACCCAAACATTCCATTCAGCTGAGTTAACCAATATCACACCCAATCTAGATAACCGATGAACTTCCCAAACTTACTCCTTCTTATCTTTCTCCATGCGAGCAACATTACCCATAGATAATCTACTAAGGGCATCTGCCACTACATTGGCCTTGCCCGGATGATACAACATGCTCATATCATAGTCCTTCAATAATTCCAACCATTTTCTCTGACAAAGATTCAAATCCCTCTGAGTAAACACATATTGCAAGCTTTTGTGACCCGTGAACACATCAACATGCACCACATACAAATAATGTCTTCAGATTTTCAAAGCAGAAAAAACAGCAGCTAACTCAACATCATGGGTTTGGTAATTCTTTTTATGAGACTTAAGATGTCTAGAGGCATAGGCTATGAACTTACCTCTCTGCATCAAAATACAACCCAAACCAACTTTGGAGGCATCACAATAAAGCACAAAACCATCTGTACCATCAGGTAACACTAAAATAGGGGTTGAAGTGAGTCGAGTCTTCAACTCCTGAAAACTCTTCTCGCAAGAATCTGACCACTGAAACTTAACTTTCTTTTAGGTCAATCTAGACATAGGAGACGTTATAAATAAGAAACCCTCAACAAAACATCTGTAATAGCCAGATAAACCCAAGAAACTCCTAATGTCTGATTGAGAGATAGGTCTAGGCCAATTCCTTATGGCTTTTGTCTTTTGGGGATCAACTCTAATACCTCACTAGAAACAATATGACCAAAGAAAGATACTGAACTTAGCCAAAAATTTTACTTACTGAATTTGGTGAACAACTGGTGATCTCTAAGAGTTTGCAACACAATTCTAAGATGGTCTGCATGATCATCCTCACTACGAGAGTAGACAAGAATATCATCGATAAAGACTACGACAAACATATCTAGATATTGTTTGAAAAATCTGTTCATTAAGTCCATAAAGGATGCTGGGGCATTTGTTAGTCCTAAGGACGTGACTAGAAACTCAAAATGAGCATAACAGATTCTGAAAGCTGTCTTTAAAATATTATATTCCCTTACTTTAAGCTAATGATAGCCGGGTCTAAGGTCTATCTTTGAAAAATAACTGGCACCTTGGAGTTGATCAAATAGGTCATCAATTCTAGGAAGAGGATAGTTGTTTTTTATCGTGACTTTATTCAGCTGGCTATAGGCGATGCGCATACGTAAAGAACCATATTTCTTTAGCACAAATAGGATGGAAGTGCCCCATGGAGAAACACGGGGCCTTATGAAACATTTGTCTAAAAGATCTTTGAGTTGCTCTTTCAACTCCTTAAGATCTGCGGGATCCATATGATATGGAGAGATAGAAATAGGCTGAGTACCTGGGAGAAGGTCAATACCAAATTCTATTTGCCTATCAAGAGGGAACTCATTGAACACATTGACTGACTAAACTATCGGAGTCTCAGACTTAGTGTCTTTAACTCGAACAATATGATAGTACACCCTTTGGAAATCAACACACCCTTTGGAAATCAACTTTCTGGCTTTAAGATAAGATATAAAATGACTCTTGGGAGACACTAAGTTGCATTTCCACTCAAAGACTGGCTCATATGGAAACTGAAACTTTACCACTTAGGTGCGACAATCTATGGATACATAGCAGGAATAGAGCCAATTCATACCAAGAATAAGATCAAAGTTAACCATATCTAACTCTATAAAGTTTGCCAACATAATTTTCTAAAAAAATAGTGATAGGACACTTTCTATAGATCTGTTTGGAAACAACTGACTCACCTACTAGTTTAGAAACCAGTAAGGGCTCAGGGATATTTTTAGAACTTATCTCAAAATTTACTGCAACTAATAGGATCACATAAGATAAACTCGACCCAAGGTCTAACAATACATAAACATCAAGGTGAAAGACACGAAGTATACCAGTAACAACATCTGGTGAATCTTCCTAGTCCTAATGGAAAGGTAAAGCATAAAACTAATTTTGGTGTTGACCGCCATCGGTACTAGAAGATGATCCATGAGGAGGGACTGGGCGACCAAAAGGAGTTGGTGTACTTGTAGTCTGAGTGTGGGGACGATCATCTCTATTTCCCTGCTTAGCATACGGATACACTTTAATTCCATAACTCGACTTACCATAACAAAAAAAACCCTTTTATTCCGCCAAGCACTCACCGAGGTAATTCCTACCACACTTAGTACAAGGAGGATAACGAGGTCTTCTAGTTACACTATTTTGAGATCTGGACATAGAAGACTTACCCTACTGCTCATGCCTAGATCTGGTAGTGGGATCACTAGTTGAAGATGGTGCTACATAGATAAGCAATTCTAAAACTGCAAATAATTTCCTCCTTGAGACCTAGTTTGACCATACTCAAACTATCCCATTTTAGCCCTCTTATTATTTCTATATCTTTCCTTTAACTTCTTTGCCTTAATCTGTTGAGCATAAATCATCAATCTAGTAAGATCCATGTCTCCAATAATCATGGAAGTCCTACATTTCTTGACTACCAAGCTAGCCACTCCATTAACAAACTTACTCATACTAGCCCTAGGATCAGTCATCGTATTAGGGGCATACTTAGATAACTGATTAAACTAGTTAGATCAAGTCACAAAAACTTAACCATTTTTAAGCAACTAAGTCACCTAACAAACCACATTCAAAACAAAAAATCTCCTTCAAAGTCCCTACACTTAACCATTTTCAAGCAACTAAGTATCAAAACAAAACCACATTCAAAACACACAAAATCCCCTTCAAAGTCCCTAGACTTAACCATTTTCAAGCAACTACATCACCTACCAAACCACATTCAAAACAAAAAAAATTCCCTTCAAGTCCCTACACTTAACCATTTTCAAGCAACTAAGTCACATACCAAACCACATTCAAAACAAAAAAATCTCATTTAAAGTCCCTACACTTAACCTTTTTCAAGCAACTAAGTCACTTACCAAACCACATTCAAAACAAAAAAATCTCCTTTAAAGTCCCTACACTTAACCATTTTCAACCAACTAAGTATCAAAACAAAACTACATTCAAAACACAAAATCCCCTTCAAAGTCCCTAGACTTAACCATTTTCAAGAAACTAAGTATCAAAACAAAACCACATTCAAATCACAAAATCCCCTTCAAAGTACCTAGATTTAACCATTTTCAAGCAACTAAGTATCAAAACAAAACCACACTCAAACCACAAAATCCCCTTCAAAATCCCTAGACTTAACCATTTTCAAGCAACTAAAGTATCAAAACAAAACCACATTCAAACCACAAAATCTCCTTCAAAGTACCTAGACTTAACCATTTTCAAGCAACTACATCACCTACCAAACCACATTCAAAATAAAAAAATTCTCTTTCAAGTCCCTACACTTAACCATTTTCAAGCAACTATGTATCAAAACAAAACCACATTCAAACCACAAAATCCCCTTTAAAGTCCCTAGACTTAACCATTTTCAGCAAACTAAGTATCAAAATAAAATCACATTCACAAAACAAGCAACAACAATGCCTACAAGATCTCAACAACAATACTAGTGAATCGAACAAGGCCACACACGGCTTCACTAGACTTCAATATAAACAATAACAAGAACATAACAACAATGCTAGTGAATCGAACAAGGCCACACACGACTTTACTAGACTTCAATATGAACAGTAAAAAGAAGATCACAACAATAGTGAATTGATAAATTAACTTACCTTTGCTTGGCCTAAATTAAAGAGAAAGAGATAAATGATCATCGAATCAAGAACCTAAAAAAATCAAGACAAAATATTCCAACTTTGAGTGATTTAGTCAAACTCATATAAAAAATAACAAGCTAAAGTGCTAAACCATAAAAGTAAATCCATTCACTTTAAAGACAACAAGATAAACCCTCGTAAAAAACAAGCTAAACCATAAAATTCATTCAAAAATCAAAAACAACAAGCTAAACAAGCAAAACTAGTTCAAACAATTATGTGTATAGCTCAAAAATTTTGCAAATAACTAAACAAAATTCGAGCTTCAAACGAGCTTAAAAAAATTAGTTCAAACTAACCTAATCTTCAACATTATAAATTTCACAATTATATAAACTAGCACACCTATAAATCAAGCTCAAAAAGCACAAAAACCACAAAATACAATAAATTTCATTCCTGAGATAAGTTGTGGTAGTCGGAACAGTGGTCGGAGCACTCGCCGGAGCAGTGGTTAGGGTGATTTTAGCGTCATTTTTGCGTGTGTGTGTGTTTTGGTGTTTAGGTCAATATGAAATAGTTTATAACGTGCGGGTCAGGTCGGGACATGTGGTGGTGGGTTGGGTAGGATTTATAAAACTAATTTTTTTTATTATTATTTTGTTGAAAATCAACCACATGTGGTCGATTTTCTGGATATTTAATAAAAACCGACCATGTGTGGTTGGTTTTTAATAAAATTTCAAAAAATCGACAACACGTGGTCAGTTTTCAACAAAATAATAAAAAAAATTATTTTAATTACTACAATTAATAAATCAATAAATTAAAATTAATTTTAAACAAATTAATTTTTTAATTAATTCCATAATATTTATAACCATAACACCAGTTGTATATTTCCTCAATCGTAGAATAATATCAACGAATTAAGCAATTTACGATAAATTTTTTGTTAATTAGCTTTTAATTATGATATTTTATATATATATATATATATGTATGTGTATGTATGTATGTATGTATATATATATATATATATATATATTGTATCAATATGTAGATACGTGTATATTGTTGAAGTTGTAATAATGTAAGACAAGTAATCAATAATTTATTTGATTATCATATTCTATTTGTATATATATATATATACCTCTTAATAGAATATGATAATCAAATAAATTATTGATTACTTGTCTTACATTATTACAACTTCAACAATATACACGTATCTACATATTGATACTATAAATAGTATATCTATTTCCTCAATAGTATGATATCAATGTATTACTCAAAATATTTTGATATATAGATTCAGTTATCGAGCTTTTGATTACTGCATACGTCACTACACGAGATATACATATATATACATATATTCAATTGTCCATCAACTTTCAAATAAGGATTATAAACATCACATACATGATTTTAATATACTACCCCATACTAATAATATATAACGTATTTCACATATACTGATCAGATGAATTATCGGTTAGTTTTATTTTATGACATTAACATACCTTCACTATATAATTAATATTTATATATATATATATATACACACACACACACACATACATAGACACACTATCGACTATATCAAGTTCTAAATACGTACTATATATATCACATACGTACACAAGTATATTATTCAATAATATAATGCGACATATTTCATATACATAGTCAAATGAGTGATCAATTAATTGTATTTTAGAAAACCAACCACATGTGATCGTTTTTTGACAAAATAATAAAAAATATTATTTTAATTTGTACAATTACTAAATCAATCAATTAATAAATTAAAATTAATTGTAAATAAATTAATTTTTTAATAAATTCTATAGTATTTATAACAATAACACGAGTAGTATATTTCCTCTATCGTATAATAATATCAATGAATTTTACAATTTACGAAAAAAAATTGGTTAATTAGCTTTTAATTACGATATTATATATATATCTATACATACATACATACACACACACACACACACACACACACACACATATATATATATATATATAATATCGTAATTAACAGCTAATTAACCAAAAATTTGTCGTAAATTGTAAAATTTATTGATATATATATATATATATATATATATATATATATATATCGTTATACAATATGTTAATCAAATAAATTATTGATTGCTTGTCTTACGTTAATACAACTTCAACAAAATACGCGTATCTACATATTCACACTAAATAGTATATCTATTTCCTCAATAGTATGATATCAATGTATTATTCAAAATATTTTGACATATAGATTCGGTTATCGAGCTTTCAATTACTGCATACGTCACTACACAAGATATATATATATATATATATATATATATATATATATATATATATATACATATATTCAATTGTCTATCAACTTTCAAATAAGTATATAAACCTCACACACATATATAAACATCAAATAAGTATATAAACATCACACACAATTGTCGATTACTGCATATGTCACTACACGATATATATATATATATATATATATATATATATATATATATATATATATACACCTATACATACACACACATATACACACTATCGACTATATCAAGTTCTAAATACGTATTATATTTATCACGTACATACACAAGTATATTATCCAATAATATAATGCGACGTGTTTCATATACATACTCAGATGAGTGATCGATTAATTATATTTGATTAGCTTAATATACTAGGTTTTGACAAAATCGTTCATCAATCGATCACTACATGATATGTGTGCGTGTGTATGTATGTATGTATATATATATATATATATATATATATATATATATATATTCATTATACAAATTATGCATGTTTCACGTCATTTAACGTATAGACGAAGGAAAATATTATGTTTTGAAACATAAATAAATGATAAAGATTATGTTTAACGTAATTTATTGATTTTATTTGATATATTTTTAAGTGTAATTTTTTCAAAAATTTAAAGAGTGATTGATTATTATTATTATTATACTGATTATCGACTACGTGTAATCAATGTAATTTCAAAAAATTATTATACTGATTAAGAATAATTCATTTTTATGAAACTAATATATATATATATTTGATTACATATATATAGTTATTGATTACATATGAAGATTATGTTTAAAAGTTTTTTTTTGTAATTAAAAACCGACCACAAGTGGTCAGTTTTTTGAAAAGTATTTCTTTTATTTTTATAAATTAAAAACTGACCACAAGCGGTCGGTTTTTTGAAAAGTATATTTTTAAAAAATTTAAAACCGACCACTGGTGGTCAGCTTTTCTAAAAATAAATTAAAAATGAATTTTTAAAAACCAACCACTTGTGGTCGGTTTTTACAAATATTTTTTAACTTTTTTTTAAATGGCCACATGTGGTCGGTTTTATTATTATTTTTAAAATTTTGATTTGTAAAATAAATTATAATTAATATAAAAATTATTAAAATAATTATTTTGGTTTTTTAAAATATAAAAGCGACCACATGTGGTCGCTTTTTGAAAAAAAATTAAAAAAAACTGACCACGTGTGGTCGGTTTTTTCCTACCATATTTTGTGGTCGGTTTTTTATTTTTTCTAGTAGTGAGTAGCATATCGAGAGAAAGGTTGCAAGAAATATTCTGAACTAAGTTCTCACCTTCTTATGGATGAACAAAATAATGTTTTGTTAATAAAAAATCACGAGCTCGACCTACTGGATCTACACCATTTCCTGAAGTGAATAAGGTGTACACCCATCATGCTAGGCATGGAAAGGATCATGGATCTGGTCGTGGATGCGGTCGTGGACATGTCTATGGTCAATAAAGAAATAATGTTTTTGGTGTTAGTTACACATCAAATAAATGGTTCCGTCAAAAGGAACAAGGAAAGAGTGACAAACGTGAAGCAGGTAAAATATGTGTTTGTTTGTTATGTGGTGCAAAAGGACACTACGTGCATGACTGACGTACTCCCACATATTTGGTTGATCTTTATCAAGATAATTTTGTCTCTGAAAATCATATTGACATTGCTCACTTAGATGTAGCAGATTTCTTCGAGCATCCTGAGGGAAAGATAGATCACCTGATTGGTCATGGTTCTGTGGTTATGGAAGAGTGAACAACTTTTAATATTTGTTAGTAATAGTAATGTAATGAATAAATGTTAAAGTAGTTGTTCTATTTTAGTAGTACTTTTATTTTAGTCACATTATCGTAAGTTTCGCAGTAATTTATTTTTAATTTGATCTTATAATTTTAATATTCAATCTACTGTATGCATACAAAAAAAAATTGCTCATTAAATTATTGTCTTAATTCTTGCATATTTTGAATATCATAAAATATAGTTCATCGGGTTATGTTTATAGAGAAATATTAAATCAAATTACTTATAAGTTTTCTTTAACATGGACTAACTATTATTATTGTTTTCTCAACAAGTACGTGAAAAAAAAGGAATCTTAGTACGTGTGACTTTCTATTAATACTTAACATAAAAGTGAACATCACTCATTTAATTATTCAAATTTATTATACTACTTAGTGTTGACTTTGTAGTTTGTCCATCATTAATATTCAATAGTATATATTTATTTTGTGTATGTTATTTTATTTGAAGATATGAACAATTTGCAAAGCAAGTTATGCAATTATGAAGATATTTGCTTAATTGATTCTGGTACAATACACACAATATTTAAAAATGAAAAATATTTTTCTCATTTAAATATGGGAAAAATAAATGTTACTACGATTTCTAGTAGTACTAATTTGATTGAAGGCTTCAAAAGAGCCATTATAATTTTGCCTAAGGGAGCTAAACTCATCATAAATAATGCCATGTTTTCTCCTAAGTCTCGAAGAAACTTGTTGAGTTTTAAAGATATTCGTGAAAATGGTTATCATATTAAGACAGTGGATGAACTGAATCATGAATATCTTGGTATTACCAAGAATGTCTCTGGGCAGACATGCTTTATAGAGAAGTTCCCTGCTTTATCTTTTGGCTTGTATTGGACAAAGATTAGTGTGATTGGGCACATTCTATAGTAAATCAAAAGTTTACTAATTTTAATATTTTTGAACTTTGGCACGATCGATTGGGACATCCTGGATCTATAATGATGAGACCAATTATATAAAATTCAAATGGGCATCCATTAAAGAACATGAAGTTCTTTCAAATAATGAATTTTCTTGTACTGCCTGTTATCAAGGCAAGTTAATTGTGAGGCCATCACCAACTAAGGTTGAGATTGATTCCCCTGGGTTCTTAGAACATATACAAGGGGATATTTGTGGACCTATTCATCCACCTAGTGGATCGTTTCGATATTTCATGGTCTTAATAGACGCTTCTTCTAGATGGTCTCATGTGTGCCTATTTTCATCTCGCAACTTGTCATTTATAAAATTATTGGCACAAATAATACGATTACGGGAGCAGTTTTTTGATAATCAGATCAAGTCTATTCACCTTGATAATGCTGCAGAATTTTATCCCAGGCATTTAATGATTATTGCTTATTAATTAGGATAAAAGTTGAACATCATGTAGCTCATGTTCACACTCAAAATGGTCTTGCTGAGTCATTAATTAAACATTTGTAATTGATAGCAAGACCATTGCTTATAAAAACTAAGTTGCCCAACTCTGTTTGGGGTCATGCTATTTTGCATGCTGCAAAACTTATTCGTCTTAGAACGACAAATTATTATAAATTTTCTCTATTACAGTTGATTTTGGGTCAAGAGCCTAATATATCTCATTTGAAAATTTTTGGATGTATTGTGTATGTGCATGTGGCACCACCATAACGCTCTAAGATGGGTCCCTATAAGAAAGTTAGGAATATATATTGGGTTTGAATCACCCTCTATTATTTGCTACCTTGAACCATTGACTGGAGATATGTTTACTGCTCGATTTGCAGATTGTCGGTTTGATGAGAGTGTTTTTTCAAAATTAGGGGGAGAAAATAATAAAATCAAAAGAGAAATTTTGTGCAAAAATTTATCACTGTCTCATCTTGATCCACGTGCTTCTATTTGTGAGCAAGAAGTACAAAAGATTATTCATTTGCAGAAAATTGCAAATCAAATGTCGGGCACATTTATAGATTTAAAAAGAATTACAAAATCATGCATTCCTACAGTGAATGTCCCAATACGAATTGAGGTCCCTGTAGGACCATTCACTAGTATCGTGACTAATGAGTCCAAAGCACACTTGAAGCGTGGTAGACCATTGGGTTCTAAGGATCGAAATCCTATAAAAATAAAAATAAATGGTCAAGATGACACTACGAAAGAATCTCATATATAAGTTCAAGACTTGAACAATTTTGATGCCCCTGAAGGGATCAATGAGCCTGAACCTCAAGAAAATGAGGAATTATCCATAAATACAAGTGATGGTGAAACTAATTTGAATCGATCAAAAATAGTGGTGGACTATGTCTTTATATACAATGTTGCAACAAAAATCATGTAAGATAGCAAGGATCTCGAATCTCAGTCGGTCACAGAATGTTGACAAAGAAATGATTGGCCGAAATGGCAAGAAATAATTCAATCTAAGTTGAATTCACTTGTCAAGTGTGAAGTTTTTGGACCTATTGTTCAAACACCAAATGGTATTAAACCTGTTGGCTATAAATGGGTCTTTGTGCGTAAAAGAAATGAGAAAAATAAAATACAAAGATATAAGGCATGCCTTGTTGCACAAGGATTTTCACAAAGGCTTGGTGTCGATTATCAAGAGACATACTCACCATTTATGGATGGAATAACATTGCGTTATCTCATTAGTTTCACCATTCATGAGAGGCTTGAAATGCATTTGATGGATGTGATTACAACTTATCTTTATGGACCACTTGATAATGAGATATACATGAAAATTCCTGAATGATATAAAATGAATAAGGCATCTCGAGAAATGTATTCAATTAAATTGCACAGATCTTTATATGGTTTGAAGCAATCTGGACGCATGTGGTATAATCGCTTTAATAATTATTTATCTAAGGAAGGTTATAAATAATGAAATTTGCCCATGTGTTTTTATAAAGAAAACAACATCAGAGTTTGTTGTACTTGTTGTTTATGTTGATGACATAAATCTTATTAGAACTCCAATAGAGCTTCAAAAGGAACTTGATTATTTAAAGAAGGAATTTGAGATGAAAGATCTTGGAAGGACAAAATTATGTCTTAGTTTGCAAATTGAGCATTTGACAAACGGTATCTTTGTCCATCAATCTACCTATACAGAAAAGATTTTGAAAAGATTTTATATGGATGGAGCACATCCATTAAGTACTCCAATGGTTATTCAATCACTTGACGTGACTAAGGATCCATTCCGACCTCAAGAAAAGAATGAGGAAATTCTTGATCCTGAAGTGTCATATCTTAGTACAATCGGTGCACTAATGTATCTTGCTAACTCTATAAGGCCTAATATGGCCTTTTCTGTTATCTTGTTAGGAAGGTATAGTTCTGCTCTTACTAGGAGGCATCGGAATGGAATCAAACACATATTGCGTTATCTAAAAGGGACTACTGATATGGGCCTATTTTATGCTAAAGATTGCAGTCCCGATCTTGTTGGTTGTGCTGATGTAGGATATTTATCTGATCCATATAAAGCTCGATCTTAAACAGGCTATGTATTCATATATGGGGGTACTGCCATATCTTGGAGATCTACAAAGCTATCTATTGTTGCCACATCATCAAACCATGCGGAGATAATAGCTATTCATGAAGCAAGACGAGAATGTATGTGGTTGAGATCCATGATATATCTCATCCGATAAAAATGTGGTTTGGAATGCAGCAAAGTACCTACGATTTTATATGAAGATAATGCAGCATGCATAGCACAATTAAATGGTAGATTCATAAAAGGAGATAGAACGAAGCATATATCGCCAAAATTTTTCTACACACATGAACTCCAAAAGAATGTTGATATCGACGTACGATAGATTCGTTCAAGTTACAATTTAGCATACTTGTTCACCAAAGGATTGACAACTTCAACACTCGAGAAAATGATATACAAGATTGGGAAGAGTCGTCTCCGAGATGTTAAGTGACGTTTTAATCAGGGGGAGTAAATATGCACTGCACTCTTTTTTCCTTAATTAAGGTTTTGTCCCATTGAGTTTTCCTTGATAAGATTTTTAATGAGGCAGTTGAAAAAAAATATATTACAAGATATGCATTATTAGAGTTTCTTTTTATTTTGTGTTAGACATCCGAGGGGGAGTGTTAAGAAATAAGGTAGTGTGGATGTCTTCCACCTTTTTCAACATTGTCTTCTGTAGACTTTTCATGCAAAAATAACCAATTCTCATTGGCTGCAATATAGGCAGAATTGCCTATAAAAGGCATGTATTTATTTCATTTTGTATATAGATCTGAAATTAGCAAAAGGCTTACTATCCGTTCCTTAATTTCTTTACTCCGTTATTTTATTTTATAACATGATATACTTCTTTTTAATTAATCCGTTTAAAATGAATGACTCTTTTTATTTTTAATAATATTTGAATTATAATTTTTCACGTGTCATGTTTAAAATATAAGATTAAAGGATATTTTGATACATTTAACATAAATTTAATTTAGGACCACAAGAATCAAAAATCTTTTTTATATTTTTAAACTCCGTATGAAGTCAAATCAGGTCATTCTGTTTTAAACGGAGGGAGTATATATAAGAAGCACAGCTAGTAACCCACTAACCCTCCCTGCAATTGTCAAAATCCACAAACACACATTACACCAACCCCTACAACATCCGATCATGTCATACAATCCCTTACTTTAGGTTTTCGATTCCACTCTACGAATGAAGAGAGTTGATCAACTATCTAAAAGGTTTCGTGCTCCATGGAGTTTTTCCACCTACAAGTTGTGGACTTATTTGAAGACTCCGAGCCATGGAAGATTTTGGCAATTTTGGGGGGAAAAACACGTTGCTTTCTTTTGCGATCGAAGAAATTCAAGAATTCAACCAAAAAATCTGAATTCTTTAATTCAGTTATTCAGCCAAAAATCCAATTATTTGTTGATGTGTAATTTTTAGTTACTTTTTTTTTGTCATGTCATCAGCCTAATGGGATATGATTTGCATTTCACCCAATAAAAATATGACACCTAATAAATAATTTTTTTAAAAATAAAATAAAGAAGAGACCGTTAGTTTCAAGCTTATAAGTGAGCTATAAGGATGGATGGAAGGATATTTTTAACCCTTTTTCATAATATCAATGAAATAAAATGCATGCTTGGAGACTTGTAATTGTTCTCCTTACTCCCCTACACTATAAATCCCTAGATTAGAACTGAATATGTGGTAAAATATTTAGGATAATTTGTTGAGAGATGCGTAGGATATGAGAAAAATCTTAGAAACAGTGGCGGGCTCAAGATTTCAAGGTTGTGGGCGCTCAAAAACTTTTTATAAAAAATAGTATGTTGCTGTAGGGATTCGAACCCAAAAGCTAGACACAAGAGTCACATCCTCAAACAACTGCAGCCAACCATATATTTGTTCTTTGGGTGCATTTTAATAAATTATACCATTTATTCTGTATTTTTTATATAATTCTACCAAATCTACGTTGAGTTTAGTGGGTGCCGGAGCACCCAAAAATTACACATGGGTCTGCCCCTGCTTAGAAATGACTAAATGAAAATGAGTTTATGATAGTTCGCAGAGTGTTTTGTGAACGCCCAATAATTTAGATATGAAACTTGCAGAATAATGATAGTTTAGGAGTGTTTAACCTATTCACTCCAAGAAATTTCCATCATGTACTGACACATGGTACAATTTGAAGGAGCTTTGGAATGTGATGATGTGCGGTGGGTGAGTGGATTGGGGCTCGGGGGTGGTTGTGCACCCGATAATTTAGCTATGAACTTGCAAAACAAATATAATTTTGGAGTTTTATTTACCCTATTCACTCTAGTTAATTAATTATCTACTTTATTCATATCAATTTATGTGACAGTTTGAGTTGCCACAAAATTTGCGAAAAAAACACCAACATATAAATCTATACCAAAACGATGGTTGTTTGAGTCTTATTGACAGAGTTTTCTCACATAAAGTTATCATTTGCCAAATATGGCTAAACTAATAATTACCTAGAAAAGTCACACAACCTTCACTTTTCTTGAAAGTTGGCTAAAATTTCTACTTTGATATTTCATACGAAAAGTCACGCAACATGTCTCTTTGCACAAAATTTGGCAGAACTCTACATGAGTCAAGTACAAAAACACACCTAATGTATTTCGATTTTTCGAGTTTCATACCTAAACTATTAGGTGTCCATGTTTCCTACTTGAACTAGCACCAATTTTTATTGAAACACACCTCAATTATACGTTGTCCCTTTTCCTACTTGAACGATGGTGATATTTCATATATAGAAAGGGAACAATTGATAGTTGAGTTGCATTTTGATAAATGAATGATATTTCAGGTAGGAAAAGTGAACACCTTATCATTAACCTAAGTCTAAATCGAAGTTTTCTGGAAAAATTTGCAACCAATTACTTGATTTACTTTCCAATGAGGGTAGTGGAAGAGTGATAACTATTCTTTCATCCTTAATCAGATATCTGTATTTAAGACTACTGATACAAAATTGCCTATATTAGAGATAGTTTTCACACTTCCATTTATATATAACCATCTCTCATTCTCATAGTTCTTTCACTCTATAGAAAAACAAGAATCAAGTAACACCAACATTATATTTTGGAAGATATATTACAATCATGGCTACAGAAGTAACAGAGCTTCGTAAAACATTGAGGGTCCTGATGTTCCCATTTTTGGCTTATGGACACATCACTCCATTTCTCGACTTATCCAAGAAACTCGCGGATAGAGGATTCTTGATTTGCCTTTGTTCTACGCCCATCAATCTCAAATCCACCAAGCCAAAAATCCCCGAAAAATACTCTAATTCAATTCAGCTTGTCGAACTTCATTTAGCAGAATTGCCTGAACTTCCTCCTCATTATCATACGACAAATGGTCTCCCACCCCATCTCAATCACACACTTCAAAAGGCCCTGAAAATGTCCAAACCAAACTTCGCAAAAATCTTGCAAAATCTGAAACCTGATTTGGTCATTTATGATGTATTGCAGCAATGGGCTGAAAACGTAGCGAAAGAACAAAACATTCCAGCAGTCAGGCTCGGGATTTCTGGTGCAGCTGCGATTTCATATTTTTTCAACTTAGTAAGGAAACAAGGCGTTGGATTCCCTTTTCCTGCTATATACCTCAGGAAAATCGAGCAAGTAAAAATGTGCGAAATGTCGGCAAAATATGCTAAAGATAAACAACCTGATGATGTGGATGTTTTTGTTGATGGAAATACAAAAATCATACTGATGAGTACCTCTAGAACAATAGAGGCCAAATACATAGATTTTCTCTTAGAAGTGAGCAATTGGAAAGTTTTTCCAGTTGGTTCACCTGTCCAAGATCTGATCACTAGTGACGTAGATAAAGTGGAGGTCATTGATTGGCTAGGAATGAAAGATGAGAATTCAACTGTTTTTGTCTCCTTTGGGAGTGAGCATTTCTTGTCAAAAGAAGACATGGAGGAAATGGCTTTCGGGTTGGAGCTAAGTAATGTTAATTTCATATGGGTTGCGAGATTCCCAGTGGGAGAAGAGCAAAATCTTGAAGATGCTTTACCAAAAGGCTTTCTCGAAAGAATTGGAGATAGGGGAAGAGTTTTGGATAAATTTGCACCACAACTAAGAATTCTAAATCATCCAAGTACCGGAGGATTTATAAGTCATTGTGGTTGGAATTCAGTAATGGAAAGTATAGATTTTGGAGTTCCTATTATAGCGGTGCCTATACGTAATGATCAGCCAATTAATGCTAGGTTGATGGTAGAATTGGGAGTTGCAGTGGAGATTGTTAGAGATGATGATGGAAAAATTCACCAAGGAGAAGTTGCAGAAACTCTTAAAGACGTCATAACAGGGAAAACGGGGGAAAATTTGAGGGCCAAAGTGAGAGATATCAGCAAGAATTTGAAATCTATAAGAGGTAAAGAGATGGACGTTGCTGCTAATGAGCTAATTCAACTTTGTAAGAAGAGTATAGCACAAAGTTGAATTAGCTCATTAGCAGCAACGTCCATCTCTTCACCTCTTATTGAAATAATGTCATATGTTTGTAATTCGATTAACATAATTATATTATCTGTGAGTGATTTCTGGTTGATCTTCAAAATCTGTTGAGGTTGTAATAATAAGAAAAAATAGAATGCGACCTATAAATTGATCCTACATTTTGACATTCTCAAGTATGACTTTATTTAGCTTTCAATATGAACTTTCAATTCCATGTTTGTTTCTTGTAGCAATTAATCATGTAATAAACAAATTAGACGGCAAGAAGCAAAAAGAGGTGATGAATTTGCTAGGTATGAAAGGAGAAAAGAAGATTGTTTTTTTGTACAGTATGGTTCCTCCTTTTGTTTGTTCAAAAGAAAATTAGTACTGAAACTGGAAACTATATTTGTTAGGCAAACTTTTAGTATGCAAGTTCCAACATTCCCAGGACCTTGTATTTTTGTTCATGCATAGTCATTAAATTATACATTAATATCTTCACAGCCGAGAAAAAAACTCTTCCAAACAGCAGGGCTATATGCTCATTTGATATTGGAATGTCGAAGTTGATCAAAATTATTTGCAGAAGAGTATTTCACTTGTTCAAGTAAGAGCGACGAAGTTTTTTGGAATATTTTGATGTTGAATTAAAATTTTGTGTTGATTTTGAATTGACGATATGATCTTCAGAAAAAGGATGAAAAAACTGCATAAACTAATGTTACTCATATCAGAGGGCAGACACTTGAATTTTGTTTATGCTGTTTCACTAATGTGTTAGTCGTGAGCCTGCTTAACACCTATTGGATGTAAACATTGCAGTGCCACCTTTGTGATTTTCACTACAATTTGCACTTTACATCCAGTTTGAATGTAATCTGGATTGATAATGTGTAAAGACTTGTTCTTGAGCTTCACTGCATGCTATTGGATTTCTGATGAATATACGCATATATAAATAGAAGTGTTCAGGTCAATGGTTCCTCCATCTACACTTTGACTTGAAAGTTACAATATAACCAGCTTGTATATTTATACACAAGGTAGTTATTAACTAATCACCTACAACTAACACTTTAACTAACTATTTTGACTTTATATACAAAGTCTGTTTTTTCCTTAATACTTTGAATAATAGATTATACTCCCCCTCAAACTAGGAGGTGTAGGAGGTACAAATACGTTTAGTTTTCCTAGTTTGGCACATAGGTATTGATGTTGAACTCTGTTTAGCCCTTTAGTTAACAGTCTTCTAGTTGTTCCCTTATAGTATTGTATTGTGTCTTCATCATGCCCTTTTGAATCTTTTCTCTCATGAAGTGAAAATCAACTTTGATATGTTTTGTTTACTCATGGAACACTGGGCTGACAACTATTTGTATTGCTTCTTTATTGTCTATTTGAACCTGTATTGGTTGAGTGATTTGAATTCTGATTTCCTTGAACAATCCAAGTATCCGAATCAATTCTGCAGTTGTAGATGCTAAGCTTCTATACCCAGCTTCTGCTGAGCTTTTTGAGATTTTGTTATGCTTCTTTGATTTCCAAGATATCAAAGAATTTCCTAGTTTAACAAGAAAGACCGTTACTAATTTTCGCACTAACTTGTTCTTGACTCTGACTTGACAGAAAAAAATTCCTCGTACAAGCTGCAATTTAACATATCTTATTATTCTCAAAGCGACTTCTAAATGAAAATTTTTTGGTTGTTGAAAGAATTGACTTAGTGTTTACACACCATAAGCTATATTTGGTCTTGTTGTGGTGAGGTACATTTCCAATGATTTTTTTATACATGTTGACATCTGCCGAAGGATCTTCATTCTTTCCCTTACTTGAGCTTGTCTTATCTATCATATCACTTAGTTCTTTGGTTGTCAACTTTGCATTCATTTCAAGAGGAGTAGTTATTGATTTTGGAGCACCTAGACCAAGCTCATCAATTAATTCCTGAGTGCATTTCGACCTAGCAAATTCAATCCCTAAAAAGTACCTTACCTCTCCAAGGTCTTTTATTTTGAATGCTTTATGTAAATCTGTATTTGTTTCTTCTATCAGTTTCAAGTTGCTACCTGTGACCAACATGTCATAATCATCGATAAGAATAAGCACTAATTCACTTCCCGATTTCCTTATGAATAAGGAGTGATCATGTTGACTTTGGATAAATTTAAGTTGAAGAACTGCTTTCATAAGTTTAGTATTCCACTTTCATGGAGCTTGTTTAAGCCCATATATGGATTTAAAAAGCCTACAAATTGGTCTCTTCTCTCCTTTGCTCTTAAATCCTTGAGGAAGATCCATATATATGTCATCTTCTAGGTTCCATTGAAGAAGGGCACTGTAGACATTCATTTGATCTTACAGTCACTATTTTGACTTCTGGAGAGAAGGTTTTTTGATAGTCAATACCTTCTTATTAGTTGTAACCTTTGGCTATGAATCTTGCCTTAGATCTCTCTATTTCACCAGTAGCTTTATACTTATTTTATACACCCATTTGCATCCAATTGATCTCTTCCCTTCTAGTAGTGATACTACTTTGCAACTATTGTTACTAGCCAAGGCTTCTATCTCTGCCTTCATAGTATCTATCCACCTTGGATCTTGTATAACCTCTTTGTAGGATGAGGGTTTAGCTTCTTGAGAACTATCAATGATAATAGCCTAAATATGTAAGACCCCATAAAATTTCAATCATTATATTTTTGACTCTCCCTTGTGCGTAATGTTAATTTTTGACATGAATATTATAGGGATGTTAAAAGGGTGTTTTGGGAAAGTTTCAAAAATTTTGAAAGGGGACAAGGCCATTTTGGAACCCCGAGGTAGTGAGGGTCTGTGATAGTGGTGTGCCAGGCCACTTATGCTCCGCGATAGGAGCGTGGCATAGAGCTAACCTCCACAATATTGGCATGCAATACTGTTGTGTTAAATTTTGTCTAGTTTTGTTTTTTCACTTAGGGTGAGGGGATTTTTCGTCCTTTACCCCTTAAAAAATTTTAAAACATCTAGATAACTCATTTTCCTTCAGTTATCAAGATAGAACATCATTCTTTTCTTTTTTTAACTCTCAAACCAAGAACGCTCAAGGGTTTTATAAAAAATCACTAGTCCGGGATCCAAACTTCGATTTCTTTTCAAATTCTTCTATATTTTAGACATGTTTTTCATTCCTTAACTTGTATTTTACATTGTGAAATCAATTTATTAAATATTCATGTATTTTGAATGATGGAGTTGAAATTGGTTGAGGGTTTTTAGTTGCTAAAGCTTGAATTACTTTTTTCATTGTTTTAATGTGTTATGCATGCTTTAAATTATAGTTTATGGAACTGAATTGGTGCATTATTATAATGGTTGGAATGGGTGACATGATTTCCCCAAATTGATAAATTTTGGCTTGATAATGGCATTAACCTCAACCCACATTGTAAACTTGATTTTGAATAGGGATATTTGCATAGTTTAACTTATCTTTTGAAAACATTGCATTGTATTAAAGGATATATAGAAAAAAAAGGATTTGGTATATCTTTGGTGGCTATGGTTTTGAAATGTCCTTGGTGGCCATGATTTTAGATTTTAAATGTAACTTGAGAGTCTAATGGTTAAATGGACTGGTTTGGCATAATTGAATTAACTTAAAAGCATATTGGTATGATGATACCATGTTGAAAAATGCCTTAATGAAAGACTCCTTGGTTAATGGTTGGCTTTATGTTCAAACTATTTATTTTGGGCTTAAAGAAAATTGTGTAACTCACCAAGAAAGTGTAGTCCCCGGGGGACCAATACTGAAAACCATGTTTGCCAATGTTGGGGGGTCTATATGACCATGTTTCTGATGCACACATTATACTTTGGATGGATATCGTCTTGGTGTCTTTATCCATTCCTCGGTACCTGTGGCTAACATGGACTGGCCTTTTCGGCTGGGGGGAGTCAGACCCATATAGCCCGTGGGTGCCTTGAATGTCGGTATGAGCTACATAGTTCAGGATAATATTTTAAACTATCATGCTTCATGACCCTTGTCCCTACCCTGACATCCTAACTATATGTATAAATTGTGTGTATGTGCTTTTATGGATGGGTTTTGGTTAATTCATTATCTTATCCCTTTTTCTTAAGTTACATAACAGTGCTCGCCCCATTAACCATCCCCGAACGCTGTATCATTTCATGATATAGGCTCAGAGGACTTTTCTATTGCTCATGTACAGCGTTAGTTGGTTGGGTATTTCTATCGATCAGTTGTGAAGTGGTGAGCCTCCATCCTTCGGAAAACCCGATCATTTCATTGGTTTTTTTATTTTCTTAGTCCTTTTGGATTCTTTTTGCCATAGTTAGGGGCATGTCCCGAATTAGTTGGTATTTCTATTTTAGAGTCCTTGGTGGACTGTATTGGGATGTTTTGGTTGTTTTGTTGACTCTTAGATTCTCATTTGACTTATCTCTATTTCTTATTACGCTGGTTGACTTTTGATGTTTACTTTTATTGTACTCTTGAGGTAAAACTAAGGAGGTTGTCTCTGGCCCATGGTGGACTTGAGATTGCCCGTCACATCTAGTCCTGGATTTGGGTCTTGACATGATTGGTATTAGAGCACGGTAAGGGGAAGACTACGAGGCATTTAGGAATGTTTCCCTTGTGTTTTATTTAGTGCTAGAGAGTCTAGTTATCATGAAATATCTCTAACTCCTAGATTACTCGCATTTCAGATCATGCCTCCCCGAAGATCTGATGGTCGTAGAAACTCTACTTGAATCTCTATCCTATATAGGGAAAATATAGAGGGAACTCTCCCTGATTAAGGAGTGCAGATCCAGTCTAAGGTCCCTACTCCTAACTGTACCACTCCACATGGTGTTCCACCGGTCCCTACTAGTCCTCCTCCAGCTTTCTAGGTTGGTGATGCTTATGCTCAGCTTGCTCAGTGTCACGCCCCGAGACGAGGCCCTAGACGTGACACGTACTCGAACTACCGCTAGTACGAGTGAACGTTCTATCATATCACATAAGAATACAACCAATATGAAAGAGTATAACTGAAACAATATGAGATTGAAATAAGATTTCTTAAAAGTGAAATATTATCATCAAGGTTTGTTGACAACAACAACAACAACAAACCCAGTGTATTCCCACATACTGAGGTCTGGGGAGGGTAACATGTACGCAGTCCATACCTCTACCTCTAAAAAAGTAGAAAGGCTATTTCCTTTAGACCCCCGACTCAATCAAGGTTTATTGACACCACTTAATTTTATACAATACTAATAGTCATGATAAAGACTAGAAATTTAAAAGTTTGTTTGACAACTACACCAACCTGTGAAGCCTCTAATAAGTACTAATACTGAAAAGAAAGAAAACACAAAAAAGTCATCATATCTCATCCAGCCTCTTGGTAGGAAAGAGGCTTACCAATACCAGAAGTTAGGAATCCTAATGAGGCGCTTGACCACGGACTTGAGAGCCAGAACTTACATTATGAAATAATGTAGCGCCAAAGACTATCAATACATGAAATGTATTAGTATGTAAAACCATTGTAGGAGGGTAGTACAAGAAGAGATTAGAAGTAACAATAAAATTCAAATATAAGTGAAGGCATTTGGAAAGGAAACAAGAATGAAAACTAAAGTTACAATTGACCAAGTAAATTAGATTTAAATTCCTTTGATTATGTGTGGGAGAAAGTAGTAAACCATCACAAACCACCATGTGAGCGCATGGAGTCTGATCTCGGCCTGGTCAACTAAGCCGTTCTATACCTTGTCGGGCATAGGATGTGACATGACATGATTTGCTAGCAAGTATCCATGGTTAGTCCCTTTTTGGGACACATGAAAGAAAAAGAGAGTATCCGACTTGTGAAATGATCTATATCCTATGTTAGCAAACATAGTTTTGGGCATTTGTCATTTAAACCTATGCCTTCACGGTTAACTAACTAACTCCCTTATGCTCATAACGTTAGCTTATTTATTAGTTCTTGAAAATTTTTAGCCTTGTCAGGATCATGCTCATGGTTTAGCCATTTTAGGCTCGCATACATATGTTTGCCATTTTAGGCTAATGATCATGAATTTTTCCTTTAGGACTCATGCTTGGAAAATCAACCTCTTTGGTATCATGCCTCATGAATTATTATAGCTATTGAGCATTTAGAGTGTCATGAATAGTAAAGTGTCGTTACATTGTAACAATATTCCATTTCATAGCTTCCACCGCAATTAATGAAACTAATAAACGACTTGAAGTGTTCTAGTTGACGTTTGGAACTCATATTTAAAAGTTGAAGTTCCTAGTTATGATGTCTTATCAAAACTAATTAAAATTTTATATCCTTTAGTTTAAGAACTCTAAGAATTTTATGTTAAAGATCACAAAACGAATGTACCACTTAACTGTTTGGTTGGTGAGAATGAAAGAGACTAGCTACAATAGAGAGACTTTGGAGATTTTGGATAAATGTACCACTTGATTGTGTATTCAGTGGCATAGGTACTGAATCTTTTGATAATCAATTCTTTATTTCTTTTTTGCTATTATGTTACAGGGCATATGTGGAGAAGAATATGCCTGATTGGGGTACATATAAATATGGAAAGATGGTAAAACAAACTCTAGTGGCCATACTTTTAGGGTAAGAATAAATCCAATAGAGGTGCGGTAGTTAGATCTGTGTTAGTAATAGTGGTGCATGCCATCATATGGCGAGGAGCAAGATCAATTTATAGGCTGGTAATTCCGTTGTGATAGAGTCCACTGAGAAATTGTAATTCGTGTTTATAGAGACAGAGTAGTGGCAAAATGGCTGGCTGCCTTGCATGACTTAAATGGAATACCTTGAAGAGGATACCATTCTTACTTATTGTGTAGTGTCTTTACTTAATAGTACAGTAGGACAGATTGGAATTGTTGAGGTAACAATATATTGTCTGAATGTTGCAGCGAGAGAAGTAGTGGTCTATAGTGTTCTAGTTTTGTAATTATTCACTTGGAAAAAGTAAAGAAGCATATTGTAACTACAGGGTTGAGGAAATTGGATCAAATATGGAAAACTTGAAGATGGACATTGTATTAAAACCACATTATAGAAAGAGATGCAATCACGCAGCAGATAAAAAATTATATGCTTAGAAGTTCAACAAGAATTGGGAGATGTCATTTTTTATCAATAAATCATGTAATTAGATCTTTTGTTGAGGCCTCACTTCTTTTAAAGAATAGGTGCTCTCTAGGTGTAATCGCTTGACTTTGAAACTGTAATCTTTCACAGTATTAGAATTCACAAAATTTAAGAAGGACGTGATATAGAGAGTTATCTGAGCACATTCCAATAACTTACTTTAACAATTCAATTTCATAGATAAGGATGTAGAAGTTCCTCTAATCTTAAATAGCTTAGGAGTAATTTGAATTAGATAACAATAAAACATCCAGAAACAAGAGTAACGAATGATTCCACATACCTCTTAAATGTTGAAAGAACTTGACATCGGAAGAAGAAATTTGTACTTGATTCTCAATCAATTTCCTTGTGTTTCTTGGAGTTGTAATTGATAGGAGGAATATGGATATTTGTTGATGGAAAACATATGAAAAATGATTGGAAAGTGAAGCTTTTTATCATGTGAATCTTGAGGAAAAGAGAGGGACTCTTTTTTTAACGCATAAAACTGATGGGAACAGAGGGGATTTAAGAAAAAAATTAATGCCTCTGCTGAAAAGAAAACATTCTTCTATACAAGAAATAACGTTTAGAGACTTAAGAATAAGGGTTTAATTGATTGGGATAAAGTAAAAAGAAAAAGGAAAAATTGCCCTTAAAGGGACTTGGCAAGTTAATGAGTAGTGGCTCGTTTCTTGCTGACTTCTTTATTCTATTGCTATGTTGCAGAAGTGAGGTACAGTTTACGCCCCTGTAACCTCCTAGTCTTATACGAATTAATCCAGTTTTTTTTCAACTAAATTTAAAGAATGAAAAGCTCAATTATGCAGCCGTAACACCTCAACTTACAACTTTGACTAAAACTAACATGTGGGGTGTAAAACTCAGGGGGTTATTTCTAATATAGAGTTTTGTCAGTCTATCCATAGATTTTCTCAATTGGTGCATCGCAGTCCCATCGGTCTGAGAATGTTGGTCTTGTTGGTAGTTCATCTGAGGTCACTCGGGTTGGCCAGTTTATGAGGCTAAATCCCCCAAACTTTACAGGCTCTAAGGTTGAGGGGGTTCATCTTTAGGGTGATGTATGCTACTAATTTAAAGGGTGTGGAGTTTGCTACTTATTATTTAAAGGATATGGCTTACCAGTGGTATGAGGAGTCGGAAGGGATGAGGGGTGATAATGTTGAGTCGGTGATGTGGGATGAGTATTCTGGTGATTTTCTTAATCAATTCTTTTCTCAGGAGTTAGGAGAGACTAAGACCAAAGATTTTGTGAACTTAAAGCAGGGTAATATAAGTGTTAAGTACTATGCACTGAAGTTCCAGTAGCTATCCCGTTATGCTCTGAAGTTGGTGTCTAATATGAGGTCCAGAATGAGGAAGTTTGATTTTGGGTTGTCTCGTGATTTGGTGTTAGAGTGTAAGCCTGCTATGCTGAATAATGATATGGATACATCTAGGTTGATAGCTTACATGCAACAGGTTAAAGATGAGAAAAAATAGGTAGATATGGGAGAAAGGTAGAGAAAGAAGTTTAGGTATGCAGAGCATAGTGCAAATTAGCATAACAGTAGGAGATATGGTAGACAGTGTACTAGGAAGAAGAATTGGGGAAATTCTAATTCGATAGCCAGTGCTCTCTATCCTAAGCCTTTCGATGATCATCGTTTTCAGGCTAGTAATGGTCCTAAGGGACAGGGTGCCTAGTCTCAAGTTAGTGGATCCCAGTCAACCCTACCCTATCCTCTTTGTCTATTTTATGGATAGTTTCATCGTGGGTATTATGAGGAGGGGAGGAACTTGTGTTTCAATTGTGGTCAGCCTATTCATCTGCGGAGAAACTATCCTATAACTAAAGTTGCCACTGGAGCTAATAAGGTCCTGGTCTCTACTTCTTTAGCTCCTTCACCTAAGGCCACCACATCAGGTATCCGTAGTAGATGAAATCACCTTATACACTTACTACTCATCAGGATTCTATAGTAGCCAAAATTGCCTTATACACTACTACTCATCAGGATTCTGAGCCATTTTCATACGTTGTCACGGATATGTTACAACTCTTCACCCATGATGTTTATTTTTTTACTTGATCTGGGTTCTGCCCTATCTTATGTGACCCCTTTTGTGGCTGTACATTTTGGTTTTGGTCCTGAAAATATTTCTTATCCCTTTTTCATGTCTGCTCCAGTGGGTGAATCTATTGTTGCTAGAAAAATCTATAGGGGTTGTGTGGTGTCCATTCATCATAGGAAGACATTGGTGGATTTGATAGAACTTGATATGGTGGATTTTGATGTAATCTTGGGAATGGATTGACTTCATTTGTACTATGCTTCTCTGGATTCCAGGACCCGAAAGGTCAGTTTCTATTTTCCTAATGAACCCGTCATTAAGTGGGAGAGGAGTTCCTTAGTACCCAATAAGAAGTTTATTTATTATCTTATAGCTCAGATAATGATTTCCAATGAGTGTCTGTATCATCTAGTTTAGGTTAAGAATTCTAACTCTTAGAGTTCCTTTTTGCAATCTGTCCTTATGGTTAATAAATTTTCTGTAGTTTTTCACAATGATCTTCCTGGGATTCCTCCGGAAAGAAAAATAGATTTTGAAATTGATCTTCTACCAAATACCCTTCCCATTTCTATTCCTCCTTATAAGATTGCTCCGGTTGAACTAAAAGAACTAAAGGAGTAGCTTCTTGATAAGGTTTTCATCTATCCAACTATTTTTCCATGGGGTGCTCTAGCATTTTTTGTGTGAAAAAAAGATGGGTATCTTAGGATATGTATAGACTATCGTCAGTTGAATAAGATCACAGTGAAAAATAAGTATCTCATTCCTAGGATTAATGACCTTTTCGATCAGCTTCAGGGTGCTAGGTGTTTCTCAAAAATTAGTATTTGTTCAGCCTATCACTAGTTGAAAATTAGGGAGGTTGATATTCCCAAGACTGCTTTCCAAACCTGGCATGACCACTATGAGTTTTTGGTTATGTTATTTGGATTGACTAATGCTCCGACTGCGTTCATAAATCCTATAAATTGGGTTTTCAGGCAGTTCTAGATTTATTTGTTATAGTCTCTATTGATAGAATCTTGGTGTACTCCAAAAGTGAGGAGGATCATGTCAATCACCTCTGAATTGTATTGCAGACTCTTAAGGACTAGAAATTATATGCAAAATTTTCTAAGTGTGAATTTTGGCTAAGTGTTGTGACCTTTTCTGGGCATCTTGTTTTCAGTGGGGGGATCAAGGTGGATCCACAAAAAGTTGAGGCAGTTAAGAAGTGACCTAGACCCACGACTCCAACCAACATTAGGAGCTTCTGGGGCTTGGCTGTTCATAGGAGGTTTGTGGAGAGTTTCTCATCTATTACTGCTCCGATGATGAAGTTAACTCAGAAAAAGGTAAAGTTTTTGTGGTCCGATGCTTGTGAAGGTAGTTTTGAGAAGTTGAAGGATAAGTTGACTTATGCACGTATTTTGACCCTACCCAAGGGTACTTAGGGATTTGTTGTGTATTGTGATATGTCCCGTGTGGGACTGGATTATGTTTTGATGTAGCATGGTAGGGTAGTAGATTATGCCTCCAGACAACTTAAGGTTCATGAGAGGAATTACCCGACTCATGATCTACAGTTGGCGGTTGTGGTTTTTGCTTTGAAGATTTGATGCCAATAATTATATGGGGTGCATGTGGATATTCATTCAGACCATAAGATCTTGCAATATGTGTTCACGCAGAAGGAGATGAATCTCAGACAAATACAGTGGCTCGAATTGCTTAAGGATTATGATATGAGTTTGCACTACCACCCAATTAATGCTAATATAGTTGTTGATGCTCTTAGTAGGTTGTCTATAGGGAGTCTGTCCCATGTTGATGACGAGAAGAGAGGATTGGTGAAGGATATTCACAGGTTAGCTCATTTAGGAGTTCGCCTCTTGGACACTGAGGATGAATGAGTGATTGTTTAGAAAGTGGTTAAGTCATCTCTGGGTACTGAGGTCAAGGAGAAATTGGTTTTAGATTCCATATTTATGCAAATCAAAGATAATATGGGTCAACAAAAGGTTATGACTTTCAAGATTGGGGGAGATGGCATTCTGAGGTGTCAATAAAGGTTATGTGTTCCTAATGTAGATGGGTAGCGAGAAAAAATCTTAACTGAAGCTCAAGAGTCCAGATATACAGTTCATCCGAGTTTGACCAAGATGTATCATGTATTGAAGAAAATCTATCGGTGGAATAATATGAATAATATGAAGAGGGATGTGGCGAAGTTTGTTGCTAAGTGTATGGTTTTTTAGCAAGTCAAGGTTGAACATTTAAGGCCTGGTGGTACATCTCAAGAGATAGAATTGACCATGTAGAAGTAGGTGATGATTCATATAGATTTCTTCATGGGTCTTTCATGGTCTCAGAATCAGTATGATTGTATTAGGTCATTGTAGATAGAATGACCAAGTCAACAATGACCAAGTCATTCACTTATTTCCTGTAAAGACTAACTATTCTGGAGAGGATTATTCATAGTTGCATGGGGTACCAGTGTCCATTATTTTAGACTGAGATACGCAATTCTCTTCTCACTTTTGGCATTCTTTTCAGAAAGGTTTGGGTATGCAGATGAACCTTAACACCGTGTTCCGCCCTCAAATGGATGGACAAAGGGAATGTACCATTCAGACTTTGGAAGATATGATAAGGGACTATGTGATTAAGTTTAAGGGTAGTTGGGTTGACTATTTGCCACTTATTTAGTTTTCTTATAACAATAGTTATCATACCAGCATCCAAATGGCTCTTTTTGAGGCTCATTATGGTAGGAGGTGCATGCTTCCTATTGGATGGTTTGAGGTGGGTAAGACTAGATTGTTTGTCCCTGAATTAGTTCACCAAGCCATGGAGAAGGTGAAGGTGATTAGAGAAAGACTTAAGACTGCTCAAAGTCACCAAAAGTCTTATATGGAAGTGAGGTGGGGGGAGTTGGAGTTTGAAGTAAGAAACTGGGTGTTCTTGAAGGTTTCATCTATGAAAGAAGTCATGTGATTTGGGAAGAAGAGGAAGCTCAATCCCTGTTACATTGGCCCATATCAGATTGAGAGGAGAATTAGGAATGTCTCTAAGCTTACCAGTGAATTTGGCTTAGAATATGTTGAAAAGGTGTGAGGGTTATCCTTTTTTGATAATGCCTGTTAAGGATATTGGTGTTATGGATTCGTTGTCTTATGAGGAAGTCCCGGTTGAAATATTGGATAGGCAAGTTCATAGATTAAGGACAAAGAATATAGCTTCGGTGAAGGTTCTTTGGAGAAATCAAAAGGTGGAAGAAGCTACATGGGAATCTAAAGAAGATACAAAAGCCAAATACTCGTTCTTGTTTCCAACATAGGATGAAAGTGATTAAGGTATGAGTTTCATTTCCCTCTTGTCGCATTTCGAATTTGTCCTTGGTTTCTACTACATTCTTGCTATTATCATGCTAAAAATGTCCTAACTTCTCATTCGGGGACGAATGATCCAAAGAAGGAGAATAATGTAAGACCCCATAAAATTTTGATCATTTTATTTTTGACGATCCCACGTGAGTAACGCTAATTTTTTACTTAAATTATGATAAGAGATGTTAGAAGGATATTTTGGAAAAGTTTTGGAATTTTCATAAGGGGTTCGTGGCTATTTTTGGATCCCGAGGCAGTGAGGTTCCATGATAGGAGAGTGGCACAGAGGATAACCTCTACGATAGCGGCGTGCCACGTCGTTGTGCTAAATTCATCCTGTTTTATTTTTTTCACTTGGGGTGAGGGTATTTTTGATCCTTTACCCCTTAAACGACTTTAAAAAACCTAGATAATCTTTTTTCCTTCACTTATCAAGATCAAACATCATTCTTTTCTTCTTTAACTCCCAAACCAAGAAAGTTCAAGGTTTTTACAAGAAATCATTACTCCAGGCTCCAAACTTTGATTTCTCTTTAAATTCCTCTATATTTCAGGCATGTTTCTCATTTCTTAACTTGTATTCTACATTGTGGCATTAATTTATTAAATATTCATGTATTTTGAGTGATGGTTTTAAAATTGGGTTGAGGGTTTTTGGCTTTTAATGCTTGAATTACTTTTTCCAATGTTTTAATGTGTTACGTATGCTTTAAATTATGATTTTCGGAACTGAATTGGTACATTATTACAATAGTTGGAATGGGTGACATTGGTTTTCCTAAATTGATGAATTTTGGCTTGATAATGTCATTAACCTCAACCCACATTGTAACCGTGATTGCGAATATAGATATTTACATAAACATGTATTTTGGAAACATTTAATTGCAGTAAAGAATAAATGGATAAAAAAATAAATTTGGAATGCCCTTGGTGGCTGTGGTTTTGCAATGCTTTTCGTGGCCATGGTTTTGGATTTTAAATGGAACTTGGAAGTCTAATGGTTAAATGGACTGGATTGGCATAATTGAATTAGCCTGCAAGCATATTGGTATGACAATACTATGTTGGAAAATGCCTTAATGAAAGACTCCTTGATTAATAGTTGGCTTATGTGTAAACTGTTTTAATTTGGACTTAAAGAAAATTATATAGCTTACCGAGAAGGTATAGTCCCGGGGGGATCAACACTGAAAATCACGTTTGCTGATGTTGGGGTTCTATATGACCATGTGTCTGATGCACACATTATATTTTGGATGGCTATCACCTTGGTGTCCTTATCCATTCCTCGGTACATGTGGCTACTATGGACTGGACCCTTTCGGCAGGGTGAGTTGGACCCGTATAGCCTGTGGGTGCCTGGAATGTCGGTACGATCTACATAGTTCAAACTAATATTTTAAACTATCATGTTTCATGACCCTTGTACCTATCCTGACATCTATATATATAGAGAAATAGATATATACACATGTGGCTTTATGGACAGATTTTGGTTAATGCATTATTTTATTCCCTCATCTTGAGTTACATGCATGTACTTGCCCCACTGATCATCCTCGGACGCTGCATCATTTCATGATGTAGGCTCCGAGGACTTTTCTACTGCTCCTTTACAACGTTAGGTGGTTGGGTACTTTTGTCGGTCAATTGTGAAGTAGTACGCCTCCATCCTTCGGAAGGCCCAGTCATTTCATTGGTTTCTTTTTTTTTCTTAGTACTTTGAATTCTTTTTTTATAGTCGGTGGTATATCCCGACTTAGTTGTATTTCTAGTTTAAAGACTTTTGTGGACAGTATTGGGATGTTTTGGTTGTTTTGTTGACTCTTAGATTCTCATTTGACTTATCTACCTTTCTTATTACTCTGGTTGGCTTCTGCTATTTACTTTAATTGTGCTCTTGAGGTAAGGCTAAGGGTGTTATCTCAAGCCCATGGTGGTCTTGAGATTTCCCATCACGGCTAGGCCTGAGTTTAGGTCGTGACAGAAAAGAGGTATGTAGGTGAACATAGGATATGTAGTTTGCTAAATTGTAAGGAGTTTTTGACTTCTTCCGAGTTAAGACATTCTTTCATCCAAATGGATGGTGCTTTAGTTCTTGAAGACTTCCTGGACTCTATTGGAACAAATGTTAAATTTCACTTGTTAACAAAGGCAACTAAGATGTAGCAGCAGGCATTTGAGGATTTGGATCAACTGATATGGCTGTAACTGGACCTTGATCAACTAATTCCTACCTACAGAATCGCCATTTTGATCATCACTTATTGAAGTTGGTACTTCATCATTGTAAAGTGGAATTTGATCGGAGAAAACATCTAAGAAATGAAGCTATTTATTTTTTTCAACAGACTTGAATGGAAATACTTCTTCTCTAAATTCAACATCTCTACTGATAAAAAATAAGTGATTCTATAGGTCAAATAGTATATGCCCTTTTTCAAAGTTTGAATAGCCCATATGCACAACAGTAATAGATCTAGATTTAAGTTTATCTAATTCATTTATTGTCTTGGTAAAGCATAAACATCCTAAAGTTCTAAGATGTTTACGTGAAGAAGGAACTTTATATAGTATCTCATAAGGAGATTTGTAGTTAATCACTAAGGAAGGCATTCCATTTATTAGATATGCAAAAATAAGAATATAATGACCCCAATATCTTATTGGAATGTGTCCCTAAAATCTGATAGCTTTGGATACCTCCAATACACTCTTGTGCTTCCTTTCAGCAACACACCATTTTGCTTAGGAGTGTAAACATAAGATGTTTGGTGTAAGATACCAAGTTGTTCAAACATAGAAGCACATACAGAGTTAACAAACTCAGTTCCATTATCTGATTTAATGATCTTAACCTTTTGCTCAAATTGAGTTAACACATAAGACAAAAACTGCTTAAGTACAACACACATATCAAATTTGAGCCTAAGTAAAAATAGACAAGTCATTCTAGAAAAATCATTTACAACTGTCAAAAAATATTTATTGCCATCATATGTTGCCACTTTGTAAGGTCCCCATATATCAAGATGTGTAACAATTCAAAGCACCTAGTACTCTGCTTACTATTTGCTGGAAATGGTAAACTTACTTGTTTAGCACATGGACAGACAAAACAATTTTTGACAATGCTACTACAACTATCAAGAGTAGAAGGAAATAGTTTGTGCAGAACTTTAGATGATCGATGACCAAGCCTCTTATGCCGCAATTCAAGGATGGTTTTGGTTTTATTAACAGAGTTTACGGATTAGAGTTCACAAAACTTTTAGCAACGAGAGAACGTAAATCCTTTGTTGTGCTTCTAGAGCTTGAAGATAAGAGATATAACCCATCCTTTTCTCTACCAATCGCTTTCACCTTCCCATTGTAAAGATCCTAAAAGATAAAGAAGTTAGGAAAGAAATCCACTAAACATTGTAAGGCCTTTGTTACCTAAGATACAGATAGAAAATTGAATTTAAACTTTGAAATATGCAACATATTATCAAGTTTCGTCTCAGATATTATACTAGATAAAATATGAGTGACATATGCAACATCACCAGTAGGTAGAAAAACTTTTCTCTGCTTGTTACTATCTAATTTAACAGTATCTATTAGCAGGATTTCATCAACTTCCCTATGGTTTGCAGCTCCTGTGTCAACAATCCATGTATTAAGACTGTTAATAGCTAGTAAGGCATCAGTCATACCTGCAGTGTTAGCTACTGATGTAGATTGAGGTTCATTCAGCAAATTCAAAATTTGAGCATATTGATCTAAAGTAAAGAAATAAGGCATCTGACTTCCACCAAACTTTGAACTTGTATTAGGACCCTGAGAAGTTGAAGCTTGTGAATTGTACTGTCCCCTTTCACCAAAAGTAAACTCAGGAACTCTATAATTCATGAATGGATTTTCAGCAATCATGTTGTAAGCAGTAAATTGAGGAGTGTAACCATTAGAAGCTCCCCTTTTTTTCTTGAACCTTGAGTCATTAGGATCCCCTACAATCTAGTAGTAATTTTCCTAGTATGCCCCTTTAACTTGCAACAACTACATAGTACATTGGAGTTTTTCTTAAATTTTTTGAGAATCACTTGTTCTAGCACTGTATAGGGCAGTTGATTCATAACTTCCTGAATTAATACTAGGACAATTTCCTGAATTAAGACTAGGAGATGCACCAAGAATTGCAGAATTAGCAGCAGTCATACTCTTCTGATTTTCATCACTAACTAACATTGCATATGCCTGATTAACCATGGGCAATGGGATCATGAACAAGATTTGGCTTATTGCTTGATTATATGAATCATTAAGGCCCATAAGAAATTGATATAACTTTTTTTTTTTGCAAATGACTCAAGAAATCCTTATACTTATCACAGTTACAACCAGTTAAGGGAATTAATGTTTCATACTCATCCCACAAATCTTTCAGCTTTTAGTAATAAACAGGAATGGACAGAGTACCTTGAATCAAAGTTGCAATATCTCTGTGAATATTGAAGGAGTGGGATCCATCGATTTTATCAAATCTTTCATGAAGATCTTCCCAAACTGAGTGTACACTTGAAGCATAAGCCACCGCACTTATCAAATTTTGAGCTACTAAGTTCATCAACCACGAAAGAACAATCACATTGCTACGTTCCCATTGATAACCATATTTTTTATGGAACTTCTCTTTTTTTCCATGACCCATCTACAATTCCCAGCTTGTTGCGACCCAGCAGTGTTATTCTCATGGATCTTGACCATAATCCGTAGTTTTCCGTGCCCACCAATTGGAATGAAATCAACGATATACCACTTGTGCCTGCAGAAGCTAAATACAGTGGATGGGTGGCTTCAATAGTAACTCCTATTCCAAGATTCTCATCAGTTGAACCGGAATTAGATGTTTGCTCCAAATTTCCCGTTCCTGCCATTGTTGGCTCTTTCAAGAGACCTTATCGAATACAAGAATCTTTGAAGAGTTTGTGCGGAAGAAGAATTAGAGCATCGCGGGCAGTGATACCATGTTAAGATTCAGTGAATTTGATGAAGGAAAGGAGGAAGAAGAAGAAGAGAGTGATTTCTTATTGATAGAGAATGATCAAAAAGGTACGCACAATCCAATCAGCTTGTGTATTTATACACAAGGTAGTTATTAACTAATCACCTATAACTAACATTTTAACTAACTATTTTGACTTTATATCCAAGGGTTTGTTTTGCCCTTAATACTTTAATCAATAGACTACTCAATAGATAGTTTGTCCACATTAAATCTCCAGGCCACAAAGTGCAATGGAGACCAGCTCCCTTTGGTTAGGTTTGACTATCATCAAAACAGAGATCTCCACATTTAGTTGTTTAAAAAAAAAAAAAATAGAGCCCATCTCTCATTCCTCTTTTATTTGGTTAGGGATCCGACTCTCAGACATAGCTACAAGGAGCAAAAAGGGTTTAGTAAGTAACGAACGGGGGAAATAAGAATTCTTTTGAAAAAATTGTGTTCAATATAGTTCCTCCTCTGCATGTTAAAAAAAACAATTAGGATAAATCTCTTCAACTTGCGACCATTAGGTTTAGGGGGCACTTTTAAGCGAAAAGATAAAATTGAGAGCACTTTTAGTCTAAAGGGTGTGGAAGAAGGATACTTTGAGACAAATTCAATAGGTTAGGAGTTTTGTAAGCCAAAAGATTACGTTTGGAGCATCTTTTCTCCAGTGCGCGGAAGGAGGATATTTTTAAGCCAAATACAATAGACCGGGGGTCTTTTTTTTTTTTTTAGCTAAATTCAATAAACTTCATTGGTTGTCATCAAAAAGTCCATCAGGGTGTCAAGGGCTTCATTTTACCATTGAGATCAAAAGTTTGAATTCTGCTAAACAAAGTCATGTTTGAGCATGTGCAAATACAAACTTTTTTAAAAGAAAAACCGGGAAAGTTCAACAAAGGAAAAGTTCATCTAGTCAACTAACTGAGCTATCAAACAATAGGATTATTCTATAGGTTGCATCCTTTTTTTTTTCTCATTATTTCAACCTTAATATATTTTAAAGACAAACAAAAACACCTCACATGCAAAATAATTTTGTCAATTAAATCACTACTTACCACATCAGTTGCACTTATTACTGTCCTTACAAAGTTGAATTAGCTCTTTAGCAACAACATCAGCCTCTTCATCTCTTACAGATTTCAATTTCTTGCTGATGTCTCTCACCTTGGCCCTCAAAATTTCCCCTCGTTTTCGTGTTATGACATCTTTAAGAGTTTCTGCAATTTCTCTTCTATGAAATTTGCCATCATCATCTCTAACTATCTCAATTGCAACTCCCAATTCTACTATCAACCTAGCATTCATTGGTTGATCAAGATGCATAGGTATCGCTATTATAGGAACCCCAAAATCCATACTTTCCATTATTGAATTCCAACCACAATGACTTATAAATCCTCCGGTACTTGGATGATTTAGAATTCTTGGTTGTGGTGCAAATTTGTTCAAAACTCTTCCCCTATCTCCGATTCTTTCTAGAAAACCTTTTGGTAAAACATCTTCAAGATTTTGCTCTTCACCCTTTGGAAATCTTGCAACCCAAATGAAATTAACATTACTATTCTCCAACCCGAAAGCTATTTCCTCCATATCTTCTTTCGACAAGAAATACTCACTCCCAAAGGACACAAAAACAGTTGAACTCTCATCTTTCATTCCTAGCCAATCAATGAGCTCTACATCATCCACCTCATCAATTATGGGATCTTGGACAGGTGGACCAACAGGAACAACTTTCCAATGGCCTAATTCAGTGAAAAAATCAATATATTTGGCCTCTAGAACTCTAGAGGTACTCATCAACATGATTTGCATATTTCCATCAGCAAAAGGATCCACATCATCAGGTTCTTTCTCTTTATCAGCTTTTGCCAACAATTCAGCCACTTTTACTTGCTCAATTTTCGTGAGATAAATAGCAGGATAAGGGAATTCAACCCCGGGTTTCTTTCGTAAGTTGAAAAAATATGAAATCACAGCTGCACCAGAAGTTAGCATCTTGACTGCTGGAATGTTCTGATCATTCGCGACGCTTTCAGCCCATTGCTGCAATACATCATAAATGACCAAATCAGGTTTCAGACTGCACAAGATTTTTGCGAAGTTTGGTTTTGACATTTTCAGGGCCTTTTGAAGTGTGTGATTGAGATGGGGTGGGAGACCATTTGTCGTATGGTAATGAGGAGGAAGTTCAGGCAATTCAGGTAAATGGAGTTCGACAAGCTGAATTGAATCAGAGTATTTTTCAGGGATTTTCTTGATGGTATATTTGAGATTGATCGCCGTAGAACAAAAGTAAATCAAGAATCCTCTATCCGCGAGTTTCTTGGCTACGTTTAGATATGGAGAGATGTGTCCATAAGCCAAAAATGGGAACATAAGTACCCTCAAAGTACCCATGATCAAAATCTTGAAATGTTTTACTTAGTTCTTGATTTTACATAGAATGAAAGAAGGAAGAGAAATGAGAGAAGGGATCTTTGTAGAGTTGGTTGCATTGGCTGCCTTATTTATTAAGTGGAAGGTGACTCCGCATCAGTAGAGCTTGAATTCGAGATATCTGATTAAGAAAAAAAAAATAGTTACTTCGATGTAGACTTCTGCCTAATTTTATTCAAAGTGGCATCATGTTGTATGACTTGATTGTAAATTTCAAGTTAGAAGACTTAAGCCCAACTTTTGAAAAAAATGAATAGTTGTGTGACTTTTCTTGATGATTAGTTTAGCCATGATTGACAAATGAACAAAGGAACTTTCTGGGCAAAAATTCTGTCTATACATGTATCTCATTTTTTTTTCTTAAATTTTGTGTCAATTCGAACCATGTCACGTTAATTGATAAGAATTAAGTATATATTTAATTAACTGAAGTGAACAAGTAAATATCCTCCTATATCATCAATTATTTTGCGAGTTTATAAATAAACTATCAGGTGTTCATGGAACCCCCTTGAACTACCTGAACTCCTATTGAAATACCTCCCGAGGAATTCGATACCTTACGTGACCATCACGCTCTAAAAGCTCCTTCATAAAGTAACATGTGATAGGACACGTGGATTTTTTTTCCAAGATAATTAATAGATTAAATACTCTTAAATTATCACTTTATTGTGAGTTTCATACTTAAACTGTTGGATGTTCAGAGAATTCAGTCAGAACTTGAATGAACTCACTGTGTGAGGTGAGTCATTTTTAAGACTTTTTTTCATATTCCATGCATCTCTTAACAAATTATCCCAAACTTTTTGTCACATATATGGTTTTAATCTAGTGGGATTTACATTGTAAGAGAGTAACAGAAACACCCAATAATTTAAATGACAGTCGCAAATTACAATAGTTTTAGAAAAATTTAACCTATTCTCTCTTTCAATTATATTTTTAAAAAATATGGTAAACAAACTATTGCTCAACTTGGTCTTGAGCTCATGGATGATGGCAAATACAGGATACTTATCAAGGTGATTCAAAAAATAAAAATCTAATTCATTTGAATTTGGAGGTTCAAGGTCGATTTTAAATGCCCATCAGGCATCAACCACCAAGTCGGCCTCTAATCTTATGTTTAGGAGCAAAATCTATATATACATAAAATATTAAAAATACCATAATTATATATATGAAAATTACATCTTCTGGATCCACCCCTGCTGGTGGACGTGTTGAATATTGTTTCACGGCCTTTCTTTATAAGTATTATACAACGTGTCTATTAATGTATCGTAATTGATTACGCAGGGTATATCAATGTCACAAAATTATTGTTTTTAATTAGGAAAAGACAAAAAGGTTGTGCCAACTTTTCTTTTTTCTGTATTTTTTTTTTTTTTAACCTTTTGACTTTGTGATTTGTTTAGGTGTTCTAGTTTGACCGACCATAAAATTCGGTGCATGTGAGTTTGATTTTATATAAATTTTAAAAATACCATAGCTATCAAGTTATTAAATTGGGGAAAGAATCAAATTTATTTTCTTATTTTAAAAAATTAGTTAAATATATTATTAATTATATTTTAAGGTTAAATTTATTATAAATATCATATTTTGAGATCAAATTTATCCTCGCTGTTAAGAAACTTTTCACTTCTATCCTATCTCTACAAAAAATTTAAATCAATGTTAAACGCCCTATTATTTAAAAATAAAATAAACTGAGGGACGGGTACATTTGAAAATTTTGTGGCCCTCCCTTCCAGTGGCCTAATCTAGTTTGAAAATTTTAATTAACAAAATTGATGGAAGGTTATACTTTTTTATTATTTTTGTGAGGCAGATTGGAACAGGGTGTGTTTTATTTTTAAACGATGGAACATTTAACACGGATTTGGGCTTTTCTATTATTAAAGGAAGGACGTGAAAAGTTTCTCAACAGCATGGTAAACGAATGATATATATTTAAATAAATTTTCAAAGTAGAAAGATAAATTTAATCCTTTTTCCTATTAAATAAGTATTGAAAATTATATTTATAGGAATAATGATCTAATTTGGCAGAATTTATTGGGCTAAATTACATAAAATTACAACTTTATTTTCTATTATTACACAATATTTCAAATTCAAAAATTAATTACAAATATTTCATTTTTATAATTTCTCTCTCTATAATTCATATACATAATTCTGCCTTCCTGTTTATATGTTTTTTTGCTTTAAAAAATGGCTAAAATCAAACAATATCAAAAAAAGGATAATTAAGAAGCAACTTATCTAATATATTATTCTAAATTGATATTTATTTTCTAATATATCTCTGTTTTCTTACCAAATAAATTCCTTTTGCACATCAGTGACACAATTTTATTGGAAATGCTCATCAGTAACATTATTTTCTAAACAGCTCTTTGATTCCGCATTGACTATTAAGAATCTATTGGGAATGCTCATTGCTAGGCGTGTAAAGATTAAACCGTCAAGTCAAACTGAACTGACGAATCAAACCAAACCGAGAAAAAACAATAACTTATGATTTGATTTGATTGGTTTGGCGTTACAAAAAACAAACCGACCATTCTTGGTTTGGTTTGGTGTAACCAAAAAAAAGTCAAATCGAATCTGAATCAAACCGACATAATATATATATATATATATATATATATATATATATATATATATATATATATATTCGAACTTTTTTATACATAAAATATTAATTATAATCTACTTTTTAAATACTTCTTCAACTAGTTTTAGTAATTTTCAATAATTTGAAAGTAGATGTAGATATATATTAGATTTGGACCTTTAAGTTGTAATATTTGTCAATTAATTGTTAATTAAATGATCGAAAACCCAATATAAATTTAAAACCTAAACTTTTCACTCTTCATCTCACTTTTTAGTTTCAAGAGAGTTTTTCGCTCCTCATTTTTTCATAATTATGGTTTTCATTAGCACATGAGTGAAAATATATTTGATCTATTCTTCGATCACAATATAATTGTAAAAACTAAAGATTATAAAAAAAAATGAAAAAAATTGAAAAAATTGAAAAACCCAAAAAAACCGACTAAAACCTTAACCGAAAAAAATCAATTTTATGTTGGTTTGATTTGGTTTATAGTTTTAATAAACCGACATGATTGTTTTTTTTTTAATAAAAACCGAACCAACCCGACCTATGTACGCCCCTACTCATTGCAATTGCGGGCATGGTGATCTATAGTTCGGCCGTTGAGGTCGAAAAATAAACCAACACTAAAGAGACCCCATGCTGCCAAAAACATCACGATCTCATCTTTTCAAGGTAGAGTGTTTGGTCTCTGAATCTATTTATTTTGCTTGATTTTTGTATTCATATACACAGCTACAAAGCATCAATGTTGTTACTTTAATTTAACTCTGTTGCATATCGTGGTTATGTATATGTTTGGGAGAAATCGTTCGAGATTTGTTGTCACTTCATCCTATTTCAGCACTTATACATTACAGAGTTATGTATATGTTATGTATTAACGGTGTTATACATAACACGGTTATGTATGTCAATCCATATACTTAATTTTGTTATGTATATGTGTTGAAAAAGACATTGTTGCACTGTTGTGTTTTCAGAATATATATACTATAGAGTTATGTATATGTTATGCATTATGTAACACGGTTATGTAGATGGTTCTGTTAGGCAAACTGGGTTGTGTTTATTTCAGCCTCTATATACATAGCATTGTTATGTATATGAAAGAATATTAGGCATGAGTATGAAACATTGTTTTATGTTTTTAAGTTTTGAAAAGTTTTATTTAAGTTTTGTTGCATATTAAACTAATATTGATTTGCAATGTATATTATTACAAGGGATATAATCGGATTCAATTACTAAAATCAACTCGAGATTCCTCAATCTCTAATTTTAACTAGTATTAGTACCCGTGCGATGCGCGGTCGATATTAACTGAAATTTATTATAGAAATTATTATCTTATTAATTTTATATAATAAAAAATTTATTCAATATCGTTCACACATTTGAAATTAATAAATTTATGCAATACCAAAAATAACTATTAAAATATTGAACTTAATATCATTAATTATATAAACTTAAACATTTCTTTTCGAAAGTTAGTATCCGTATGCAAATAATAGTATATTGTAATATAATTATTTGAGAATATTAGATAGTATTGTGATCTATATTGATTTATGTTGTAAAAAAATCATATAATTACAAAAAAAAAATTGCATATTTAACATAATTATTATTAGTTAAGGACTTACTTCTAAATTTGGTTAGAAAAACAAAGAACTAATGAAAGATATGTTTTAGTGTTATGCACATGAGACTTTTCTATAAAATTTTAACTTGAAATTTAAATTCTTTTATATTTAAATATTTTAATTTGCACCCTCTTATCAAGAGGAAGAAAGGAGTTTCCCCTTCTCTTTTCTTGTCTTAATAGAATTTGCTTTCAAAGTAGATTTTGTATTCCTTTGCACAATCTTAGTCATAGTATATTTTTTATAAATTTAAAATATTTTTGCGTCAAGGCAAATAGTTTGAGAAAAGTCTCAATAATAGTCAATTTTTCCTCTCTCGTATTTTTTTATTATCATTTTTTCAACAAATAACTTATAACATTATCTAAAGTCCTAACATGTTTGCACGATTTGACAATGTTCACTTATTCTCTTATGATAATGGACCAACAAATATTAATGAATCTTATTGTATATTATTAGTTTGGATAAATGGTATAGTCCTTCATAGGTTTGAATATTCACTCTTCAATTCTATTTTCGATCAACCCTATCATACTTTCTCAATTTACTCAATTTGAATGAAATTATAAATATCACTATCGAAATTGAATTCTCTCCCATCTTAGAACATTCAATTAATACTTAAACCCTCATGTTCATCAGTACAATAAGATATTAATCATATTCATCTTTATCCTTTATATTGTACAAAGTAGATCAAAATAATTATTGCACCAAAATATCTACAATATAATATTCTAAAATTAGAATTACAAATATAAAGATAAACATGCTTGAACTCATTGTCTTTTTATATCAACTAAAACAAAAAATAAGAAAGTTTGTAGCATAATGTTGATAAATAACAAATGATAAATGACTTTTACTTTCACATTAGTACAATATGCTACATAAAAGTACAATAATATTTGCAGTAAGAATTTAAATATAATGAATTTGAAAAAATCAATATTCATAAGTATTTGATTTATTGAATTTGAGCATTGTCCATTGAGTATCAGCCACGAGATACTCACCCAAATTATGATCTTCGAGATATAGCTTTTGAGATAGTAATTCTAGTGTCGAGTAAATTTCATAGATAATTATACAACTATCATTTTTTTACTAAGGTCACTTAACTATCATTTCTAATATAATATCACAAAACTTTTAATAGACTATTAAAATCACACAATTTAATTTACAAATTAAAAGTTAATTATACTATACAAAAATATAGTATAGACAAATCAAGTATTAATCCTAACATAAAGAAATATAATGGATTAATAATTTAGTATCATAGTTTATTGATTTTTGAAATCATATTATTATCTCACTAAAATCTAAAGCAACAATATTTTCTATGCAAGAAAATCAACTATCTAATATCAATATTAGTTTCTTCATATTTAATGTATAACTTGTAAATTTTTATGTTATTGCTACAATTCTCATTGCAAATTTCGATCAAGATGAACTTTTTTAAGTCTTTAAAAATGTATGACATATTAAAAGATTAATAACTTAAATCTTCAAAGAGTATAGATTATATTTTTTTATAAAATATAAGTACATGAATACTGACTCATAAAATTTTCACCAAACATGTAGAAAATAAAATGAATATGCAACATAACCTGTATATTTAGTTGACTATAAATCAAGAAAAATCTATTCTAAAATAATACTCAAAGTAAATTGAGATCCTAACGATAATCACGACAAGATAAGTCGTGGTAGAAATTATAAAAAAATTAATTATCTTTTACTAAATGTAGCCTTCTTATATAGTGGTAAATTGTTATGGCATTAGAACTTCTAGATTAATTTCAATTGGTACAATATTCTTTTCCATATATATATATATATATGTATATAATTGTTATTTGATTATTCATTTTCTATTTATATTTCTCAATCAAATTTGTCATGCTTTCTTAATTGACTTACATTGAATGAAATCATAAATATTTTTTGTCATATAAATATTCATTTTATGGTAATACTTCAATTGCATATAATTAGTAACTCACACCTACATTTCATCATATAAAATTATTATAAATTTTTATTGATATTTTTATTATTAAGAAATATTTATTCCTAATTTATTTTATTGATCTGCTCATTTAAATTATTATATAAGATAATTTAATCTTTTTAAATTAATTTTTATTCATTAAAACAAAGTATCCTTTTTAAATTTGATTATTTTAAAATCCAAAATTGTTCTTACATACATATATAAAGTTATATAATTGGTCAACTAAAGAATAACTTTGTAAGAAAAAATTTTATTTGACTTCGAATATTAATTAGGACTATGTAATTTTAGTAGTTATTTTCAACAAATATTATGTAATTTTTTCTGTGTAGTAATATTCATTTTTAAAAAATTTAGTATTTATTTATTTTCAATCTACCCTCCTTTTAAATTCACGACTATCATTTATTCATTTCCTAATATAGAATGATAGTGTAATTACTCAATGATAGTTATTCTTAATTATGAAAATCCTATCATTAAATATGAATGCATATTGTTTTAAATATAGATTACTTAAAATATATCAAATGGAAATTCTTTCAATAAATATGAATGTATATTTTTTAAATAAAATTACTTGAAATATATTGAAATAAATTTCTTTTATTTTGTAGTCCAAAGTTACCATTTGAGTGATCACATTTTTTTCATAATATTTTTAATTTTGGAAGGACTTATTTGTCATAATAATCGTTTTCATATAAGTTACTTGATTATTAATTAGTTATTCTCGAATTGATTTTTTGTAATACTTTCTTGAATTACTAAATTGTAGTGAAATCATAAATATTTTTTAAAATAACATTATTATTTAAATTAATGATTTATATTTTTGAGGGATGACATCTTTTTTCGTAATATTTTTTTTATTTTGAAATAACTTTTTGATTATTATAATCATATTCATATAAGTTATGTGATTACTATTTACTAATTGATTTTTTGTAATATTTTCTTGATTAACTCAATTGTAGTAAAATCATAAACATTTAGTTTTTATAATATTATTATTTATGTTATTTAAGTAATTGTTCAAATATTTTAAGGAATGACATCTCTATTGAAATATTTTTTATTTTGGAATGACTTTTTGGTCATAGTAATTTTTTTCTTATAAACTGTTTGATTACTGATTTATTATTCACTAAAATAATCACCAAAATAAATTTTGTTGCCAAAATACCAAGTGGCTAGTTATCAATATGTCACTTGACTTAATTTTAGGCTAACTTATATATATATATATATATATATATATATATATATATATATATATATATATATATATTCATATAAGTTACGTGATAACTATTTACTAATTGATTTTTTGTAATATTTTCTTGATTTACTCAATTGTAGTAAAATCATAAACATTTACTTTTTATAATATTACTATTTATGTTGTTTTGTTATGAAATATAAAGCAAAGAAGAAGAGTAGAGAGAGAATAGAGAGTAATTCTTATTTCTCTTGAGGGATTTCTTGATGGGGTGAATTACAATGAAGGAAAACCCCTTTATTTATAGAGGAAAACTAACCTTGGGTTTATAACTTTTCCATAAATAGACATTCACTATATATGGTAAAGTAGACATTCACTATATATGGTAATATATTTATAACACTCCCCCTTTAATGTCTAATTGATAGATAATGTGCCTCGTTAAAATCTTACTAGAAAAACCTAGTGAAAAAAAAATTCAGTGAAGGAATAAGAGTACACATCTATGACAATACGCATATCGGCTGTCTCATTAAAAACCTTACAAGGAAAACCTAGTGGGACAAAACTTAGTAAGGAAAAAAGAGTACAACGTGTATTAACTCCCCCTAATGTGAACATCTTTGAACCTTTGCATCCCGATCTTGTGCACCATCTTCTTGAAAGTTATAATTGAAGAAGACTTGGTGAATAAATCAGTCACATTGTCACTTGAAGAAATCTGTTGCACGTTAATATCACCATTCTTTTGGAAATCATGTCTATAGAAAAGTTTTAATGAAGTGTGATTCGTTCTATCTCCTTTTATGAATCCTCCATTAAGTTGTGCTATGCATGTTGCATTATCTTCATATAAAATTGTGGGTACTTTGTCACATTTCAAGCCACATTTTTCTCGAAGGAGATGTATCATGGACCTCAACCATACACATTCTCGGCTAGCTTTACGATTAGCTATTATCTCAGCATGGTTCAATGAAGTGGCTAGATAGACTACTTTGTATATCTCTAAGATATTGCAGTACCACCACATATGAACACATAGCCTATTTGAGACTGAGCTTTATGTAGGTCAGATAAGTACCCAACATCAACATTACCAATAAGATCGGGACTGCAAACTTGCTAACAAATTAACTAAAAAAAGCTATATCAGGCCTTGTAGTATTTACAAGATACATTAGTGCATCAATTGCACTAAGATATGGTACTTCATATCCAAGGAGGAATCCTTATTCAATTTTGCATGTTTCTCATTTTAAGCAAAAATTCTATTGCTTTTGAAAACTCTCCAAGAGTTCCAATGATTCTCAAATCATCAAATTATCTCTTATGAGGATAATAAAAAGTTTCCCAGAAACTTTATATGCTTCAGGCATTTTGAATCCTTTAGAGATTTTCATATGAATTTTTGTCAAGTAACAATATCCAACATGTCAAGTGTGATATCTTCAAGTGTCTGGACTGCAAATCAAATAAGTTTTATTCTTACCAAAATGCATCCTTTCGTGTCACTTGATAAATATTTCTACGTCAGCATGCTTAAATAAACGTAGAATTCGGATCCTCATAATATTTTATAAAATTACGTCAATATAGTATCAAAGATATTATTGATGATATATCATTTTGTATCGATTCACAATGTGACATAACGTTTTGAGATCTCATCACTACATTATTTGCAGGTACCTAAACCTCTCAAAAAGTTCATAAAGTGTTATGTCGTAGGCTCTTCAAGAACACATTGTCTTCTTAGTATGATTATTTGCACCTTATCCTTTTCAAGGATTGTTTCATTTGAAACTGATTGGTCTACTATGCTTCACACATGCGTAGATTTGTCTTTTAGAGACATAAAATAGGAGCACTTGCAACTTAAATATGAAATGCTTTCAGCATTTGACTTGAATTATCTATTGAATGAGGATCATATTGATGATAATTCACAACATATTTTTCTAGCTGTTTATGTTAGGATTTTTGCCCCGATTTTCTTACCCAATTTTAAGTTTTACTTTTTCTTGTAAGGAAAATAAAAGTAACCATAAATACTTTTACTTTTCCTGAAAGAAAAATATAAAACTTTTTCATATTTGGCTAACCTCTTTCTTGGAGGAAAGATTTTGGACATCTATAAATAGAAGACCTCCATTCTCATACCATAGCACAATAGCATCCACACAGTAGTCGTTTAAAAGAGTCTCGTTTAGGGGAGATTTTCTCTCTCATTAGTTTTTATGTCTTTAATGATAGGCTTTATATGTAGGCCAATTGGCCACATAATATAATAATATTAAGATTTTTAATATTGTTTTATGTGTCTTCTGAATTGTCACCACAATAATTGCAACTAATAGCTTCCGCATGACGCTCTTTCGATTTCGAACCCAACAAGTGATTTCAAAGCCCACGGTTCAATAAATCGATGGTCCAATTGTTGAACAAAGTTGCAATCAATTTGATGATAATGAAGATATATGTCCAAAAGCTACATGTGGAGATAATTGTTAATCATATTTTCAACAATCCTGTTGTCACATATTTGAAAATAAAACTCACTTTTAACCCTGCAAAAGGACTCCAATATTTTTAACCCGAAAAGGGCTAATATATTTTTTAACCCAAAAGCTCCATTTTTAAACATGCCAAACAGCTGTGATATATGAAGAATATATGAAGAACGAAGATCATGCACAAAAAAAAAGTGAATCAAGTGAAGAAAATCAAGCCAAAAGGGGGGGATTTGTTAGGATTTTTGCCCCGATTTTCTTACCAAATTTTAAGTTTTACTTTTTCTTGTAAGAAAAATAAAAGTAACCACAAATACTTTTACTTTTCCTAAAAGGAAAATATAAAACGTTTTCATATTTGGCTAACCTTTTTCTTGAAGGAAAGATTTTGGACATCTATAAATAGAAGACCTCCATTCTCATACCATAACACAATAGCATCCACAATGTAGTCGTTTAAAAGAGTCTTGTTTAGGGGGAGATTTTCTCTCTCATTAGTTTTTATGTCTTTAATATTAGGTTTTATATGTAGGTCAATTGGCCAAATACTATAATAATATTAAGATTTTTAATATTATTTTATGTGTCTTCTAAATTGTCACCACAATGATTTGCAACTAATAACTTTCGCATGACGCCCTTTCGATTTCGAACCCAACAGTTTATTATCTCCCCCTCATGTTTGGCAAATTAACATACATCTCAATTTACTTTAGAGAATCCATCTTTGTACATCATGGTATATCTATTGATCATATACCACACATTAAAGAAGAAAAATTTAGATGAAATATTTGGTTCATGACCTTGAACCAATTGAGAGGGAAGAAATAATCATAATCTATTGGTCTAATGCACACAAGTGTTATTGTATGCAATACAACATGTTTCAGACCAACACATGAAGCTTTGTTCTCATTAGTAATGGTTTAGCTATTTATCAAAGGCATTCCATGCCAAACCGTCATCATCAAGATGAATTGTTTTGATTACACAAGCTGAAAGTTATTCTCTTAACTCAATTTTATTGAGCAAACAACTTTATGAATGTCAAACTACAAGTTGACAATAAATGTACATGTGATTATCTTATTGATGCATCTTTTCAACATATCACATGAAAGGTGAACAGATCCTTATTCACCTTTTATATTTTTCAGATTTTGAGGGATCCTATCCAATAATTAGTTGGTCTAACCAACTTATCATGAGAACAAACAACATGAATAATTCTTGAAGAATTTTGTAATTCTTCATTACATGTCCAATACTCAATATGCACATCTTCGGGATGTCCTAACCGTTCATGTCAACTTATAAATTTTTATTCTAGCAAACTCCAAGTTTACTATGACATGTACCTTTTTACTTTAGTAAATTTCAGATTTACTATGACATGAATAAATTTCAGATTTACTACTTTAGAAGTAGATTTCAAAACAACTCTTCTCGATTATTCTACCTCATTCGGAGGTGAGTTGTGAAGTCATCACAATCAAGTTCACGTTTGTTGATAAGTTTCACTAAATATCATCACATTCACCCAGGGAGTGGATCTATGCTTATAACAATTAAAATTCTCATTCCCATGAATGAAATATAATCGTTTCTTAAGTCTATCAAATTAATAACTTATAACCTCTTTTATGATATTCCTACTTCAGGAGCAAATCGAGGCATACATATGATCTAGAGAATTTTTCACTAACATATCTTATGATCATAATACGCTTGTGAAAATATCATCACTTTTGATGATCATTACCATATTGTCCCTCCACACATATATTCGCGCATTCAATCACTTTTCTTCTTTCAGACATATTATGCACTGCTATCATATGCAGTCCAAGAATGAAGTATGTTATCATATTTCAAACTTATCATATATTACTACCACATTCACTTCATGGAACGGAGCATATTTTGTGACTTTTCATTAAAAACACATTATTTTGTCTTAGACATCATAATATCATCAATATGGTGCATTGAAATTCAAATTCAACATCTTACCCATATAAAAGCGTCTTAGGCATAAATTGATGGGACTTAAACCCAACATATTATCATCTCTTTTGATAATATTGTTCTTGAGGAATAAATTTAAAACATAAATGGTTCCAAACCAATTATTTTTCCTCAAATCCAACAATAATTATATTATTAGTAGCAAAAGACAAATAACATAAAGAATTACTAACCTTGAAATTACTTTAGATTTATAATCTCACCTTGTTTGGCAGAGTCTCGTGCTGATAACGTGTTATGAAATATAAAGCAAAGAAGAAGAGTAGAGAGAGAACAAAGAGTAATTCTTATTTCTCTTGAGGAAATTCTTGATGGGGTGAATTACAATGAAGGAAAACCACTTTATTTATAGGGGAAAACAAACCTTGGGGTTTATAACTTTTCCATAAATAAACATTCACTATATATGGTAAAATAGACATTCACTATATATGGTAATATATTTATAACATGTTTAAATTAATTGTTCAAATATTTTAAGGAATGACATCTCTACTGAAATATTTTTTATTTTGGAATGACTTTTGGTCATAGTAATTTTTTCCACATAAGTTGCTTGATTATGAATTGATTATTCACTAAAATAATCACCAAAATAAATTTTGTTGCCAACAAAATAGATTCTTGTTACCAAAATACCAAGTGATTAGTTCTCAATATGTCACTTGGCTTAATTTTAGGCTAACTTCTTTGCTTTATTCACTAAAATAATCACTAAAATAAATTTTGTGGCCAACAAAATAGATGCTTGTTACCAAAGTATCAAGTGGCTAGTTCTCAATATGCCACTTGCTTAATTTTAGGCTAACTTCTTTGCTTTATTATATATATAGATATATAGATTGTTTCATCATTATAAAAATTGTGATATTTTTGAAATCATTTAGTTCTCTTTTGTAAATTTATTTTAACGTTTGTATTTTTAAAAGAATTCTGTTTGAACTTTTACTAAGGCATATATACCTTTGTTTTTTATTAATTCTAAACTGAATAAAAATGAAACTTGTACATTCAAAGAATAGTATAGTTACTCCACCTTTATATTTCTTTAATAATCGTGTAAAACTTCTATTATTGACTTAATCATAGATTAATACACCAAATAAATTTGTATAAATAACTGAAAACTCAATTATACTGATAATTTTCTCAAATTCATGTTTGTTTCCTACACTTTTTCTATTATTTATTGTAAATGGAAAGGATAATATACAATATTGATATAAAAATTCCAACTCATAAGGAGTTAGTATTAGAAATATTCAACTCGTCAAGATTTACGTTAGAGGGGATTAATGCTTTAGTTGCAACTCAAGACATTTATTCATGTTTGAACTAATTCATGCAAACTGAAAACAGATTATCAGTAATCAACTTTTACTTTATATTTTTTCTATGCGCTTTTTAGTGTCACTTGATAGATAATAAAAGCATCTCAAATCAAGCTCCAAATTATCATGCAGGTATAATTTTATTACTTAAAAGATAAGGCAACAAACAAAATTCTTGAGTGTAGTTCATTTTTAAATTCAAGTACATTTTACTTAAAACGAATGTATGGATGAATTTTCTTCAAAACAGAAATAAAAAAATTAAAGTCATTAATTACCTAGTGAGCAAAAACAACTTTCTACATTCCTTTCTGCATCAGATTTTTATTATTGTTTTATTCTTCTCCTTTAATATAAATCTCATATAATTAAAAAAAAACTCAAAAAATAAGAACAAAAAAACATAAGTGAAAATTCTAATATAGAATTAAATATAAAGTAGTAAGAAGCACCCACCTATATATCCAGCTTGATTTGATGTATAAACTGATCAATATTTTGGTAATTATTTCCTCGTTTTTTCAGTTCATGACAGCTAAAGAGTTAATATGATATGCATTTGTAAGCTAAATATAATTGAACCAGCAAGAAGAAAAAATTCTCGTTATCAATTACTTATTTAGTAAAACGTGCAACTAATCAAATTTAAAAGTGCAACTTTTATGATCATCTCTAATAAAAAATTTAGATAGTAGATACTCAAACATCGAAAGAAAAAAAAAAGAAGAAAATATGGCAAGCTCACATGTTATAGTCTTGATTTTTTCTTCAACAATTTATAGTAAGTATATGTGTGCTTCAAAATTACATAAATCATGGTAGATTTTCAAGAAAGAGAAAAATGATTGATAACGATATGTTAAATTTTGAATCAATAGGACAATGAAATATTTGTGGTGACTTGTAAATGTTAAATGTCTACCTTAAAAAGGCTTCCAGCTTTTACATCTAATTGCATTTTTAAAAAAAATCATTACATCTTTCAATATATAAAATATTTTCTCCATAAAATTTACCATATTTAACATAATAAGTTATTTAAAAATAAGAATTTCGTTGGAACTCTATACCGATAACTTTAATTTTCCATATAGAGAGGTTATATACTACCTCTACTTTAGCCTAATCATATCTATAAGATCTTTCCATGTGTAACACTAAACTTTTAAAAAAATTCTAAATTCTAATAAGATCACAATATATTTCATAATAGAAAATGATGTAATTGATGATTTGCATTCTAATTGACTTCAAAACATAATTAATATAGATTCTACTCATGTACAGTGTGATTGATTTCCTCCATAATTAAGGAATCATCCTAAACTATTATTATTTAAATTCAATTATGTATTTGAAATATATTTACTGCTACAATAGTACTATAGTAGTCAATACTAACTGATTTTTAACATTATTTTCTACTCCATATATATTTCTTAAAATAGTATATATTTCAAAACATTATTTTTATAATATTATTTATATTATTTAAATTAATTATTTGCATACTTCAAGGGATGACATCATTTTCATAATTATTTTTTTTTTAATTTTGGAATGACTTTTTGGTCATAATAATCTTCTTTTATATAAGTTGCTTGATTACTAATTGATTATTCAATTGTGACTCTTAATATAATCTCATTATTTAAATTGGTTACATACTTAGAGGGATGACATTTTTTTTTACAATATTTTTTATTTTAAAATGACGGTAATATTTATTATATAAATTGTTTGATTATAATTAATTGACAAATACATGATTGTAGCGTCACAAGTTTTAACAATCATAACAATACATACAACTTTTGAAAGAATTGATTTTTACCACAATATGAATTATGAAATAATATTGAATATTTAAATAATTAACAGAACAACTTTAATAAAAAAATAATTAATAAAACATAAAATAATATGAAATAATTAACTACTAATCTTAATAAAAAATAATTAAAAAATCATATGAGTTTTCATCCAATAGGAATGCATCTTAATTATTTTTTACCACAATATGAAACATGAAATAATATTAAATATTTAAATATTTAAATAATCAACAAAATAGTTTTTTGTTATAAAATGATAGTTTTTTTGTTGTCAAATGTCAAGTAGCTAGTTCTTAAGATGCCACTTGGCATAATTCTAGGCTAAACTATTTTGCTTTATTATATATATAGATATGAAACATGAAATAATATTAAATATTTAAATAATCAACAAAATAGTTTTTTGTTATAAAATGATAGTTTTTTGTTGTCAAATGTCAAGTAGCTAGTTCTTAAGATGTCACTTGGCATAATTCTAGGCTAGACTATTTTGCTTTATTATATATATAGACTAGTGGATACATCCGCGCTTCATGCGGTCGGTAAAAATTATTATTATTAAATAAATATTGTCATTAGTTATAATTAAATATTTATTTCTTTATAATTTTCAATTGTAATTTTATGAATTGTTTCTTTATATCATAGTATTTTGAAGATGTTTTTTTTTTTTTTTTAATCATTTTATCTTGCTTAACTGTTGATTTGTATATCTTGTTATGCTATTTGTCAAAATAGAATAATATCATGTAGCTTACCTACAAAATAATATTGTCATAATTAAATATTTAATCTTAAAATAAATACTATATTCTATAAAAGAACTAAGATAAAAATTTAAAATAACTTATAATTTTACGTATTATTAAAAAAAAATTATACTTTTATCATATAATATTAATTTCATGAATAACATCTGTAAAAATTTCAATGGAAGGTTTACTTTTATATTTTTATAAAATTTGTGTAATATCCTTCTTTTCTTCTCCTTTCGTAATTTTTCCTAATAATCAAGCGTTAAGAATGTTATGATTTTTTTTAGGTTTTCAAACTGAAATATATTAAATTTAATGTTTTAAAATTTATTGCATTATTTAAATTAATTATTTTTTTATTTTTCATAATTTTCAATCTTTTAAGAACTTATGGTCGTCAAAATATATTTGATTTTGTCTATCTCTATGTAAGTGGTAGTATTTATTTTTTTAATGAAAACTTTATTTAGTGTATATAAAAGATATATCAAGGGCTCAATGAATAAAAAAATTGATTAAAAATTTATAAACAAAAATCATGGTCCGACTTCTATACTGCACCTGTAGAACCTCCAAGTCATGGGTATATGTACATGAAAAATTACCCTTTGAAACTATATTGAAGTGATCAAGGGTTGTAGAAGCTAAGAATTAGAGGTGGATTGATGAGGTTATCGACAACAAATGACAATTTTTTGAACTTCTTATAATAAATCAAATTAAAAAAAAAAAGACGGTGAAACCAATTAAGGAAGAAGTTGGATATAGTAAATCAATTCATATACATAAAAATAATTGCATGCAGCCACCCCACGCAATCATGTCTGAATTGAAACAACAGAGGACCACAACTCTTTGTAAGCCTTCCAAGCAATATCATACGCACATTTGTCTGGATTCTAAGAGAAGTTGCTTCCCTCCTCAAGCTCTCATATACACACCGATCAAGTTCCCCTACAATGACCAAATAGAAACAATCAAATGAGTATCACAATTCCTAAAGTGTATCCTAAAATAGGGCAACACACATGCAGCAAATTCATTACTCGACTCCCCGGCGTTTGTTGGAATGGACCATAAAATCCTTCATCCACGGTAGATAAAAAATCTCATGTGATTTCGGTTTATAGCTATCAACAACAAAGTTTCGCATGAAAACAGGGAGAGTAAACGAAATCCAATCAAGTTAAGGTTTTGCAATTACCTGACAACCTAGATGTGACCTGAACACGATGAATGTACTTCTAAAATACAAGTGGAATCTGAAAATAATAACCAAACACTTACAATAGTCGACTAATCGGCAAACAATGAGGCTTCACACGGCTAACTTCACTTCGCACAACCATGACAACTTTATCCAATCGGAGTGTCGAACCTGAAAATAATAACCAAACAGTTACAATAATCGAAGGCATAATTCGCAAACAATTTGGCTTCCCACACAGCTAAATGATCAAAATTAGAGCAAAATTGAAAACTTCGATGAATGACTACTTCAGTGGCCCAAATAGGGTCTGCTTGAACATATTTGTGTATCAACTATCAAGCACATTATGAAAATGGAAATCTCAGGAAAAAAAAAATACATAGTGAGAACGAAATCAAACTGTGCTCAATAAAAATCCCACATAGCTAAGGCGGTCTCTGAAAGCATATTTCATATTTGTTCCTTTCTGTTGGCTAAACTACAGCTGAACGCTTTTTGGAAATGAAATGCACTTTGGTATCACAAGAGGGTATGCCTACCGAGCGTTCAAATTTCCATACTATTCATTTTCTTTTATTGATTGGATCTAACGTATCATTTTCATCATCAGATGGATCTTCTAATTTGTTGTAATACTCTACATCCTGTCAAACACCAAAAACGTTCATACGAAATACAAAATATTTATTAGGTCAAAACAACTAAGCAAAGATATACAGTAGCTCCCAGACAGGCGAAAAGAAGAAGCCAATGAAATTATTTTGATAACAATTGGATCATCGATCAAAAGAGTGACTTACTTGGGTCGATGTCAGTGTTGATGAGTTTCAAGGCGACATTTCTTCCATTTTTATTGGTGAAAGCATCTAAATGTTTCACAATTTTCTCCTTCAGATATTCCTTGTTCTTGTTCCTCACTGTAACTACAGCTAGAACTTTGAATTTTAACGACTTTTTAGGCACCACTGTAATCAAATTTTCACTTATACCCGCCATGGTATTTCACCAGGGAAAAAGACTTTCACTAATTCCCTTTTGCTTTTTTATCATCCCTCAAACTTCAACTCAAACTTACATCATTAAAATAGTACAAGTAATATACAAAAATTCAAGACTCGTTATTCTACTACCAGTAAGTACCATTCTATTTATACTGTTCCATCAAGAACCATTTATAACATTGTACTAATCGTCAAATGATTATCCAACTGTAAAGCAAAATTTCTCACTCACCCCTTTCAAAAATATTAACTTAACAAAAACCTCTTCAACCTAAGCAAAATCCTCAAAGTTCTCAACTTTCATCTCCATTTCTTGAACTTTAAACTTGACACACAGTGACTTCAAGACAACCAATCCCTTCAAATCCAAAACCCATGTCAAGCATAATTTTCCTCATCATTACAACCTTAACTTCACTTATAATTTGTTTGCCATTCTTTATTTTCTTTACTATCTTGGGTATTCTTTGGTGCATCTTTCACGTACTAATCCTTTTGATTATAATTCACCACTTGTTAAGGGTCATAGGTTTAGTTACAAAGAGCTAAAGTCAGCTACCGAAGGTTTTAGTGATTCCACTCCTATTGGTAAAGGGGGATCTGGAACTGTATGTAGTGAACATCACTTGCTCTGATTTCACATTTTCGATTTTATTTTTAGAATTCATATTTTCGGTTTGTGGGGTTTATGTTATTAGCCAGCAAATTGGAATCTAGAAATTGTTTTGATATGGGAAACAACTCCCAAAATGAGCACCTTCATTTTTTCGTTGTTGAAGCAGCATAGGATTTGTACTACATTAAATAAATGGAGCCTAATTTGGTTGCAATGTGGACGGGGTCTATTTGGTTTATACACCTCATCTATGTTGCTCGGACTCTCCCAAAATATTGCCGCACTCATGCCGGATCCTCCAGCAATGCACTACTTTTGGGAGGATCCTACACGCATCTGTCAATAATTTTGTAGAGTTCGAACAACATAGCATCTCAAGGATTCGGTCTTATAGTTCTATAAGATGTCTTTACCATCGGTATAGTCTCACAGAAATTGTTCTCATTCTTAGAGAGCTGACAACCAGTTTAACACAATGTAAAATGGATGTACAAAGATTTTCAGAATTGTTACCAGAAGAATGCACTAATTGTAGATATGTAGAAAAATCAAAAAAACTGTACACCATGATATTCTCAACTTCCACAAACTGACAATGTATATTAATTTGTAATGAGAACCGCGAGAATAAAGTAGATCATTCTATGAATATAAAGACACCAATAAAAAGAAATGAACAAAGGTTTTATCACCTTATAAGCTCTTTATACCAAGATCGACGCAATTGAAAGGCAACGTTGAGATTGAGGGCTTTAAACGTGATAGTTTCATCGGCCTCTTGTGTCTGGTTTATACATTGAATAAGAGAATGTAAGAATTCCTAGAGAAATTACTACACAAGAAACTATAGATGATCTTCTTCGAAAACAGATATGCTATAGCACTAAAGGGATTTCAAACATAGCTTTGACATTCAACCAGTTTAACACAATGTACACCAAAAAACTTTGTAACCGAGGAGCTTTGGTACTGAAAACGATAACCAAACACTTACAATAGTAGGCTAATCCGCAAAAAATGACGCTTCCACACGGCTAACTTCACCTCACACAACCACGATAACTTTTTCCTCGACAATCAGTTTAACACAATTATACCAAAAAACTTTGTAAGTGAGGAGCTTCGGTACTGAAAAAATAACCAAATACTTACAATAGTCGGCTAATCGGCAAACAGGCAAACAATAAGGCTTCCACACGGCTAACTTCACCTCACAGAACCACAACTACTTTATCCATATAGAGTGTCGAACCTGAAAATAATAACCAAACAGTTACAATAATCGGCCATTAATGAGGCTTCACTACACACCTAAATGATTAAAATAGAATACTTTGTCAGCCTGTTAATAGATTGGAAGAACTATATAGTTACAATAATCGGAGGCATAATCGGCAAATAATGAGGCTTCACTACACAGCTAAATGATTGAAATTGAATACTTTGTCAGCCCATTTATAATTTGGATAAATTAAAGAAATTAGAACAAAATTGAATACTTGCAAGGCTCATTAATAGATTATGTTTAAGAACTCTACAGTGAAAAAAATAAGCGAAAAAAATGGGGAACCATCTCCTTCTCAGGGTCAGTGACAAACAAAAGTTGAAAAAGACGAATGTACCAAAATTAACATTGATAAATTTCAATGAAATTAAACACTAACACTTACAGGGTTTGTTAATTGGGAGAACCATCTCAACTAAATTGAACACTTAATTGGGAGAACATCTTCTTCTCAGAGTCAGTGATAAACAAAGTTGGAAAAGTTAATTGGGAGAACCATCTTCTTCTCAGGTCAGTGACAAACAAAGTTGGAAAAGACGTTGAGATTAATTTCTCCACCAAAGTTTAAGAAAATGTCAACGCCAAAAATGTGTAATCAAGAAAAAGGAAGAAGACAGAGGGTGTTTGTGGGTTAATGGTTAATTAATGGGTTTATTAATTATTAGAAAAATAGATGGCAATTAATTAAAATTGGAAAGAAAAATTCAAAAAAAAATCAGAAAAAAGATAAATATCTTCGGAGGGCATTGAGCCTCTATTCCTCTTTTATATATAGAGATTGTTGAAATTGATTTAGTGTTTTAAAAATTTGAAATTGAAAAGCTGTTATTAAATTTATGAAAATCATAAATATAACGTTAATTGTGTTATATATGTAAGACATATATTTATTTCCATGATTATAGTTTCATTAGTTACTTCAGATACATAAATAGTAATTTATATCGACATCCGGTTATTTATATGAATAATTAAAATCTTAGAGAGAAAAATAAAAGAATTGAAAATAAAAATAATTAAGAAATAAACTAATAAAATTTATGTTATTTGCCCAATTTATTAACTTTTAAAAGGCAAAACAGAAAGGCAAAAGAATATTAAATGACTACGAATAGTTAAATGACTATTCAAACTTCTACCTCTTTAGTTTATTTTTTTAAACATTAGGGGGAGAAGATGATAAAGTAAGTTCGTCAATTTTTATGACTTAAACTTATATGGTGATTAAGTTTTCTCCCTTTTCAAATTGATATTCATATATTGTGCTCTCTTCATTTATTTTTACTTAGTATTTTAAAAATGAATTAGTTATTTTATTTATCATTAAAAAAATATCTTTTTTTTTTTAATCTTATCATCAATATCAATTAGTTTTTTTTTCTAAAATCAAAGACTACATATCAATTTATATGAATAAATAGATAGTGTAGTAAAATATTTATATTAATTATTATTTTTAAAAGATATACAAAGTTTAAAATAAACAAATAAAAATGTATAATGAAATATTACGTTTATAAAGCACTTTTCTCTCTCCTCTCTCTCTCTTCTCCCTTCTAACGGCTCTCTCACCCCCTCTCTCTCCCAACCTCCCCCCTCCCCTGGTCCCCAGTTCCGGCGCCGTCGCCGTCCCCAGTCCCGTCGCCGACCTCCGGCGCCGACTCCCATCGCCGTCGACATCGCCGACCTTCGGCGCCGTCGCCGTCGCCATCGCCGACCTCCGGCAGACCCCCCTCGCTCTCCAGCTCCGGCGCACCCACCAGCCGGCCCCAGCCCCTCCTTTCCGTCGGTCCCCAGCTCCGGCGAGTCCCCCACCCGTTGGCTCCGGCGAGATCCAGCAGCCCCCCCTTTCGGTCTCCAGCTCCGGCGAGACCCCCACCCGCAGATCCAGCAGCCGACGCCCGGTCACAGCAGCCGCCGCCGTCCGGTCCCCAGCAACCGCAGCTCGTTCTCCAGCCGTCGATCGGCCACCCGGTGACTTCTAACCTTTGTTATTTCATTCTTTATATTATGCTAGTATTATCCCCTGTACCTTGACTTGCGTGTGATTTCTGTGCCTTGTATTTCTTGCTGCTGATCTATTTTTACCATCGTCTATATTTTTATATTTCCTTATATTTTCTCGTAGTAGTGGCTGTGGGCGGTAATGGTAGGATAGGGTCATGTTCGAGGGGGTTGGGGCGTGGGGTTGTTCTGGGGGCGAGGGATGAGGATAGGGCGGGAGTAGGAGGGAGGCCAAGGTTTGGTCGCGGGGGTGGTATAGGAGGGCGTGTGGATAGTGATGGTAGGCTGAGGGTTGGGTCTTGGAATATAGGGACCCTTCAGGGTAAGTCCATAGAAATTGTGAAGATCCTTAGGAAGAGGAGGATCAATATTGAGTGTGTCCAAGAGACCAAGTGGGTAGGGTCTAAGGCTAGGGATGTGGATGGTTACAAGCTGTGGTACTCTGGGAGCGAGAGGCGTAGGAATGGAGTTGACATCTTAGTATATGAAGAGCTTAGAGGTCAGGCCGTAGAGGTGAAAAGGATCAACGATAGGTTGATGACTATTAAGTTGGTCATCCGGGGGTTTACCCTGAACGTGTGTAGTGCCTATGCGCCCCAAGTGGGCTCGGAGGGGGAGGAGAAGATGCGGTTTTGGGAGGCTATGGAGGAGGTGGTGAGAGGCGTGCCTAGCTCGGAGAAGATTGTTGTAGCAGGAGATTTCAATGGGCACATCGGGGCGTTACCGGGAGGCTTTGGTGATGTGCATGGTGGTTTTGGTTTTGGGGACAGAAATGAAGAGGGGACTACTCTATTGGAGTTTGCGAGGTCCTTTGGGCTGGTGGTGGTGAACTCGGGCTTCCCGAAGAAGGACGATCACTTGATCACCTTTCGAAGCGCGATAGCCAGGACCCAGATTGACTTTCTGTTGCTTAGGAAAGGGGATAGGGTGCTGTGTAAGTACTGTAAGGTTATACCGAGTGAGAATCTTTCGACCCAGCATAGGCTCTTGGTTATGGATTTGGGTATAAAGAAGAATAGAAAGAGGAGAAGTAAGGAGGGTAGACCTAGAATTAAGTGGGGCGGCTTGACGCCAGTGAAGGCGTGTGAGATTGGGGAGAAGTTGGCGGGAATGGGGGTGTGGGAGTGTAGGGGGGACGTGGATAGTATGTGGGATAGGGCGGCGAGGTGCATCAGGGAGAATGCAACTGAGGTGTTGGGTGTTTCTAGGGGCCGAGCCGGGCACCATCGGGGGGATTGGTGGTGGAATGAAGAGGTGGAGAAGAAAGTGGGAACCAAGAAAGGGGCATATGCTAAGTTGGTTGAGAGTAAGGACGAAGAAGAGAAACGGGTAAACAGGAAGGAGTACAAGCTAGCTAGGAAGGAGGCTAAGTCAGCTGTCACGGCAGCTAAGACGACCGCTTTTGAGAGCTTGTATGCGGGGTTACAGGGGAAAGGAGGGGAGAAAAAGTTGTTTAGACTCGCTAAGGCTAGGGAGAGGAAGGGGCGTGACCTTGACCAGGTGAGGTGCATTAAGGGGGAGGACGGTAGAGTGTTGGTGGAGGACGGCCACATTAAGGATAGATGGCAGTCGTACTTTCATAGGCTCTTGAATGACGAAGGGGATAGAGCTATCGAGCTAGGGGAACTGGAGCACTCAGAGGAGTGTCGGGATTTTAGTTATTGTAGACGTTTTAGGGTAGAAGAGGTTAGAGAGGCTGTTCGCAGGATGCGAAGGGGTAGGGCGACGGGGCCGGATGAGATACCGGTGGAGTTTTGGAAGTTCGTTGGAGAGGCTGGTGTAAGGTGGTTGACTGGATTGTTCAACGAAATCTTCAAGACGACAAAGATGCCAGAGACTTGGAGGTGGAGTACCATGATCCCTCTCTATAAGAATAAGAGGGACGTTCAGAGTTGCAATAACTATAGGGGGATTAAGTTATTGAGTCACTCTATGAAGATTTGGGAGAGAGTGGTCGAGGCGAGGCTGAGACGGATATTGTCTATTTCGGAAAACCAGTTTGGATTTATACCTGGCCGCTCGACGACGGAGGCAATTCACCTGGTACGGAGACTAGTGGAACATATAGGGAAAGGAAGAAGGACCTGCACATGGTGTTTATCGACCTGGAGAAGGCATACGACAAAGTCCCCAGAGAGGTGCTTTGGAGGTGCTTGGAGGTGAGTGGAGTCCCGCAGGCATATAACAGAGCAATTAAGGACATGTATGAGGGAGCAAAAACTCAAGTGAGGACGGCGGGAGGAGACTCAGAGCATTTCACCGTATTGACAGGATTGCATCAGGGATCTACTCTTAGTCCCTTTTTGTTTGCTTTGGTGATGGATGTATTGACGCGGCGTATTCAAGGGGAGGTGCCGTGGTGTATGCTTTTTGCGGACGATATAGTTCTGATTGATGAGACTCGAGGGGGTGCGAATGATAAATTAGAGGTGTGGAGACAAACCCTTGAGTCTAAAGGATTCAGGTTGAGTAGAAGCAAGAAAGAGTATTTGGAATGCAAGTTTAATGACGTAAGGCTGGAGGATGAGGTGGTAGTGAAGCTGGAATCACAGGTGGTATGTAAGAGGGATAGTTTCAAGTATCTCGAGTCCGTGATCCAGGGTAATGGTGAGATTGATGAGGATGTCTCGCACCGTATTGGGGCGGGATGGATGAAGTGGAAGCTCGCGTCGGGGGTGTTATGTGATAAGAAGGTGCCGCCCAAGCTTAAAGGCAAATTCTATAGGGTGGTAGTCCATCCGGCCATGTTGTATGGAGCGGAATGTTGGCCAGTTAAGAATTCCCACATCCAAAAAATGAAGGTGGCAGAGATGCGGATGTTGCGCTGGATGTGTGGGCTGACTAGAGGGGATAGAGTTCGGAATGAGACTATCAGGGAGAAGGTTGGAGTGACTTCAGTGGAGTGCAAGATGCGGGAAGTCCGATTGAGCTGGTTCGGACACGTGAAAAGGAGGGGCATGGATGCCCCGGTTCGTAGGTGTGAGAGGCTAGCGTTGGATGGTTTTAGGCGAGGTAGGGGTAGGCCGAAGAAGTACTGGGGTGAGGTGATTAGGCGGGACATGGAGCAGTTACAGCTCTCCGAGGACATGACCCTAGATAGGAAAGTCTGGAGGACGCGAATTAGGGCAGAGGACTAGGGCCAGTTTGGGTCGCTAGTGTAGGGAATTACTTGTTGGGGGTAGTATCCTGGTTATGATTCTGTGTTCCTTGTTCCTTGTTTAAGTACGAATCTGGGTGCTTTCCTCTGTTTCCTTTCTGTTTTTTTTTTCTTTTACTTATGGCTGTCGTATTTATGTCGTATTTATGTTATGCATGTTATGTTATGTAATCTTGTAACCTTGTTCGATGCTTTACTTTGTATTTGTGTGGTATCTTGTGTCTTGAGCCGGGGGTCTATCGGAAACAGCCTTTCTACTTCTTTAGAGGTAGAGGTATGGACTGCGTACATCTTACCCCCCAGACCCCACCAGGTGGGAATACACTGGGTTTGTTGTTGTTGTTGTTGTTGTAAGTTTTAACCAACATCGACTTATTGTATAGTTTAAAATTAAAAAAAAACATATTATATAGTTTTTCAAAAGAGCAATATTTAAAAAATCTGAAATTTTTCAGCCAAGAAAATCTTATCTCCCAAATAATATCGTCAATCAAACGAATAAGCTTCATGCTAATAATATACTAGTAAAATATATTTCTTATTTTCTTTCCTTTCAATTTATGTGATATATTATGTGGTAGATGATATCACTAGCAAATTATTTTGCTTACGATAAATTTTATTTGTTTGCACGTAATGAAAGTCTAGTCTGAATGATTCAGCCTTAGAACATTAAAAACTTTTATTTACATTAAGATTTAAATATTTGTTTGATCTCTTAAACATTAACATCTTGAAAAAAATCTTATAACATTAAGAGGCAATTTGTGTGGATAATTAATTTCACCAAATTCTATTCAGTCGATAGTGACCACCAATAAATACATCTGCTATCACAACCACCACTACTGTCATCAACCTACCACTATCACCAATCACCTTTGCCCTTCAAAAAAAATCACCACTATTATGAACTTCTACTATAAGTCATTATCTCATCAACATGTTTATTATTATAATTATATTCACTGTCATCACTACAACCGTCAGTACTGTTGTGGCCACCTCCATCATTAATATCAACCACTATAACTACTGCAACCAACTCATATTACCAATCACCCCACCATCACAACTAGCATAGCTACCAACTACCACTAGATCGTCAAGCATCATACATTCTTCAGTCACCATCAACAACATCCTAAATATTAACATCAACCAACTTCACCATCAAAATCATCACCATCATCACCGCAAATTATCTCCATCAACTAGTGAACGAAAATGTTTCAATTCTTTATTAAAACAGTGACTCACATATACCTCTATCATTACACAGATGGGATCAATATACCCTTCTTGGCTAATAAAAATATAAAAAAGTTAATTTTAATTATTTGTTTTGTTGATTCGTCATTAAAATTAATTGCATATATGGGTGTATTTGATCCATCACACACATGAAACTTTTTAATTTCAATTTCTTTGATTCAAAACTAATTTTAATTTTGAAATCTCTCTTATAGATCTCTCTCTCTCTATATCATTATTTGAGTTTCTTGTTCTTAGTTCATTTTCTTTTTTTTTTTTTTGCTTATTCTGTGAATGATGAGCAAAAAAAAGAAAGATGTGTGAATGGAATAAAAGCGAGAAAAGTTCAAAAATAATTTTTTCTCCAGTCATATTTAAATTTTATTTTGTATTAGAAAAAAAAGATCAAGGCATCTATGCTAGATTTTACAAGAAGATGAATGAAAAAGGGATATTTGTTTATCATTTTTGAAAGTTCCCAGATGGGAACTATAAAATACAAATACAAATGCGAACTATAACATATAGATACAAGTGTGAACTGTCATTTATATTTTTTAATTATTGAAAAGGAACGATTGGTTTTCTTTTTATGAATATTTGTTTGTATTTATTTATACGAGTTGTATTTATTGATACAAATAAATACAATTCAATTTTTTACAAAAAATACAATATATACAAATAAAATATGTATTTGTATTTTTAAAATTATTGGTTTTATTTGTTTGTAATTGTATTTGTATCTAGTGATATTTATTTATTTATAAATACGAATATTAATTTTGACTTACAAATAAATGGTACATGTGTTTTAGTTTCTCTTACACAGAGTAAAAGGCAACTCTTGAAGCTGCCAACAGAGACTTCCAAAGGAACGAAAATTTCAATGCCCCCTTGTTTATCTCCAGCTACTGAAGCAAAGTCTGCAAGATTCAATGTCGCAGAAGAAAGTACGGGTACCTTCTGATTTGGTCCTTTGCTTGTATCCTGATTCAGCAGAAGTATGAATAAATACAAAGAAGGGAGTAAATGAACAATGAAATCGAACACAAAGACAACGTGTTCAATAGAGGAATTAGTGTCGATGAAAAGCTAAAACCAAAATTAAAGGATTAGAAGCACGAAATAATGCACTCGTGGATTGAAAAAGACACGATTATCATGAACGATAGGTTCAAAGCAGTCAAAGGAACATGCAGCTAAGGCCAATGTTGTGCCTATGGAAGAAGAACAACTTGCTTCATTCTCAAACAAGTTGAGATATAAGAATTTACTATTCCATTTAAGCTCGGCACATGTCATCATCATACCAAATAAAAATACAAGCGAAAATAAGTTACATAAAAAAAAAATTAAAACCTATTTCAAACTAGTAGATATGGCCTATATGAGTCTTGATACTACATTGTGTCCTATCTTTAACCAAGTCTGCATTGATTCCAAGAAAGTATAGGTCGTTCGAGGCAATTTCTCTAGGTCTATCTCGTCTCCTTTTAACACCTTGGTCACCATGGTCTCACACCTACTAACCGGTGCATCTGGAGGTCGCTGCAAGACGTTGAGCCTATGAAAGAAGTAGTCATTAAAAAGTTCAAACCATTTATCATTAACAACTCCTCCTGTTGTTTTTTCCCTTAAAAACCAATTGTTGGATGCACACCAAAACAACTTTGGGAAGGCATAATCCTCAAGGTGCCTAATCATTTGCTACCATTTTTATTTAATAATAGACTATGCCCATAATGTTCTTTTTTCCTTATCCAGAAAGCACAGCTGTATATGTCTAAGAGAAAAATATGAATGAATACAGTAGGTCTCACCGTCCACTATATAACATCAAAATAAATGAACCCTACAAGCTCAGAAAGTGGATCCATTGAAATGCAATCATTACATTCCAGAAGGCTTAAAAAGCTTCTGACTCCCGGTGCATGTCAGTAACAGTTTCTTAGACATAAATATAACAAAGTTAAAACTCACTTTACTCCAGTAGCATGTCGAAAAATTATACTGTGTATATATATTGGACACTTTAGGTGAAATTCTTGGCTTTGCCACTGTTAAACTCACTAAGATACTAGTACTCTAGGAGTAATAAAACTTAGTAAAAACCATATTGATGATGAATTTTTTTAAGCTTCTCTTGTTTAAGATGTCCTCTGGAGAGGCTCATACAAATGATGTTGCAATATACTGAATCACCATGATCAAATAATCAAAACTAAGCATCAACCTAACCAATAAAAGAAAAAATAAGTATCCTAATTTGCGGAATTCAAGAAATTTATCATCCCAAGAAGTTGTATAACATGACCAGGATTCATAAAACAATACAAATAGCACCCTATTTCAAGACAACAAAGGTAAAAGCACTAGATATTCAGATAACGTACGGTTCTCAATAACAGTCAGACCTCACTATATCAGAGACCTTCAACAACAACATTTCACTATAACGGGCAAGTTTTTTGTGGAACCGATTTTTCATGTTGTGTTATATTATATGTTCTCTATAACAACATTCCACTATAGCAGTCAAAAAAATCCGAACAAGCGATGCAGCTATAGAGAGGTTTGACTGAATATCAACCTTCTCAAGGAGAAATGAATGCATAGTTCCACTAATATTAGGAAGTAATCAAATTCCCTAGAATTGGATTCAGAGTTCTTATTTCATAAGAAAACCCAAAGATAATTTTTTAAAAATTCTTTTTCAATTTCACTCAACAGCCAAAATCCACAGCAACACACCTAATGAAATCTCACAAGTGGGGGTCTGGGAAGGGTAGGGAGAGTAGTTTACTCAGACCTTTCACCAGCAGCTCGTTCACTTCGATGATTAATCGAAGCAAAGAAGATCTGAGTCTGCAGCTTCATTTGTCCATCACGGCTTATTATTTCTTTCTGCTCCCAACTATCCACAGCGAAACTTTCATCTCCAATCTCAGAGACTGAAATCAGAGAAGTTTCCTCGGATTTGTGCCCTTGCATGAACTACACACATTAGTAAGAGGACTAGTTATAACATATATCTTCAATCATGAACAAGAAAACCTCAGCAGTTAGATACTTGATACAACTGTACAAGTAGACTAAGCTACTAAAGAAAGCTACCAAACTTTGTAACCTTCAATTCGGCAAGCACATTAGTGTACAAGTTATTACACGTTGATCAGACCATGACATGAAGATGAAAAATAACTCATCAAACATGACAAAGAAAGCAAGAAAAAAGGAGATGTACCCTAGAAAAAGCCTCGTCAGATGAGCAAAGCGGCCGGCGATCAAAGTCTATATCGTCTCCACCATCCTCTCCATAATGTTTCTTCAACAATGGCTCTCCCTTGGTTTTAGGAGATTTGAAACTCAACTTCCTCTTCCTTCAGGAAAGAAGACTACGTTTTGAACTCTACTCTGCAGATTGATTTGCTGCAGTTGTATCCTCAGGGTACTTGTGCTTTGTGTCTGAAATATAATGGCTGTAGTGGACTAAATCCTCGCCACTGCTGCTGCCACTTGTATTTGAACAAAATGATCCACCAACATGGTTTGCATAGACGAGTGCTTTATAACTGAATGACTTCTGAACACTTGTATCCTCTTTTCCTTCCTCAGATTCTCCTTCCGAATCCTCATCAAGTGAATCTGTATCCACAGGATAAACATAATAGGGATCCTCACTTCTGACTAAGTTCTTTCCATCACTGCTGCTACCTTCCTCTGCATGATATGCCGTCTTGTGTCACCTAAAAGATAATGCTTTCAAAAATTTAACCTTTCACAGACCTGCTTTTAAAGAACCACCCCCATTTCTGTCTGTCAACAAAGCCTTTCCAGGGTTCGGAGGTACTGGAGCAGATATGATAAACTTCGAAAATGTCGCTGAAGCTTCATGAGCGTTCCTCAATTCCACAAGGTTGAGCACTAGCTGTCAACAAATATATGAACATATCTTTAGGAAACAGTCGCATTAGATAATATATTCACGTAGCTGTAGGAATACAAGAACGCAAGAAAAAAACATGTGTTTTAGTTTCTCTTACACAGAGTGAAAGGCAATTCTTGAAGTTGCCAACAGAGACTTCCAAAGGAACAAAAATTTCAATGCCCTCTTGTTTATCTCCAGCTACTGAAGCAAAGTCTGCAAGATTCAATGTCACAGAAGAAAGTACGGGTACCTTCTGATTTGGTCCTTTGCTTGTACCCTGATTCAGTAGAAGTATGAATAAATACAAAGAAAGGAATAAATGAACAATGAAATCGAACACAAAGAAAATGTGTTCAATAGAGGAATTAGTGTCGATAAAAAGCTAAAACCAAAAATAAGGGATTAGAAGCACGAAATAATACACCTGTGGATTGGAAAACACACGATTATCATGAACGATAGGTTCAAAGCAGTCAAAGGAACATGCAGCTAAGGCCAATGTTGTGCCTATGGAAGAAGAACAACTTGCTTCAGTCTCAAACAAGTTGAGGTATAAGAATTTACTATTCCATTTAAGCTCAACACATGTCATCATCAAACCAAATAAAAATACAAGAGAAAATAAGTTACATAAAAAAAAATAATTAAAACCTATTTCCAACTAGTAGATATGGCCTATATAAGTCTTGATACTACATTGTGTCCTATCTTTAACCAAGTCTGCATTGATTCCAAGAAATTATAGGTCGTTCGAGACAACTTCTCTAGGTCTATCTCGTCTCCTTTTAACACCTTGGTCACCATGGTCTCACACCTACTAACCGGTGCATCTAGAGGTCGCGGCAAGACATTGAATCTGTGAAAGAAGTAGTCATTAAAAAGTTCAAACCATTTATCATTAACAACTCCGTCTATTTTTTCTTCCTTTAAAAACCAATTGTTGGATGCACACCAAAACAACTTTGGGAAGGCATAATCCTCAAGGTGCCTAATCATTTGCTACCATTTTTATTTAATAATAGACTATGCCCATAATGCTTCTTTTTTCCTTATCCAGAAAGCACAGCTGTATATGTCTAAGAGAAAACTATGAATGAATACAGTAGGTCTCACCATCCACCATATAACATCAAAATAAATGAACCCACAAGCTCAGAAAGTGAATACATTGAAATGCAATCATTACATTCCAGAAGGCTTAAAAAGTTTCTGACTCCCAGTGCATGTCAGTAACAGTTTCTTAGACATAAATATAACAAAGTTAAAACTCACTTTACGCCAGTAGCATGTTGATAAATTATACTGTGTATATATATTGGACACTTTAGGCAAAATTCTTGGCTTTGCCACTGTTAAACTCACGAAGCTACTAGTACTCTAGGAGTAATAAAACTCAGTAAAAACCATATTGATGATGAATTTTACTAAGCTTCTCTAGTTTAACATGTCCTCTAGAGAGGCTCATACAAATGATGCTGCAATATACTGAATCACCATGATCAAATAATCAAAACTAAGCATCAACCTAACCAATAAAAGAAAAAATAAGTATCCTAATTTGCGGAATTCAAGAAATTTATCATCCCAAGAAGTTGTATAACATGACCAGGATTCATAAAACAATACAAATAGCACCCTATTTCAAGACAACAAAGGTACAAGCACTAGATATTCAGATAACGTACGGTTCTCAATAACAGTCAGACCTCACTATATCAGAGACCTTTAATAACAACATTTCACTATAACGGGCAAGTTTTCTGTGGAACCGATTTTTCATGTTGTGTTAAATTATATGTTCTCTATAACAACATTCCACTATAGCAGTCAAAAAAATCCGAACAAGCGATGCAGCTATAGAGAGGTTTGACTGTGTATCAACCTTGTCAAGGAGAAATGAATGCATAGTTCCACTAATATTAGGAAGTAATCAAATTCCCTAGAATTGGATTCAGAGTTCTTATTTCATAAGAAAACCCAAAGATAATTTTTTAAAAGTTCTTTTTCAATTTCACTCAACAGCCAAAATCCATAGCAACACACATAGTGAAATCTCACAAGTGGGGGTCTGGGAAGGGTAGGCAAAGTAGTGTACTCAGACTTTACCCCTATCTCAAAGTTAGAGAGAATATTTTCGATGGACGAAAAAAAATTTCAAAACAGTCAACAACTATAAACAAAAACAACAAATATTATAAAAACAAAAACTATAACAAAACAATAAGATAATTGAGATACAAAAAATATTGTATAGTAACAGAAATCAAAGAACAAAAAACTACAGTAGCAATACTACGACAACTAATAAAATAAAAAATCAAGAAACTCACATTGATCACAGTAAAGACAACTCCCCAAGGCTGAAAAACACCATCTTTCCAACCTGAAAAGTTACTAACACTCAGAAACTCCTCATTCCATTCAACAATCCCTTCATCTTCCTTCAAACACTCTTCTTTAGTAAAATTCTTCCTTACACTTCTCCTATTAAATGACCCCAAATTCAATGAAATACCCTTTGATGATCCCTTCCACTTAATTTCAACTCTTAATCTATCAAAATCTTGGACCCCCATTTTCTCATTTAACAAAAAGTTGAAACCTTTAAGGCAATTCACAGTAATCTTAGCCTCATATTTCTTTGATGATAATAATGGTTAGCATGACATCCACTTCATCATCTTCACAACCATATATATATATATAAACTTTTTCACCCACCCAACGGTGTCGCCTAGCGGTCAATGAAATGAGTCATAACAGGTTCAAATTCCAATAAATACAAGGTTTGAACACTACGATTACCAAATATATATATATATATGTGTGTGTGTGTGTGTGTGTGTATTGTTTTCACCGACAGAAAACAAGAAAATACCAAGAAAGATCACTTTTGTCTCAAAAAGACTTAAGGACTAGGAGTGTGCTTGTAGACACCGGGTCGTTTGGTACATGATGAATAAATAGGGAAATAAAATAATTTTAAGATATAGTAAATCCCAAGCTTTACGGTGAGAAAATGATTAATTTCCTTATATTACATATTAAAACAATTTCTTTATATCTTATATTTTTTCGATTTATTTTTATTTGTCGCGCTTGATTTTTTTTTTTTTTTACTTTTTACATGAGGTATAAGAGGTCGAATATAATGGGTATGAGGAAAGACGGGGGAAGCTAACTAATAGTGAGGGGGTTCATCCAAACTCTCTTCCGCAGAATATTATACTACTATTTATACAAGTTTAAAATGATTTTTCATGTATATATAGCAGGCGTTGAACCCCCTTCAACTAGTTCTTTCATTCATATTTTTCGATTTTGAACCCCTTTAGTTAAGATTGAGGAAAGGTTGATATAGGTCGGTGAAATATTGAAGAGAAATGATTAGATAGGACATAGTGTAATTTTTTACTTTACGAGAGTTAATTTAACTAATATTCGGCTTAAATTGAATTTATTTAAAATTCAAATGTTTGATAACTATACAAAAGAATAATACTTCTTCAGATTCAATTTATTATCTGGTTTTGATTTGACATTGAGTTTAAAAAAATAAAGAATATTTTTAAATTTTGCTTCAGTCTCAAACAAGTTGAGATATAAGAATTTACTATTCTATTTAAGCTCAACACATGTCATCATCAAACCAAATAAAAATACAAGAAAAAATAAGTTACATAAAAAAAATAATTAAAACCTATTTCCAACTAGTAGATATGGACTATATGAGTCTTGATACTACATTGTGTCCTATCTTTAACCAAGCCTGCATTGATTCCAAGAAATTATAGGTCGTTCGAGACAACTTCTCTAGGTCTATCTCGTCTCCTTTTAACACCTTGGTCACCATGGACTCACACCTACTAACCGGTGCATCTGGAGGTCGCGGCAAGAGGTTGAGCCTATGAAAGAAGTAGTCTTTAAAAAGTTCAAACCATTTATCACTAACAACTCCTCCTATTGTTTCTTCCCTTAAAAACCAATTGTTGGATGCATACCAAAACAGCTTTGGGAAGGAATAATCCTCAAGGTGCCTAATCATTTGATACCATTTTTATTTAATAATAGACTATGCCTATAATGCTTCTTTTTTCCTTATCCAGAAAGCACAACTGTATATGTCTAAGAGAAAAATATGAATGAATACAGTAGGTCTCACCATCCACCATATAACATCAAAATAAATGAACCCCACAAGCTCAGAAAGTGGATCCACTGAAATGCAATCATTACATTTCAGAAGGCTTAAAAATCTTCCGACTCCTAGTGCATGTCAGTAACAGTTTCTTAGACATCAATATAACAAAGTTAAAACTCACTTTACGCCAGTAGAATGTCGAAAAATTATACTGTGTATATATATTCGACACTTTAGGCGAAATTCTTGGCTTTGCCATTGTTAAACTCACTAAGCTACTAGTACTCTAGGAGTAATAAAACTCAGTAAAAACCATATTGATGATGAGTTTTATTAAGCTTCTGTTGTTTAACATGTCCTCTGGAGAGGCTCATACAAATGATGCTGCAATATACTGAATCACCATGATTAAATAATCAAAACTAAGCATCAACCTAACCAATAAAAGAAAAAATAAGTATCCTAATTTGCGGAAATTCAAGAAATTTATCATCCCAAGAAGCTGTATAACATGACCATGATTCATAAAACAATACAAATAGCACCCAATTTCAAGAAAACAAAGGAACAAACACTAGATATTCAGATAACGTATAGTTTTCAATAACATTTAGACCTCACTATATCGGAGACCTTCAACAAAAACATTTCACTATAACGGGCAAGATTTTTGTGGAACCGATTTTTCATGTTATGTTATATTATATGTTCTCTATAACAACATTCCACTATAGCAGTCAAAAAAATCTGAACAAGCGATGCAGTTATAAAGAGGTTTGACTGTATATCAACCTTTTCAAGGAGAAATGAATGCATAGTTCCACTAATTTTAGGAAGTAATCAAATTCCCTAGAATTGGATTCAGAGTTCTTATTTCATAAGAAAACCCAAAGATAATTTTTTAAAAATTCTTTTTCAATTTCACTCAACAGCCAAAATCCACAGCAACACACCTAATGAAATCTCACAAGTGGTGGTCTGGGAAGGGTAGGGAGAGTAGTGTACTCAGACCTTACCCCTATATCAAAGTTAGAGTGAATGTTCCGATGGCCGAAAAAAACAGTTCAAAACAGTCAACAATTACAAACAAAAACAAAAAATATTATAAAAACAAAAACTATAACAAAACAATAAGATAATTGAGATACAAAAAATATTGTATAGTAATAGAATTCGAAGGACAAAAAACTACAGTAGCAATACTACGACAACTAATAAAATAAAAAATCAAGAAACTCACATTGATCACAGTAAAGACAACTTCCCAAGGCTGAAAAACACCATCTTTCCAACCTGAAAATTTACAAACACTCAGAAACTCCTCATTCCATTCAACAATCCCTTCATCTTCCTTCAAACGCTCTTTTTTAGTAAAATTCTTCTTTACACTTCTCCTATTAAATGACCCCAAATTCAATGAAATACCCTTTGATGATCCCTTCCACTTAATTTCAACTCTTAGTCTATCAAAATCTTGGACCCCCATTTTCTCATTTAACAAAAAGTAGAAACCTTTAAGGCAATTCATAGTAATCTTAGCCTCATATTTCTTTGATGATAATAATGGTGAGCATGACATCCACTTCATCATATTCACAACCATATTATATATATAAACTTTTTCACCCACCCAACGGTGTCGCCTAGCAGTCAATGAAATTAGTCACAACTATGACGTCACAGGTTCAAATTCTAATAAAGACAAGGCACGAACACTACGATTATCAAATATATACATATATATATGTATATCTTTTTCACCGACAGAAAACAAGAAAATACCAAGAAATATCACTCTTTGTCTCAAAAAGACTTAAGGACTAGGAGTGTACTTGTAGACACCGGGTCGTTTGGTACATGATGAATAAACAGTAGTTACTATAAATAGGGAAATAAAATAATTTTGAGATATAGTGAATCCCAAGCTTTATGGTGAGAAAATGATTAATTTCCTTATATGGTGTATCAAAACAACTCCTCTATATCTTATACTATTTCGATTTACTTTTATTTGTCACGCTTGATTTCTTTTTTTTTTTGTTTTACTTTTTACATGAGGTATAAGAAGTCGAATATAATGGGTATGAGGAAAGATGGGGGAAGCTAACTAATAGTGAGGGGGTTCATCCAAACTCCCTTCTGCAGAATATTATACTACTATTTATACAAGCTTAAAATGATTTTCATGTATATATATCAGACGTTGAACCCCCTTCGACTAGTTCTTTCGTTCATATTTTTCAATTTTGAACCCCTTAGTTAAGATTGAGGAAAGGTTGATATAGGTCGGTGAAATATTGAGGAGAGATGATTAGATAGGACATAGTGTAATTTTTTACTTTACGATAGTTAATTTAACTAATATTCAGTTTAAATTGAATTTATTTAAAATTCAAATGTTTGATAACTATAAGAAAGAATACTACTTCTTCGGATTCAATTTATTATCTGATTTTGATTTGACATTGAATTTAAAAAATAAAGAATATTTTTAAATTTTACAATTAAATTATGTGTTGTACTTGTATGGTTCACTTTTATTTGTCATGTTTGACTTTGTCTATTTTTAGTTTTCAAGAAAGGTATGAGAGGTAAGATATAATGAACACGAGGAGAAGTTGATGTAGGTCAATGAAGTATTGGAGAACATAGATTAGAAAAGATATAGTATAACAAAATTTATTTTAAAAAATTCAAATGTTTAAAAACTATAGAGAAAATCTACTTTTATTGTTTTAATTTGTTTGTTTGATTTTGACTTGACATGAAATTTAAGAAAATCGAAGAATATTTTAATTCTTGTGGCTGGAGTCCTACACTAAATATATGTAGAATATATCAACATATCATTTAATCTTGTTGTGTTAAACATATCGTGTGGAAAGTTAAAGCATTATAACAAAAATAAAGCATATATTTTAAACAACTAAAAAGAAACGTACGGCAAATAGATTAAAACAGAGGAAGTAGAATAAGTTGTAATCCTTTTCGTATAAATATAATTAAAAAATATATTTTAAAATATTGATCAACATCAATGCAATTTAATTCTCAAAAAATAAAATATGACAAGTAAATCAAACGAATAGAATGATAATTTTATACATACATACATCTATAATATATTAAAAGTGTGAAGACCCTTAAAAAAGTGATTTGAACTTTTTGCCCTTCATTAAAAACTTTTCTTTAGACAAAACTGTATTTTCACTATTTCTTAAATTTATTATTTAATTATTTTTTATTATATTAACTAGACTTACTAAAATATATGACACTCCTAAAATATATGGTAGGAGTATTAATTAATATTTTTTTCTACTGTTCAAGTAGAAAAAAACTCCTAAAATATGACTAATTCATTATTTAATTATTTTTTATTATATTAACTAGACTTCCTAAATTATATGGTAGGAGAATTAATTAATATTTTCCTTGCTACTCGATTTTCTAAAATTTATGTTAGGAGAACTAATTAATAATTTTCTTTCTACTGTTTGATTAGAAAAATACTCTTAAAATAGGACTCTATTAAAGAAATACTCTATAAATATTAATTATCTTATTATTTTACTTTAATTTACAGATGTTACATAAATATGGGTCGGCTTTGAATTTTTTTTACATAAATGTTAGTTTTAATTGTATTATCGTAATATCTATATTAATTTATTATTTAGTGGTAGTTAACAGCTTGTAGATGAATCTCGATAAGTTTTGAGAAATTTTTATTTATTAAATTTAAGTTTAATTGTATTATTTTTATATCACTTTTATCGTATTATTTTGTTGCAATTGACAGGTGATAGATAGATGTTGGTCCGCTTTGAAATTTTTTTTATGTAAAGGTTAGGTTTAGTTGTATTATTTTGATATCTCTATTATTGTATTACTTTGTTATTGTTTACAGATGTTAGGTGAGTGTCGAACGACTTTCAAAAATTTTTTGTCTGTAAAGATTAGATTTAGTTGTGTTATTTTGATATCTCTATCATTATATTATTTTGTTATAATTTATAGATGGTAGATGAATGTCGATCGACTTTTGAAAATATTTTGTTAAAGATTAGGTTTAATAAATAAATTCTCCATCTTTACATACTCAAAAGATATTAGTTTTTTTCTTCATTTTTTCTTTTGCTTTTTTTGTTTTCTCTTTTTTCTTTCTTTCTTAATTTTTTCTTTCTCGTTATCTTTTTTCCATTTTGCCTTTTTTTTCTTCTTTTTCTTTTTCTTTTTTCTTTTTTTTTTTTTGTTTTTGTACTGATCAATTAGAGAAATACTCCTAAAATAGTATAGAAAAATACTCCTAAAACAGGATTTCACTAAGTAAATACTTCTATAAATATTAAGATTCACGTTAAACTAGAGAAAAAACCAATTTACTTATTGGAAAAATATGATAGATGCTCATCTAACTTGATTCAGTTGCATGTCTAGATTCGTGGATGCTTAATTTTCTAACCCTTCTTCACTATTTTTGTCAACATAATAAAATTCAACATGTGTGTATATATATAGATATATATTCTTCGCTTTCATTCCTTAAGCCTTGGCTCAAAAAGGGTCACCCCGGCTACGATACGCGTTATTATAATGCTTTTGTGTTATATAACTGTTTTAGGTGCTTATGTGCGTTTGTTTGGATCAAAGTCAAGTTTATCCACTAAATCCTACTTAAGCAAATCTATGTGGTTATTTCCTGTCAAATATTTTGCATTACTTATCATATACGGAAACTAACACATCTGCCTTTGAGTTGTTTTACTTTACAGATAATAGAAATTACTCTGTGCTGATATAAGCTGGCAGAACATCCCTACTTCACTCGATCGAAAGCGCACAAAATCCCATCCTCTGACCATCATTCAAAAATAACAGGAAACGATGAAGAAAGCACACTGACTATCTGGGACAATGTGATAGCAGAACAGAATGAAATGATTGCAGAACTTGCAAAAAAGTTAGAAATGCTTCAGGAGGAAACAAATTGCACTCAAGATTTGGCTAACTTGGCCATCACCGTCAATGCCCCCGCTCCAGGAGGACACGAGACTCCACTCCAAATCCCTCCCCTCAGCACACCTATTCTCGGGGATCATCCAAATAACATATCATCCGTCTTCGCTCCTCCATTTGTCCAAAATACTAATCGCAAAAATAATCTAGACGCCTACCATCCATAAAATCTATCTGTAACCCCACAGAACCTGTCTCCGAATCCATTCCCAAATCCTCAAAACACATTTTCAAATCAACAAAATGCATTCTCAAATCCACAAGATTCACTCTTAAACCCACAAAATACGTCAAACCTACCTTCGAATCCACTAAATTCATTTCCAAATCCGCAAAATCCTTCTCATATTCCGCCAAACTACTCACAAAGTCCACAGAACCTTTCCAAATTCCAAAACATCCTCCCCACTTACCAACCAAGTTCATTTCTTCCGAAAAATCAAGCCTCCCTTCTAAATCCCCCTCAAGCCATCATATCTCCTAATATTTATGAACCCCTTCCTAACCCTCGAGATGGACCATTATAAGGAGAAGGAGAAAGAGTACAGGACCCAGCATGAAAGTAATTTACTATCTATGAAGGAAGAGATCATGAGGATCAAATAGTCTTATGGAACCAGGGACCACGACGATTTGGGGTATGACGATTTATGTGTTCACCCAGGATTAGACCTACCAGAAGTGTACAAAGTCCCTAAGTTTGAGATGTTTGATGGTACCGAAAATCCAATGGCTCATATGAGAAGGTACTGTGAGTGACTGGTAGGGATAGGAGAAAATGAGGCATTATTGATGCGCCTATTCATTCAAAGTTTGAGTGGCGAAGCCTTGTAGTGGTTTATGTCTCAGGAGCCAAAAAAGTGGACTGGTTGGAAAGCATTAGCCACGGGTTTCCTTGACTGGTTCGCATTCAACATTGAAATAGTCCCTGACCGATATTCACTAGATCGGATCAAACAAAGAAATGTTGAGAGTTTTTGAGACTATGCTTTTCGTTGGAGGAAAGAAGCCACTAAAGTGCAACCCCCCATGTTCGAGGAGGAAATGGTATACGTGTTATGTCGCACTCAAGAAGGAGAATATTATACCAGGATGGTGTCCACTGTTATGGCAACTTTTACGGATTTGGTAAAAATAGGAGAATCATTGGAAGAAGGTATTCAGACAGGGAAAATTACCAAAACCCCGACGTCTTCTGGTACTGTCATGTTCTCGAAGAAGAAAAATGAAGATGTAGGTGTGATTTTTGCTAATCCTGTTGCGAAAATGAAATAGAGGTTCAACTCTAGAAATGTTTTATCTTCTCCGCCGTCACCCAACCTTCAGCACGTGTTCTACGCCCACCCTCAATACCTTGATCCACTCTCAAATGCCCAACCTCAGTACCAAACTCCACTCCCAAACCTCCAATCCTCATACCAAGATCCACAGCCAAATATCTTTCCGCAATACCCAGTTCCACATCCAAATTATCAGTCTCATTTCCAATCCACTCCTACATGTAACCGAATAAATTTCCAAGCGCCTCCAAATTATCACCAAGCACCTCCTCTTACAAATCAAAGCCAGTACAACCACCAACATCCAAACCATGAAAAAAAACCTCCCCAAAACTTCACCCCACTAGCTGAAAGTCGTACCTAATTATTTGAAAGATTGAAGAATGCTGGTCATTTGCAACTAATACAACTAAGGCATGTCAATCCCAACTCTCAATTTTTTTAATGCAAATCAACATTATGCCTATTATTCAGGAGCAGCGTGGCACAGTACAGAGGATTGTGCCTACCTGAAACATAGGATCCAAGATTTAATCGATCAGAAGGTCATCACGCTCCAGGCACCTACACCAAATGTTAACAGTAATCCATTATCCAACCATGGTGGATCTACAGTTAACATGATTTAAATAGAGGGCGAATGGGTATCTGGAAAGACCATTACCCATGTGAACTATGAAAAGTGCAAAAGAGCGAAAGAGGTAGGAAAAATAGAGAAGGTTGTGGATTCCTTGAGTATCAATGAGAAAGCCCTATTTATAGTGATGACTGCACCGACTCAATTGTACACTCACCCACCAAGAAAAGAATTTATTGTACAGACCGTTGCTGCCCAAGGGATGATGCGATTGGGACGATGCTACATCCCTGAGGAGTTGACAAACAAAAGGGATTCATAGAAAAGGCCAGTCACTGAAGGAGAGGCTGAAGAATTTTGAAGGCGTATGCAACCCAAAGATTATTCAATTGTCAAATATTTAGAGAAGACACCAGCTTAAATCTTTGTTTTGGTGCTATTAATGAGTTTGCAATACCATCGATAAGCTTTATCGAAGGTCTTGGATGAAGCATATGTTCCCGCATGGACGAGTATTGAGAACCTGGTTGCGATGATAGAAAATATTATGGGGAATCATCGCATATTATTCAGTGATGAAGAGTTGCCGTTTGAAGGGGCGATGTACAATAAAGCCATGCATGTCACCGTCATTTGTTGAGATTATACAATTAATCAGGTATTAATAGACGACGGATCTGGTGTGAATATTTGTCTCCTCTCCACGTTGATTCAAATGGGATATGATTTGGTAAAAATTCATCAAAGCCACGTAAATGTGAGAACATTCGATAGAGGGTAGAGAGATACCATAGGAGAGATTGATTTGCACATCCAAATAGGGTCTGCTGAGTTTAATACTAAGTTTCATGGATATCCATCCTAGCTACAACCTGCTCTTGGGAAGACCATGGATACACTGTGCAAAGGCAGTTTCATCACCCCTCCATCAATTATTGAAGTTCATTTGGAAGGATCATGAAGTAGTCATCCAAGGAGAAGGAAGTCAAGCGGATCGCCCAATGGTTATATACCGGTGATTGAAGATGTTCCAAAAGGTAGCAGTTTCTATATAGTCTAAATTATAAATGCTGTGGACAGGGATTCGACGCCCAAAGTACTAATGCCTCTTATCTACAAAATGATTGCAAAGGTGATGTTAAGAAATAGGTTCGAACCTGGTCGAGGCATTGGGTAAGAATTTATAAGGAATTATTGAGCCTATTGCGATCCCAAAGAGAGGCTCTAAGTATGGATTAGGATATCAGCCTACTAAGAAAGGTAGGGTTGAGGATGAGTCAGAAAAAAGTTTATTTAGGCCATTTCCACTCCTGTGCCAGTCATTTCCTGTACGCTAGATGTCAGATGATAATGGTATTGGGGATAGGATAGGATATTTATTCGAGGGATGCAATGTTGTATCAGAAGATTTCCCAAAATCCAGCGAGTTGAAAAAGATGGCGCCAGGGGAGGCCTTGTAAAATTGGACCTCTACTCCACTCATAACTCGTCGCCCATCGTGGTAGATGAAAGGGCAATTACTAATAGTTTTGAAATCGGTGATGATCCGGAGGAGGCATCGTAATCCACCTTTTATATCTCAAAACTTTCTTATCTTACTGCTTTCAAAAGGGCATGGACTTGTATTTATGCAAATCGAGAGCCATGGTTTTGTGATTATCTCTTAAATTTCAATGAAAAGGCCTTCATTTATTTGGAAAATTCTATTATTTCAAAAAACACTCCTAGTCATATATTTTGGTTATTATCTTGTTATCATCTAACTTGGTTTGTTTGTCCATTACAGTAATAGTAGATTAAAATCTGCCAATGTCGTGTCAAGTTAAAGCTTGAACGAACAAAATGAAGGGAATGATGATGATTGGAAGGACAATGACGAGGAACAGTTAGTTGAAGATATGGAGGAATTTGAGAATCAAGAAAAACCCAACCTAGAGAAAACTGAAACAATCAGCCTGGGAGATCACGATAAAATCAAGAAGCGTCAGTGTCCACCTGGCGAAAGCACGAAAGAGAGAGCTCATTGACCTATTGCGGGAATATATTGACGTGTTTGATTGGACCTATGATGATATGCTGTGATTGAGCACCAGTATTGTGTCGCATAAGTTGCTGATAAATCTGGAGTTTGATCCAGTCAAGCAAAACTTATAGAAATTCAAGCCAGATTTAAGTCTAAAGATCAAGGAAGAAGTGACAAAATAAATCTAGTTTAAGGTTGTGGAGGTCACAAAATATCCGAAGTGGTTGGCCCACATTGTCCCTATGCCAAAGAAGGACGGCAAGATTTGAATTTGTGATGGCACAGGGACGACAAGATTCGAATTTGTTTTGACTATAGAGACTTGAATAGAGCCAGTCCTAAATATAATTTTCCATTTCCCAACATCCACATCCTTATCGATAACTGTGCAAAGCATGAAATGTAGTCATTCATTGATTGTTTTGATGGGTATCATCAGATATTGATGGATGAGAAAGAAGCAGAAAAATGGCTTTTATTACGCCCTGGGGTGTTTATCATTACAGGGTAATGATGTTTGGTCTCAAGAACATGGGTGCAATATATATGAGGGCTATGAAGATGATTTTCCATGATATGATCCATAAAGAGATTTAGGTGTACGTGGATGATGTAATTATCAAATCCTGTGAGAATTTGGATCATCTGACTCATCTAGAGAAATTCTTCAACATGTTAAGAAAGTATAGTTTGAATTTAAATCCTGCTAAGTGTGTATTTGGTGTTCCATCAGGGAAGTTGTTGGGATTCATAGTCAGCAGAAGAGGCATCGAGCTAGACCCATCCAAAGTCAAGACAATTCAAGACTTGCCACCGCCAAGGACCAAGAAGGAAGTTATGAGTTTCATGGGTCTTTTGAATTACATTAGCAAATTCATCTCTCAATCGACAATCATATGCGAGCCAATTCTCAAGATGTTGAATAAAAATACATTGAATGTGTGGATAGAAGAATGTCAGAGAGCTTTTGACCGCATCAAGGAATACCTATCTGCACCGCCGATTTTAGTGCCGTCAAGAGAAGGAATACCATTGTTGCTTTACCTGTCAGTCTTAGAAAATGCTTTCGGATGTGTCCTCGGGCAACATGATGAGACCGGTAGGAAAGAGAAAGCCATTTACTACCTGAGTAAAAAGTTCACACTATATGAAGCCCGTTATGCTCTTGTTGAAAGAACATGTTGTTCTTTGACTTGGGCAACACAAAAGTTGAGGCATTATCTGTCATCCTACACAACATACCTCATTTCGAGAATGGATCCATTGAAGTATATATTTCAAAAGGCCATGCCTACAGGAAAGCTAGCCAAGTGGCAAATGTTGCTGAGTGAGTTTGACATTGTGTATATAACCCAAAAAGCAATCAAGGGGCAAGCCTTAGCAGATCATTTGGCAGAAAATTCGGTTGATGATAAATATGAGCAACTTCAAAATTACTTTCCAGATGAAGAAGTCTTGTTCGTAGGAGAAGACATTACAGAGATTTACCTGGAATGGAGAATATTTTTTGATGGGGCGGTCAACTTCAAAGGTTTAGGAATCGAAGCAATTTTGGTGTCAGAAATGGTCCAACATTATTCGGTAACTGCTAAGTTGCATTGTCCATGCACCAACAACATGGTTGAATATAAGGCTTGCATTCTGGGTCTCAAATTGGCACTTGATATGGGTGTTCGTGACTTGTTAGTCATCGGGGATTTCGATTTGCTGATTCACCAGGTACGGGGAGAATGGGCAGTAAAAAGTCCCAAGATTACTCCTTATGTAAACCTGGTGCAAGCATTATGTGAAAGATTCAAGAAAGTTGATTTTAGACATATCCTATGGATACAAAATAAGTTTACTGATGCTTTGGCCACTATATCTTCCATGATTCAGCACCCGGATCAGAGTTACATTGACCCTTTGGAAATAAGCTTGAAGGAGCTACCCACGCATTGTGTACACGTGGAAGAGGATCCTGATGGAAAGTCTTGGTACTATGACATTAAGAGGTATTTGAAATCTGGAATATATCCTAAAGAGGCCAGTAACAACTAAAAGAAGACAATCCGGCGTTTGGCAAAGAACTATTTTCCAAATGGAGAAATACTTTTTAGGAGGACTCCTGATTTGGGATTCTTAAGATGCGTCGATACTGCGGAAGCCGATAAACTGATAAAAGAAGTACATACTGGAGTTTGTGGGCCCTACATGAATGGGTTTGTCCTTGCCAGAAAGATCCTGAGAACCGGTTACTTCTGGATGACTATGGAAAATGATTGTAGTAAGTATGTGCAGAGATGTCCAAAATGTCAAATACACGGAGATTTTATTCGAATGCCTCCACACGAGATTCACGCAATGAATTCACCTTGGCCTTTCGTAGCTTGGGGCATGGATGTCATCGGACCAATAGAGCCATTAGAATTGAATGGGAATAGATTTATTTTTGTTACCATTGATTATTTCACTAAGTGGGTTGAGGCTGCTTCTTACAAAGCCGTCACTAAGAAAGTGGTTGCATATTTCATTAGGAATAACTTGATTTGCTGATTCGGAGTACTGGAATCGATCATTACTGATAATAGGGAAAACTTGAACAGTCACTTAATGAAAGAAATTTGTGATCAGTTCAAGATTGTGCATCGCAACTCGACTGCATATCGTCCCCAAATGAATGGAGCCGTGGAGGCTGCCAACAAGAATATCAAGAATATCTTAAGAAAAATGGTCAAAATCATAGATCATGGCATGAGATGTTACCTTACGCCTTGTTAGGGTATCGAACAACGGTTTGAACCTCCACCAGGGCAACTTCCTATTTACCGGTTTACGGGAATGAAGTTGTGATACCTGCTGAGGTTGAAATACCTTCCCTAAGGATTATTCAGGAAGCTGGACTGAGTAACGAAGAATGGGTCCGCGCTCGCTAAGAACAACTCATGTTGATTGATGAAAATAGAATGGTCGTTGTAGGCCATGGCCAGCTGTACCAACATAGAATGGTTCATTCCTTTAACAAGAAGGTGAGAGCTCAAACATTTGAAGTGGGGCAACTGGTTCTCAAACTAATATTCCCTCACCAAGAGGAGTACAAGGGCAAGTTTGTTCCAAACTGGTAAGGGCCATACATAGTTCGCAAGGTACTATCTGGAGGAGCTCTGATTTTGTCTGAGATGGATGGCACCGAGTGGACCAAAATCAATCAATTCTGATGCGGTAAAGAGATATTATGTTTGAAGGGCATCCTAGTTTTCATGTTTCTTTAGTTAATTTACTTGTAATCGCATTCGTAGCAATGTTGTTTTCTAGTATGTAACTGCCTAGAATCCTTCCCTCTTATGTACGAACTACGTTTGACCTGAATTCCCAAGAAAGGGATATATAGGCGGCCTATGTCGGCTTCGGTCAACCCCTTAGAAAATTTATCATTTTCTTTTATCTACAAACTACGTTTGACCTGAATTCCTAAGAAAAGGATACGTAGGTGGCCTATGTCGGCTTCGGTCAACCTATTAGATTTTTTCTATATATATCCGTAGCGTAGTATGCACTACGTTTGACCTGAATTCCCAAGAAACGGATACGTAGGCGGCCTACCTTGGATTCGGTCAACCCATTAGATTTTTTCTATATATATCCCTAGCGTAGTTTTGAACTACATTTGACCTGATTCCTGCTTCAACGGGATACGTAGGCGCCCCAACGACTCGGTCATATAACCCTAGGAAATGGAAACTGGGGCGGAATTTTTGAGAAGGAATATCGAAAATTCACAAGAGAAGATCGACATCCAACAAAGAGAATGAAGATCTGCAAAGACTTCAGATCTACTCGGATTGGTATCATCTCAAACAACTTTAAACTAGGGAAGAAATTTTGAGGAAGACCTCAGAATTTCCACCAAATGCCGTAACATATGCCAAATTCCCCAGCACCAGAGGTTAAAGTCAAGCTTTGGAAGCCACCAACTTTAACAAAGTCTGGGTAGACTCAATTTTTGGCTATGATAGAACTACTTGAAGAAACCCTCCAATAATGATCATGAGTTTTGGAAACCATCCGTTGGATATAGTCAAAACGACGAGGAAGACGTTCATTGAGCTAGTACATGACATGACTGACAGAGATTTTCTAAAGTTTTACAGAAGTTTTCAAAATTATTTTCAAAAAAAATTTAAGACTATTTTTAAAAAATCTTACGACTCACTTATTTAGTACTTGCCTAGACATCATTTGAGATGGTGTGTCAGAGTGGAAGTCCCGATATAGTGGAATGCCCAAGAGATGGCGAGGAGCAAATCAAGGATCGAAGAGGATCAACATGGAGTAATTTCATTCAAAGTAATTATTGTTCTGTGGATACAGGGTTCAATATACAAAATGAGGGTCTCTTTCAAAAATCCCCGAGCAAAATGGGAGCCACAATAGAGCATTAATATCCAAGAATGGTATTTTAGGGTAGCCCTAAAAATAGGTTTAATGCCCATTTATTGAGGACCTTTTGATTTGTCCATCTCATTTCTTGAGATCGTAGGCGACAAGCAAACACTCTTTGTCTTCTTTACAAATATTGTATTTAGAAGTTTCCTAAAAATAGTCGCTAGTAGAAGCGACTTTGTGTCTATTAATCATCTACCTTGAGTACAGGTACATGTAGAAAGCAAGACACTGACAAATGAAGCCAGGTAAAATTATTATATCATTGCCGCAAAGGTCATTACATATCATTACCACAAAGGCCTTTGCATATCATTGCCGCAAAGGCCATTACATATCATTGCCGTAAAGTCCATTACATATTATTTCCGCAAAGGCCATTACATATTACTGCCGCAAAGGCCATTGCATATCACTGCTGCAAAGGCCATTGCATATCAGTGCCGCAAAGGCCATTACATATCAGTGCCGCAAAGGCCATTGCATATCATTGCCGCAAAAGGCCATTACATATCATTGCCGCAAATTTCATTGCATATCATTGCCGCAAAAGGCCATTTCATATCATTTCCACAAAGGCCATTACATATTATTACCGCAAAGGCCATTACATATCATTGCCGCAAGGGCCATTGCATATCATTGCCACAAAGGCCATTACATATCATTGCCGCAAAGGCCATTGTATATCATTTCCACAAAGGTCATTACCTATCATTGCCGCAAAGGCCATTACATATCATTGCCACAAAGGCCATTACATATCATTTCTGTGAGGAGCAATCGCATATCATTGCCGTAAGGGCCATGCATATCATTGCCAAAAGGGCCATCTCATATCATCCCTCAAGAAGGCTATTCAATATAGCTTTTGATGCGCTAGACACAACACTGGCATCGAGAATATCATCATCATTCACTATCCATTGACGTGCTAGACACAATGTTGCATCGAAGATATCATCAGTATTCAATATATTTGTTGATGCGCTAGACACAATGCTGGCATCGAGGATATCTTATTATTTTATGAATCAACATCTGAATACATCGAGAGCACACGATTTGAGGGGACACCTTTAAGTCGTTATCTAAGGATGAATGATATATAAGGTTTCCTAGAAATTAACAATTTGAGGGTCATCTATAAGTCATATTATTTGAAATAGGATAGTATGCAAGATCACCTATGAGTTGATAGCCTGTAGGTCATCCGTAAGCCATAATAACATCCTAACCGTATATGTGCAAGATCGCCCAAAAGTCGATAGTTCAAAAGTTATCCATAAGTCGCAACTAAATCCTTACCAGAGAATATGCAATATTATCAAATTGATATGTACGAGTGTTCTCTATAAGCCGCATCATATCTAAGATTGATTATGTGTAGGATTACCCAAAGACTAACAATTTGAGGGATTATCTATAAGTCATATTATATCTAAGGTCGGATGATGTGCAGGAACACCTGAAAGCTAGAGATTAGAGCGATATCTGTAAGCCATCTTTTGTCCAGAGTCGAATAACGTACAGGATTACCTAAAATCTAACAATTCAAAGGATATCTTTAAGTCGCCTCGTATCCAACATCAAATAATGCATCAAGATTATCCAAAAATTGATAATTTAAGGAAAATTTATAAATCAATCATCGGCTATAACCAGAGAGTTCATCATTCCACATACAACAAGTGATATAGGTAACCAAAACGGTTGCCACACCAGCATAAGAATACACGATTGTAGGGACCGTTATGCAAAAGTATCGCTGGTGTCCAAAAGGGCCACCCCACTCGGAAGACATATTCAACCGACAAATGTCATAATTATACAACAACCAAGAGGGTTGTTGTATTTGTTGTTGCCAGTTATTTCATTCCAAAATAGGTATATGGAAAGATAACTTCGCTTCTTAGACAATAACTCACGTGGAGATATGGTAAGACTATATGTCTCTTTCGTGAATTATGTTTAGCACTAATAATTTTGTTTGAGATATTATTGAGAGAATTAGAGAGGATAAAAATCTCAAATCAAACCCACAGGTGCGGACGACTCCAAAAAGGATGCAGCACAATGTGGAACTCTTTCTTAGCAGCAAAATGGGACATAGTCTAGAGAGGGACGTCAAACTCTTTGGACGTGAGCTAAAGGATGATCTCCACCACCATCCAACCACACCTCTATTAGAAGGCATGTGGGAATTCTGGGATATTCTGGTTTTAGCTTCACCTTCGAGATATTCCTAAACTCATAATAAGGGTAAATTTCTCTTTCTTTCAAATCTGAGTGACAACACACCTAGAGTTTTGGAAATTATGTCCAGGTAAATTCTTAGCTACGGATGTGAAGAGCTCCACGTTTATGGTTAAGAGGTTACAAGCCTATTTTCCACAACTCGATCAACTTGTGACTCATTTTGAGCCAAAAATCATCTGAAATAAAAGACTATCTTTTCTACCGATTGAGTCGCTTTCTTTGAACTAAGAATTTGATCCAGCATTTTCGAACGAACTGCAAGCAGTCTGATTCCCTGAGTCCTGGGGATATGTAGTCTGGGCTCTACGTAGAAAACTCGATTTCATTCCAACCTCCCCCAAATTCCTTTATTCCCCAGCTTCTCGGTTCATCAAAAACTCTAAAAACATGATAGTTGGTGAATTTTCTTGAAAATCGTGCTTAAAATCAAGCTTTATGAACTACAAGTGGTCTGAATTCTCATGAAACCTGAGATATATAGGAGACTTGATACCAAGGTTTGTCTATAACTCCATGAAACTCGTGCGAAAATCATCCTCTTCCAGATTCGATTTTGTGATCGGATAAAAATTAGGAATGTCAACCTCCCTTTGCCCAGGGTTACTTGTATCCACCCTACCCAAAGGGATGGGGCGGTTGTTGACACCTAATTTTTTTCATCCGCAATCCAAGTTAATTTTGAGTTTCTTCAATTTTAAAATAAAATTACAGCAATTATTTTGTTCAAATAAATGCTAGTTTAAATTACTTATTCAATTCAATTTTATCATTTAATTAACGTCATACATTTTTCGCATTTTTATATACGAGAGTGTACAAATTTTGTTGTTTAAATAAACATTTTTATCAAAATTAGATTTTTATTGGTTAAACTGGAAAATTAATTCAAATGGATAAAATATTGGTTTTTAAATGTGATTTACTCTCAAAATATTTTATTTGGAGGAGTATTTGTTGGATTTTTATCAAATTAAGAAACTCTAGGTTAATTTTTTACTTGATTCGTGCCAGATTGTCATTTAATTTAGCGAACGAATTAAATATGACCTCACTTGAAATCTATATTGTTCAATTGTAATGCAATTGACCAATAGATATACAATTTGGTTAGAATTTAAATAAGTCGTTTAAATTGTAATGCAATCTTTATCCCAAAAGTTATCATTTCCTAATTGGGATTATTTTAATCCAATTAAATTTAATTTGAGTTATTCTTTATCCAATTAAATTTAATTATGATTATTCTAATCTAATTAAATTTAATTAGGGTTATTTAATAACCCAATTAGATTTAATAGGGGTTATTAAATAACCCCAATTTAAGGCCCAATTTCTCCAAACAATTTCAGCAGCCCAGTCAGCAACAAACCAAATTCGGCCTACCATAAATCCTTCATAACCCAGTCCAATCTCCTTATCTCCTCTCTCAACCTTGACCTAATCTCATCCCACAACAAAACAACGATGCCAACTCCAAGAATCTGAACGGGATTCGACTCCATCAGCTTCAATAACTCGACTCGTCTTCGACCCTCATTCCAGCTCAACCCGACCCCTCTCCACGCGTCTCACGCAACCTCATACGAAAGGCCCCAAATATCTTCTAGAAATGGGCTTAGGTATCTCCCCCCAAAGGCTAAATCCACAAATTTGGGAGAAACAGGTACGAATTCATACGTAGGTGGTTAATTCTTGTTGGTTCTTGGGGAATCATCCATTTCCCCAATTCCTATTGGTTTCCCTTCGAAAATCTGTAGAGGATAATCCAAGATAGGTACATTTGCTGATTGATATCCAAGATGTAGAGGGATCCCAATTTGAATTTCAAAATTCCTCCATTTTTTTCAAATCCCTAATTTACCCCCAACTCAGTGATCTATAAAAGGACTTTTTAGGTCACTAGTCTGGGGGGATTTTTTCGGACTCTTCTATCCATTCTTTCAAAAAATTTTAGGAGAAAAAAAGAAATATTGGGGGTCGAAAGTTGGATAGAAATTTTGGTTTCACTGTTTAAGGAGGTCTGGCTCTTCTTTCAGAGGTCTAAAAAAGAAAACATATAGTGTTCGTTTCAAGGAAAAATTTGTTTGTTTCTTTGGGATTTTAGCGCAGCAAGATTCTCTCATTCTCGCTTCTTTTAAAATTGGACTGTAAATTAAAGTCCCCGAGCGGATGACGACGCTTCTCCGGTGGTGACACATCTCAATGATTAGTTCATTCTCCCTTTTTGCTGCTTCCTAAAAGGTAATATCCTTTTCCTTTAGTTTTGATCATATTCTACTTCATCTCTTCATTCTATGGTTATAAAGTGCTATCTTGAAAATCTTGTGTGCTGCGATGTCCATTGTCGAGGTCTTAGAGACCATAGTTTACTCTTTCTATGAAAGACACTATTGTTTGTAGCATTACATCAGAATAAATCCTTGGGGTAATCATATGGTATATGGCTTTCATCAGTTTTAGTTTGATTTCATGATTTTCCACGTATCTGAAACATTATTGATTAATCTGATATTCTCATTTTACTACTTTTGGCGCCATAGCTGGATTTCAAATTAAAATTTATGGTTTTGATTATGTTCAATAGTTATAGCCATGTGTTGTCCTGTTTGTAGTCATTATTTGAAGGTGTTTCAACTTTTGTTACTATGGATTGGTGTTGTATTCGTCAAGCTGGCATGTTGCTAGCAAAATTACCACTCAAGAGCCCTTGGATTTCTCATATGCCAAAGGGACAATGAGTAAGGTCTAAAATATTCTAGAAAGTCCTAAGATTCCTCGATGACTATCTCGTTTGAGTCTGCCGAAGTAAGGAGGAAGAAAAAAAATCTACTATCTTGCTCGTTGTTGGTATTCGTTGATTATGAAAACTGTTGAGCCGTAGTATTATTAGTGAGACTTCCTCTCGAGTTCCCCAGTTTTTCGAGGGACGAAGAACGACAAGGATAAGTCCGCTAACAAATAGCAAATCCTCGGATTCCTCGATGATTTATCTCGGTGACCAAAGGCTCTTTGTGTCTGTTGAATGGAGACTGAGGATGAGAATAGTAGATTTTGCCATATTTCCCTTCAGTTTAATGGGTTATTCCTTTCTTTTGGTCTCAAGACCAGAAGTTTGAATTTCCACCTTTCTTTTGGGCTCTTTTTGGCATGAACATACATCAGGAGGATGAATATGGTTGTGTTGTGGGATGCTATACATTTGAATACATTGTTTAGGAAAGTTAGCTTAATTCTGTGCCATGGCATTCCGTATGGCCTATATTTAGGTTAAATACTCACAAGAATCTTCATTTAAAAGTAAGGATTCAGTGGAAGGATAAGGCCCTTTGAATTTGCTTAAAATAAGTTTATCCGTGGTCATGTATTTTACTTATTTCCAGTGGATTTGGAAATGCATCAACAAATGAGTATTATTTTCCTCTTTCCATTCCTGTGGGTCATTTCAAAGTTCGGAGGCTTAGCTTCTTATATTGAAAATCTCGTTGTGATTGCTGTTAAAACGACGCCAATGAGTCATGACTAATGTGCATATTTGGATATTTTAGAAATTTTCTTCCTGGTTCAGTATGACTAATCTGTATTAATGCAGGTTCTTCGATAATATATTGCCTGCAAACAAGTCATTTTTTAGGACATAGTTCAGCCCACCGATTGGCCAAAACGATGAAATAAGATTAGTTCAGTGTTTATTCCTACTCCATTCTATATGCTCATTTATTCATTTTTTTTTACTTTGTGAATTATGCGGTTTATAATAAATCTAGCTCTTCTCTTTCTTTCGGTTCATGTGAATCTGTTTTGGGGTCCACAATGGACTCCCCATATGCATTATCAAGTGGGACAAAGAGGCCCGTATCCTCAATGTTTAATTCCAAAGTGCTCCCATGGCGCATAAATATGAAGAGTCGAGCGAAGAAGAAAAGAAGGGGCTAAAATCCCATCGTTGAAGCGGCCCAGAAACTTGAAAGTCTCGCTTTCTATTTTATTTATTTATTCACTTATTGTTGTGTTTATTTATTTATTTTCTTATTTATTCATTTGGGCCTCAAAGCCAAAGTTGTACTTAATACAGGTGAAGCGAGACTCGAGCTAAAGGCTCAAAAATATAGAATCAGGACAGGTGAAAATGGGTCGAAAACCCAACTAGACTAGGGCAGGTTTCATTGATTTAGGCCCAATGGCCTAAATCACTACTTCTCCCTTTTCCCCTTTTCCTTTTGCTTACTTGTTTTATGTGTTTTCTTGCTAAGCTAATTAGATCCCTAACTAAGTCGCTAAAAAATGATTTTGCAAAAAAAACTTTTTTCCTTAAATCAACTATTTTTCCAATAAATTGATTTTTCGAAGTTAATCAAAAGAGTGTTTTCAAACAGATCGGATAACCGCATGTTAGCGGAGTTTTAGGTGCCTAACACCTTCCTAAAACGTTAATAGGAACCACTTACTCAGAATCTCTGACTGAAATAATTTTCCTGTATTGAATCGTCTAAGTATTTTACAAAGGTTTCTTAATTCCTTTTCAAAATTAAGTGGCGACTCTTTCAAAAGTCAAATTTCTGCAAAACACACAACAATAATGTCAATATTATAAGCTTAACCTTTAGATGTAGACACTTTTAGTGTTGGTGAGAAAGAACCAACACTAGAAACACACTAGAAAAACAAAAGAACTACAAGATCTAGTCAAGAAAAACAAGAAAATCTCGGCCAAGACAACAACACAACATAATTTTTGGCCAAGAACACAAAAAATGGACAAATTGCTATTTTCTGGGATTTTTCAATTTTTATCAACTTTTTTTTTTTACTAATCAAACCCAAGATTGGCTTTGTGGGAACAAAAACCAACCTTGCTTTGATACAAATGATACGAAAAAAATAAGGAAACACGAAATCACACCCCAAAACAGTCCACAAATCACAACAAATCGTGGACCAAATGGGGACCTCTCTCGGATTCACTATCTAGAACAAGAATGAAGAGGATACAAGGTGTTAATACACCAAAACAGCCATCCAACAATAATTTTAGCAACACAAGATGAAGCTCCACAATATTACAATAGCAACAAGAACAAACGGGTTACATTAACAACACAAGAAGCCAAAACTAAACAAGATACAAGATAGTTAGACAAGTGTTGATGTAGTCTTAACAACCCAAGAGCATATTCCACTCTTGGACCTTTAACACTTCACATAAAAAACACCTAAATCTTATAATTGATACAAGATAGGTGTCCACCACCCAAGCACCAACGTATCAAGTAAAATGCAACACATAAAAGAATCTACCCTTATGCTATTCCCTAGTTTCGGTTGTGGACTCTCTCTCTCTAAGAGGACTGTTCTTTCTTAAACATTCATAAAAACTACCAACTAAAACCCTACAATGTTCAATTTATATTACATTACAAAATAAAAGACAAAAGACTAAAAGACCCTTTAATGAAAAGGGCTCCAAAAACATCCCATGGAGTGTGCTGGAACGATTTCGGGTCTCCTTCACACTTAGACTTATGCACTCTTTAGGCGATCTTCAAAATACTCAAAAAGTGTCCATGATCGTGATCGTACTCATATCAGTTGTAGAACTGATTTCACACTGAATTTGTATGTATTTGGACCCATTTGACTGTCCAAATCTCTCATATAGGTCTTTTCAAATTTGTTTAGCTGTGGTGTAGCCTATGAGACTAAGGGAGATGTTCATATAAAGGGAATTCGTTAACTAAGCAATGAGCATGTCATTGCAACGTTCCCATCATGAATAATAGGGAGAGTCCTCTATTGGTTGAGAATTTTTCCTAGTGATTACACCGAGCTTGTTTTTTGCAGACAAGGCAACAAGCATGTTTCTCCTCCATGGAAAAAATCCATTTCCATCAAAAGGAGGAGAAACAAGGAGGTATTAGGATTATCAGAAGGGTGGATATAAAAAGGATATGATTGATCGATAGAAAACAGAGTGAAACCATTATACCTCGCACTATTAGACCTTGCAGTATCACCCATTTGTATATCAAACAGCTAACCAAAATTAATTTTTGATATATGTAACAGCAAAGTAGGTACAGATTAAGCACACGGATACACCGTCAAAGATGAGTAATAAAGGAAGGATAGTACCATATTTCTTCTAGAAGTTTCGAATAAGAAAAAAACTTTGTTCATCGAACTGGAAGGCTTCGATGAGGATGTACAACCATAATACATGAGTGACATAGCTACAATACACCAGAAAATCAACGAATCGCAGCTTCAATACACCGAAAAACTGAAAATGCACCGAAAGTTGATATTGTCAGAGAAGTTCACAAAAAAAAAATATCCGAAAAAATCGTTCAAGGGTAAGATCGGTCGATAGCTGGTGGAGAGCACTACATGAAACTTGGCTCTGATACCATGTTAGATGGTGGAATCAATTGATCGCCATGGATTTGTTGAACAAAAGTCCGAGGTGAAAGAGAGAGAAAACGAAAAAGAAAAAAAGATGAAAAGTTTTTCTTTATTCACTGTTAACTCTCTTTACAGCTGGAAAAAATCTTCAATATATGTAAAAATGTAAAAGAGAAAAAATACACGTAAGTAAAATATGATCCAATTACAAGTATGTTACATAGACAACTAATTAGTCCGGAGCTTTTGTTGGGCCCATTGTGTGAGGCCCAATCTTCATGTTAACACAAACACTTGCACTAGTGACGGAAAGTTTGGAGTTTATAGAAATATAATTACTTAGAAAACAAAAGGAGAATAAGAAAGTTCTTTTTTTTAAAAAAAATAATCTTGGATTGATTGGGGGAGGATCAGAGTACTATGAAAGTGCTTAATGTTTGGCAACTCTTGTTGGGTTCAAAATCGAGAGGGCATCGTGCGGAAGCTTAAAGTTTGCAAACCATGAGATGATAAATCAGATAACAAAGAAAAACATAAGACTAAAAAACATATTATGGATATGGTTTGGCCAAACGGCCTACATATTAAAAATAAAATTGAAAAACCTAAAATCTATTGGAAGAAATCTCTCCCTAAACAAAGACACTTTAAAGACTACATTGTGGATGTTATTGTATTATGGTATGAGAAGGGAGTCTTCTATTTATAGAGTTCCAAAACCTTTCCTCCAAGAAAGAGGTTTGCCAAATATGGAATTTTTTAGGAAAAGTAAAAGTAATTATGATATTACATTTATTTTTCTTTCAAAAAAAAGTAAAACTTAAACTTGGTAAAACAAATCAGCAAAAACCGTAACAACTCTTCCAGCCTAAAGCCATTTTCACTATGTGGTTTCTAGTGTACACCAATCTACTCACTAAAGACAGCAACTCAAGTGGGGTGTAAATGTTGGACCTCTATGTGCCTACTTTCTATAGGTAAGAGAAACATGTGAACATTAGTTTGTGCAATGTCCATTTGTTAGGCAATTGTGGAATAGAGTATCAACTTGGATGCATAGAGAGATGACATTGGGGAGAGATCGGGACCATCATTTCCTATCCGGTGTAAAAGGGAAGACTTAGAAAGCTCAGATATTCAAATTGGTATTTGCTAAAACTCTATACGCTATATGGATGGAGAGGAATCTTAGAATCTTTGAAGAACAGGCTATCGATTACCGTAGATTAACTAGGAATATTCCCTATTCTTGTAATATTAGAGCACCAAAAGGTGCAAGGGATGTAGTGCAGTCATGGCTGTAATAAAGTGATGGTTCCTGGTTATCAACTTTGTTGAGGATTATGGTTAGTAGCATTTGGATTGGGAGTTTGTATAAGCAGTGAGACAAAGCTCACTGGACACATACTGAATTAGTGATAAGACTTGTATTTAGATACTTTTCTGGGAGGCTCAAATATATCAACACAACATTTTGTGATATCAAATTAAAATGTGGTAGGCTCAAATATATTAAAATAACATTTTCCCTACTCAAGAACTGAAGGGAGATAATTAAGCACTAGAAGAAACAAATGATTTGGAATTGAGAATTCATATTAAAAGCTAAACAAAGTCATATTTGAGAATGTCAATTTTTTGGATCAATTTATAGGTTGCATCCTATTTTTTTCTCATTATCTCAAACGTCTGATATATTTTGTAGATCAACCAAAACCAAAAAGACCTCACAGACAATATAATTATGTTAATTGAATTGCAACATGACATTAGTTCAACTTAGTACTGTTCTTACAAAATCGAATTAGCTCTTCAGTGACAACATCCATCTCTTCACCTTTTACAGATTTCAAATTCTTGCTGATATCTCTCGCTTTGGCCCTCAAATTTTCCCCCATTTTCCCTGTTATGACATCTTTAAGAGTTCCGTCAATTTCTCCTCTATGAATTTTGCCATCATCATCTCTAACAATTTCCACCGCAACTCCCAATTCTACTACCAACCGGGCATTCATTGGCTGATCAAGATGTATAGGCATCGCTATTATAGGAACCCCAAAATCTATACTTTCCATTACTGAATTCCAACCACAATGACTTATAAATCCTCCGGTACTTGGATGATTTAGAATTCTTGATTGCGGTGCAAATTTGTCCAAAACTCTTCCCCTGTCTCCAATTCTTTCAAGAAAACCTTTTGGTAAAGTGTCTTCGAGATTTTTCTCCTCCCCCTTTGGGAATCTTGCGACCCATATGAAATTAACATTACTTAGCTCCAACCCGAAAGCTATTTCCTCCATGTCTTCTTTCGACAAGAAATACTCACTCCCAAAGGAGATAAAAACGGTTGAATTCTCATCTTTCGTTCCTAGCCAATCAATGAGCTCCACTTCATCAACGTCACTAGTGATCGGATCTTGGACAGGTGGACCAACTGGAAAAACTTTCCAACTGTTCAATTCAGAGAGAATATCTATGTATTTGGCCTCGATAGTTCTAGTGGTATTAATCAGCATGGTTTGTGCCTTTCCATCAGCAAAAGGATCCACATCATCAGGTTGTTTATCTTTAGTGGATTTTGCCATCATTTCGCTCATTTTTACTTGTTCAATTTTCCTGAGATAAATCGCAGGAAAAGGGAATTCGACCCCTGATTTTCTTATTAAGTGGGAAAAATATGAAATCACGGCAGCACCAAAAGTTAGGAACTTGACTGCTGGAATGTTTTGTTCATTCGCAACGTCTTCAGTCCATTGCTGCAATATGTCATAAATGATCAAATCAGGTTTCAGGTTCTGCAAGATTTTCACGAAGTTGGGTTTGGACATTTTCAGGGCCTTATGAAGGATGTGATTGAGATGGAGCGGGAGGCCATTTGTTGTATGGTAGTGAGGAGGAAGTTCAGGCAATTCAGGTAAGTGAAGCTCGACAAGATGAATCGACTCAGAGTATTTTTCAGGGATTTTGTTGATGATAGATTTGAGATTGACGGGCGTAGAACAAAGGTAAATCAAGAATCCCCTATCCGCGAGTTTCTTGGCAACGTTTAGAAATGGAGTAATGTGTCCATGAGCCAAAAATGGGAACATAAGTACCCTCAAAGTACTACCACACACTGTTACTTGTGTAGCCATGATCAAAATATTTCTTCCTAAAGACAATATATTGGTTATACTATGTTCTTGTTTCTCTAGAGTGAAAGAAGATGGACTCCATTTATTTGAAATACAAGAGAATGAGGACAAAATAGAAGTTGTGTGACTTGTCGTTTCAAATTTTATGGTAGAAAATATCGCCAAGTTATAGGAAAGTGACTTATTGTGTGACTTTTCTAAGTAATTATAATTTGGCAAAACTCCAGTGTTTATACAATATAGTAGTAGCAATAGAACACATGGAACTTTCTGCGTGCCTTGAAGATCGAGGGATTCTCGTCTATGTATTTTAATTTTCTCTTAAAATTTATGTGAATTCAAATTATATCACATAAATTGATATGAATGAATTATATATATTTTATTGGATTGAATAGGTAAAAAATAACCCTTCTAAACTGTAGTATTAAATTTTGTGAGTTTCATACTTAACTATCAAAATTTACAGAACTTCGTCCTTGCATAATCATAAACTTTCATTAAAATACCCTCTAGAGAAATACCACATGCTATGCGATCGTCACGGTTCAAAAGCAAAGAGTTTCATGTGGAAATGCATGTGAAATTTTTTTCTAGTGAATAGGTTAAAAAAACACCCAATAAATTAGATATAAAACTTCCTGTTGAAACTCACAAAGTGATGATAACACAGTCTTTGTCACTTTCTTTATTGTGCAGTTATGTATCGTAATTGACTACGCAGGGAATATAATATGTAAGACCCCGAAAATTTCGACGATTTTATTTTGGACCCTCCTTCGTATTTAGCAATGATTTTTAACTTGAAACATGATAAGAGATGTTAACGGAACCATTAGGGAGAGTTTCATAATTTTCGAAAAGAGTTCGGGGTCATTTCAGGACTTCAAACCAGTGAGGGTCCGCGATAGCGGTGCGTCACGCCCTAGACACACCATGATAAGAGCATGACACGCCCTTGGGCTGTCGCAATAACAGCATGCCACACCCAAGGGCACAAAACATGATTTTTCATTTTTTTCAGTTGGGGCGAGGACTTTTTAGTCTTTTACCCTATTAAACAACTCAAAACATTCCCTAACCAACCTATCAATTATCAATTTTTATCATCGTTCTTCCCCCTTTTCAACTCTCACAAGAAGCAAGCTAAGGTTTTTCTATAGAATTCAACTCACAGACCCCAAATTCAAGTTCTTCTCGAATTCATTCCACTACAAGACATGTTGGAAACTTTCTTATTTTCAATTATTTTAAATTATGAAATATACTTGATATTATCATGTTTTAATGGTTATTTAACTAGGGTTGAGGATTTTGAATTATTATATACTTACATTGATTTTTTTTTATTGTTTTAATGGTTTCTCCATTGTTTGAATGGTGGATTGTAAGCTGTATTTGTATCTTATGAGAAGGATGGAATTTGGTAATCAAATTTCATAACATTTATAGTTTTTTCCTGGTGATAAGGACATGAACCTCAACCCACGTCATAATTTGGTTTACATAGTGTTTAAACTGTTCATTGGAAAATTACATAATATTAACTAGTAAAAGGGTAAAAAGGTTTTGAAAACGCCCTTGAGGCTATGGTTATGAATTTTTAAATGAAAAATTGCAGTCTAAATGATTAAATAGATACGGCATGACATAATTGAAATGGCTTGCAAGTCTTTTGGTATGAAGGTATTAATTTGGGAATGCCTTAATAAAAGACTCCATGATTATCGCTATGTGAAAAATTATTTTAATTGCACTTACAGGAAATTGTGTAGCTTCGTCGAGAAAGTGTAGCCCTGGGGGACAAACACTGAAAATCACATTTGCCAACATTGGTGGTTCTTGTCCTGAGATTGGATGATTATTGTGTGCTTGCTTCACGTAGTAGTACACAGTTATTCTATTAGGATGTTATTGTTTAATGACTTGAATATGGTACACAGTTATTCTATTGGGATGTTATTGTTTGGTGACTTTAACCTATTTTTCGATTCATGCAGCTAACATTGATTGGGGCCCTTCGGATAGGGGGAGCCGGACCCATATAGCCATGGGTGCCTGAAGATCGGTATAAGCTACATAGTTCAAGATTAAATTTTAAATGGTCATGTCTCATGTTCCTTGCCTTCTACCCAACCATTCTATTATCTTAATGGTTGTTGAGCATCTATTTTATGACTAATTTTTGGTAAATTGCATATTTTATCCCTTTTCTTGGGTTCCATACCAGTACTCACCGTACTGATCCTCTCTGGATGCTACATCATTTCATGATATAGGTTCGAATACCTTTTCTTGTGACCATGTGAAACATTAAGTGGTTCGTCATTTCTTGGAGAAGTTGGTGAGAAGTGGTGAGCCTTCCATCTTTCGAAAGGCCATTTACTTTGTCATTTTCCCTCTGTTGACTTTCTTCTGGCTTAGTCAGGGACATGTACTGACTTGGTAGATGTTTTATGGATAGAGGCTTGTAGACAGTATTGAGTTGTGGCTTTGATTTGGTTCAAACTTGTAGTTTTCATTTGATTGACTATCAAACTCTTTCATGTTATGGGCTGGCTTCCAAAATTTCTCTATATTATTGCACTTTTGGTGTATGGCTAAGGGGTCATCTCATGCTTTGATTGGCTTGGGGTGTCTGTCACGGTCAGAGCCCAAATTTGGATCGTGACAGTATATAAAAGTTGGTCATTTTGATTTTACACAGAATTTAAAACTATAACAAAATAAGTTTTTTATTATTTTAATATATATATATATATATATATATATATATGTATGTATATATGAATATATGTATATATATATATATTAGTCTTTTTATTTTAAATAGGCATAATATATACTCGCCCTTTAAACTTGTCAGGATATTTCATTTAGACGCTTGAATTAAACCATGTTCAATTGAATACCTCAACTAATAATAAAATACTTAAAGTAGACACTTGAGAAAATTGAAGGAAAGGTGTCTTTTAAGTCTTGAATGAAGGATTGGTGACATTGACCAACTTAAAGAGTCAAACATTATTTGAAAACTTGATTAAGTTAATTGTGGAGTTGATTAATATTTTCAAAACTTTCTAATCTTTTCAAAAATACAAATTAGCCCAACTCACACCCCTCTTCAATCCAAATCAACCAGTCTCTCTCCTCTCTCTCTCGACAGCTTCTCTCAACTCTCTCCCAACCAATAGTTCTGCAAAATTCTCTCTTCAATCTCCGACAAAAAATAGTCGGGCTAGTTTTCTTTCGACTTTCAACCATCAATCGACGTGTAGACTTCTTCGGCGACAACAACTTCGAGTTCTTCATCGTTCCCATTTTTTTCAAAGGCAAAAAATTATGAAGAAACAGAGGAACTTGAGCCAACAACTCTACTAGTATTAAAATGTGGTCTAAATAAAACCCTAATTTCTGACATTTTTTCTTCTTGTTGTCGTACTGTTGATTCAAATTTGTTGGTAATTTTTGTTCGCAGTTGATTTTCTTAGTGTGTGTGTATGATGTGTTGGTGTTGCTGGGTTGATTTGTTGTTTGTCTTGGAAAAAATGGTGTTGAAACAGATGAAACATATGATGAAACAGATGAAGACATCTGATGCAACAGATAAAGACATCTGATACAACAAATGTTAATATCTGATGCAACAGATTAAAATATAATACAACTATGAAAATCGATGCAACAAATGAATAATCTAATAGATCATTCATTTGTTAAAACAAACGACTCTTCTATTTGGAAGAAATCTAAACAATATTAATTCAATAGATAACTCATTTTCCAATAGATGAGTGATATGTTTCAACAGTTCAGTGATCTGTTTTTATTCTCTCCAAAGGTTTACTCATCTATTGCAACGGTTCAGTTATATGTTGCAACGAATAAAGTACCTGGTGGAACAAATCAGCGATCTATTTTTATTGTTTCCAACGGATTACTCATCCGTTGCAACAGGTTATTTATATTTTGCAACAAATAAAAAACCTGGTGCAACAAATTAGTGATCCATTTTTATGGTCCTGTTTGGAAGAAACCTAAACAATATTGATCCAACAGATAATTCATTTTCCAATAGATGAGTGATAGGTTTCAACAGTTTATTGGTCTGTTTTTATTCTCTCTATAGGTTTACTCATAGTTGTAACAGGTCTTTTATATATTGCAACAGATTACAAACCTGATGCAACAGATTAGTGATATGTTTTATAATTTCTAATGGATTACTCATTCGTTGCAACACGTTGGTTATATGTTGCATCAGATAAAATACTTGGTGCGAAATATTAGTGATCTGTTTTATGATTTCTAACGTTTTACTCATCTGTTACGAGGTTGGTTATATGTTGTATCATATAACATACCTTCTGCAACAAATTAGTGATCTATTTTTATTATTTCCAATGATTTACTTATCTGTTGCATTAGGGTGACATATTAGAGATCTGTTTTTACTGTTTCCAATGGTTTACTCCTTCGTTGCAATAGGCCGATTATATATTGCAACAGATAGTATACCTGGTGCAATAGATGTGTTATATGTTGGAACTATTTTTTTATCATTGTGAGATTTACTGTTATCCCTTTTTAACGATGCATTAATCAATTATAATCTATTTTATGTTCCTGTTGATTTAAGACAATATGGCTCCATAAAGAAAAGAAACTGAATCAAGTCCATGTAAAGGAACAAGTGCAGCAGCTCGGCTACATCCACCACTCTATGAGCTTTCTTTACAAGCGTTATCTCAATTAGGAGCAGAATATACTGAACACGGGGAGGAGGAATATCTCAAAAAAGATAATCCAAATGCTAATAGCCCTTTCGCCGAAGAGTTGGTCATCAAAACCTTCAGCATTGATTGTTATCCTGAGAGAATCCAGTGCGATGGTGCTACAGATTTAATGGGTGATTTTGTGGTTAAGTCATCCATGGGAAAATCTTTCGACGCCTTCAGAAAAATACTCCGAGAATAAAAATTGGATGCTTATTTCAGGAAAGGCTGCTTTTAGGCAATATCATGATTTTTCGAAGGACAACAATTCTCGTTTCCAGATGAAAATGATATACGGTCTTCTCAAGAGTAGGTTTATGTATGAAAACAAAGACAAGATGGATGAGGTGTGGATAAATTACTGTGGCATGCCTATTTGTTTTGGTTGGAAGAAGTTTTCCATAGTTAGTGGACTAAAATGTTATACTCCTTCTCCTTCTCAAGTTATACCTACTCTGACCCAAAATAAAACACCCCGCACATTCAAAAAAGGCAAAGAAAAGTCGAGTGATTGTGAGGAACTGGTATCCATTGTTGGTCCAAGATTCAAAAACAAAAAAGTTAATAGAAGCGTTGAAAGGTAAAGGACTCTCAAAGAAGTACAAACAATCATTGTGCTTGGTTTGGTTTGTACATAATATTCTTTGGACGAGAGACGTTAACAATAACATAAGCCCCTGTTTAATAAATATCTCTGAGGATCTTGAGGAATTTAACAGCTATCCTTGGGGTTATGAAAGCTTTAAAATGACTATCCAATATTTGTCGACTCCGTTGACGCCAAAGACAATCAACTTATATGGCTTTCCATGGGCCTTCATTGTAAATATTTCATATCATTTTCTTATTCAATAATGTTTTTGATTTATTGGCGTTATGTTGTAGGCTTGGGCATTTGAAGTCATTCCTTATTTGAGACAACAAGTGAACTATCAAGGTTTATAATCCATCAACTGCTTCCAAACAAAAAGAAAAAGTGGAGCATATCAGTTCGGGAGAACGGAAGAATTACCCATTTGAAGGGTTCAACATCACAGACGAGGCTCCAAAAAAAGTAACGCAGTTGATCAATGACTATTCAGAATGGATTGTCGATGGACTATTAAAGCATCATGCCGGTAGGTACATAAATCAATTTTAAAAGATATTGGTTTATACAATTCTTGTTGTAAGAACATGACATTAACACATATAAATTATCATGTAGAAAAATAATGACGAAAGCTACAAAGTGAATAAATCGAGCCTTGATTTTGATATGTTCGACTTTGTTGTTGCACATTACGGAACAAAGAATTAGTTTTATTTGATGCCACAGCCCCAAACTTGTTGGAATGATGAGGTTTAAATTTCATACATATTACTATTAATTAATACTTTATTTAATTACATCTGTGTATTAATTTTTTCATTACATAATTCAAAATGTTTGATAATATGCGCAGCACATCGATGTTATTTTTACTACCTCCGAAAGAAGGCCAAGTTGCAAACACAAGAACAATACAGATACACAATAGGCAACTGTTTGTACAAAGTTTACATCAATAATGCCTACGATAGGTATTGCCAACAACAGTCGAAAGTTTTTCAAAATAAGGAATCCTTAATCAATATCATCAAAGGTCTTAGCATTTCGACTGGCTTACCTTGGCATTTGGTCGACGAAGTGTACATCCCAATCAATTGTGGTGATGAATTCCAATGGGTTTAGGCTGTCGCCGTTCTAAAAGAGAGTCGCATCCGAGTTTATGACTCGATGTCGCGAAGGAGACGTTCCGGGCATTCATCTGAGATATAAAAGCTGGCCAAAATATTGCCTACTTACCTTGATATGAGTGACTTTTTGGACCAAAAGGTTCATACTGATTGGTCGACGATTGAAGCATACTGGGATAAATGGATAATCTATTTGATGTACAATATGTTGAAGGAATTGCTCAACAAACTGTTGGTAGACTATAAGTATAAGTTTCGTCATTTAGTTTAATTTCATAAATTTCACAACGCTTGCATGAACTGCAAGATATGAATTATCTGTTTTTTTAAAATGCAGGAATTGCGGTCCCTTTGTTTCCGCTTAAACTGAATATTTGAGTGATGGATTACAAGTATAAGATAATGGACTTGATGCCGGATTACTCCACAAAAGATATGCTGTTATTTTATAGAAATACAGAGAAGCGAAAGCTTAGAAGTCGTACGCAAGCGATACTAAAGATCCACGACGACCAAAGCCGAATTCCATAGTACCGGATAAAGAACAACTTTTCCATAATGATTAGATCTTTATAACTTGATTCCATCAATGTAATAACCTATCCTCCTTGGTTTAACTTGTTGATTTATTTGTAGAGTAGATCATTTGTGCCCATAATGATTTTTTTACATTTCATTTATTTCATGTAATTTTTTGAAGGCTTCGATTTATTTTATGTTGTCTATGACTATAATTGAATCCTTAGTTTTGAAAATGATAATTGAAATGGAATACTAGATTTAAATATTCCAACAGATAATACATCTGCTGCAATAGACGACATATCTTATCAAACAGATTTAGACATATGTTTCAACATGAGATGAAGCATGTAGGTCATCTGCTGAAAATTATATAACAGGTCTTCCTACTTTTTTTATTTACTCTAATAGATTATCGATCAGTTTCAACAGATAGATTATACGTTGTAACATATTGTATATCTATTACGACAGACAGATTGGGAACATCTACATAATGCAACAGATAACCAACTTATTCCAATTGATAATCAGTCTATCACAACAGGTACTATATCTGGCACAACAGATATATAATCTGTTGCATTATAAAAATTCAACTTTCACCAGAAAGAAAAATTATTGCCACTACATGTAAAGTGAGGTGGCTCGAAATAAAAAACTGTTATCGCGTTCGTCTCCATCTTTGTACATATTCTTATTTATACACAGGCTCCAACCATTTAGTTAGGTCATCTGCTGGAAATTATATAACAGGTCCTCCTACTTTCTTGATTTATTGCAATAGATTATCTATCAGTTGTAACAGATAGATTATATGTTGCAACAGATATTTGTTGCGACAGACAGACCAAAAAACATCTATTAATGCAATAGACGATCAACCTACTCCAACAGATAATCAATTTGTCACAACAGGTATTATATATATTACAAAAGATATACTATTTGTTGTATTATAAAAATTTAACTATCCATAGAAATAAAAATTATTGCCACTACATGTAAAGTGAGGGGTGAGAGGGACCACTATAAGGGTAGGAGGGACCGGTGTAGGGGTGAGAGGAACCTGTGCAAGGGGTTTTTTCAAAAGTATTTCTTTTTTGATGAGCATGCTCATAAACTCGACTAGCAGCAGGATGGTTGCCACCATCACAAACAACTCCACCAGCAACACCTCTAGAAGAAGCACCTGGATCTGGTGCAGTTTGAGGTTGGTCGTGAAGAGCTTTAACATTCGGCAGACCTTGCCTAACTGCTCTTCTTATGGATGTTTATCTAGCCAATTCCTTCTTTATTAATTCCACTGTTAGGTCTTCTTTTGTATCAACAAGACCTAGAGTAAGAAAAGAAGTCATCCCCAGCTCATCATCGGTAGGCACGATCCAAGGATGCACAATCTATAAAAAAGGATAGGAGACATTTAAATCATATAACAATAATTTGCAGTCAGTTGGGTTACATGGATGTTAAAACAGCCAACTTATGCAATAGATGATCTAACTGCTGTAATAGATGATCTATATGTCACAATAAATTGACAATATGTTGCATCAGATTATACATCTATTGTATAATTTGCATTATATGGGTAATCCATTGAGTCGAGTTTAGAGAATCAGCGCAACAGATGGTTAATCTGTTACAAAATATGGATCGTCTGTCACAACAGATTACCCATTTGTTGCACCAGATGCAGTTGATGGGTAATCCGTTATAACAGACAAACCACTGTCGCAACAGATGGAACATCTATTTCAACATCAGCTGCCAACCACTTAAGGATCCTTGGATGAGAAACCTCATCCGGGTAATCCTTGAACTGCTTTCGGAGGAGAGGAATGGCTTCACATGCCCAAGCCTGAAAAATGTAAATATGAAGCAAGTAAAAAAGTCATAATAAGTATATAGTCATTGTAAATTAATGGATGAGTAAAAATATTGATCAATTTTATCATGAAATCCCAGGGAAAGCTGTACAATGTGATTGTCCCTGCGGATAACTTTGTCAGTAAATATTCGACAGTCAAGTAGTATCTATCATATCCCTAAGGATAATCATTGAATTTGTCAAAATCATCAGAAAATGCCAATAAATCATCTTCTATAACTTTCCTGACGTCTCTTGCCAATAAAATGGAATGGACAAACCAAACTAAGCACAATTTCTCCCTGCAGTGCTTTGGTATGTCTTTATCTTCGAGATCTGCCATCAAATCTGCAGCTTTGTATCTACTACGTCCAATAATGCCCAATAACCCATTTTTTTTACCTTGTGTTTGTTGGATCCTTTGTGGGGTGTTTCCTTGATGAGAAGTTCTTCTGGACAATCGCATCTCAAGCCCGTCACTATGGCAAACTCTTTCAATCCAAAACAAACTAGCATGCCACAGTAGTTGATCCAGACTTCATTCATCTTTTGTCTGCCCTCCTTTCTCGCATAGTTGATCCTACGCTTGAGAAGGCCATATACCAAGCTCATTGGTAAATAGAGAGTGCGGTCCTAAGATAGCTCGAGAAAGTATGCAAAGAAACTCTTCTTTAAAAGTCCATCTATGTTTTTATTCTTCATAATACTCCTAAGTTCATCAAAAGGTTTCACCAACTGACAATTAAGTACAATATCACCAAATACTGCATTAGGGCTATTCATCAGCATCGTAACTCAAAACTTTTCAATACTAATGGTTTTGAAAGAATCATGATGGGATTTCGATATTATCTCACTCCCCATTGGTGAGGAGGAGTTATCACTTTCCTCGACTTTATTTTGTCCTGACAGAGATTATTCTGGAAGTTACTCCGAATCTATATGTACTCTAGCCTTTTTTGTTTGGTGATCAAAAGTTGATCCACTTTTTTCACTTTCAATTTCTTTTCTTTTGGGAGACATCTTTTAACTACAAACATTATAAAAAACAAAAATACTCCAATGGATAAGCCATCAGTTGGAACAAATAGGAAATCTGTTTGAAGACCTATTTAATATCTCACAACAGATATTCCACCATTGAAACAGATGGACCACCAACACCACAACCAATGCAACCACCAATGCCACCAAGGCCACCACCAATGCCACCAATACCAACACCAAGACCACCGACACCACCACCAAAAACACAAATAACAACACCAACAACACCACAAACACCATTTAACAATACCACGATAGTCAACAAAACACTGAGATGAAAACTAGGATTTTCTTGGCTACTTCCTACTTTTTTAGCATCAAAACACAAAATCGTTAACCCATTCTCAAAGATAATACAACTAAAAGTCTTTTTTTCATCATTAACTAAAAAGCACCAATTTTTAGAATAAATAACAAATGTAGAAATCTTCTCAAACTCCTTTACCTGTGAAGACAGATAAAACGATGGATACAAGCTAGAATGAAATCAAAAATAACAACTATGTGATTGAAAATAGGAAGAAAATCAATCTGTTTTGAAGGGTTGAGCAATATGTTGAGTAGTTGTTGTCTGTATTATTAAGAGAGAGAGAGAGAGAGAAAGAAGAGAGAACTTAAGATTCAAAATGAGGAAATGTTTTTCCCGCAAATGGATGATTTGTATAGGTAGATTTATAATTTTGGAAAATAATGATAAGCTTTGAAATTGTTAATTTGGTCCGAATTGATCTTAATTAATTTTTAAAATTTCAAAAGATATAGTTTTTAAAATATTAAGTTAATGAGAACTCATTTCAACTCCGAGTGATCGATCAAGGACTCGAGTCGGGAATGAATGCAATGCCAACATCATGCAAATGCAATGACTCAATTGAAGTTGTTGTTGACCCTGTGAGCTCATTCATTCATCCCGATTTTCACCTAAATCAATGTAGGTTCTATAATTAATCTTAACATTAAGTTAATGAGAACTTATTTCAACTCAGAGTGATCGATCGACGACTCGAATCGGTATGAATTCAATACCAACACAATGAAAATGCAACGACTCAATTGAAGTTGTTGTTGACCTTGTAAGCTCATTCATTCATCTCTAATTCCACCTAAATCAATGTAGGTACTATTATTAATCTTAACATTAAGTTAATGAGAACTCATTTTCACTCAGAGTGATCAATAAACGACTTGGGTCAGGATGAACATAATATCAACACCATGCAAATGCAATGACTCAATTAAAGTTATAGTTGACCCTGTGAGATTATTCATTCATCCCTAGTTCCACATAAATCAATGTAGGTACTACTATTAATCTTAACATTAAGTTAATGAGAGCTCATTTCAACTCAGAGTGATCGATCGATGACCCGATTTGGGATGAAAGCAATACCAACACAATGAAAATGGAACGACTCAATTGAAGTTATTGTTGAACCTATAAGATCGTTCATTCATCCCTAGTTCCACCTAAATCAATGTAGGTACTATTATTCATCTTAACATTAAGTTAATGAGAATTTATTTCAACTCAGAGTGATCAATCGATGACTCGGGTTGGGATAAAATCAATACCAATGCCATGCAAATGCAACAACTCAATTTAATTTGTTGTTGACCTTGTGAGCTCATTCATTCATCCCTGTTCCACCTAATTCAATTGTAATAAAATTTGTTACAACAAACGACTTAGCTGTTGGATATTTTCAAACAAATAATTATATCTATTGCAACAGATGACATATCTGATTTAATTATAAAATAGACATTTGCATCTGTTGTGACTGATGACTGAGATGTTGGAAATTTTCAAACATATATTGATATTTGTTGTAACAGATGACATATGACTTAGTTATCAAATGAAAATTTGTATCTGTTGTCACAGATGACTAAGTTGTTAGGATTTTTCAAATAGACATTTATATCTGCCGCAATAGACGACATATCTATTTGAAAATCTTTTTTTTTAATTTAAAAGCAATTTTCTATCCGAGCATTTAAAGTAGTACTACTAAAGGCGGTAAAAATGTTTCTTGGATAACTCAAAAATCACATTGAATAGTTTTGTCTTGTCTTTTCAATGTCACTCATTTTCTTCCTCGTGCCCCTCAAATTATTAATGAATAGTATTAATTAATTAATATTGAAACCCCTAATACTTTCTCCGTTTCATTTTATATTAGTTGGCCCCTATTGACTTGGCACACCCATTAAGAAAATACTACTACTATTAATTTGAGGTTTATTTTACCAAATAGCCTTATTAATTCTTCTTTAAAAATATAAATTTGAATAAATGCATTGTGTTTAGTCATTTAACATTAAGGGTGGTACATCTAGAAATTAGAATTATATCATCTTCAACCCTAAATTTATTTTATCTATCTCTCATCTTTTTATTTCTCTCCTATTTAGGGTTATCACAACCTTTTTTCTCTCCTCTTTCTCATAAAGATCCTTTCGGATCTAAACTGATCCATATCTTAGATTCTTCGACTGAAATTACTGTTTTGATCCTCTTTTGACATTAAGGTATGGTTCACTATTGCTCTTTCATTCTCGTCTTTTTCTTTGCAAGTTATTTACAACTATTTTTTTTATTTAATTATCATTTATCCATATCATATTTATTTAAAAAAATTTAGAAACTTTTAATTTTTGGATAAACGAACAGAGAATTTTTATTACAATATGCGAAAAAGTCATCTATTGGGAGAAGTTTAAAAAACTTGTTGGCAGTATCATTTTTTGTATGTATTTTATTTATTTCTTTGTTGTTGATACTGTTATTGATGTTGTTGGTGGGGTTAGCATTGTTGGAACTTGTGGTGTTGTCGATGATGTTAGAACATAGGATGTTGCTTCTTTGTTGTTGATGATGTTGTTCGAACAAATGTTGTTATTTCCTTTATTGTTGATGTTTTTATTTGTTGTTTCTTTGTAGTTTATGTTGTTGTTGATGTTGCAACAGACGGAGAAACTGTTGGAATAAATCAAACCACCATCAAGGCTGGTTTATTGTATTCTAACAGACTCTATATCTATTGCAACAGACTCCACATCTGTTGCATCAGAGGCCACATCTGTTGCATCAAACTCCATATCTGATGCAATAGACTTCTTATCTGATACAACAGACTCCTCATCTGATGCAAGAGACCCTACATCTATTGCAATAGATGGATAATGATCTTTCTATGACATTAATTTTTTTTCTTTTCTTTGTAGATATAAGGAACTGAAAGTTGATCAACTTTTGCGCAACCATCACAAGAAGCTGTAGTAAATAGGGGTTCAGAGGAATAAGCTGCATGCAGATAGAACCATTTCATATGTGGGAGGTATGTATTACTAATAATGTTATCGTGGAAACACACATAGAGTACACTGATTTTGTGAATGCTATTTTTACCGATTAGTCATAGATCATTCAAACAAGATATCTACAATTTTATAGTTAAGTTTTGTAGGTTTGAAATGATAAGGCTAAGGGACCATGGATATAATTCTGATACCCTGTTAAGATTTAATGTCGGTTATTGCTCATGTTTATTTGTCAAGCATTGTGAAGGGATCTAGTTTTGGTGTTGTTATAAAGAGATTCAATAGCGATTGAACTAACTTTTAGGGTGTATTGGACTCTGAAAAGGCCTTCGAAGCCTAGCACTGTATCTAACAAGAATCGAAAACCAATATAGTTATTTCCCTAGCCCAAATTTATATGGTTGGGTTGTTCGTGGTGATAATTATATGCCAGAAAATGCAGTAGAAGAATGGCTTTGAGGAAAAATAAGTGGTTGATGAAAGACTATATCATCTGAGAGCTAATTGAAGAGGATAAATAGGGTAGAAAGTAACTTCTAGCGAATCTGGCCGATAAAATTATCTTAAAGCATGAGAAATATGTATCAAGTGCAAATATGAAAGTGTATCCGATAATATAAATTCATTTGTTATATCTCTAAGAGAAAAATAATGCAGATGGTCACTTTGCTAGGAAGTTGTGACTAGGTAGTGTGGTCGGGATTATCATCTAGATAGAAAATAGCAGAAGAACAAGAAAGCCGCCTTAAGGGAATCGAGGTTTGAAATATTATACAGTAAGTCTAAAAAACTTCCGCCAACAGAAACTGCAGTTAAAGTAAAGAATTAAGTGAAGGCGGCAATTTCTGAATTTTAAATTGCATCCCATGCCTTCTTGTTTGTGTTTTTGATCAGGTTCACTACTATTGAACTGATCAGAACCATAAATGTGATTGAAAAGCAGATTGTACTTCCTTAGAATATGGTTATAACTGATTGTGTTTTCTAGCTTTAGCATGCTTTCAACATTCCTTGGAGAAGATCAGAGGCTTGTTGTAGTATGCGAATCCCGATAATTTGCAAGCTTGCCTCCAGCTTGCTGATTTGGTCTTCAAGTTTGTCGTTGTCGTCTTTGAATTTGGTATAGAGTTTCTGATCTCTTGTGAGCTCTATCAGGAACACTACCTTCAAAGTTGTGGCACTGTAGAAGCCCTTCAAAATACCTTCTTCAGAAGCCTTAAAGGATACATGAAGGATCATTGCGTATTTTTTTAGGTCAAAATGTGTTATTGCACAGTGAAGATGTGGTCCCAATAATTGAATAGCTCACTTTTATCGAGCGTTTCTAATGCAGCTTGCTCAACCAACCTTCAAGGTTTTTGATAAATTAATTAGCAAGGAGTTACATAATGTTTGATCTAAATTAAATCTACCAAGCCTATCAAACGTTACATAACTACAGGTTCGTTACCCTATTAAAACCTTTTTTCGAGTTAGTAAACAGATTAAATGATCTCAATATCTCAGCCTTTTTTATGATCTCTCTTCTCCCATATATAGGACAACATATCTGCCATGCAAAAGTCTTCATTGTCGCCAGAAATGCTTGCCACAATGAAAGTCTTTAGAAGGCTTGATTATTAGCCTCTTAATATCACTTTTATGACTTTCTTGATGTCCTTTTTCAATTATATTGGAACTGATAAACCAAACTAAGCACAATTGCTTGAAATTTTCATTCCAATATAATTGCAAAAGACGCCTAGAAAGTCATAAAAATGATATTGAGAGATTACTAGTCATGCCTTCTACAGACTTTCGTTGTTGCAAGAATTTCTGACGATGATGTAGACTTTTGCATAATGGATATGTTGTCCTCTATATGGGAGAAGAATGATTAGCAAAAAGACTGAGATATTGAGATCGTTTAATTTGTTCACTAACTCGGGCAAAGGTTTGGAGATCTTACCCCTCCTTGCTTATCTTGTGCAAGCAAATGTGAAAAGTGCAAAGCAAAATATGATGGAGTGATTAATACTGTTAATGCATTAACTGCTGATGTAAAGGAATTGATATCTAACAGTAGTGTCATTTGATTAAAGAGGATTTTAGTTTCATTTACTTCATTAGAGATTAAGGATAAAAGGAGAAAGAAAGCAATTTTCAAGGCATTATCACGTATCCGAAAAAGAAAAATTTTGGATCTAAAAAAGGTGAGAAGATAAAAAAGGGAGGAATAAGAAGGAAAAACTAAATGCTAGATTTAGTTCATCTTGTGTCGTTATGTCGAGTTACTGAGTTACTCCATCGAATTTTGAGAGATTTTTCTTTTCAGGATGGTGAGGATGACAGAATCTCCCCATCATTGGCTAATACCGGAGCAAGACATCCGATGTTATTGAACCACCGACTGCCCTGTGTAGTTTGATAATCCAGAAGACGTCTTTGCTCGAGTTAGTCAACAGATTAAACGATCTAAATCACTTGGTTTTTATGCTGATCAATCTTCTCCCGTAGAGGACAAGATATTAACAGAACTGCTTAACACGGCAAAAGCTGATATCGAGAAATTACCGATTATGCCTTTTCAAGACTTGCTTCTACCAGAAAACTGTTCTACATTGAGTGTTGCACTATCCATATATGCTACAACATCGAATTTTCTAACAGATGTGGCGTTTGTTGCAACTTACTAGTCATCTGTTTATTCAATTTCATCGAGAGCATCAGATTTTTCTAAACACTTCTTGGCCAAACTCAATTTTTGCTCTTGGATTGCTTCTCTTTTTTACTTTGCATCCTTCAACCTGTCCTCCAAACTCAATTTTTGCTCGTGGACTGCTTCTCTTTTTTTCTTCTATCGATTATCTTCTCAACAAACATGTCAATGATTGGACGTAAGGAGTAATTTTGAATCTAGTAGCAATAACAAGATTTAAAATTTATCTGTTGGGTTTGTGGCAGGGGCTGATTTATGTTGTTCCAAATAGATTACTCATATGTTGCAATAGATAACTAGTCTGTTTCAATAGATAACCCCTTCCGTCTCAAATTACCCTACCCGTCCCAAATTGAGATGGCACATTGATTAAGAAAAATAATTAATAACATGCATAGTTTATCATAATACCCCTATTAAATGATGTTTATAGTTTAATTTTAAGAATAAGTGATTAATGCAAAGGTTAAAACGTGAAATTTTTTTTATCTCTTCTTGATTAATAAAAAAGACAAGTAAAATAAGAAATCAAATTAAAAATTTGGGACGGATAATTTGAGACGGAGGGAGTATTTAATTTTCATTCTGTCTATTATATTCTCAACAAACATATCGACAATTAGACGTAAGAAATAATTTTGAATCCGGTAGCAATAAAAAAATATATTGGTTATCTATTGGGTTTGTGGCAGGGGCTGATTTATGTTGTTCCAAATAGATTAATTAGTCTGATGCAACAGATAACCAGTCTGATACAATAGATAATCAATCTGATGCAATAGATAATTAGTCTGATGCAACAGATAATCTGTCTGATGCAACAGATAATCTGTCTGGTGCAATAGATAATCAGTCTGATGCAAAAGATATACCTTCTATTGCAATAAATTACTCATTTGATGCACCAGATGAGTGATCTGTTTAAATTGTGGGCACTTATGTTGGATTCATGATTGTATTTTATCCATTGTTGAAAAAAACAGCAGTAACTTTGTAACCCAGATGACAAATTCGACTAAAAATCATAATTTGACTTACCAAGGTCTCCTATGAAGTAATATCAAAGTGAAAAATGGTGATGTTCGAAACAAAATTTTGACCTAAGAAATTGATAAAATAGCAACGTAGTGGTAACAACAACAAAATGGTCGATAAGAAGAAGATGAAAATGATAATGAAGTGGAAGATGGTGATAATGAAGTAGATGATGGTGAATAAAGCAGCAGCACCAACAATGAACAACAATAGTCGTGAAGAGGGGAAAAACAACAACGGATGAGAAGAGAGAGAAACACGCTTTTTTTCCTTCAATTATCTGTTATATTAACTAACATTTGGATCAAAGTATAAATTTAAAAACATGTGGGTTATTTTCAAACTTGTCCAACTTTCCTAATCCATAATAAAACAATTGTCACCCCCACCTAATAATTAAGACTTGTATCACCTACACCTTATTTTAAAACTCTTTTGTCACCTATAGCCCAAAGCCCCTAGACACTTTTGCTTTAAATTTTTGTGTATTTTTTTATTCGTGTACTAGATAATTAAGTTAATCACACAAATATGACATCTCTTTTAATTATATATATGCATCAACCTCAAATAGAAAATGTCTCAAGTTTTATAACTTATTGAGGCAAATGCGTATAATTAAAGGAAACGACATATTGCACAGGGGCGGATCTATGGTAGCGGGTGCGGATTCCCGAGAACCCACAACCGCTACCGTAAAACATATAATTTAATGAGAAATATTATTATAAAAATTTAAAGATGGGAGCCTATAACTAAACAGATGGATAGCTCAATGATAAAAGGAAACCCATATGTATTTCCGCCGCTCCAATGCGGGTTCGAATCCCCTTGGACGCATTTTCATTTTTTTTAGGTTTTTCAGCCTATGCTTTTTAACTGAAATGTCGCAGACTATTATTGGACCTCTTAATCCATAATAATAAAGGCAAAAAGGGTCCGTTTTGATCTAACTTATAAGATTAAAGGTTCGAATTTGGCCTTTGGATTAAAAAGGTTTAACTTTTTTCTTCAACAAAATGGATTACACTCTATAATTCACTCATCTTTACTGCATATTGCTTCTTCCACTTAAACTCATCGCTTCTATCTTCTTCCTTAATCTAATACATTTCTCGTTCATCCGCCCCTGCTTAAAACTATGAAACTTATAGTTATCTTCTAATTTTAAATTTTACGTAAGTATTTTTCAACCACAATCTGTTATTTTATTTTTATTTTTTCGTACATTTGTATTTATTTTTATTTTCTAATGCATTTAATTTGATAATTATTAATATTCGTTGTAGCTTATTATTTGTTAGTTGTTAATTTTTTTTTTAATTTAAATAAGTTGAAATTGTGAAGTTAGTTCAAGTCTTCAAGATGATTACAAAATTTTTCAAGCCTCAAATCATTCTAGTTTCTCCTTCAGTAAGTTCTCCTTCACATATTGAAATTTCTGACAATGTCAAATCACTCATTTTTTTACAAATTATTTTTGCATATTAATTTATTTTATTGGGAATCCACAAGTTTAAAATTCTGGATCCGCCTCTGATATTGCATGTGGTTAACTTAGTTATCTGATAGACGTATGAAAATATACCCAAAGATTTTTTCAAAATTTAAACTGAAAATTTCTAATCAAAATACTTTATTAGATTTATTCAATTGAAACATAACTTAATCGAGTTTTAAATAGAATATTCTGGTATATTTAAAGAATTAATTATATATTAAGCCTTTTAAATAGGTCTATGTTATTCTTATAAGGAGTATGTTATTCTTATAAGGAGGTGGTCATACATATGATAAATGTATCAAGGCTAAAATAAAAAAAGATTTAAAATATACACGTAGGCTAAATTTTTTTTTTTTAAAAGTTAAAATATACATGTATAAGTTATGCATTTTATTTTCTAGATGTATTCATTTGGTCTCAAGCTAGGATCAATACGGTTGGTCATTACTTTTCACAGTCAATATTTAGTAATTTCAGATTTCATGAATTGATTAGAGGCATTGCGATTTGTATCTATCGAGGTTTGATTTTGTTTCTTCTATTTAGAAAATTAAGAGATGATTAATTATTATTTTTTAATTTATTTTTATTATTAATTATAGTCATTTTTTAATATATTTTATAAATATTAAACTTATTATATTCAAAATATAATATAATAAAATTTATTATTTTATTTATTACTTCTTAAAAAGTATATTATGTCAATATTGAAGAAGTAAAAATTGACGAAGGTAATGACATCAAAATCCATTTATTTGTTGTCCTTCTTTCAAAAGATAAACAGTAAAAGCCACATTATGCACATCTATATCATCTCAAAACTCTTGCAGTTATCAACTTTTATTTGTTATTTTCTGCTATTGTCTAGAAGAATGTACAATATTAGGAAGAGAAATTAGTCAATTATAATTATGAGGCTTAATGGAACCTTCTATGCTTTGGCCGGCTGAATATTTAAATTTGATATTACCTGATAAGTAAATATTTCAATTTTAAGACTACGCATTTAGATATCTTAATTTTATTTTTAACTGACAATTAAACTGCTCACATTTAGTAAAAATAAAAAAGGCTAGAAAACTCCCCTTGTTTCTTTTGATTTATGTTGCATCAGTACTCTTATAGCTTGGGAGGTGATATGACAATTAGTAGTGCTTTGCTTTTGCAATTTGGTCTTTGCGATAATGATTGGATGTCAAATTTTTCACCCAGTAATGATAGTATCTTGTATCTGGTTGCTCACTTTTTTTAAGCAATTGGGAAGAAGATCGAAGCATCCAACTTGTTTTTGTTGTGTCTCGTGGACACCTAACACTGACACGATCTATAATTTTTGGAGGTCTTCAAAAGATTATTTAGTAAGTTGAAGTATTCGACTACACAATAGAGATGAATTGATGTGTATAGGTGTACATATTTAAATTTGGAGTGTTTACTCTAAATTTAAATTGTTATTTAATTTTTTTATATTATGCCTTTAATTAATATATCGTGAAAACTCAATTTTTGCTAAGAAAATGAAAGGGAAAATTAAGAGAATTGAAATAAAAGAAAAATATATTTGTTGGCTTTATATAGTTATGCAGTGCAAGAACTATACACATCATCTTACTACAAATTACAATTATAATTTATATAAATATTACTTTTTATGCTCATTTTCCGTTTTCGAATTCTGTTTTTTCGCCCAAAAGGAGTGAGAAAGTCGTATGTTCTACGTAATAGCTTTTGTTAGGTATTTATTAGATGTGTGGAAATTTAAAATATGACACCGAAAAAATGGGATGCCGTATTTGTTTGGACATCGTACAATATTTTACATTTAAAAAAAAAAATCTCTTATTTAATTGATCAAAATATTTTTAAAATATTTTATCTATGAAAATAAATTTTTTCTTTACAAAATTTAAGATAAAAACAAGTTCTGCGGCATCTGATGTTTATTATTTCATTCTCGATCTAGAATATTCACTTAGGAATTCAAAAAATAAAAATAAAAATAAAGTGTTTAGAATTTAAACTTGAACCCTTAATTGGAACTTCACGATAAACCTATATATACACATAAAAAAAATATTAAATTTAACTTCTATATATAATGTAGTAATTTTTTATCTTCTAAACACCCTTTAGATCCACTCCCTACCCTAAGCCCTTCACCTTCTATAGTGTCTGTCTAAATCAATACAAATAGTTTTAAAATAATATCTTTTAATTTACGTATCAATATAAAATAAATATATTACTAACTTATTTTCACAAAAAACATTTTTTGTAAAAAATATTTTCAAACTCAAAAACAACTTCAGCCGTTCAATGTCTATTTTGATTTTGTTTGCTTTCTAAGAAACAGCTATTGATTGGTCCATTAGATGTATGATATTAGATTTTAAAAAAATTGTTTGGGGATAGTTAATTAATGGGTGAAAAATAGAATGAAATATTTTTTTTTCTTAATATGTTAAAAGTGAGAAGTAAAATTGAAAAATCTATTTTTGAAATAGCAAATAAGTAAAAGTGAATGGGAGAAAATACTTTCTTTTATTCCAACTTACTACTCTCTTCGTCATAAATTATCCGTCATACTTCAAAAAATAGTTATATTAAATTATTTATTATTTCAAAAATTCAAGATAAAATTAATTACGCTTTTCATTTAATAGTTCTAGTTATCTATATTATATTAAAAGTGTGAAGGGTCTTAGAAATATTGTTTGAACTTTTTGTCCTTCATTAAATATCTCCACAAAATCGTCTTTTCACTATTTAGGAAATAAAAGTCAATTACATTTTTACCTCAAATAAATCATTTAAAAGAAAGTAATGAATTGATGATATGCATTGCCATTTTTTCTTTTGGAGTGTTTGTATTCAATTAAATTTTTAACCTTAAGTAAACCTTTAAAAAAGTCAATTAATTAGTAGTACAATTTTGTTTACAATTAATTTTGTTGGCGACTTCTTTAATCTATAATTTTTTTATTTAGGTAAGAAATCATAATATTTAATATAAATTTACCTTATAGAAAACAAATTCTATAATTCTATATAAATAATATTTATATCAAAATTTACAAAAAACATGCATACGCTCTACTTCTACTTTTCCCTCTTACTTTCGTATTGATAATGAATTCTCTCCTATAATTTTTCCTGTTTTTCTTTCAGTTGGAAATTTTAGATCAAAAAATTGAAAGAAATAAGCATGTCGCCGTCAAATGAAGTGGTAAAAAAATAAATCAAAGGTTTATCTCCCTTTTTCTTTCTTTTTTTAATTTAAGTGTCTTAGTTTTGATTATGTTGTTTGACGATATTTTGAAATATTATTCATTAGAATTATAGTTGAATTTTTAATTAAACTTATTAGTAGTTGAGTTTGAAATATTACGTTATCATAAAGTGTTGAATCTTAATATCCATAACTTTTATTTGAATGATGAATATATCAACTTTTTCATTCACATAGATAAAAGTTGTTGTGAGCCACATAAATGACACAAATTTTGAACTTTTCTCTTATCGATGTGCATCCATCCAAATCGCTACGAGATTTAATTAGGAGTTTTCCTCTAAACCTGAGAAAAGAGAAGGTTCTACGTACAATTAAATTAAAAGTGCAAACGGGTCTTAGAAATATTATTTGAACTTTTTGCCGTTCATTAAAAGTCTCTGTTTTAGACAAAATCATTTTTCCTATTTTTCTAATATTTAAGAGTTAAAAATTAATTAAATATTTTATAGTAAAACCTTTCCTTATTAGAAGTCATCAAAATTAATGACAACTAATGCCTTTTTTTATTAGTTTAAGAATTATAAATCAACTAAAATTGATATCAAGATTTGAAAAATTTAGAAATAAATATGAAGGTGTTAGAATAAGAAAACCATATGAAATGCCAAATTTTTAAAAGTTTTAAGTAATCAAAGATTTTTTAAGAATTTAACGTTAAAATAAGAAAGGATTTTAAATATAGAAAAAATAAAAGAAATAATCATACTATAAATATGGTTTAACTCGATGCGTCTCTCTTAGCCTCTAGCAGTAGGGAAAAAAGGTATTACATGACAAATACAGAAGTGTTAACCACTTAAAACTTGTAGTGGTAAAATATATATGTGCTTACAATAAAATATATGTTATGTTTATATTATTTTATTAAAGTGTGAAGAATTTTTGAGAAGTGATTTAAACTTTTTGCACTTTATAAAAAATTTTCATAATAGACAAAATCGTCTAATTTTAGAAAATCAATTGTTATACGTACAAGGCACGTGCAGTTAAACTAGTTGTTCTAAAAGACTACAAGCCCATCAATTATGAGTTGATATTATATATGAATATTCAAGTATCAATAAAAGTTCATACAACTCCCCCCCCCTAATAAAAAAACAAAACAAAATATCTCTCTACTGATTAATGTTTCTTAAGGGTATATAAAAAAAATCACAACAATTTTGTTATTGTTGTAAAACAAGAAAGAATAAAGATGAAGAGTAGGGAGAATAGAGAGAGTGATTCTTATTTCTTCTCTTGAGGGATGAGAGATCAAAAGATTGTCAATACAATGAACAAAACTCCTCTATTTATAGGGGAAATTTACTCCTAGTCTGAGTAAAAGACAGATGCTTCAAATCCTAATAGATATCAAAGTAGATCTTGATAGATCTTTATAGACATTCACTCTAATGTAAATACATTTATAACACTCCCCCTTTAATGTCTAATTGGTAGATAATGTGCCTCGTTAAAACCTTACTAGAAAAATCCAGTAGCAAAAAGAATCTAGTGGAGGAAAAAGAGTACACATCTCTAATAATACGTATTTCAGCTGCCACATTAAAGACCTTACAAGGAAAACCCAGTGGAACAATACCTCATAAAAAATAAAAGAGTACAACGCATATTAACTCCCCCTAATGAGAACATCCTTGACCTTTGCATCTCGATCTTGTGCAACATCTTCTTGAAAGTTGCAATTGGAGAAGATTTGGTGAATAAATCAATCACATTGTTAGTTGAATGAATCTGTTGCACATTAATATCATCATTCTTTTGTAGCTCATGTATGTAGAAAAGCTTTGGCAAAGTGTGTTTTGTTCTATATCCATTTATGAATCCTTCCTTAAGATGTGCTATGTATGCTGAATTATCTCTCTATAAAATTGTGGATAGATTGTCATATTTTACACCATATTTTTCTCGAATGAGATATATCTGGACTTCAACCATACACATTCTCGGCTTGCTTCATGAACAGCTATTATCTCAGCATGATTCGATGAAGTGGCTATGATAGATTGCTTTGTATATCTCCAAGATATGACAGTACCACCACATATGAACAAATAGCCTATTTGAGACCGAGATTTATGCGGGTCAGATAAGTACCCAACATCAGCATGACCAATAAGATCGGGACTACAATCTTTAGAATAAAACAAGATCATGTGTTTTATCCCATTTTGATGTCTCATAGTAGGAGCAGAAATATACCTTGCTAACAAATTGACTGAAAAGGCTATAGGCCTTGTAGTAGTTGCAAGGTACACGAGTGCATCAATTTCACTAAGATATGGTACTTCATAAACAATCCAATTCAATATATTTTAAATTTCAACAAATAATCTATTTCTTTGAAAACTCTCCAAGAGTTCCAATGATGTTCAAGCAATAAGCTTATACAATATAAGAATTATAAATAAGTTTCCCAGAAACTTTTATATGCTTCAAACAGTTTGAATCCTTAAAAGTTTTCACATAAATTTTGTCAACTACAATATTCAACATTTCATGAATGACATCTTCAAGTGTCTGGACTGCAAATCAAATAAGTTTTACGCTTACCAAAATGTATCCTTTCATGTCACTTTATAAATATTTCTACGTCAGCAAGCTTAAATAAACGTAGAATTCAGATCCTCATAATCTTTCACAATATTGTGCCAATATTGTGTCAAAGATATTGATGATATATCATTTTGTATCGGTTCACAATGCGACATAACATTTTGAGATTTCATCACTTCATTATTTTCAGGTACATGAACCTCTCATAAGGTTTCATAAAGTGGTATGTCGTAGGCTCTTCAAGAGCTCATTGTCTTCATATTATGATTATTTGTTCCTTATTTTTCAAGGACCATTTCATTTGAAATCGATCAGTCTACCACGCTTCACGCATGCATAGACTTTGTCCTTTAGGAACACAAAATAAGAGCACTTGCGCTTAATATGAGATGTTTTCAACATTTGACTTGAATTATCTTTTGGATGAGGATATGGTGATAATTCCTAACATATTTCATAGCGCTTATAATCTCCCCCTTATGTTAGGAAAACTAACATACATTCTCTACTTCTTTGAGAAATTCATCGTTGTGCATTATGGTATATTCATTAATCGTATACCGCACATCAAAATTATTAGATGGAATAATTGGTTTCAGACATTGAACCAATTGAGAGGGAAGAAATAATCATAATTTATTGGTCTAATGCATACAAATGCTATTGCAATATATTATATTTCAAACCAATACATTAAGATTTGTTCTCATTAGCGATGATTTAGCTATTTATCAAAGGCATTCAATGCCAAACCAATCATCAAGATAACTTTCTTGATTGAAAATCTGAAAATTATGCTCAATTTATATTGAACAAGTAACTTTATGAATGTCAAACGTAGGTTGACCATGAATGTACATGTGATCATCTTATTGATGCATCTTTTCAACATATCACATGATAGGTGAACGGGCCCATATTCACCGTTTATACTTTTCAGATTTTGAGGGATCCAATCCCAAAATTAGTTGGTCCGACCAACTTATCATGAGAACAAACGACATAAACAATTCTTGAAGAATCTTCTAGTTCTTCAAACATGCACATCTTCGAGATATCACAAGCGTTCATATCAATTTATGAACTTTTATTCTAGTAAACTCCAAGTTTACCATGACATGTACTTTTTCTTCAGTAAATTTTAGATTTACTATTACATGAATAAATTTCAGATTTACTACTTCTGAAGTAGATTTTAAAATTATTCAACCTCTTTCGGAGGTGAGTTGTGATACAATCACAATCAAGTGCAAATTTTCATTAATAAGTTTCTCATTCCTTAGGAATGGAATATAATCAAGCCTTAAGCCTATCAAATTATGATAGCTTATAACCTCTTTCAAGATTTTGCTACTTCAGAAGCAAATCGAGGCATACATATGATGTAGAGAATTTTCTCTAGCATATCTTATAATCATATAAGCGTGTGAAAATATCATCACTTTTGATGATCATTATTATATTCGTTCATTCAATCACTTGTCTTCTTTCAGATATATTATGCACTACTACCACATACACCTCAAGAATGAAGTAAGTTGTCATATTTCAGACTTATCATATATTGCTACCACATTCACTTCATGGAATGAAACATATTCAATGGGTCGAATTTCATGACTTTTCATTAAAAACACATTATTTTGCCTTAGACATCATGATATCATCAATATGGTGCATTGAGATTCAAACTCAACGTCTTACCGATATAAAGACGTCTTAGGCATAAATTGATGGAACTTAAACCCAACATATTATCATCTCTTTTGATAATATTGTTCTTAAGGAATAAATTTACAACATAATGGTTCCAAACCAATTATTTTTCCTCAAATCCAATAATAAATATATTATTAGTAGCAAAAGACAAATAACATAAGGAATTACTAACCTTGAAATTCTTTAGATTTATAATCTCACCTATTTGGCAAAGTCTCGTACTGATAACGTATTATAAAACAAGAAAGAATAAAGAAGAAGAGTAGAGAGAATAGAGAGAGTGATTCTTATTTTTTCTCTTGAGGGATGAGAGATCATAAGATTGTCAATACAATGAACAAAACCCCTTTATTTATAGGAGAAATTTACTCCTAGTCTGAGTAAAAGACGGATGCTTCAAATCCTAATAGATATCAAAGTAGATCTTGATAAATTTTGATAGATGTTCACTATAATGTAAATACATTTATACAGTTATAACTAAGTTGTCAACTGGTTTGTGGTCAATGGTCATAACAAAAAAAAAGAATTACTTTTATGTCAAATTTCCCAAGATATTTTTATTCTTTTTACAAATTATGTTAAACTCCATCCTTGTGAATGAGTAGCTCTCATTTTTTATTTTTAGGATTTCTTTGGCTATTTTCGGAGAGAATTTCAATAAAACCACGTCATATAGATTTTGCATATTAATTTTTTTGTAGGGAGAAGGCATAATTTTCTCCTCAACTTGTCGTCAAAATTTACTTTAATACTTTACTTTATCGATAATTATTACCATCCTAAATAACTTTTGCATGAATTATATATCACCCCAAAAATGTAATTCCACTCTCACATTGGAGAGTGTAATATACTCGCCTTCAAATCAGCGCCACGTCATTGTCACGCAAGCTAGGACAAAGAAAACAAATTAAAAAATAATTCTATATACATATATATAAGTTAAAAAATAAAATTCACCCCCCATCCCCCTCCTCCAAGTTTTCTTCTTCACCCCACACAATTTCCGTCAATTGATGCCCCCCCCAACCCCACATCACCCAAACCCCTTCCTACAATCTGCATACCCCTGCCCCCCTCCCCCTACGTAATTGGTAACCCGCCCCCCTCTCCACGTTACTGAGCCTGCAACCACCCGCTCTGCTGCTGAACTTGCTTCCCCTATTCCCCCTCACCCTCAGCCCCCAGGTCGCTTCCCCACACCACCTCAATATTTTTTGTTTTTCTGGTATTTGAGTGTCATTTTTTAAAACAAAGCATGGATGTAGAATAATAAGAGAAAAACTTTCAATCTCACCTCCACCTCATTCTTGAAATTTGATTTTTGTTTTAATTTGTTCAGTCAAAATTAGAATGAGATGGTTATGAAGTTAATTTAGTTATTGAGTAAAATTAGTTTTGATGAAATAAATTGCATTTTTTGAAGATTTTTGTGTAAGAAGATGATGTTATTATAAAAATCCACATGAAAAATATTTTGATATGCATTGAAAATGGTTGATAGGAGTGGGAAAAAAAAAGAAATAGAGGAATTAGAAGAGAAGGGGTGGTGGGGTTTGAGAAAGAAGAAGAGAGGGAGTGATGGGGTGTGAAGAAAAAAACAATATTAGTGGCTAAAAGTTAAAAAATGGACCCATTTTTTATTTTTTTACACTTTTCTTAATTCAAAACGCGATTTAATTTTTTTTTTCCGGCCACATCAATCCTTAAGGGAGTAATATAATTCATGCAAAAATTGTTTAGGAGGACAAATAATTACCTATAAAATTAAACTGCTAAAGTAAATTTTGGCGATAAGTTGGTTTGGGGGTGGGGGAGGGGGGAGGGGGTTAATTTATACCTTTTCCCTTCCCAAGCTCTCACCTTTTTGCAAATTTTAGTGTTGACCGTAGGAGTTTTTACTCAGAACAAGCCCTCTTGTTCATCATTTATAGATTGAAGATTAGAACTACAACTTTAATTTCTTGCTTATTATTGAAGGAATTAATTATTACTTGATTAATCTTACCTTGCATGTTGAAAATTATATTGCAATCACTTGAATATCAAACTATAGAGTTGGGCGTGATCAAATTTTGGCGTAACTATTAGCATATTTAGGTTAATTTAGGACAACCAAATTGTATTGGTCTAATTTAACGGTAAATCAGACAAGCTATTTGTGTAAATTAGATTCCTTTTATCTTGATTTAGTTTTGTGACACTGCCCCGGAACTTATTCATATAGTGGATAGAACCTTAGGAGAATCATATCAAAAGCTAGATATTAAGGTGGTAGAGTCCAGAATTATATAAGGTTCAAGTCAGTTCTCCATTGAAATTACATGGAACTCGAGACATACTCTTTGTAATAAGATCATAATAAACCACCACACACCGTATCTGTCGATTTCAACAACGGTGTGCTAGACATTGCTAGTCCCCGCCGAACACTGTCATACTAGTGTCACCATCTCAAACATGTGGGAACCCAGGATGATTAGTTTCTCTGATACCACTAATACAATTTTCGGAGAATCACACTTCAAAAGCTAACTATTGAGGTGGGAGAGCTCAGGGTTATATATATAAGCCCCACATCAGTTCCCCACTTAACGAACGAGGAACTCAAGTCCCATTCCTTGCAATAATATCATAAAAGAACTTTGGAGCATTCATTTGGACTCAAATAATTAATACTAACACAATCTTTAGTGCCAAGAATGTGTTACCTTGAATGCTTCACTGAGTTTTTTCTGTGTTACATACCCCTCTGCTAGAGTTTTCAACACGACAATTCTCCTGTCTTAAATTCTTGAAAAGGAGTTTGCTTGTCGACTTTTATTGCTTAATGGTTAGGTTTTGCATCTTGACTAGTTCCCACAGGTAGTTCCTCTTTGTTTGACATCTTGTCTTAATGTGCGAAATTGCGCTTATTTCTCTGTAGATCCTGTTGTTAACACTTTGTTCTGATCAAGGATAATGCTGGCTCGGAATTATATCTTGAAACACATCCATGATGTTTGAGACAAGAAAATGGAAGTTGTATTTACTAAACATTGGAGGAAAGGTGACCGTCATGTCTAGTGGTAGAGTCAGGAATTCCAATTAGGGGATTCACAAAGAAATATTTGTTATGCCAGGAGACAAGGGGATTCAACAATTTATATGTGTGCAACACAAAATTATTTACTCTATTTCCATAGTATAATATTTTAACACGCGGAGTTCATTTGGATCCTCTTGCATCGCTCTGTCTCCGTCATCCCTAGTCATGCCAGTGGAGATAATTGTTCTTGATTACACGTGTGCCAAACACTCCTCTTGGAAGCTCCGTTGCATGTTTTCATGGAGCAATTTGCATTCGGGTGAAGCTTTTGTTCATCATAAAGGTTATTACTTGTAGTGATTATTGATAATAAGATGATTAATACTCTCAAATGGCTATAACAGTTGATTACACTAGTGGCATTTAAATTTTCTTAATAGATATATCTTACATCTTATTGCTAATCATTTGTTGCTACAAAGAGCCACCAGTTCTTCCGCCACACAATCTATCTCTTCATCACCTTTCGCATTCATCATCTCACTCAATTCCTTAGCTTTCTTCCTCACAGCGTCCCCGCTTTCCTCTACTACCACCTTCCTTATCACCTTTGCAATTCCCACTCCAATATATTCCACAAGCCTAGTATTCAATGGTTGGTCAGTGGGCATAGGCATGGCATACCAAACTTCATACTTTCTATGAAAAAACTTCATCCACAGTGACTCACAAATCCACCTATCGATGGATGTTGAAGAATTGTCGCTTCAGGAGCCCATTCTTCCATAATCATTCCCCTTTCTTCTACCCTTTCAAGATACCCTTCTGGTAATGCATCTTGCATTCCAAATTTTTTGCCTTGTGGAAACCTGATGACCAAAATGAAGTTCACTTTGCTAAGTTCTAGCCCTTGAACTACTTCAAGTATTTCCTCCTTGGATAGAAAAAACTCACTTCCAAATGAAACAAACACAGTTGAACTTTTTTCTTTCTTGTCAAGCCATTGCTTGATCTCCTCGTGATCATCTTGATCAATGGATTGTTGAATTAGCGAACCAAGGGGGATTATATTTTCTTGGAAGCAAAATTTGAAAGATAATCCATATATTTTGCTTCAAAATTTCTGTAAGCTTTCACCAGAATAATTCACGTGATTGCTTACGAGCCTCACTGAATGGGAGCTTCTGACCCGGTGTTTCATCAATATTTTTCTTGAATGAAAGCATTTCATATTCGCGTAGATAAATTTCAGGAAACGGGAACATCTCTTCTGTGTCTCCAAACGTGTGGACGACCCATAAAAAGGTTGCTACGCTAAACGTGATGAATACAACAGCTGGAATGTTCAGAGAAGAAGCAAAATCAGCAGCCCATGGCTGATTGTAGTCATAAATGACTAAGTCTGGATTTAGAGCTAATTGTAATATGTCAGAAAATTTTGGAGCAGCCATTTCGAAAGCTTCTTTGAGGGTGCCCATGAGATGGGATGGAAGGCCATGTTATGATCGATTTGCGTGCACACACACTAAATCTATGAAGAGGACGAAGAAACCTAGAGAGAAAGTTCTTGAGGAGAGAGAGAGATAAGTGAGATTGAATTACGTGATAATACCCCGAGAGTAAACTCCACGTCGGAGGGGCTATTTATATTAATGACTCAGAGTATGTACAGTTACACAGAGAAATAAGAATAAAAGGTACAACCTAAAATTTGGGTTGAACTGCGTGACATTAATATATAACAGTACGTCACATATTAATCAGGCTCCACAACCTAACAGGCCATTTGTGGTGTGATAATGTTGAGAAAGATTTGGCAAAGATGGAATATGAAGCTCAACTAATTCTATTGACTGAGAATACTTCTCTATGTCTCTTTTCTTGATGGAGTACTTGAGATTTGCGGGAGTAGAACATATGTAAATGTGGAAGTTTCTATTTGCGAGTTTTTTGACCAACTCTAGATATGGACTTGTGTGACCATGTGCTAGCCATGGAAACATGAGTACACTAATGGTTTTCTTCTTTGCCTCCATTAATGATCACTTAGATTTCTCTCTCTTGTTTTCTCTATGTATAATGGATCTAGTTGTCACACCCATTTTTACGCGTACTCCAAAACATTGGAATATTTTTAAAGTTTGAAAGGGTTTTATTATTTGAAGTGACAAGAAATGAAAATTTGCTTCGAAAAAGGGATTATTTGCGTTTTTTATTCAGAGTCGCCACTTGGCATAATCCGGTGTGCCAAGTCACCTTTGGAAAGTCCCTTTTCGAAACCAATTGACTCTTAAACCGGTTTGCGAACAGAGATTCCGGCTAAGGAATTCTTTTGACCGAGGGGAAGGTGTTAGGCACCTCTCAATCCCGTGGTTCGACCACGGTCTCTTGGTGGAGTGTATCTACTATTTTGGCATTATGAAGTGTATAAACCACAGAAAAAACATGCAAAGACAATCAAACAAAACAAAACAAAACAAACCAAAATGTAAGTCCAGTCCAATTATTACAACCCAAAATAGAAAAAAACTGAAAATAAACCTACGCTAATCCTAAACTAATGCTTTACTCGATGCCTCGGGCCTTCATCACGGATGTCCTCCGGGTACAAGGTACTTCGGGGCATTCCCCGGATAAATCTATACAAATTCTTCGGGGCATTCCCCGACCAAATGAGTACAATTTAATCTTTTCGTGCAATAAAGTAGAAAGTGTCATTCAAGCACATATTCAAAACACTCCAACAAATTGTTATTCCTAAATTTGCCTACCCGGCCTACGTTTGCCTATGCGTTCTCGACTAAAGACATAATTCTATCATGATTCATACCAACAATAAATCGAATTAAACCGAATCTATTCTTTTGCCAATTTTTCAATTCCATCCCCCGACTTTCTTTCTATCCATCCATTAGAATATGATCAAGTTTATGCCTTAATCTACCAAAACCAAACAACCAAGCATTACGATCATAACATCAACATAAGAAAAATCCAACAAAATCATAATCACCACTCGCAATCGCAACCAATCAAATCAATCAACCACACATATATATATATATATATATAAAAGACGAGTTAAGAAATGGACCTCGATGGAACGCTTTGTCGATAATAAGGAAATCCGAAGACCAAAACTTGATCAGAGAACCTCACGACGAACAAACCAAACTCGGTATTAAAATAATAACCGGACAGCTCCAAAACCCGTGAATAAAATTTTACTATACAAAACCCAACCTCACAACAACGAGATTCGATAAAGTCGACTTGAAACTCACTATCGACGTTGAACCATGAAATAGACGAAACCAAAATCAACCGAAGACAACAAGAAACCAAAAAACCAAACAGATTGAGGCGGTGAGCTCACGGCAACGGAAAGAACGGCGGCAACGCCTGTTCTCTGACGGCGGCGCCGGTCAGTTCCGGCTTTTTCGCCGAACGTTTTGTCAGAACGGAGCTACGACTCTTGGTGACGATGAACGGCGATGGGTGTGACGAGCTGGTCGTGGTTTGGTCGAAAAGCCGTCGGCAGAATCTGGTGACTGAGATCTGGTCGGATCTCGAATCGGTGCGCCGCGACCGGAGCTGGTCGGATCGGGCCGACGCACCATGGCTGTAGGAGCTCGGGTCCGATTGGGTGACGCTGAGAATGGCGTTGGAGCCACCACCCGCCGGCGCCGCTGTTTCTTTTTTTTTTTTTTTTTTTTAGTTTTAGGGAGTGAGAGATGGTAGAGAGGAGGTAAAGATGGTGGTATTGTTGTGGCCGGAGCTCCGGTTGGTCGCCGGCGATATTTAGAGAGAGAGTGTGAGTATAGAGAGAGAGAGAAAGGTTTGAGAAAAAGAGCCAAATGTTGATGGTTTTCTCTTTTTGATTTTTTGTTCACTGTTTTTTTTTAATTGTATATGGATAGGTATATATATTTTTGAGGCTTTCTTTTGGGACAAGAAAAAGAGAGGGGGTGGGGTAACGTGGGGTAGGGGGTAGGGGTGAGGTGCTATATTTTTATTGGGTAGGTGGTTAGGATAAGATAGGGTTAGTTATTTTATTATTTGTTTATTATTTTTTTGTATTTTGTGGGGTATGATGACATGGGTGAGGGTACACGGTAGGATAAAATAAGAGTGGGTAAAAAATGACATCGTGGAGGGTACATAATATGCTAAGGTAGAAAAATGAATAAAATCAACTTCTAAGGGGGCAAAATTACGTGTCTACATCATGCCCCCTTTGGATGTAAACACGCAGTGTTTTAAGATAAAGAAGTAGACAACGAGACAGAATTTTGTCCCGACCATTATTCCGAGAAAGAAACAGAAGAAAGAAGGACTATCGGGTTTTGAATTAGGACAACCTACCCAACCAAGTTATGAGAGGATCGAGTGACAAGTATCTCAACTTTTGAAAGGCGGAGGACTATACCGAGTTGGAGAGTCGAGTGAGGTTCCGTCGAGGTTCCGGTCTGCAGCTCTGTTATTACATCAAAATGAAAATTATAAGTTAAAACATAAATAAAATTACAAAAATCCTATCTATACAACTTCTGTTGGTTCTTGACTCAACTTTCATCACCCTATTCTTCAGGCGGGCTCCTGACTTGCTATTTCTTTCAACTTGCTTGACTTTTAATTGCTTCGCTTTGTTGCTTGACTTTTTGTTTCTTCACCCTATTCTCTAGGTGGGTTCCTGACTTGTTATTTCATCACCCTGTTCTTCAGGCGGGCTACTGACTTGCTATTTCATCACCCTGTTCTTCAGGAGGGCTCCTGACTTGCTATTTCATCACTTTGTTGCTTGGCTTTCAATTGCTTCGCTTTGTTGCTTGACTTTTGATTTCTTCACCCTATTCTCCAGGCGGGCTCCTGACTTGTTATTTCATTACCCTATTCTTCAGGCGGGCTCCTGACTTGCTATTTCATCACCCTGTTCTTCAGGCGGGCTCCTGACTTGCTATTTCATCATTTTGTTGCTATACTTTCAACTTCTTCACCTTGTTGCTTGGTTTTTCATTTATACGCCATGTGCTCTGGGCAGGCTCCTGAAATCACATCAAAACTAAAAAAGAAAATTATCCCAAGCAAATATCATTATAAAGAGGTTTTATTTGCCAGAAAAGTAAAGTTTCAAAAACAGAAATTGAATATTTTCCCCAGTTTATCATCAGAAGACTTTTGGAAAAATCACATCATACCTACTTGCATATTGCAATGATGAATGAAGACTCTGACTAAGAAATGCATCTCTTAAGAGTAAAATTAAATAACCAAGACTAGGAAGTGAATCTCCTAAGAATTAAAGTGAGGGATTCTAACTAGAAAGTGCGTCTTCTAGAGATACAAGTTTAAACTAAAAAGTGTGCCACCTGACAAATGAAAACTAGCAAGGAAGTGCATATCCATAGGGTTAAGTGCGATAACTCAACTAGAAAGTGCATCTTCTAGGAATCAGGATTTACGATAGGAAGTGCATCATCTAAAAAGCAAAATTCGAATTACCCGATCAAGGAAGTGCATCTCCTTACCAATGTTGCTTGAATTACCGAAACAAAGAAGTGCATTTCCTTACCAATGCCGCTTGAATTACCAAAATAAGGAAGTGCGTCTCCTCACCAATGCCACTTGAATTTCTCAAATAAGGAAGTGCATCTCCTCACAAATGTCTATTGAATTACTCAAACAAGGAAATGCGTCTCCTTACAAATGGTTTCTTGAATTGCCCAAACCAGGAAGTGCATCTCCTTACAAATGTTGCTTGAATTACCCCAAACAAGGAAGTGAGTCTCCTTATCAAATGCCGTTTGAATTACCCAAACCAAGAAGTGTGTCTTCTAACAAGTGTTGCTTGAATTACCCGAACAAGGAAGTGCATTTCCTTACAAATGGTGCTTGAATTACCCAGACAAGGAAGTGGATCTCCTTACAAATGTCACTTGAATTATCCAAACAAGGAAGTGCGTCTCCTCATAAATGTCACTTGAATTATCCAAACAAGGAAGTGCGTCTCCTCATAAATGTCACTTGAATTACCCAAACAAGGAAGTGTCTCTCCTTACCAATGTTGCTGGAATTACCCAAACAAGGAAGTGCGTCTCCTTACCAATGTTGCTGGAATTACCCGAATAGAAAGTAAAATCTCATTTTTCAGGAGGGTCCTGAACAGAAAGTAAATTCCCATTTTTCAGGAAGGTCCTGAACAGAAAGTAAAATCCCATTTTTCAGTAGGGTCCCGAACAAAAAGTAAATTCCCATTTTTCAGAAGGGTCCTGAACAGAAAGTAAAATCCCATTTTATAGGAGGGTCCTGAACATAAAGTAAAATCTCATTTTTCAGGAGGGTCCTGAACAGAAAGTAAAATCCCATTTTTCAGGAGGGTCCTGAACAGAAAGTAAATTCCCATTTTTCAGGAGGGTACTGAACAGAAAGTAAAATCCCATTTTTCAGGAGGGTCCTGAACAGAAAGTAAAATTCCTATTTTACAGGAGGGTCCTGAACAGAAAGTAAAATTCCATTTTTTAGGAGGGTCTTGAACAGAAAGTAAAATTTCTATTTTTTAGGAGGATCCTGAACATAAAGTAAAATCCCATTTTTCAGGAGGGTCCTGAACAGAAAGTAAAATCCCATTTTTCAGGAGGGTCCTGAACTGAAAGTAAATTCCTATTTTTCAGAAAGGTCCTGAACAGAAAGTAAAAATCTCTAAACAGAAAGTATAGTCCCATTTTTCAGGAGGGTCCTGAACATAAAGTAAATTCCAATTTTTTAGGAGGGTCCTTAGCAGAAAGTAAAATCCCATTTTTTAGAAGGGTCCTGAACAGAAAGTAAAGTCCCATTTTTCAAGAGGGTCCTGAGCAGAAAGTAAAATTACTAAATAGAAAAGGAAAATTCCATTTTTCAGGAGGGTCCTGAACAGAAAGTAAAGTCCCATTTTTCAGGAGGGTCCTGAACTGAAAGTAAATTCCTATTTTTCAGAAAGGTCCTGAACAGAAAGTAAAAATCTCTAAACAGAAAGTATAGTCCCATTTTTCAGGAGGGTCCTGAACATAAAGTAAATTCCAATTTTTTATGAGGGTCCTTAGCAGAAAGTAAAATTCCATTTTTTAGAAGGGTCCTGAACAGAAAGTAAAGTCCCATTTTTCAGGAGGGTCCTGAGCAGAAAGTAAAATTACTAAATAGAAAAGTAAAATTCCATTTTTCAGGAGGGTCCTGAACAGAAAGTAAAGTCCCATTTTTCAGGAGGGTCCTGAGCATAAAGTAAAATTACTGAACAGAAAGTGGAATCCCATTTTTAGGAGGGTCCTGAACAAAAAGTAAAATCCTATTTTTCAGGAGGGTCCTGAGTAGAAAGTAAAATCTCATTTTTCAGGAGGGTCATGAGCAGAAAGTAAAATCACTAAACAAAAAGTAAAATCCCACGGATGTGTATTTCCAATGGTAGCTGAATTAAGTAAAGCGAATTCGCCCCTATTTCAACAAAGAAAATTTGTTAGTCAAAAACTTAGTGGTAGTTTGCAGCACTTGGCTTTCCAGGCATTTGCTCTAGTTTTCATTCCCTTCATTTTGTTTTAGATTGCTGACATTTGCCCCTGCTTTGTCGTGTCATTGACCCAAATTCAGATCATTAAGAGTGACTCCAAAATAACCACAGTATCTCTGCTTTGTCATGCTTCTCAGATAAATCCTCCAAACCTTAGTATTTTCATAAGTTCACAATTATGTCTCTTTAATATGCTGACTTTGTCTTGCATTGTGCAATTAAAGAAGTTGGTGGCCAGTTTTGAATTCTTTTCTCACTTGTTTTGATATGGACTTGACTCAAAAATAAGAGAAAAATGACAATGACTTTTATTTGGACCACTGACTCAAGAAAACAAAATAAAATAAAGAGAAGAAAGAAAAGACAATGAGTGTGCCCATTTGAAACAAAGAAATGACAAATTTTCTAAAAATGACAATCAACTCTAATGATTATGCCATGCCTTTTGGATTAAGCTAACTGATCTTTCCATCCAACCTCTCTACCAATTATTGTTGAGTTAATGGCCTTGAAATTGAGTTGTTTCCTTAGGCCAATTGCATTCAGACCTTATTCGGCTAGTGATGTTTTGAAGGGTCTTTCCCTCAGCTCACCCTTGTCTTATGGTGTCTGTGAGAGTTTTTACTAATGATACTCTCTTATTCTCTTTTCTCTCAACTCACAATCATCTTACGGTGCCCGTGAGGGTTTTCACCAATAAGACTCTCTCTTTTTTATCTCTCTCAACTTACTATTGCCTTACGGTGCCCGTGAGAGTTTTCACCAATAAGACTCTCATTTTTATTTCTCTCTTGATTCCTTGGGCTGAGGAAGACAGGTAGTTCTCAAATACATCAGCATATCCCTTGCATGCTTTGCCTTAACATCCCCAAAGATTGATCTGAAGGTCTTTTCTTTGGTTGTAACTTGGCTTTTGGATAGGGTTAGAAAGAAAAGATGGCGTGAGGCCCAAACGACACTTGAAGTGGGTTAGGACTTACAACTTTTGGAATCGACTCAAACAATGAAGATTAACTCATGCCCAGTTTTTTTTGACTGGGTGATTCTAAATTATTTATTTGGTTGGACTGAGCCCTTAGTGGGGCAGCCTACGTATCTCACCCCCGAGAGAGGAGAATCAGGTCATGTGTAGTTCTGGCAGCTTATCCTTTTGCTTTGATATGATTTTTCTCTTTTTTTTTTTCACTTTGCGATTCTTTTTTTCTAACTCTATTTTCTTGACACTCTTTTAGGAAACATTTTTGTCTCTTTTTGTAACTTTTGACTTTATCTTCTTACTTGACACTATTCTTTGAACTTTGCTTACTCTATCTTGATTCCAAAAGAGGGGTATGAAAGAAAATAACACTAAGGCTCAAATGGGGTAAACAAAGGATGACACAATGTTTGGATAGCAGAATAAAATGCCTTCATCATATCAATCCTTGAGAATGCAAGTATATAACATGCAATGTGAAAGTACATGACCAATATCACTTATGATATACTTTACAACACTAACTTGTCTCGAACATGTGTTTCACCTCTTTTTATATACTTGTCAAAGATAAAACTCTACCTTTGTTATGCATCCCGAACATCGAGTGATTCATGCTTCTATGGAGCTGATCATCTTTTTGTTAACCTTGATATAGGGATCAAACGTCCACTATTTGACCTAATTGGGACCTGTCTTTCGATCGATAGCCAAGTTATTCTTGTGATTCTCAAAATAATTGCCTTAACTTATTACCAAATGTCTCAACACTCTATCTATTTTCTCATATGCTCTTTTTTTTTCTTTTTTTTTCTTTTTTTTTTAACTTTACCCTCTGATTAAAAGTTCATGCTTAAATTGGATTTTAAGATCTAGCTGAAAATTTCACTGCATGTCATATCACTAGAGTTAACACAAAATGTACTATGTAAAGAAAACAAACAAATGACACATATTTAAAACACAAAGGAAAATGAGACACTTCATTTAGTCAAAACAAAAGATAGAAGGGTTTGAACATAAACAACAAAAGGACAAAACAAGACAGATCCCGAATTACAACCCTGAAATAATTCGGAGAATAGAAAATAAAACAAAACAAGATACCAGACCTCTCCTAGTAGGGAGAGGGGTGACTTCTCAATTGCTCAGCCTGACGTCTTAGCCACTGGTTTGCATATCAGCATGACTAGAGATTTCCTCACTGTCAATGTTCTGCACCATGATTGATTTATCTTGAATCATCTTTTCAATTTCTCTTTTCAAAGCACGACAATCTTCAATACTGTGACCCTGAACATCAGAATGATATGCACATCGTACATTAGGATCAAAACTTCTTGAATGTGGGTCGGGAGTATACCCAAGGAGAGAAGTGATCTTGTCCTGCTGTACCAATCTCTGGAATAAACTTGCATACGACTCTCCAATGGGTGTGAAGTTATCTCTCGACTTCTGTCTCATTTCATTATTTGGCTTAAATTGAAAACCAGGCCTAGAAGGGCTTCGGTATGTATGTGGAATTGGAGAATGACTCGGCAGAGTTAGCGCATGCCAGTGTGGGTAAGATGGAGGTTGAATATAAGATTGCGCATTATTCACTTGATATGGAGGTGGGGGAATGGGATATAATGGATTTTGGTAAAGATTCTGTGGAGCTTGGGCATAAACTTGGGTTTGAGCCCGTGGGTAACGATGGTGTGGTCCTCTTGCCTATGCCTGTTGTCCAACTGCAATGGCAGATGCATCTTCCACATTTCTCTTTCCTCCTATACTTCCCAAACCTTTATAAATTTCTTGAGTAGTTGCTTTTAATGTTGCAAAACTCACAATGCAACCAGTCTTAATTCCATCCTCTATCATCTCCACTATTTTGAGGACCTCAACAAATAGGTTGCCTAATGCAGGTAACAAGTGTTGATAATATGTTTCAGTGTGCACTTGAATAAACGCCCCCACTATCTTACTTTCTTTCATTGGCGGTTTCACCCTAGCAGCTTGTTCACGCCATCTAATCGCATACTCTCTGAAAGTTTCAGTAATCTTTTTATTCATATTAGTTAAGCATTTCTCGTCAGGAATCAACTCCATATTGTATTGAAATTATTGCACGAATTCATTAGCCAGGTCATTGATGACAGGCGAATTTACACGCCTACATCAATATATTTTTCCCATATTTTAGCCTAGTTTTGAGAACAAATTATATATTTCATGCACTTTTAGTCCTTTTTCCTGTAAATGAGCTAACAAACATGATTAGGAAAGTTTCAGGTATAAATGATGCAAAATACAGCATTTTACGGCTTACTTGACGCAAAAGAAAGCTCACAAACGAAGTAGAAGGGAGCTGGACGCCTAAGGACCAAATCTGCTGCATGGAAAATCTGTCCCGGGCTAAAACAACATTTCTGAAGACTTTGGGGACTTACAGACACAAAGCTGAATTTTTACAAAGATACATTAACCTAATACAATTAGGTTATGTATTTCACTATTCTATTTGGATTATGATATTGTAACCTTACCCTAGTACATTTGGGTCAAGGATTTCATTAGTATAGTAGGATTTAGCTATTTATTTTATTAGCTTAGTAGGAGTAGGATAGGAGTATTATAAATACCCTATCATGTTAGAGATTTTTATTCATTCTTCACTTAATTCAACAATTAATTTTCTTCCATCCCTCTCATCTTCCACCATAAACACTTCTAATCTACTCTTCTATTCTTAAATTCCACAACAAGAGAATTGTTACTTGCTAGGGAATCACCAAAACCACACGCCTATCACCTACTTCTCACGCCATCAACCATGCAAATCGTGATATCCTTCGCATTCATGGGTAACTAAACCTCTTAGTTGGGGTTATGGAAGCCGAATGAGTTACTATCTATTGCTGTGAGTTTGTAAGTTCAAGACACGTATATTGCTTATATCATTGTTCTCTTCATCTTAATCTACATTCTTTGCGGTTGCAAACGCAAGAATACGCCAGTCTAACATTTAACTTGTTCGCGAGAAAGGTTATTTGTCTGGAAAAGAGATAATGTCAAGGTAGTAGGACACCCTTTCCTATTAAAAAGCTAGTGCCGTAACTGGACTAACCTCTTGGAGAATTCGTACCGTTAGACACGCTTTAAGCTCGCGAGAGTTAAAGTGAAATAGTCCTTGTTTAGGTCGCGAGACGCTTGGATTTACCATCGACTACAATTCTCTATAAGCAATTGCATGTCAAGACTCTACATACTCATAGCCGATAGAGACTATACCTCAGAAGGTGGACATAACCCCAACGCTTCAATTCTCATTGTTTACAACTCACGTAACAATCTCTCTCTCTTTACTTTATTATTTTCAGCTTTTGTTTACATTACTTGCAAAACAAGACTCCCCCCTTTTACGAGACTTGCACCAAAAGTTTAGTAATTTTACTTACTTGTTGGCCAAGCTATTCCCTGTGGGATTGACACCCAACCCAGGTTGGGTTCTATATTTGCTAACGACCGCTTTACACTCCCACGAGAGCTGTAGATTGAGCATTATCAAAAATTGGTGCCGTTGCCGGGGAATACGAGTGTCAATCAAGTTTGTGATAATTACTAGACTCTTTGGTCAAAGATTCTCGTACTTTTACTTTCAGTTTTTGTTTTTGTTTACTGCAGGTTTTTATTCAGTGCATGCCCCATACTAGAAGTTCTGGTCAACCGTTATTACCTATCAATCCTGAACCACAACGCATTGGAAGAATGGAAGCACAAGCTGAAATCGACAGGATGGCTGCTCAACACGAGCAAGCAAGATTAGCTGCTCTTGCCGCTGCTCAAGTCCAACAACAAAACATTGATAATCTTGGGCGAGCAACAAATCCTGACGATGAAGATTTAGGTGATGACGAGTTACTAAACCCTAGACGTGATGCTGAAATTATAACACCTGCCCATCGAAGAGGTCGACAAGCTTGATATAGGTATGATCGCCAACCTTTGCAACCAGCTTTCGACGATGATGATGATGATCTTGATGGTGCCGGAGCCACTGGAGCTATAATTCCACCACCATTAGCACCCGAAGCTAAATTCAACATCACTAGCACCATGATTCAGTTATTGCAACTCAAGGGGTTATTTGGTGGACTAGCAGGCGATGATCCGAATATGTATCTCATCAACTTTATTTCTACATGCAAGTCTTTTGACAATCCTGGTGTTGGTCAGAATGCTATTCGATTACGTCTATTTCCATTGTCTCTGTCTGGGGAGGCAAGACTATGGTTGAATGGGCTGACTCCTGATTCAATTACAAATTGGAGGAAATTGAGAGACGCTTTCCTAGAAAGATTCTTTCCGCCATCCAAAAGAGCACAATTGAGAGATGAAATCAGCAACTTTCGTCAGCTTCCCTCTGAAGCTCTTCATGAAACATGGGAGAGGTTCAAGACAAAGCTAGCGAGATGCCCAAACCATCACATGACTAATGTTCACCTCATGGAGATCTTGTATAGAGCCTTGAATTCAATAACTAGACCAGTGGTGGACAACACAGCTGGAGGTTCTTTCATGGACCTCACCTTTGGTCAAGCAAGCAATATGCTAGATCGCATGACAAAGCAAAGTAGAGCTTGGCATACCAGGGATTCTGAGGTAGCAAGCCCCACTTTATCTATTGGCATGTCTGCAGACCAAAGAAGAAGAGAAGAAGAACGTGAGCAAGACATGGCGCACATGAAAACACAATTGGATCTTCTGACAAAGCACTTATTATCAGGGAAGACCAAAAAAGTGAAAGCTGTGGCACTGAAAGGAAGAGACGAATCTGATTCGGAAGAGGAGGCCAACTACTTGAACAATCAGGGGGGTTTCCGTGGGAATGCCCAAGGAAACCAAGGTCGGAACTATTATGATAAATCTGGAAGCAAAGACCAAGGTAGTTGGAAGAAAAATAATGAAAATAGTGGTTTGTACGTTCCCCCTGGTAAATGTGATACCACCACATCTAATTCTATGGAAGACATGATGGCTAAGTTATTGAAAGGAGTGGAAGCAACGAGCGCGGGAGTTAAGGAGGTAATTGACGATTTGGCCTCCATAAAGCAATTAGTTGATTCTCATTCCACTTCTATCAAGCAAATAGAGCAGCAATTGAGCCAACTTTCAGCAGCATTCAATCAAAGAAAGGCTGGCACCTTACCGAGCGATACTGTGCAAAACCCAAGGAATGATGGGTCATGCATGGCCATCACTACTAGAAGTGGTAAGGTGCTGGAAACTTCAGCAAAAAGCAAGCAAGTGGTTGACGTAGCAGCAGACATTGACGCCACACCTAGTGACGTTACAAGAGAAGAAGCCGCAACAACTACTTCAAACGTCAAGGATGTTTTACCTAGTGACGTGCAGCCTGAAAAAAATGATAAACGGAAGCAAGAGGAGAAGAAAGCCATGGAGAGAACACTTCCATACCCACCACCACCTTTTCCACAAAGATTGAAGAAGGTGGCCGATGACACTAAGTTCAGCAAATTTATGACTATGTTGAAGCAGCTGACCATTAATGTCCCATTGGTAGAGGCACTTGAACAAATGCCTGGGTATGCGAAGTTTATGAAAGATCTTTTGACTAAGAAGAGGGCAGCAAGTTATGAGCTGAAAGATGATGTGCATCATTGTAGGGCAATTGCTACCCGATCGATAGTTCAGAAGAAGGCCGACCCCGGAGCTTTCACTATTCCTTGCACCGTCGGATCTTTGAACTTTGCCAAAGCATTGTGTGACTTAGGAGCCAGCATCAACCTGATGCCACTATCCATCTACAAGAAGTTGGGGCTAGGCGATCCGACACCAACCAATATGAGGCTCGTGATGGCTGATAGGTCGGTAAAACGACCTGTGGGTATCTTGAATGATGTGTTGATGAAAGTTTCCTCATTCATCTTTCCTGCAGACTTTGTTATTCTGGATTGTAAGGAGGATTCTGAAGTTCCCATAATCTTGGGACGTCCTTTCCTTGCAACTGGAAGTGTGCTTATTGACATGAAAGATAATGAGCTTTTGTTTTGAATTAATGACGAAGTGGTACGGTTTGATATATGCAAAACAATGAAGCAGCTCAGCGATATGAATGAGTTATTTGTAGCTGATGTTCATCATGAGGATACGAAAGCATTATCTATAGAGAAACAGCCTACTGTTGATCCATTGTCTGTTGTGCCACTGAAAGTTGAGCATGAAGATAATGAAGGTTATGAAGAACTTATGAGTGCTCTAACAGAAATAGAGCCTTATACTCCTAAGCAACCAGATTGTGATCTCAAGAATCAACCAAAAGCGAAGACTCCCTTTGACGAGCCACCAATGCTAGAATCGCAAGAGCTTCCCGATTATCTAAGGTATGTGTTCTTGGAAAGTAGAAATGTACTTCCGGAGAGTATAGATGATTTAAGTGAACAGCACGTAGAAGCTCTCATCTCTGCTCTGAAGAGATACAAGAGAGCTATGGGTTGGACTATTGATGATATAATTGGAGATTCTCCGGGAAAATGTAAGAGCCATCTTGAAGAAGATCGCATGCCCACAGGTAAGCCTCATTGTCGTCTAAATACTTTTAGAAAATGATCCACCATTTACCTCGACGAAGTCTGAGTACTCGAGGTAACTATGTCGAGCCACGACAATAAATAAGGCGCTAGATGGGAGGCAACCCATCGTTTTATCGTTTTATCATTTTATCATTTTTCTTTTGTTCTAGTACTTGTTTTGTTCTTGATAAATGAAAATCCAAAAATAAGAGTCGTGCCACGACCAAAACTAAGGCGCTTGGTGGGAGGCAACCCATCGTACTAATCGTTTTCATTTGTTTTGAGCAAATATAGGTGCAAGAAGTAGTCAACGAGGAGATTGATTTCAATTGACGATTTGGACGCATTGGATGGTAAAGTTGGTAAGTTAGGAATGGTGATGCATAAGGCTATGGATTGAGCATTTCTCACACCAAAATAGGCATCGAGGAAGGCTAGGCCTTGATAAAACTAGGCCACGAACGATGCAGAACCTATCTTATAGCCTAAGGTCTCGGAATCTAGTGTGCTATACACTATGCGCCGCCTATTCCTAGGTATGCTTTTGACTATGCGCCGCCTATGCTATGGCATTTGGTCTCAGTATCTCATATGCCATAGACTATGCGGCGCATATGTCTACAAATGCCATAGACTATGCGGCGCATATGTCCCATTATGCTATAGACAATGCGCCGCATATGTCATGACTATGCCAAGCATTATGCGCCGCATATGTAGCATTTTTGTCTCCAAAACCGATTGTAAATGGGTCAAAACCCGACCTATTCTCTTCCTATATAAAGGGGACTTAGTCTTGAAACATAACCACACTAAAAATTGACCCAAAGGCACCGCATTCCCTCTCCAAATCATCTCAAAATTCTTTTTCTTACTCTTCCAAATCACAAAACCATCTCCAAAAAGCTCCAAGCAAGTAAGTACTCTCTTATTCTTCATCTATTTCTCGTAAGTACTACATTGCTATGTCTATCAAGAATTGCTACATCTTGAAAGATTATTGGTGATGTTCATGTGTTTGGATTATTAATGCAAAATCATGTGAGTGAACGTATACGATAATCTTGACTTGTTTCCGACTTGAATTTGGTTTTAATAGCATTGATATACTATTTGAGGGATTGCTATAATCTTGAACATTGTTTAAGATTGCTACTTGGATACTTACATGTTAGGCTATCCTGTTCATCGGGATAAGACTTATAGTGCCTACAGACATAGGAGGTTGTGATTGTTGAAAGAATAATTATTCCATGTGGTAACCCCTATGTAGTAGTGTTGTTATATCTAACATGAAAGTAGTGTAATGGCTGCAAGTAGTGATACATCACTGATTTTCTTGTCGGAATACAGCTCCTAAAAACGTATGTCGACGAAATCTGAGTAATCGACCACTTTCGCTTCACTGATTTGTGTTAACAAAACTAAGTGTGGGGTGGTACCCCTACTGCTTATGTATAGATTGTATCCATTGAGATTGTGCTACCATTAACACTATTTCAAGTCTCAGGTACAATGGCACCTAAAGAGAGACAAGGCAAGGAGAAGGATACCACTTCCCAAAAGGGCAAGAAAAGAGGCCGCAAGGAGCAAGGAGAACCCTCCCTGCTGCAAACACCTTGACTCACGCTTGGAATTAAGTGGGATACTTATGAGGAACTTCTAAGGATGACGACTCTGATGATGATTCCAATGCAAGGGGTATGACCCCAGACATAGAGGATAAGTCCGACCAATCAGGTTCCTCGTATTTATTTTCCACTGAGGACAGTGTCCCGACTAAGTGTGGGGTTGTGGTATTGCATGCTATACTTCTCTATTCGCATATATGTTTGTTTGCTTTTGTTTCATTTTTGTTTCGTTTTGTTTCGTTTTGTTTTTTTTGTAGTAAAAATTTTTTTCTAGCTTCGCATGAAATTGTTTTGATAGGCAGCATGAGATTATAACAAGAGTATGTGTTACAATTGTGACTATTGAGACGTTTAGACTCTAGTTGTGACTCAGTATGTGATATTTTGTGGTTCAATTCCTTCACTTGTTGGGTCGAGAGTCTATATTACTTCCAATCAAGTCGACCATGTGCCTTGTGTGTGTGAGATAATAGTATATTCTATGTTCGTGGCTGACGCTAGAACTTGCCTGGTATGTATGCAAAGTGAAAATAAGGAATGTAAGTTTAGGATATGATTTAGGCATTTCTTTGGCAACCTATACATGTTTACCTTCAGTTTTACCTACCCATGAACATCATCCTAGTTAACCCTTTTTGAGCCTTTAGCCTATTTCTTTGACAACCTTGTATGTAAGCCTAATCCATTTCTTTCAAGACCATAATTTGATCCAAAATCCTGAGTGCTTTAAAGTGAAAAAGTCATGTGACAACATAAGAGGAAATTGGGTGAGTATAATGCTTTAAATTGTAATGGTGCTTGAATGTGTTATGAAAAAGAAAGTGCTATCATAAGAGGTATGTTGTGAAAAGAAAAAGGAAAAGAAAGCTGAAAAGTGAGTTGTTCTTAAAATTGAAAAACAAAAGAGGAGAACAAGGGTGGTAGAATAAAAGAAAGAAGAAAGGTTGAAAGAAAAAAGTGTCAATGATACAAAGTGATGTATTTAAAGCGCTTAGGAACCTAGTCACTATTCTTGGCCAAAATAGTCTTACCCGTCCCTTAGCCTACATTACAACCATCAAAAGACCTACTTGATCTTAATCTTAACATTCCGACATTTAGTAGAGTACTACATTAAAGGCAAGCCTATGGTCATTAGTTGCTACATATGAATTCTTTGTGAGAGTGAGAGCAAGGACATTTTGATACCCATGTTTGAAAAATATGCTATATTTGTGAGTAATTATGGGTACTATATTGTGAGACACACATGGTTGATGAGCTTTGGATAGTTGTATATGATTCTATGTACCTTAGCGTTTGCATGCGAGTTGATCACCATCACTAGTCTACGCTAGAGGTTAAACTGTTTCTACTTATAATCGGGAAGCTACTCTTTGTTGATAATTTTTTGTGCTTGTCTTGAAGAATGTTTTGTGTTGTTGCTGTAAAAACCCTAAGTTGATTCTTAGAAGGACATGATATTTTGTTCGAGGACGAACAAAGCTGCAAGTGTGGGGTGTTGATGACAGGCGAATTTACACGCCTACATCAATATATTTTTCCCATATTTTAGCCTAGTTTTGAGAACAAATTATATATTTCATGCACTTTTAGTCCTTTTTCCTGTAAATGAGCTAACAAACATGATTAGGAAAGTTTCAGGTATAAATGATGCAAAATACAGCATTTTACGGCTTACTTGATGCAAAAGAAAGCTCACAAACGAAGTAGAAGGGAGCTGGACGCCTAAGGACCAAATCTGCTGCATGGAAAATCTGTCCCGGGCTAAAACAACATTTCTGAAGACTTTGGGACTTACAGACACAAAGCTGAATTTTTACAAAGATACATTAACCTAATACAATTAGGTTATGTATTTCACTATTCTATTTGGATTATGATATTGTAACCTTACCCTAGTACATTTGGGTCAAGGATTTCATTAGTATAGTAGGATTTGGCTATTTATTTCATTAGCTTAGTAGGAGTAGGATAGGAGTATTATAAATACCCTATCATGTTAGAGATTTTTATTCATTCTTCACTTAATTCAACAATTAATTTTCTTCCATCCCTCTCATCTTCCACCACAAACACTTCTAATCTACTCTTCTATTCTTAAATTCCACAACAAGAGAATCGTTACTTGCTAGGGAATCACCAAAACCACACGCCTATCACCTACTTCTCACGCCATCAACCATGCAAATTGTGATATCCTTCACATTCATGGGTAACTAAACCTCTTAGTTGGGGTTATGGAAGCCGAATGAGTTACTATCTATTGCTGTGAGTTTGTAAGTTCAAGACACGTATATTGCTTATATCATTGTTCTCTTCATCTTAATCTACATTCTTTGCGGTTGCAAACGCAAGAATACGCCAGTCTAACATTTAACTTGTTCGCGAGAAAGGTTATTTGTCTGGAAAAGAGATAATGTCAAGGTAGTAGGACACCCTTTCCTATTAAAAAGCTAGTGCCGTAACTGGACTAACCTCTTGGAGAATTCATACCGTTAGACACGCTTTAAGCTCGCGAGAGTTAAAGTGAAATAGTCCTTGTTTAGGTCGCGAGACGCTTGGATTTACCATCGACTACAATTCTCTATAAGCAATTGCATGTCAAGACTCTACATACTCATAGCCGATAGAGACGTATACCTCAGAAGGTGGACATAACCCCAACGCTTCAATTCTCATTGTTTACAACTCACGTAACAATCTCTCTCTCTTTACTTTATTATTTTCAGCTTTTGTTTACATTACTTGCAAAACAAGACTCCCCCCTTTTACGAGACTTGCACCAAAAGTTTAGTAATTTTACTTACTTGTTGGCCAAGCTATTCCCTGTGGGATCGACACCCAACCCAGGTTGGGTTCTATATTTGCTAACGACCGCTTTACACTCCCACGAGAGCTGTAGATTGAGCGTTATCAGTCATCCCAGCTATTCCACTTGTCGATGTCTTGGTCAACAAACCATCTTGAAGCTAGACCTGAAAGACTCTCACCAAAATATGCCATGAGGAAGATCGAAATGTGCTATAGGATCGCCATGTCCATCATACTTCTCAAACTTTGGCATTTTAAAACCAAGAGGAAGATGTACACCTGGAAACATGCACAGATCTTTATATGAGACACTTTTGTACCCCCCAAGTCCTTGCAGAGTTTTCATAGTCAGTTCCAAACTTTTCAATTTTTTGACTATTTTCTCTTGTTCTTCTGTCATAACAGGTTTCTCAGTGTTAGGAGAAAATTCAGGCGGTTGAGGAAAAACGTAAGGACCAGTCGACTTAAATGTGGGCTCGGAAGCGTAATATTGATCACTAAAAATATTCAATATAGGGTCACTTGTAGAATGAGGAATCACAACCGTTGGATTGACATTAAAAGAAGGAGCTTCAGACGAAAGTGGGGCTGCAAAAGCATGAATAGTAGGTGGAGCCGAGCATGTGGTAATTTTGTATTGAGGAGTGAGGAAATGAATATTGGAAGTGGTTGGATATTTTTGCCCTGAAGTCGATCCTGATGCATATTGTGGTATATCAACAAAAATGGGAAATCGTGCATGTGACACGGGAGGTAAGCTAGACAGATATTCCAGATTATCAATGGGAACCGAAGGAGGCGGCAACCCATTAGCCCAAGCTCGATGCATTTTTATTATTTGCCCCCTTAATTTCCGAATCTCTTCATTATCTCCTACATTCTCATTCCCCGAACTCCCTATCTGATTAGTGACAACTAACTCGGTATCCTTGTTGGCCATAATTTCCTCTGTGACTTGGAGCAATATGGAGGACCAGCCAAAATGCCACAAACCAACCACCTTAAACTAACTGGACAAGAGATGGCAAATGGTTAGAGTGCAACAGTTTTTCAAAACCTCTCTATTTTCATTTTATTTTATTTTGAAAAGATCACCGAACCTAAGAAGGGCGCCTACGTATCTCACCCCCGAAAGGGGAGAATCAGGTGTGTGTAGTTCGTGAAGTCGTGCCAAAATGGCCAATTGTTTTCTCTTTTTTTTCTTTTTTTTTGAAACTTTAAGAAGAAAAGAAAATAACAAATTGTCAAAAAAAACTGACGAAAATCTTTTTTTGCATTTTTAGGCTTAACATCCTTATACAAAATGAAAACTATGATTAACAAAGAAAAATCTTTTGGGGTTTTTGATTTTGAATTTCATATGAAAATGAAACTTAAAACTATTAGAGAAAAATCTTTTTGTAGTTTTCTTTTAGAGACGTATATGAAACACCTACTCTAACTGAAGAGTGGAGAAAATCTTTTTGAATTTTTAGATTTCTGTACAAAAATGAAATCTATGATTACCGAAAAAATATTTTTGGATTTTTTTTTTAATTTTATGCGAAAAATAAAACCTAAACCTGTTAAAGGAAAATATTTTTTTTTGTTGTTTTCTTTTAAAGACGTATATGAAACGCCTACTTTAAATGGAGAGTGAAGAAATATTTTTTTTGGATTTTTTTTCAAATAAGATCAACCAAAAATGAACCCTACAACTATTGAGGAAAATATTTTTCTTTTTTCTTCTTCTTTTTTTCTTTTCAAGATATGTATGAAACACCTACTCTAAATAAAGAGTGAAGAAAATCTTTTTTTTTGAATTTTTTAAATAAGATCCCCGAACCAACAATAGGCTGCCTATGTATCTCACATCTCGAAAGATGAGAATCAGGGGTGTGTAGTTCGTCCAGATTAGACAACTAACGATTAACAAATAAATTGACCCTTACTACCAAAAACGAGAAAAAACTTTTTTATTTTGGCTTAACGCTTTAACCAAGACTGACACCACCAATGATACAAAAAAAAAAAATCTTTTCGACATTTTTTATTTTTACAAATAAGTAGAAAAAGGCAAACAAAACTTTTTTTTTATTTATTGAACTTACGGACTTTACAAAACGTAATTTTTTTTTTTGAATTTTTGAATTGTGCAAAACAAAAGCCATAACGAATTCTAAAATAAACTACGACACTCCTCTTTTTTCTTTCTTTTCGACTCACTTTTCTATTATTTTTTTTTCTTTTCGTTTTTGCCTACACACCTTACTCCTAACAAATTAATTAATTTTAATTTTAATTTTTTTTTCAAAAATCAGTCCGTCAAATGACCACGTTACCCTTAAAAATGCAACAATTAGCACACAGGGATGCTTTAAAGGGGAGTCTCCTACAAAGGGCCATGTGGGTCCTGCTAGGTCTCCGCATGATGCACATAAGCATGACCTAAAGGTTAACCTACGTTGTGGTTTACTAACAAGGCTGTTCGGGGAAACGTATGGTCGATAGTGGCTGCTTTGCTCCCCCCCTAAAATAAGGGTGACTCAACTAGAGGTTGTGCACAACACGTGTACTACAGACTTGTTGCAGAAAGAAGGCCGGGGGATGGACTGATGATGACAGATATAAAGCGATAACACAGGATAAAATAATATAAACAAAGAGCACGAAAAAGCACAAAAAGTGAAAATAACACAAACAATAACCACAAACAATGTTTATACACTCGTAATGCCAAACAAAGCTGATAGACTCCAAAAATAGCTCAAATTCTGAAAACTTATTTGTCTCCCCAGCAGAGTCGCCAGAAGCTGTCACACCCCTTTATTACGTGTACTCCAAAACATTGGAATATTTGTAAAGTTTGAAAGAGTTTTATTATTTTAAGTGACAAGAAATGAAAATTTTCTTCGAAAAAGGGATTATTTGCATTTTTTATTTAGAGTCGCCACTTGGCATAATCCGGTGTGCCAAGTCACCTTTGGAAAGTCCCTTTTCGAAACCAATTGACTCTTAAATTGGTTTGCGAACAGAGATTTCGGCTAAAGAATTCTGTTGACCGAGGGGAAGGTGTTAGGCACCCCTCGATCCCGTGGTTCGACCACGGTCGCTTGGTGGAGTGTATCGACTATTTTGGCATTATGAAGTGTATAAACCATAGAAAAAGCACGCAAAGACAATCAAACAAAACAAAACAAAACAAACCGAAATGTAAGTCCAGTCCAATTATTACAACCCAAAATAGAAAAGAACTGAAAATAAACCTACGCTAATCCTAAACTAATGCTTTACCCGATGCCTCGGGCCTTCATCACGGACGTCCTCCGGGTACAAGGTACTTTGGGGCAGTCCCCGGATAAATCTATACAAATCCTTCGGGGCATTCCCCGGCCAAATGAGTACAATTTAAACTTTTCGTGCAATAAAGTAGGAAGTGTCATTCAAGCACATATTCAAAACACTCCAACAAATTGTTATTCCTAAATTTGCCTACCCGGCTTACGTTTGCCTATGCGTTCTTGACTAAAGACATAATTCTATCATGATTCATACCAACAATAAATCGAATTAAACCGAATCTATCCTTTTGTAAATTTTTCAATTCCATCCCCCAAATTTCTTTCTATCCATCCATTAGAATATGATCAAGTTTATGCCTTAATCTACCAAAACCAAACAACCAAGCATCACAATCATAACATCAACATAACAAAAATCCAACAAAACCATAATCACCAATCGTAATCGCAACCAATCAAAACAATCAACCACATATATATATATATAAAAGACGAGTTAAGAAATGGACCTCGATGGAACGCATTGTGGTGGCCAGAGCTCCGGTCGGTCGCCGGCAACGTTTAGAGAGAGAGTGTGAGTATAGAGAGAGAGAGAGAAAGTTTTGAGAGAGAGAGAGCCAAAGGCTGATGGTTTTCTCTTTTTGATTTTTTGTTCACTATCTTTTTTTTTTAATTGTATATGGGTAGGTATATATATTTTTGAGGCTTTCTTTTGGGACAAGAAAAAGAGAGGGGGGTGGGGTAACGTGGGGTAGGGGTAGGGGTAGGGGTAGGGGTGAGGTGTTATGTTTTTATTGGGTAGGTGGTTAGGATAAGATAGGGTTAGTTATTTTATTATTTGTTTATTATTTGTTTTATATTTTGTGGGGTATGATGACATGGGTGAGGGTACACGGTAGGATAAAATAAGAGTGGGTAAAAAATGACATCGTGGAGGGTACATAATATGCTAAGGTAGAAAAATGAATAAAATCGACTTCTAAGGGGGCAAAATTACGTGTCTACACTAGTAAGTGCGATTATTAATCAATTTATAGTACTTATTTGTTGAACTTAGGTTGTGTGACACCCTTAACAAATGTCGGGCTGATGAAGGCGGGTCAAGAAGGTTTGATATGCTTCTAGGATAACAGGTTTTTAAAGATCACGAGGTGCACACAACTTACTGCAAGAATCCATATCGGAATGAAAGAGGAAAGTGAATAGCTCAAGTTCACATGGTACACATACATTTGAGTTCGATGATAGCGTAGCCCAAAAAAAAATTCATTCGTCTTCACATGGTACACACACTTTTGGGTTTGATATAATTGTGTAGTCTAAAACAAATAATATATGTCATGGCTTAGATCGTGATAATTTTGGTATCATAGTCTTAATTTCCTTAGTACAGTGTGAGGAACTTCAATGAGGACGTTGAGTCCTTGAGGAGGTCTATGTGATGCCCCTGACAGAGGGCGGGCTAATGAAGACGGATCATGCAGGTACTGGCAAGCTTTTAGGCTAAGAAGCTACTAAAGATCATGAGATGCACATGACATCTGCGGAGAATCCCAACAGGAATGGAGAAAGGAATGAAGTGGAAAGCTTAAGACAGAGCTAAAGTTCACATGGTACACGGTTTGGGGCTTGATGATAGCGTATCCCCGAAGGAGAGCCTGGACTAATTGGTAAATTTGTTGCTATATGACTAAAAGGTCACAGGTTCAAGCATTAAAAATAGTCTCTAATAGAAATGCAAGGTAAGGTTGCGTACATACACCTCTGTGATTGGACCCTTCCTGAACCTTGTGCATAATGAGAGTTTAGAGCACCAAACTGCATTTTTTTCTTTAATGATATTGTAGCTTTAAATGAAAATTTGTTCGGGCCTAAGCCTATGCCTTAAATGGATAACATGTGTCATGGTTTTGGGTCGTGAAAAATATGATTTCAAGTTGTACACATGTCACCTTAGGCAAAACCTATTTGGAACAGGAGAGGAAGTGAAGATTCTTATGGGGCATAAATGAACGGGTTGGACTGAAATTAAAAATATTAAATATTTTAAAAATTTTCTTTTTGTAGAAAAAAATTAGATAATTTCTTTTTTTTTTTGGGGGTGGGGGGGAGGGGGTGCAGGGTGCAGTAGGGGTAGGAGGGTGAGGTGGGTAATGTTCGGGGTAAGAAAACAATTTTTAAATAAATTTTGTGAAAAAAATTTAGTTACCACTTGTTTGCTCCTTTTTTCATTAAGGAAAGCATTTTCCTTATTAAATAGGTTGGAATGAAAATTGAATTGGCTTCGGTTGATCTTCTTAAAATAAATTGAGGCTTAATGGATTGAAATTAAACCCAATTATAAATTAACTTACATAAATCTCTAAATGTTTAAGTGTTATAACACTTTATTCCAATAATTTATTAAATTACATTATATCTCAGATTTTTAAATTTGTGATATATATATATTATAACGTGATACATATAACTAGTGATATATTTAAGACAAAAAAGATTTTTATTTTAGGAAGTAACGAATTCAATTATTACGAAAAGTAAAATTAGGCACAAATCGTGAAAATGATAAATCTGGTTCCAGATGTATCACAATGATACATTTCGTAAAATTACTCCTTATCATTAAAAATTTAATATCACACCAAAATAAATAATTTACATATGTTCGACATATGTTAAATGTATCAAATATTTATAAATAATTTAAAGTTAAATATTTGTTAAATTACATCATATCCTGGATTTTTAAATTTGTGATACATATATTATAACGTGATACATATAATTAGTGATACATTTAAAATAAAAAAAATCATCTTAGAAAGTAACAGATTCAATTATTAAGGGGAGTAAAATTAGGCACAAATCATGGAAAAGATAAATCTGGTTCCAGATGTATCACAATAATACATTTCGTAAAATTACTCACTAATTATTAACAATTTAATATCACACCAAAATACATAATTTACATATGTCAAACATATGTTAAATGTATCAAATATTTATAAATAAACATATGTTAAAGTTGTATCAATAGATGACAATTTGGGAGAGGTTTTAGGGAATGAAATATTTGAAAAAATAAATCTTCAAAAATAAATAGATTGCATGCATTAATTGTAGAGTAAAAGTAGGGTGAAAGTTTTATTCATATGTATCAAGAGTAAATTTTATTTATATGTATCAAGAATAAAATACAAAATTCGAGATTTTAAGTAATTATTTAAAAAGTAGGAGATTTGGGGTAATACAGTCTCTTAAGTTTGTGGTTTTGTGTAACTTATCCTTATAAATTATCATGAGCTCAACCCATAAATATTGAGTTGAGTTGGACAAGTTCACTTAATTTTGACTCACTCTGACACCCTAGGCACAACTAAAGTTTGTATTATTGCAATGGGGCTGCTGCCCTCTAGGATGAATCTCGTGTGCACTCAGCTTCGTGCCCATTGATTGCACCAATTATGCGGGGCATATAAAAGTTGCAAATTTGATTTGATAACAAAGACTAAAGTGTTACTTTTTGTGTTGTTTTTTTCTGATGGGATTAATTGTTATTTACAGTCACTTCAACTCAATTTACAATTGCCTTCTATCTATTGACATTGACAAGGTTTTCTTTGGTATTTTTCTGGCAAAAGGCATAAGATTTCTCCAACTTTGGCCCCTTTTTCAGAAAGTCATAGGCAAAAATTCACTTGGCAAAGTATAAGAGGAGTCTCATACAAAGTATTGTCTGCCACATAATAGACATGTCTCGACGAAATAAAATTTTCCATATTGTTGCCAAGAGTTTTAAGTTATAAGCATAGTTGTTTATTATATGTAATTTTACATCATCAGATCACATTTATTTGTTATAGTAGATAATATATCTTGTTTCCAAAGTAACAAAAGATCTCACATGTTATTTTAAAAAATTACCTATAAGTATATATTGAATGATCATATTAACAAATTACCTACATGATAAATGTATATAACTTAAACTCTTCTTCCAATCACCATCGTATTGTAGGTCAATTAATACTTCTCTCAACATCAGATTCAAATTTGTCTCTCTGTTGCAATTAGTTTGACACTTCAAACTCCAAAAATCTTGATGTTCACTATTAGCGTTGTCAGTTGTAATTTGATCTATTTCTTAGAAAAGAAGTTGCTTAAATTATTTATTATTTTTCTCCCATGTCTTTTGCTTGTCAATAACCAACTAAAAGTGTTCTATATTTCTTTCATACTCATCCGATAACCATATGAATTTTTTTAACTTGCTCTGGCCATGAAAAGTATATGTATTCATACTATACGTCACTCAATTTATTTTTGAAAATGAGTTCGGTTTTTAACTTTTATTGCTGAATTGTTTGGTTTCTCTTTGTTTGATATCGTGTCTAATGCATGAAATTGTGCTTATTTCTCTGTGGATCCTGTGATGTTGACACTCTGTGCTGATGAAAGATAATACTAGCTTGGAATTACGTCTTGAAACACATCGATAATAATTGAGACTGCTAATTATGTCTTCAATTTTTCCTTGTATATTTTTGAAAAGTTATAATTCCAATTGGTTTAGGAGATCCATTGTCCTAATAGATTTGGGAAAGAAAACTATTTTCCTTGTAGGTTTGGAACTATTTGAGATCTTTATATAGGGGATGTTGATGGGAATTCTAAAGCATTGTACATTTTTTCTTTTTCTTTTTTCATAGTGGAAAACTTACTTCGCTTTTGTTAGGAGGATTAGGACTAGCCGAACCTCGTTAAATCCTTGAGTTATTTTTCTTGTTTGTGGTTGTGTGCTAGTTAACCCACGATTTTTTTGCAATAATTGATATTAGAGCAAGGTTGGGATTTCTACACATAATCAAAGGATAAGATGTTTCCATCATCTTCAACAAATTATGAAATAGAGAAATTCGATGGGAATTGAGTTTTCTATGGAAGATTAGAATGAGATAGTCTTTGGTGTTACAAGGGTTACAAAAGATAAATGATGAAACTTTTTCAGAAGAATTGAAAGAATCAGGAAAGGGAAACTTGAAGGAAAGGGTTTTGAGCGCGATCTTTATGAGCGTTACAAATAACTTTCTTAGAGAAATTGCTAAAGAGGAATCTACAACAACGATATGGAAGAAGTTGGAAGATTTATATTCTATAAAATTTCAGAAAAACCGCCTCTACTTGAAAAAGAGGTTGTACAATCTTCATATGAATGAAGGTACACGGTTAAAACTTACCTTGATGAGTTTAATTCAATTATAATAGACTTGAAGAACGTAGATATCAAAATCGATAGTGAGGATTGATGATGTTGTGTTCTTTACTATCATCTTATGATACTTTTGCTGATACATTGCTATATGAGAAAGACAGTATTTCACTAGATGATGTTAGTAATGAGCTAAAACCTAAGAGTTAAGAAGACTTTTCTAGTAGCAGAGCTGTGGGAGCAGGCCTCGTGAGTAGGGGAAAGACACAACAAAAAGACTTTAATAGGAAAAAGTATATCCCCAAATCAAAGTCTAGAGAAATGAAGCAGAAGTGCTATGAGTGTAGGGAGCAAGGTCACTACAAAAGAGCAACTGTGTATATATCTGTTTGATAATTTTCAGCAAATGTATTATTTATTGAAATAGATATGTGTCTGTTTATTTGTTTGAATAGATGATATACATTCACCTTCTTCTGCTCATATTGCTCTCCTATGACCCTTGTACATTTATCAAAGGTTCAAGACAAAGACGAAAGAGTTGCTATTTTGCTTTTTTTTTTTTTTTTTTTATGCTTGATGATGCCTTGAGAATTTTTATCCTTCTCCTCTTAGCCACCTTGATCTCTAGTGGAGTTTATAAATATGAAATTCTCTTTGATGGAATGACACTCCTTTAGATGTCATTTTCTTTACAGAAACAGTTAATGCATTAATAACATTAATCACTACATCATGTTTTACCTTGCAGTTTTGACATTTGCATGCACAACATTCGGTAGAAGTAGCAAAATCTATATAACCAGTATGATCGTACTCATAATGGTCTATTGTTTCAAAAACTATAAGAGGAGCATCATTATCCCTAACAGCAGCACCACTACCACCACCACTACCTCTACCATCATAAACAATGACAAACTCACCCTCCAGAATTATTTTTCTTGTGATGATTGTTGCTTCAAACAATTTTTTCTTATTCTATCAATGACCTTAGGGTTCGATAAAGTTTGCACAGATCGTAAAGTAAGAAAAAATGGCATCTTCAACTTTCGATTGATCGAAACAAGCCATAGGTGGATAATCTAAAATAAATCAGTATATATATTAGAATGATGATGAAATCATTCAAAAAAAATTATTAATTAAAATAAAAACTTAATAAAAATTAGACTTACTGCTTCCTTCGAGGGGTTGAAAAGATCAAATTTTTTTGCATTTTTATTAGTTTTGGCCAACAACCAACCCAGGATTCTAGGACAGGAAACTTTTTCCTCATAGTTCACTTGTTGTCTCAAATAAGGAATGACTTCAAACGCCCAAGCCAATAAAATAACGCCGATAAATCAACAAAATTATTGAATAAAAAAATAAACATATCATAATAAAAGAAATATTTACCATGAAAGTCCATGAAAAGCCATAAGAGTTGACTTTCTTTAGTGTTAACGGAGTCAATAAATATTTGACAGTCATTTTGAAGCTGTCACAATCCCAAGTATAGCTTTTAAATTCCTCAAGATCCTCGAAGATCTTTAAGAAGCCAAGTGGTATGTTGTTGTTAACGTCTCTCGCCCAAAGAATATTATGCACAAACCAAACCAAGCACAATAATTGCTTGTGCTTCTTTGAAAGTCTTTTACCTTTCAACGCTTCTATCAAAGTTATGTTTTTGAATCTTGAAACAATAAGGGATACTAGGTCAACATGATCACTCGACTTGCCTTTGTCTTTTTTGAGTGTGTAGGGTTCTTTTTTGGGTTAGAATAGGTATAACTTGAGAAGGAGAAGGAAGATAATATTTTAACCAGTAACTATGGCAAACTCCCCCAACCAAAACAAACAGGTATGCCACAGTAATTTATCCACACCTCATCCATCTTATCTTTATTTTCATACATAAACCTTGAGAAGATCATATACCACTTTAATTTGAAAACAAGCATTGTTGTCCTCCTGCGAATCAAGATATTATCCCAAGTAGCTATCATTGAAATAAGCATCCAATTTTTATTCTCAAAGTATTTTTATGAAGGCGTTGAAAGATCTTCCCATGGCTGAATTAACCACGAAATCACAAGTTAAAATGTGGCACCATCGCACTGCATTATTATAGGATAACTATCGGTGCTAAGGGTTTTGACCAACTCTTTGGTGGAAGGGATATTAGTATTTGGATCATCTCTTTTGGAAATATTCCTCCTCCCCATGTTCATTATCTTCTGCTCCTGATTGAGATAACGTTTGTAAAGCAAGCTCATACAGTGGTGGATATAGCCTAGTTGCTTCATTTGTTTCTTTATTTGGACTTGATTTTTTTTTCTTCTGGGAGCCATATATCTAAAATTAACAGGTATATAAAATAGATTATAATTGATTAAATTCATCGTTAAAAAGGATAATAGTAAATCTAACATACACAATAGTAAAATAATAGTTCTAACAGACCACACATCTGTTGCACCAGGTAGGTTATTTGTCGCAGCATATAGCCAACTGTTGCAATGGATGAGTAATTTGTTGGAAATAATAAAAATATATCACTCATATATTGAAACACATCATTCATCTATTGCACCAGGTATGTTATCTGTTGAACATAGAATCAACTTATTGCAACAGATGAGTAATCCATTAGAAATAATTAAAAAGATCACTCATCTGTTAAGACAAATCACTCATCTATTGCACCAGATAGGTTATCTATTGCAACATCTAATCAACCAATTGCAACAAATGAGTAGTCCATTAGAAATAATAAAAACAGATCACTCATCTGTTACCAAATGAGTTATTTTGTTGAACTATTATCAATTGTCAATATTGTTTAGATTTCTTCCTAAAAAAAGAGTCATCTGTTGCAACAGATGAATGATCTATTAGATTATTCATCTGTTGCATTAGATTTTCATTGTTGCATTAGATTTTCATCTGTTGCATCAGATTTTTATCTATCGCATTAGGTTTTCATCTGTTACATCAGATGGTTCATCTGTTGCATCAGATAATTTATCTATTGCAGAAAAAAATAGTACCAGGATTTTATTTGATAGAACAACATACTATCACCGTTTAATATCAAATACACCATTTTTATCAAGAAAAATAACAAATCAACCTAGCAACACCAACACAACACACACACTAAGAACATCAACGGTGACCAAAAATCACCTTCATTGTGGTTTTGCATTTGTACAAACACAAACAATAAAAATTAAACTTCAAAAAAGTCAACAGAGACCAACAAATCGAATCAATAGTTAGACAACAAGAACTACAATAACTACAAAAAATTACATTTCACACCAGAAAGAGTAAAGAAGAAATATCAGAAATTAGGGTTTTCTTCAGTCCACATTTCAAATTTAAGCAAGAAATATTAAAATTGTTAATCAATACTAGAAGATAAGTTGGCTCAAGTTCCTCTTTTTCTTCATAACTAAAAAGACATAATTATTTACCTGTTAAATAAGAAATGGGACGACGAAAAACTCGAAGTTGTTGTAGCCAGAGAACACTGCTGTCACGTTGATTGATGGTTGAAAGTCGAAAAGAAACTTGCCAAACTATTTATCGCCGGGGATTGAAGGGAGATATTTTGCAGAATTGTTAGTTCGGAGAGAGTTGAGAGAAACTATCGAGAGAGGGGAGACAAACGGTTGATTTGGAGAGGAGAGGGGTGTGATTTGATTTGCATTTTTAAAAAGATTAGAAATTTTTAAAAATATTAATCAAGTCCACAATTAACTTAATCAAGTTTCCTAATTATGTTTGACCCTTTAAATTAATCAATATCATAAATCCTTCATTCAAGACTTAAATGACACCTTTCCTTCTATTTTCTCCTGTATCTTTACTTTATTGCAATTTACTTTATGTTCTTCTTGTTCTTCGTTTATCTCATACTAAAACCCAAGTATCAAATTAGGTCCTAATTATTATGATGAATTCGTATAAACCATCAAGACACAAAAAATTCAAATTAGACAAATAAAAATTAACCGAAGTAGTACTTCTCAATTCTCAATTTGGTGTGGTGTTTACTTTCCTTTACTTATGTAAAGCCAAAAAAAGGAAAAATAATTATGGAAACAAGGTTTGAGAAATAAGATATGGAAAAGGAAAATAATTATGGAAACAAGTTTGAGAGATAAGATCTAGAAAAGGAAAATAATTTGATGGAATAAAATAAAGTTAAATAGGAGTTAATTTATTAGGATATTTCATTTAGATACTTTAATTAATTTTTTTTAAAAAATTAAACATCTCAACTTTAAATTTGTTAAGTGTTTTAATTAGACACTTTCTATTTAAGTTTTAAAAAAACTTATGCATGCTTTCATACGTCTTAACCATATACAATATATCATCTTTTTTAATTATATGTATCAATCTCAAGTAGAAAATGATTGAAGTTCTACACATTAATGAGGAAAATGCATATAATTAAAAAAGCGATTTATATTACACAATTAACTTAATTATATAATAGATGAATGAATATAAACATAATTGTTTTTCAAAATAATTAAGTCAAAAGTATTTAATTAAAATACTTTATTAAAAATTGAGGTGTTCAACTAAAATAAGATTTAATTTTAGTATTTAAATAAAATATCTGATAAATTTAAAGGTTTGGTTATGTATTAAGCACAAAAATATCATGGGAAACAAGTGAGAGAGTAATAAGTGGACTCTTTAGCTTTTTTGAAGGCAAATAAATTTTTCGTAAGTTGTTGCATAGAGTTAACAATTTGGGAAAAAGATAAAACAGAAAATGGAAAATGAACCATTATTTTTAGTCATAAAATAATTAGTCAAAAAATTCTTACCATAATCCAAAGTATTCATAAAATCTATTGAGTCAAAACTTATTTTTGGACAATTAAGCTTATAGTGTTGATGGAAAAAAAATTATTAGTATAAATACATTACACAATTTTAACTTCCTCAGCAATTTCTAAGCTTCTAATTCACGAAAATGGATAATGAACCACTCAAGCAAAATGTATTTGATTACATTGATAAAGAGGTATGTATGACACCATGGATAGCTACACTTTTGATTTACAATTTGGGAGAATTCACATATTTTTATTTGGAAAATATGCAATTACTCCCTGAACTATACCCAAAATGACTATGACACACTCCAACTTAAAGGAGGTCGTATTACCCTCTTGAACTAATTAAAAGTGTAATTTTGACACCCTTAATGTCTACGTGTCACACACGTGTGCCTACATGGACACTTCAGTGTGTTGTGCCACGTATGTGCCATGTAGGCACCAAGAGTGTCAAAATTACACTTTTAATTAGTTCAGGGATAATAGGAACCCCTTTAAGTTGAGGTGTGTCATATCCTTTTTGGATATAGTTCAGGAGGGTAATTGGAAATTATCTCATTTTGATTTAAGCTTCGTATTTGTGTTTAAAATGTACTGATTATGTACAAATATTTTTTTGATCATGGTAATTGTGAAATTTGAAAAAATTAGTTATGATTTAGAAGTAGAAAATCTTATTTGAAAATTGAAGTTGCGTTTGACCATTAATACAAATATGAATTATATTTGAATTTTTGTGAGTAATTTGAAATGAAAATATTATTTTTTTTATGTTTCAACGTATTGCAAGTTTCAGAATTTAATTGCAAGTTGAATTCTAAAATAGATCATATGAAAATGTAAAAATATGAATTTCAACTTAAGAAAAAGTGAATTTTTCATGCCAAATGCCTCCTTAATTGTTGGGAAAGAGAGGACACTATGAAAGAGCCCGACAGGGTAGCAGCGGAAGAATACTCAAGTCTAAACTTTCTCTTTCAATTTGAACTAAGAGGAGATAAGAAAACCAAGCAAAAAAAAGTAATATAGAAGCAAATGAATTACCACACAAATAGGATAGGTCAAGAATAAAGACAATCACACAAGACACCAAATTTACGTGGAAAAACCCTTCGGTGTGAAGAGTAAAAAACCATGAAAAAAATCCTCCACTATAATAACCAAATAGTTATAATATTGTTCTCCAAAATGACCACAAAACAAGTGCCAAAAAAAAGAAACAATACATAAACCACAACACCAAACACTAGAGAAATAAAGGAGTGAAGGCACAAAAATTGTAGCTACTATTCGAGAATGAAGAATAGGAGCTACAGGCCACGAAATCAAGCTCCGTTAGTTCCTAATCAAATATTGAGATGAGAGGAATAAAAATTCCAAAAATCAGCTCAATCAGACAAGAAACGAAGCGGGAATCGCAATTTGAAGTTGATAGCTGTGGCTGGAATTTAGGTCCGAAAATCAGCTCTTTTTTTTTTCTCTTTAACTGTTGAAAACTCTCTTTTTGTGAGGGTGAATAAGACCTAAAAAGATTAATATATATGCCCCATAGTAATGGGCCTATGTAAAAAAGTGGGTTGGTCCAAATTGGGCTTCATTTATCCACATAGGAAGGAAAAAAATCCAATAACCCAACAATTCTCCCCCTCCCAACTATGTGGAGGAGACCACCATCCCGGCGATCATTCAACAATCTTAAAACTTCCCTCTTGGGAAAGCTTTAGTCATCATTTCGGAACCATTATCATCCGTATGAATCTTCTCAAGTTCAAGCAACTTAGAATCCAACATATCCCAAATCCAATGGTATCTCACATCTATGTGTTTAGACTGACTATGAAATGTTGAATTCTTGCCAAGATGTATGATACTTTGACTACCGTAATGAAGCACATACCTCTCTTGAGAACAACCAAGTTCCTCCAAGAATCTCTTCATCCAAACCAATTCTTTATAAACTTCAACGGCAACAATAAGCTCAGCTTCAGTAGTAGATAGAGCAACACATTTTTGCAACCTAGATTGCCCAGACACAGCTCCCCCTGAAAAAGTAATCAAATACCCTGAAGTAGACTTGTGAGTATCAACATCACCGGCCATATCTGAATCAATATAACCACAAAGAATAGGATTCCCTGTATCAAAACACAAACTCAGACTAGAAGTGCCACAAAAATATCTCATAATCCACTTCACAACATTCCAATGTTCTCTTCCCGAATTAGAAAGAAAATGACTAACACCAACAGAATAAGCAATATCTGGTCTTGTGCAAACCATTGCATACATCAAACTACCAACAACTGAAGCATAAGTTACTTTCTTCATATCTTCCTTCTCATCATCATTGGAAGGACACTGCTTCATGCTCAACTTGATGTACATAGCTAAAGGTGTACTGCCAACCTTAACCTTGTCTATGTTAAACCTTCAAAGTACTTTCTGAATATACTTATCTTATGATAACAATAACTTCTTGGCCTTTCTGTCATGGACAATCTGCATGCGAAGAATATACTTTGCTGGTCCTAAGTCTTTCATAGAAAAAGACTTACTCAACTCTTGCTTCAACTTTTGAATCCTGCAAGCATTATAACCAACAACAAGCATGTCATCAACATAAAGCAACACAATAATAAAGTCACCATCAGAGAATTTTTGCACAAAAACACAATGGTCTGAAGTAGTTTTCTTGAAACCCTGCAGACCCATAAAGGAACCAAACTTTCTGTACCATTGCCTAGGAGCTTGTTTCAAACCATACAAGCTCTTCTTCAATTTACAAACATAATTATATTTTCCCTTGAGTTCAAAACTTTTGGATTTCTCCATATAAATTTCTTCATCTAAGTCACCATGGATAAAAGCAGTTTTACAATCCATTTGCTCAACCTCAAGATATAGACTTGCAACTAAGCCTAGAACCACATGAATGGATGACATATTCACAACTGGAGAGAATATCTCATCAAAATCAACTCCCTTTTTCTAGTTAAATCCCTTCACAACCAATCTAACCTTATACCGCAGAACTGGGTTACTATCTTCATGCTTCACTGGAAAAACCTACATGTTTTTTCAAAGCTTTTCTGTCTTTAGGAAGCTTAACCAAATCAAAGGTATGATTATCATAAAAAGATTTAATTTCATCTTCCATAGCATCAAACCAGTTTTCTTTTTCTTCAGTTTCCATGACCTCATCAAGACTCTCAGGTTCTTCTCCGTCAGTTAAGAGTACATACTCATTGGGAGAATAACGAGATGAAGGTATTCTTTCTCTAGTAGATCATCTGAGAGAACTATCTGGAACATCAACAAATGGTTTCTAATTAACCACATCAACTTGCACTGGAGCATCAACAATATCATGCTGGTCATTCTGAACATGATCATCATCTTCATTATCAACTTGATTTTCATCATCATAAAGATTTTCTTCAGGAGTAGTATTTAAAGAAACTAGATCAACATAAAATAGATTCTCACTACTCTGTGAATCAACCTTCTCAGATTTTTCAAAATCTTCAATTGTTTGGTCTTGAAAGAACATAATATCACGGCTTCTAACAAGTTTTTTCTCAACTGGATCATAGAAATGATAGCCAAATTCATATTGACCATAATCAATGAAGATACACTGCCTAGTTTTAACATCCAACTTTGACCTTTTATCCATAGGAACATGCACAAAAGCTTTACACCCAAAGACTCTAAGATGATCATAAGAAATATTCTTACCGGACCAAACTCCCATCCAAAGCAATAGTAAGAGATAAATTGATAACATAAGCAGCAGTATTAAGTGCTTCTGCCCAAAAGGAACCTGGAAGCTTAGCATCTGAAAGCATACATCTAACCCTCTCAACTAGAGTTCTGTTCATCCTCTCTGCTAAATCATTCAACTGAAGAGTTTTTGGAGGAGTTTTTTGATGCTGAATACCTTGCTCTCTGCAATATCTATCAAAAATACCAATATAGTCACCACCATTATCTGAACGGATGTATTTCAATTTCTTCATTATCTATCTCTCAACCAAGGCCTAAAAATCTTTAAACATATCAAGTACTTGATCCTTGGACTTTAAAGGAAATACCCAGAGTTTGCGAGAATGATCATCAATAAAAGTCACAAACTAAAGTGCACCACCACGAGACCTTACTTTGAAAGGACCACACAAATCAGAATGCACCAACTCCAGCAAATCAAGCCTTCTTGAAGGTGGATGACTCTGAAAAGAAACTCTTTTGTATTTACCAGTTAAGCAATGAACACACTTCTTAAACTTTGCTTATTTTACTCCAGAAAGAAAATTTTTCTTAGCCAAACTATCAATCCTCTTCTCACTCATATGACTCAACCTTCTATGACACAACTCTGATGAATTATCATTCTCCACCAAGTTTATCAAGCCTTTAGAAGTAGAGCCCTAAAATACGTACAAGTTAGACAACTTGTCACCTCGAGCCACAATTATCGAAACTCTAGTAAGCTTCCACTAGCCAGCACCAAGGGTGTTAACATAACCCCCATAATCAAGGTTCCCTACAGAAATCAAATTCAAGGGAACATCTGGATCATGCTTGACATTATTGAGAACTAGTTTGGAACCATTGTTACTTTCCAAACAAACAGTGCCAATTCTAAGTACTTTAAATTCATCATTATTGACTATTTTCAACATACCAAAATTACCTGAAGTATAAGAAGAAACTAACTCCTTCTTTGGCGTAACATGAGAAGTAGCACCAGAATCCACAAACCATCTAGACTCATCATGAACAAGATTGATGGAATTCTCACCACAAGCAACAAGAAGATCATCATTAGTAACAACTACAGCACAATTTTCATTATCACCTTCATTCTTTTGCCGTCTCATATCTCTCTTATACTTGTAATAATATTTCATGATATGCCCTTTTTTGTTGCAATAGTCATATGTAACATTCTTTAATTTGGACCTTGACTTGCTTCTAGTTTTATCTCTATCATTTGGACCTCTAGACTTGTTTCTCTCTCTCTCTTCAGTAACCAAATCATTAGAGTGTAAAAATAAAAAAGATGAGGCTTGAGATTTTTTTCTCATCTCTTTATTCAAGATACCTTTCTCAACATATTCCATAGTTACAACACCACCGAGAGTAGAATTAGTCAAAGAAACTCGAAGAGTCTCCTAAGAGTCTGGCAGAGTATTATGAAACCAAAGTACCTGAATTTCTTTATCTAACTTTACACCCATTCCGAACAGCTGGTCAAGGATACCCTGAAAATCATTTATATGATCAAAAATAGGACTGCCCTCTTTATACCTGATATTCATCAATTGCTTAAGCAGGAAGAGCTTGTTATTGCCTGTCTTTGAAGCATAAAGTGTCTCGATCTGGTCCCACAAACTTCTGGCATGTGTCTCATTTATAATATGATTTCTAACATTATCTTCAGCCCATTGTCTGATATAACCACATACCTGTAAGTGCTTAAATTTCCAATTCTCATCTATCATAGATTGAGGTTTAGTAGACGCAAACACATGTAGATGTATTTTCTTGACAAATAGAAGATCTTTCATCTTGTCTTTCCAAGTATGATAGTTACTATAATTCAAACACACCATCTTGCTCATATTTGCCTCCATCATTCAAATAACCAATCAATAACAACCTGGATTTGATACCACTTTATTGGAAAAGATAGGGGGCACTATAAAAGAGCCCGACAGGGTAGCAACGGAAGAATACCCAACTCTAAACTTTCCCTTACAATTTGAACTAAGAGGATACAAGTAAACCAAGCAAAACAAAGTAATATAGCAACAAATTAATTGCCACACTAATACGATTGGTCAAGAATAAAGAAAATCACACAAGACACCAAATTTACATGGAAAACCCTTTGATGTGAAGAGTAAAAAACCACGGGAACAAACCTCCACTGTAATCACCAAATAGTTACAATATTGTTCTCCAAAATGGCCATAAAACAAGTGCCAAACAACAAGAGACAATACATAAACCACAACACCAAACACTAGATAAATAAAGGAGTGAAAGCACAAAAAATGTAGCTACTTTTCAGGAATGAAGAACAAGAGCTACAGACCACCAAATAAAGCTCCGTCAGTTCCTAAGCAAAGACTGAGATGAGAGGAACAAGCAGTACAAATTCAGCTCAATCGGACAAGAAACGAAGTGGGAATCACAATTTGAAGTTGACAACTTTGGCTGGAATTTAGGTCCGAAAATCAGCTTTTTTTAATTCTCTTTGGCTACTGAAAACTCTCTTTTTGTGATGGTAAATAAGACCTAAAAATATCAATATATATTTCCCATAGTAATGGGCCTATGGACAAAAGTAGGTTGGTCTAAATTGGGCTTCATTTATCCACATAGGAAGGGAAAAGACTCAATAATCCAACATTAATTAGTACAAGTGTCCCTTTGCGCCCTATATATGAAATTTGAAAAAAAACACTAGTGCTTTTTCAGAAACAAAAAATGATTGTTGTAAATTAGATTCGTGCTTAATTAAACATACAAATTTGAGTTCTTTTTTTTTTTTTTTTTTTTTTTTTTGCATTTTTGTGATTTTTTAGTTTTCATGAACTTTTAGGTCCAAGGACTATTTTATTCCAACTATCAACCCAAAGTTACAAAATATTCAGAAATGAAAAGGACCTGAGCCCAACAAATGGCCCAAGTTCAAATTAACCTACTATAAAAGAGCAGCTACATCTCTTCCAATTTTCCTTCTTACATTTCCTCCAAGTGCGCCACTTTTTAGGCATGTTGCCGCTTTATTATCAGCAAAATTTCCAGCTGATCAGTGTTCTCCTTTGGGTCGTCTTCAACCTTGCTCCCTTATGGATTTTACTATTGCTCTGTCTATCTACTTCACTATTGTCACTGGGTAAAGTCTTTATCTCCTTCATTTCTTTGTGATTATTTTCCAACTTCTTTGCGCTTCTTGCTCCATTGACCATTTCTTGCTCATACTGATTCCCGTGGGTTGGGCTTTGCCTAAAAGGATCGATGAATCACTCTATCTAGGATTTCTCTCCTAAATCTGGTTTGTTCCTTCTCTATTGCTTTCATTTCTTTTATGCATCTTATTTGTTGTCCTTTATTATTGTGACACCAGTATGTATACACTGTGATAGCCAAGTGACGATAGGTAGGATAGAGAGCATGATGTACAATGGTAAATCTCATCACATAAGACGAAGATATAATACCGTCAGAGAACTTCACTCTAGTGGAATTATCACTGTTGACTATGTAAAGTCAAAGGATAATGTTTCGGATCCACTTACAAAAAGCCTATCTAGAGAAGGAGTTGAGAGAATGTCCAAGTAAATGGGATTAAGGCCAAGGAAAAGTGATACAAGAATGACAACAAAAGGCACAAAACACACACTAAATCAGTCCACAATCTTAAAGATCCAAGGACCAAGATGGAGACCACTCTCGGATTCTCTATCAACAAGAAGATTACAAGATACAATGTGTATTTTAACACCAAAATAGCAACAAAAAAGGGAACAAGATGAAAAAAAGATGATAAAAAATGAAGACATAAGATTTGGATTTAACAATAACAACAAGAGCACAAGATTACAACACAAACAATAAACAAGAGTACAAGAAGGTAAACGGATAGATAGATAGACCACATGAAGGTATAATCTTAAGAACCCAAGAATGGACAATCTTGGACCCTTAACTCTACACACAACAATAAACCTATCTCTTAAAAAGACACAAGATCGGAATCCACCTCCCAAGCATCAATGTTTCCAAGAAAACAACAACAAAAGAGTATCCAACCTATTGTTGTATCGTAGTTTCGGTTTTGCCTCCAAAGAAAAGAGAGGACTTGTGTTTTCCAATGTCTTAAGATTTACAACATCATCAATAAACTAAGTCTAAAAGCCCTACAATTTTCTATTTATACTAGGTTACAAATAAAATACAAAAAGACCAAAAGGCCCCTTAGGGACTTAGGTGCCCATCAAGTGTAATATGCTGGCTGATTTTTAGTGCACTTAGTTTCCTTTTGCACTTCAATTGGACACACCAATTCTCGGACCCAACATGAACTCCCATAAGTCCTTATCCGTGATTATTCATGTATCATCTTCTCCATCTTGAGAGAAATTTGCCCATAAATTCACGGCTTCACCTTATTTAATCGGCCACTTTAAGATAAACCACTCAAAATAGCCCGTAAAATATTAACACGTCTCGGTCAACATCTTCATTTTAAATCTTGGCTTCTTCTCCATCTCAAGCCTTGTCTTCAATCTCATCTGAAATACGTCTCCTACCATCATACAAGTATCTTCGTAGACTCCGTATCCGTCATGTTCCATTCTACCATTCTTCTCTACATGGACATGTAGCCTTTGGTGAAGTGGAGTTTCAGTTGAGAGGATTGATTTGGTAAAGTGGAGCTTCAGTTGTGGAGCTTGGACAAGAGAGATTTGGCTTCCAAGTCCTTTGTGTTGGACTTGATCGAATGAAGAAGGGATCGACCTATGTAGGTCTCGGGTTGAAGGATATTTGGTGGCTTGGCTTATATCTATGTCATTTGGTGGTGGTCTTGGAGGATTGATTGCTTGAGGTAAATCTTCGGAAGTAGAATAACGAGAATTCCTTCGACTCTCCACTCGATCCAACCTCTCTAGTATAGTAGACATATCCGAGCCCAATTTGTCAAGACCCGCATTCGCCTTCAATATTTCTCAGGCAACAACATCAAGGTGGGCTAAAATGGTATCCATTGTGGCAAAGAAGTTACGTACAAAATACAAAACACATTAGTTATTCAAAACATCCTCACTCTCTCTTTTATTTCGGGTCTCTCGGATCCCTCACACTTAATCTCACAAGTATTGAAAGCTTGCTTGTACTCCGAGAGGTGTTGAGAGGTGAATCCAATGTTGAAAATGAATCCAAAGAGTAAGGAAAAAAACATAAGGACGTTACAATGACTCAAAGGATTAAGACACACAAAGGAAAGTTAACACGAAGAACGATTTCAAAACTAACTTACAATGTGGTACTAGCTCATAAGTTAGTAATGGAATCAACTAACGAAACTAAAGAGGCAACACAATGAAACTAAAAGATCAAAATTTGAGTTTAAAATTTTGTCGTGTGAACAGTAAAACGTGATGTGGCAGCCACATATTGATTTGGTTTTATCAAGTTGTTAATTTCAAAAGTTCAAGTCTTGGTCAATTTTCAATTTGGGACCTTTGGTGGAACTTGTTCAATGGAGGGAAATACAAACTAGTCTTTGGAGCTTTTTTCAATTCAAAATTCAAGACTCAAATGTCTTTGACTAGACTTGTACTACCCTTAAAACATGGATTCTTGAATCATGGAAAGTTGTTGAAAGTGGTTGAGATGTGATTGACTAGTTGATGAGTGATGGTAAGTCTTTCAAGACTAATAAAGCTTTACCTTTTTCCCTTAACCTTTATAGATCTAAGGTTCACTTTATTTTAAAAATCTATGAAGGTTGTGAAGAACTCCATGAACAATATCAACAATCACCAAGAACAACCAACAACTATCTCCAAGAATGCCAACAATTTTCACACGACCAACTTCTAATTTTCACAATACAATATCTTCAACACTTGGCCAAGACAACTACAACTTCAACAAGATGGTTCTTAGGCTACCAATGATCAAAAATACCACGTGACCAAGATTATAAAAACAATAAGATAAAGACGACAAGGACAAAATAGTTCACCACAATAATGTTTCAACAATAATTCAGCCAAGTCTTATGTTCACAACAACAACATCAATTTTTAAAGCTCAAATATAGATATAAACTCAACGTGTTAGTGAGGAACAAAACTAATACTTATAGATAACAAATACAATTAAAAACCTTGGCTAAGACACAACAAGAACACACTTTTCGGCCAAGAACACAACACAGACAGATTGCTATTTTTCTGAAATCTTCAGTTTTGAACATTTTTTTTTTCCCCTAACAAGACCAAGATTGATCTTGTGGGAACAATATCAAGCCATGCTTTGATACCAAATGATACAAGAATGACAACGAAAGGCACATAACACACTCCAAATTAGTCCACAATCTTAAGGATCTGAGGACCAAGATGGAGACCACTCTTGGATTCTCTACCAATAAGAAGAATACAAGATACAATGTGTATTTTAACACCAAAATAGCAAAAACAACAAGAACAAGATGATAAAAAAGAAGAAACAAGATTTGGATTTAACAATAACAACAAGAGCACATGATTACAACACAAACAATAAACAAGATTACAAGAAGATAAAAGGATAGATAGATAGACCACATGAAGGTATAATCTTAAGAACCCAAGAATGAAAAATCTTGTACCCTTAACACTACACACAACAATAAACCTATCTCTTACAAAGACAAAAGAACGGAAACCACCTCCCAAGCATCAATGTTTCTAAGCAAACAACAACAGAAGAGAATCCACCCCATTGTTGTATGCTAGTTTCGATTTTGCCTCCAAAGAGAAGAGAGAACTTGTGTTTTCCAATGTCTTCAGGCTTAAAACATCATCAATAAACTAATTCTAAAATCCCTACAATGTTTTATTTATACTAGGTTACAAATAAAATACAAAAAGACCAAAAAGCCCCTTAGAGACTTAGGTGCCCATCAAGTGTACTATGTTGGCTGATTTTTAGTGCACTTAGTTCCCATTTACACTTCAATTGCACACACCAAGTCTCGGACCCAATATGTACTCTCATAAGTCCATATTAGTGACTATTTCTATATCAACAAGTCAGCATAGCAGTATCTCTACCTAGCAGACTGGAGATCCCAAGAGCTAGGTTCAAAGAGATCAAACAAAGTTGTGTCTGACAGATTAAATATTGTCATAATACCCACCCATTCTCATGATGTATACAATGTTTAGTAAACAAGGATAAGACTTAAAGTGAAAAGTATTTTAACGATTATCTAAATTTGGTAGATTTGACCAAATAGTTTAATCTATAGGATTGAATGTTTAGAAATCACCTATGTGAGGGAGAAGTGGAAGCCGCTTCAAGGAGAATGTTAGTAAAGGCTTATTCTCTAAGCTCTCATGAAACCGGGATGTGTTCATAGCCGAAAAGAATAAAACCGTGAGAACCATAAATGGTAAAAGGTTGGTTGTGTGACATGTGTTATCTAAGTATACATTAAAGCTTGTCGGTTCAAAGATATCAAATCTACCGATTGACCGAGTGCATCCGATGCCTGTTCACTATGAAAAGTTCAAAGAAAAACCCACTTATCCTGATGCAATCAGTCTTTGATTGATGATCATATATTTGCCCGTAAAGTTTTACAAAGAATAGTCATTCCCCATTCATGTGTGGATTGTTGAGTTCAATAGGTGTGAATGGAAAATGGAGGAACATAATTTTTGAGAAAAAGACATATTGTTTTGGAAAAAGAGCGACTATTCAGATAGTTGTGTCTGTTTAGAAAAAGACACAATGTTTCGAATGAAAAAAGGATACACCTTTTCGGATGAACTATTGCCACTTTTCGGAAGGGGCACTTGATGACTATATAAACCTGCATTTATCTACATGTTTAGGAATAAATTTTTTTTTTTGAAATAAAAATCTTCTTGTCTTAAAAAAAAAAACATTCCTTGTGATCAATCAAATCGTTGAGTGAGTTCGACGAATCCAATTATTTTAGGTACCACTATAGTTGGATTGAAAGTCATTTTATCCTGGGAGGAAAATTACAAAACCTTGGGTACAGTGAGGGAAATTATTCCTTAAGGACACTCCGTGAAGTCGGGGGACTTGTCTTTACATTTTTGTTTAATTTCTGAAAATAAAAAAATAAAACACACTTCTTAGAAAGATCACTTTGATCATGTGTTGAGGGTGTTGTTGTACTTCATAGTGTTCTTGTTTTAAATTTGAACTAGTATTGAAGTTATTGTGTCAAATTACAGATTCTTATATCTGAAAACGTTGAACAACAACATATTTGTTGTTCTTCGTTTATCTCATACAAAAACTAAGTATCAAATTACAAATAAAAATTAATCGAAGCAGTACTTCTCAGTTCTCAAAGGTGTCCGCTTTCCTGAACTTATGTAAAGCCAAAAAAGAATAAATAATTATGAAAACAAGGTTGAGAAATAAGATACAGAAAAGGAAAATAATTATGGAAACAAGACTCAGAGATAAGATCTAGAAAAGGAGAATGATTATGGTAACAAGTTTGATGAATAAAATAAGGTTGAATATGCAGCCAACGCCTTACGTTTATTAGGATATTTTATTTAGATACTTAAATTTTTATTTTTTTTAAAATTAAACATATCAACTTTTAATATGTAAAGTATTTCAGTTAAACACTTTAGATTCAAGTTTTGAAAAAACATGTGCATATTTTCCTTCGTCTTAATCATATACAATATATCATCTCCTTTAATTATATGTATCAGTCTCAAGTAGAAAATGATTGGAGTTATATAAATTATTGAGGTAAATGCACATAATTAAAAAAGTGACTTATCTTCTGCAATTAATTTAATTATATAAAAGATGAATGAAAACACACATAATTTTTTTCAAATATTTAAGTTGAAAGTATTTAATTGAAACACTTTATTAAAAATTGAGGTATTCAATAGAAACAAGACTTAATTAAAGTATTTAAATAAATATCTGATAAATTTAAAGGGGTGGTAATGTATTAAGCCACAAAAATATCATGGAAACAAGAGAGAGAGTAGTAAGTGGAATCTTTTTTTTTTTTTTTTTTTTAAAAAAAAAACCAAAGAAGAGAGTTTTGATTAGTTTTAGCTTTTTGGACGACAAATAAATATTTAGTAAGTTGTTGCATAGAGTCAACAATTTGGGAAAAAAGATAAAACAGAAAATGGAAAATGGACCATTATTTTTAGTCATAAAATAATTACTCAAAATATTTTTACCATAATCCAAAGTATTCATAAACTATTAACAATTAAGCTTAGAGTGTTGATGCCAAAAAAAAATTAAAAAAATAGTAGTATAAATACATTACTCAATTTTAATTTCCTTTGCAATTTCTGAGTTTCTAATTCACGAAAATGGATAATGAACCACTCAAGCAAAATGTATTTGATTACATTGATAAAGAGGTATGTATGACACCATGAAGAGCTACACTTTTGATTTACAATTTGGGAGAATTCACTAATTTTGATTTAAGCTTTGTATTTGTGTTTAAAGTGTACTGATTATGTACAAATATTTCTTTAATCCTGAAAATTGTAAAATTTGAAAAAATTAGTTATGATTTAGCAGTAGAAAATGTTATTAGAAAATTGAAGTTGCATTTGACCATTAATACAAATATGAATTATTTTTAAATTTTTGTGAGTTATTTGAAGTGAAAATATCTTTCTGTTGTGTTTCGAAGTATTGAAAGTTTCTGAATTTAATTGCAAGTTGAATTCTAAAATTGATTTTATGGCCAAACGATATTTCTGAAGTTCAACTCCAGAAAAAGTGAAGTTTTATGCCAAATGCCCCCTTAATTTATGTCCCTTTGCCCTATATATGAAATTTGAGGAAAAAAATAGTTTTTTTTTCGGAAATGAAAAATGATTGTTGTAAATTACAATCATGCTTGATTACAAATACAAATTTGACTTTTCTTATTTGCATTTTAGTGAGTCTTTTTTTTAATTAACTTTTAGGTCCAAGGACCATTTTATTCCAAATATCAATCCAAAGTTAAAAAAATATTCAGAAATGAAAGGACCTAAGCCCAATAAATGACCCAAGTTCGAAAAAACCTACTATAAAAGAGTAGCTACCTCTGTTCCAATCTTCCGTCTAACATCCCCTCCAACTGCGCCACTTTTCAAGCATGTTGCCATTTTATTGTGGGCAAAATTCCCTGCTGATTAGTGCTTGCTGCCTTTGGGTCGTCTTCCACCTTGATCCCTTATGGCTTTTACTGTTGCACTGTCTGTATACTTCACTCTTGTCACTTGGTAAAATCTTCATCTCCTTCATTTCTTTGTGATTATTTTTCAATTCCTTTGACACTTCTTGCTCCATTAAACATTTCTTGCTCATATTGATTTGAGGGGATTAGGGCTTTGCCCAACAGGACCTATGAATTATTATTTAGTATGTATTGGGGTACAAGAATCTGTACATAAGCAATACAAACTTCAACATTAGTTCAAGTCCAAGACAAGAACACTTATGAAGTTCCTTAACGCCTTCAACACTAGATTATGAATAATCTATCTAAAAAGTATGTTAATGTTCAGAAAAGAGATGAAATAGAAGTTTAAGGCCAAGTCCTCCGACTTTACGAAGTATCCTTAAGGAATAATTCGCCTCACTGTACCTGAGGTTATGGAATCTTTCTCTCAGGATAAAATGATCTTCAATCCAAACAATAGTGGTACCTCAATTTGTTGGATTCAACAAACTCACTCAGCGATTTGATTGATCACACAGAATATTTTTAAGACAAGAAGAGAGTTTTTAATTCAAAAAATTCATATTTAAACTAGTGGATGAAGACAGGTTTATATAATCTTTTAGAAGTCTCTTTGAAAAACTAGCAGTGGTTCACATAAAAAGTGTGACCTTTCTAGAAATTCATGTCTGTTCGTCCAAAGAATGTGTCTTTTATGAACAGGCATACCATTTCACGAAAAAGTGTGCCATTTCTTTGAAGGATTGCATTCCCTCTATAGCATCACTTCATTTCTGCATTGCATTTCAAAACAGTGCCAGCCACTGCATGCATATAAATAGAGGATTAAAAAACACATAAAATTTGCATTTTTCCTTTGGTGTTTTTGGATTAAATTTCTGTCAAATAAACTTTGTCCAAAAGGTTAGATCTCATCGATCGATCCAAAGCCGAAGCTGAGCCGAGCGAGCGACGACGATGATGGCATGAGGTATCTATTATTTCTTGCCTCACTTACCAAGTGGAATAAGTATTTCTTAATATAAACACTTGAAAGTCACATTCTCCCACCAATGTGGAAGAATTAGTAGACTTGCCATTTTAGAGTACACTTTCTATTTTAGTGTTTTTCTTCTCTACTTTTTCTTTCCACTTGTTTCCCTCCAATTTTCATTCACACTTTTTTTATATACATTGAACCCAACAATCCGTCTCATGAATAGGGAATGAATATTTTTCATAAAAATTTTACGGACAAGTATGTGATCATCAAGCAAAGATTGATTGCATCTTGATAAGTGGGTTTCCCTTTTAACTTTCCATAGTGAACATGCATCGGATGCACTCGGTCAATTAGTAAATTTGATATATTTGAACCGTCGAGATTTAATGTACAACTAGGAAACACATGTCACACAACCATCTTTTTACCGTTTATGATTCTCATAGTTTTGTTCTTTTCAGCCATGAACACGTCCCGGTTTCATGAGAGCTTAGAGAATAGGACTTTAATAATTTTCTCCTTTAAGCGGCTTCCACTTTGCCCTCACATAGGCAATTTCTAAATGTTCAATCTTATGGATTAAACTATTTGGTCAAATCATCCAAATTTAGATACTCATTAAAAGACTTTTCACTTTAAGTCTTATCCTTATTTACTAAACATTGTCTATATCATGAGAATGGGTTGGGTAATTGACAATGTTAAACCTGTCAGACACAACTTTTTTCGATCTTCTTGAACCAAGCTCTTGGGATCTCCAGTTTCATAGGTAGAGTTACGGCCATGCTGACTTATCCTAGGCCTTAAACCCATTTCCTTGGATGTCCTTTACACTCTTTCTCTAGATAGGTCTTTTGTAAGTTGATCAGATACATTATCCTTTGACATTACATATTCAACAGTGATAATTCATCTAGAGAGAAGTTCCCTAACATTATTATGTCTCCATCGTATTTTATGAGATTTACCATTGTACATCATGCTCCCTTCCCTACCTATTATTGCTTGGCTATCACAGTGTAAACATACTGGTGCCACTAGTTTGGGCCAATAAGGAATATCTTCCAAGAAATTTTAGAGCCATTCTGCTTCTTCACCGGCTTTATCCAATGCGATAAATTCAGATTCTATTGTAGAGCAAGCAATACAAGTCTGTTTGGATAATTTTCAAGAGACTGCTCCTCCACCGATAGTAAATACATATCCACTTATGGATTTTACTTCATTCGATCTGGTGATCCAATTTTCATCACTATATCCTTCGAGTACTGTGGGATATTTATTATAATGCAAGGTACAGTGTTGAGTGTATTTAATATACCCCAAAACTCTTTTCATTGCCATCCAATGAGTTTTGTTAGGATTACTCGTGTACCAACTCAATTTACTAATAGCGCATGCTATGTCTAGTTGTGTACAGTTCATTATATACATTAAAAATCCCAATACTCTTGCATACTCCAATTGTGAGTCACTTTCACCTTCATTCTTTCGAAGTGCAAAGCTCATATCCATGGAGTCTTGGCAATATCTAATTCTATATACTTGAATTTTTCAATTACATTTTTGATATAATAAGACTGTGACAATGCCAATCCTTTTGGAGTTCTATGGATTCTTATTCCTAAGGTCACATCTGCAACTCCAGGATCTTTCATATCGAACTTGCTCTTGGGCATTCGTTTCGTTGCATTTATGTCTGAAATGTCTCTACTGATGATCAACATATCATCCACATATAAACACACAATGACTTGGTGATTTGGAGTGTCTTTAATGTAAACACATTTATCACATTCATTTATCTTAAATCCATTTACAAATATGGTTTGGTCAAACTTTGCATGCCGTTTCTTAGGTGCTTGTTTTAGTCCATAAAGTGACTTAACAAGTTTACACACCTTGTTTTTTTTCTTGGAACCAGAAAAACCTTAGGATGTTTCATATAAATTTCTTCCTCTAATTCATCATTTTTAGGAATGCGGTTTTCACATCCATTTGATAGATTTCAAGATCATATACTGCTGCCAAGGCAATTAACATTCGAATCGACGTTATTCTTGTTGCTGGCTATTATGTATCAAACTAATTAAGGCCTTCTTTTTATTTGAAGTCTTTTACTACAAGTCTTTCCTTTTATTTATCAATAGTACCATTCTTTTTCATTTTCCTTTTGAAGATCCATTTAAAACCTAAAGGTATTTTCCTGAAGGAAGATCCACCAATTCCCATGTATAGTTTCTTAACATTGAATCAATCTCACTATTGGCTGCCTCTTTCTAAAAGGAAAAGTATGATGACGACATTGCTTCTTTAAATATTTGAGGCTCATTTTCTATGAGAAATGTTACAAAATTTGAACCAAACGAAGTTTACGTTCTTTGATATGTACTATGACTTGGATATTCTTCATTATGTACATTCTCACTTTGTTCATCTTGAGGTCGTTTAGACCCCTCACTAGATTGTTCATGTCTAGTTTTATACAGATAAATATTTTCAATGAATTCAACATTATCTGATTTAATTACTGTATTTTTATTAATATTCAGATGTTCAAATTTATGAACCAAAAACCGACATGCTTTAATAATTTTAGCATATTCTATAAAAACACAGTTCACTGTCTTAGGTTCTATCTTAATCCTTTTAGAAATAGAAACTTGGACCTTTGCTTTATACCCCAGCACTTTGAAATATTTCAAGTTGGGTTTCTGTAACACCCCGTATTTTGGGCTAGTTGAAGGACCTCTATGGTCTAAATTCATCCTCAAATAGATTCACATACTATATAAATATTCCAAATTGGAATAAAAACCATGACTCTAATGCATTGATAATCCCAGAGGCTTAAATCCTATGCCAATTTGGAATGTTTATATAGTATGTGAATCTATTTGAGGATGAATTTAGACCATAGAGGTCCTTCAACTTAAGGACGAGTTGAAACTATTTCAATCGATTAAGTTTTAGTGGACGTTATAATTTGTGTCAGTTTCCATTGACCATAACTCTCTGTATATGTTGAATTAGAGAGCCTACTATGTGTCAAATGATAGGTTTTAGAGATAAATTTCCAAAGATACCAATTTTTCTAGAATCCAACACCCGAGCAAGAAGTTATGGCATTTCAAAGTAGTATGCATGGCCTAACCAATCGCACATGGCCACTGGAAAGCATATACGATAGCATATGCAGCGCCTATGAAAATATAGGCGATATCATATGCGGAACCTATTTAAGTATAGGCGATAGCATATGCGTCGCATATGTAAATATATGCGATATCATATGCGGCGCATATCTTATGGTTTCAAGTGACTTAAACACTCCATTTTTGGGGCAAAATGGTCCTTTTCCCACCCTTATTCAACCATAAACACGAAATTCAATCCCTAATTCTCCAAAATACATCCACATTCATCTAAAAATTCTCAAGAACACTCCCAAGGTTTTCAAACTAAATGCCCAAATAAATCAAGACTCAACCGTGGGTTTTAAAAATTGATTAGAGATTCAGAATCCCCAATCCACAGGCTTTAAGAAGAACCCATTATTTTCAAAAATAGAGGTATGTGGGGTTTTCCTAAATTCTCATGGGCATATAAAAATCATGTTTTAGAGTGGAGTTTTTGAATCTATGTGTATATTAATGTATTAAATGTTTTAACATTATTGTTTTGGTCTTTTGACGTTCTCTAAAGTGATTTGAGAATATGAATGTATGAAACCATGTATTTAAGAATGAATTCTTGTTGAGAGCATGATTTTTGGTGAATTTCCTTTTATTATGAATTTTTCAGATTTCTCATAGCATATGAATTGTTTTGCAATGCATCCTTGAAAAACACTATATGAAATAATTGAATTCTTGTTATGATTTAAAGGTGGTTTTAAATCACTAAAAAGGAAATCTAGCATGAATGTTTAATATTCATAATGCATGTAATGAAAGAGTGCATGAATTTTGTAAAGGCACTAGATCACCATATGTTGATGAAGTTTTTGCATGATTTTGACTTGAGTTTCAAAACACTAAATTTTCTATATCAGTTGTATGTTTTTGGTGGTCTAAATTATGCTTTGAATGAAAGATTTAGCTTAATGCATCATGGCTTAGAAATCATGACTTGCAAATCTTGGTATGACGATACCAATTCAGACCAATGCCATATCAAACTCAGACTAATAGATATTTTAGACTATCATGATTTTAGATATTCAGAATGTTGCAAGTATAGAAAAGGTTAAAAATTGGCATACAGAGATGTTTGGTGGTTCCCTGAAGAGGGCTTGAGTTCAAGCAACTCATTGCCTAAAATCGTGGTTTGCCGACCCGGGTATATTATTATACGCTGACCTAAGTGTCGTGTGGTGTATCAGATTCAGGAACTCCAACCCTTGTGGCATACTCGGCTTGGAGGCTTCCCCGCCGAGTCAATGTTGGATTCCATATCGCTCGTGGAATATCAAACTTGTAGGGGATACCACCTAACCTAGAAGTAATACACAAATCAGAGTTTGAGATTTACAAACAGGTTATATGTTTTCAGAAGGTGCCCATGTGCTTTTCAAAAACTGTTTTATGCATAATGTTTGATGAAATTTGATCTCACATATTATATATATATGTTCAATTACTCTATTTTGGATTGCTTTGCGTGCTAATATAATTATACTGGCCCCCTTCCTCCCAGGCACTGAAGTGCATTCTAGGGGTCTAGATCCTCAGTAGAGTTTGCAGACAGGGTTGTCTCAGAGTTAAGTTAGTGAGCCTTCTCTGCTTCGGAAGGCCTAGTCAGTTAAGTATTTATTTCAGTATGGTTTTTGGTATGTTGCGGGCCTGGTCCCAGTTATTCATATAGTATGTCAGTAGAGATTTTGCAGATGTTGTAGATGTTTATTAAATATTGTTAGGTATGTTTTTAGGCCTTTAACTATTTTAAATTGTTGACCACATTTTTGTATTATTTTGTCTATTCCATATTACTTTGATCATATGAATTATGTGCATGATTACCAGATAGACAGAGGGCGTTCTAGGACTTCGGGTTTGGGAATAATCTTCATAACGAAGGCCCCGGTTTGGGTCATGAAAAACTTGGTATCAAAGCACGGTTCATGGTCCCAGGGTATCTGTGAAATTACATTGGGTAGAGTCTTGTTTATGGGTGTGTAGTACACTACACTTATAAGTAGGAGGCTATAAGGCATTTAGGAATGTTTCTCTTTCTTCATGTTCTAGTTCGTGCTATCGATTCATAATGTTCCTCCTTCATACTCTAATTAGTGATATGGTGTCACCCATATAAAAAGAAAAGTTATCCTAATTTCTTCCTCACTCTGGTGTTCCAGATATTCTCTGATTATCTAGCAAATATTTTAGAAGTCCCACAAAGGACAGGATAGGAGTTCCCTAGTGTAAAATTGTATCCTCGTTCTTATGAGGTGTTCAGTTAAGACAAGAGTAAGATGTGTATTCTTGAGTCATTGAATATTGTGTATCAAGCTTCTATCTCTTGTAATCTTGATATCATTGTGTTGTTGAAAACAAAAGTCTAGTGAAGCCATGTGAGGCCTATTTCGATTCACTAGCAACTTGCTGTTCATCTTGCTGTTCTTATGTTTATTGGAACTGTATTTCCACCCGAGTAGTAGTCTAAGTTAGAGTGTCGGTGTCATGACCTATTAGTAGTGAAATTACACCAAGAAGTTTGTGATATGAAGTCATAAGGTTAGAGGTCAGAGTGAGGTTGACTTTTGTGATTAAATATTTATTGTTGAATAACCGTTGATTGAGAATGATTTACCCTTTTGTGGTGGTAGACTAATATGGTTGTACCATTTATGGATTGTATGGTTTTCCATGGAGGAAGTGTTGACTCAGAATGTTATTTGTTTTGTTCCTTCCAAAATAGAGAAAAAGCCCAGAGTGGATATTTAAGGCGGTTATAGAAACCCCTTATAGGCTATGAATGAAAATGGCTAGATTAGACAGTAAGTTGTAAGTATAGACTCATTGTCATATGGGGTATCTGAAGGTAGTCTAAATGTCCATTGAGGTAAGTTAGTGTGATGTGAGAAAGCCGTATAAGTAGATAAGATTGTATGGTTATAATATAAGCTTAAGGTTGATCATGTCTATTATGTGACCTTACCCATTAACCTTCTTCTCATTGGTAGTTGTAAACTAATACTACTTGAGGAGAAAATATGTAATATATTTTTGAAGTATTTGGGTAGAATATCCCAATTTAAGGATTAGTATATTTATATTATGTTGCACTCTTCATTGGTGGTAAATGATTGATGCTAGACTATAGGCTTGAATTTAAATGGTGTGGTGGTGAATAGTGGCAAGAGATTGATGATACATGTTTCATGGGATTAGATTTGTAAGCTTGATGTGTTGAAATAGTACGTGCTAATGGATTATGACAAGGAGAACTGTAAGGTCATGATCGATTATTGTGGTTATGAAGTTCTAGTGTACTAGTGTTTCTTGATGTTTATTTCATAGTTTCTAAGTGAGGATTGTGTGTAAGGTTTGTTGTAAATTATGTTTTGCACTAGACATTAAGTTTGAAACAATTGATGGCCATGGAGGTGGATGTGATGATTTCTTGGTTAATGATACTAGTTATATGGAAGTGATCTATAGGCTTGAACAGTGTATGCAAGTGCCTAAGTTTATTTGATTCGTAATAAAGTATGAAGTTGTATATGTGATGTAGAAGTATGCCCAAGGTGGTATGAAGCTTTAGTATTTTTCTTAGGCTATTACATGTTGTGTGTGGCTACTGGTACCGTTGAGTTGCTAGGTGGAAAAAGACTAACTAGATGGTATATGGTGTTCTAAACAGCCAAGTTAAGGACCTTTGATTGATAGTGTTGAGCCTTTTGATATGAACTTGAATCTCATGGTAGAGGAAAATAAGTTTGAAGTTTCTATGTTGGTAGACTACGATAGAAATAGAGTGGCTCATTGAAGACTTAGTGATACCCATGTTAGGTGTTATAATCTAAGCTCAAGTCCTTGAAACTCATGCTAATAAAAATAAGAGTAGAGGCAGTAGAGGGTGTGTATTTCAACTTTGGGGATACTTATGAAGATTCAAATTTAGTAAGGGTTCGAGTAATAGATGATGACTATTGGGGTTACAGAATGATAGAGTGTGCCTCAAGAGGTAGTATTAGCAGTGGGCGTTCCACTATCATGTGTGGTCTTTCGGTTAAGTTTTTTTTAATTTTGTGTATTGTCATATTTCAGAACCCAGAGTGCAGTAAGTGCAGCTAAGTTTAAAGTCTAGTAAGGTACTTCCCAAAACTTAAGCTGATGGCTTGAAGCTAAGGGGGAGATGACTAAACAAATCACCAAATAATACTCTCAGATTCTTGTAGTGATGCCATGATGATGTAGAACGTCAAAAAGTAAGGGTGAATCTCAACCCATTCCTATCTCAGTATTTCTCAGTGATTCTAATACCTACTCATGCTTTACGATTTAGTTCCATGATCAGTTCACATTCATACATATGATAGAGAGTCATGTACTTACGTTTTATAATGTGATCCTTTTCCATAACTCATGTTTTACGCCAAATGATTGGCAAGATTCAGCTTATAGCCATAAATACCCTATATTTAGAGCTCTTTGGTGAGTCCCTGTTGTTGTTTTGCTATTCCTCAGGCCTCAGATGAGTGTCAAGATTTATATAAAATAATTCTATGCCTCCAGATCTTATTGTTGATAGTGGTGGTGAGCAATTATTCCTTGTTGATGGAAGATCATAGTACGCTTGTTTAGATAAGGCCATAAGTATAAAGTAAGATTTGGGGCCAAGTTTTTATTTAAGTGATGGTTAGTGGAATTTTGTATGTGTATATTCTTGGGGTAGCTCGTGGGAGTGATATTGATAGTGGTTTAGAGTATATGTGATACGGAAATTCCTAGCTCGAGACCTTTCACACGAAGCCAAGCACGTGATTTGCAATGACTCCAAGCCTTGTTCACATTCTTAGCCATGTGTGAGACCATCTAAGGGCCTATATTTAATAAAATATAAAGAGGCCCACCAAGGCACCCCAAACCCACCCACTTAAATGCCAAGGGTAATTTGATCTTTGTCCCTCCTTTCTAAGTGACTATATAAGCCATGTAATAGGGCTAGTCTTGCTTTAGTTCATTCCTATTATTCAAAAAACAAAGACTTGTAATTTTTTGACTTCTCTTTCTCATCATTTGGAGAGGCCAAAACTAAATTCTCACTAGTAGAGTGATACTAGTGTTGTATCTTAGCTAGAAACTAGGTTCTTGAGGTTCTTTAAGTTTCTCTTGGTCCAAGTAAGAACTTGGTATTGATATTTATTAGTCTTAGGGTCCTTTCTCTAGTTAGGGTTCTTAGATTAATGAATATTGTGCGTCAAGTTTCTATCTCTTTCTTTATAAATCTTGTTAACATTGTGTTGTTGAATATAAAAGTCTAGTGAAGCCGTGTGAGGCTCTTTCGATTCACTAGCAATATTGTCTTTGTTCTTTTTGTTGTTCAACTCACTTTTCTAGTTCAAACAAGTGTTGCAAGCCTAGTGAAGCCGTGTGTGGCCATTTTCGATTCACTAGCACTTTGTTGTTCATCATGTTGTTCTTGTGTTGGTTGGAATCTCTTGATACACACTTAGCATTGTATCATTTGGTATCAAAGCTCAAGGCTAGGTTTTGTTCTTACAAAAACAATCTTGGAAAGCTCTTACCAAAAAGTGTGTTCTTGAACATTTTGGTAAAAAAAATTTGTCGTAGATCTACAAAAGTTTTACTTGTTTAGTTGTTTCTTGTGTTGGTTTCTTTCTCATCAACACAAAGGGTGTCTAAATCTAAAGTTGAGCTTAATGAAAAATATAATTGTGTTGTGAAAAAAAAACACTTGGAAGTGACCATTGTGGTGTATTGTTGTTGTGTTCTTTAAGGTGTTGATGCTGTGTTCATCCTAAACTTCTCATCTTATGTCTTAACTTCTACAAAGATAAATAGATCCAAAAAGGTTGTAAGACAAAATTGAAAATTATTTGTGAGAAGACTTGCCAACATCACCTTTTCAAGACTTGACAACCACTTTTCCTTAAAACGAGCAACCTTGTCTTGTGGGACTAGTGAGGTCAAACATCACCTTAAAAGGGGGGTTTGAAAAATGTTACAAAACTTTATGTTTTCCATCCCAATAACAAGTCATCCATTACAAAAGATCTAAGGGGACTAAGACTTCAAGTTGATGAACTATTTATGTGGATCCGCAGCCATTGACATGCTGCCACGTCACCCTAGTTACTGTTCATGTGATAATTAAGCTCAAATTTGGATGTTCTAGTTTCTAATTATTGATTCCTAGTATCCTCTAATTGATTTGAGAACTAATTAACAAACTAGTACATTCCTACTAGCTTGTCAATTAGTCACTTGAAGCCTTGTGTTCGTGTCAACGTTTGTTTGTGTACTTTTGTCGTTTAAATACATTATAACTCTTGGCTCTAGTCCAACAAGAATTCTTTTAGTTTTAAACAAGAATATATTCCGGGCAAGAGCATACTCATACCTTACGGATTCACGGGTTCCTAGCCAATCTACAACTCTTGTGGAACTTAAGTGTGAGTAAACCAAGAGACTGTGAGTCAGGAGAGGGATTTTAAACTAACTTGTTTGTTTCTTGTGTAGGTGATACCTTGATAATGGAGGGAACCAAATCTCAAGCCGTGGATTCTAATGAAATGGAGAATATGAGGGTCACTCTTGAGGCTATGACCCGAGCTCTTAAAAGGTTGAGTACGGAAGTAGGAGCCATAAGGGGAGAAGTGACAACTATTAGTGGGAGGTTAGAACAAGTGGAGAGTCAAAGGAACTCTCGTCCTTCTACTCCTCGACATGTTTCGTCAAGTGGACATGATAGAAATTCCTCCGCCATCATTACTCCCGAAACATGGCCACAATTGCCAAATCGTTCACTAGCTTCACTAAATGCCACAAGCCAAACTACTTATAACCCTCCAAATCGAGACTCCAATAGATCAACCCATTCCCAAATGTCTTAAGTTCCGTAAGAGGTACTCGGATGTCAAATGCCTCCACAAAATCCAAACTCCCCTTCCAAGCTCCACTAAACCAAAGACCACCACCTCCATAAAATCCAATTCCTCCGAATCAAGTTCCAAATGTCCAAAATCATCCCATCCACCTTGAGGAATATAGTAGAGAGGATTATAAAGGGTATGGAGCCTTTGATGATGCCTATATGAGGGAGGAAGAGATGAGAGGAGGTCGTGTGGATCCAAGGAGATACCGAGGGTATGGAGAAAGGGGAAACCGACACCTAAAGAGAGACGTAGGCATCAATACCATCAAATTGAGCCTACCAATCTTTAAGGGTGAAAGTAAACCTGAGGTGTATCTTTCTTGGGAGTCGGCATGTGATAAAGTGTTTTAAGTAAAGGATATCTTGGAGGAGAAGAAGAGTTGTTATGCCATAGCTCATTTTGAAGGCTATGCTAACACTTGGTGGGAATACGTCAAGCGGTTCGGCAACGAGTTGGTAGAGGGAAAACCACCACCATGGTTTCGGTTGAGGTATCTAATGAGGCAACGGTATCTTCCCAAAATTTATCATTACGAATTACTTGATAGGTTGTACAATTTGTGAAAGGGGTTCGAAGTGTTATGGCATAGTATGACGAGTTTCAACAACTCATGTTGAAGCTTGATCATTGGGGAGAAAAAATTGGCCATGACATCATTCAGTTCAAGTGTTGGTTGAACAAACAGATCTCCACTCATTTGACGCTTCACAAGTTTGATACCGTTGAAGGGATTTTCCAAGCGGCTCTTGAGATTGAAATGAAGGTTAAAGAGAGTTCGTCATTCAAGGCAAAGGGACCATCAACCTCGGGTTGGCCGAGGAGTAAAGATATGGTTCAACCATCTTTGGGTTTGCCCAAAAACAAGGACCAACCCGCCACTACAAGGCTTTCCGAGCCTAAAATAGTCCATAAATTTCGTCCTCGGCAAAAAGCTCACAAGTATCCCAATCCTAAAGGGTTCTAATGTTTCAAGTTCCAAGGTTGGGGACATAAAGCCAATGAATGTCCAAACCGGCGCAATGTGATCCTAAGGGAAGGGAGATTGTATTACCTTGGTAAGGAAGTGGTTCTTGAAAAAGAAGAGGATGAGGCTGAGCCTCAAGATGGAGAGAAATATGGAATGAGCCACATGATGATGATGATTGTGAGGATACTTATCCGCAAAAAGGGGAGTGCGTAGTTCCAAACTTTGTAGTGAGGCGTGCCATGATTAGTAAGGCGATAGATGACCCTAGCCAATGGGAGAATTTATTCCATAAAAAATATCTTGTGAAGGGAAGTGTGTTTACTATGGTGATAGATAGTGGAAATTTTGCGAATGCGGTTAGTGTTGCAATGGTGAACTTGAAATTTCCGACTACACCTCATACTAGTCCTTACAAATTGCAATGGTTGAATGAATTCAGTGAGTTAAAGGTCAAAAGGAAATGTGTGATACGTTTTAAGGTAGCCAACTACCATGACGAGGTGCTTTGTGATGTGATACCAATGCAAGCTTGTCACTTGTTTTTAGGAAGACCTTGGTAATATGATAGGTCGACCAAACATGATGGAAGGTCCAATCGGTATACACTTGAGAAGGATTGCTAAAGGTCGCTCGTCATCCATTATTGCCTTCCCAAGTGAATGTATTATACCAAAAGATGCGAGAATTGAGGAAAAAGGGAAAGAAGGCCAAGAGTAAGGGAAAAAGAGGGGAACCCGAGAGTGAGGGAGTAGGGGAAACCGAGGGGCTCCTAATTTCTAAGGGGCAAGGAAGTGTGGTGATGATGTCTAGGAGGAAAGAATTATTTATGGATCATGACAAGGACACTCCGATACTCCTCTCGGCTCATTTGTTTTAACACTAACGCCACTAACATTTCCATTTCTCCTCCTATTTCTCATATTTTGTAGGATTACGAGGATGTCTTCCCAAAGGAATTACCACAAGGATTGCCCCCACTTTGGGGAATTGAGCACTAAATAGAGTTTGTGCCGGGTTCATAATTGCCCAACAAACCATCTTATAGGAGCAACCCGATGGATACCAAGGAATTGCAACGTCAAGTTGAGGAACTCCTCAACAAAGGATATATCAAGAAGAGTATGAGCCCTTGTGTGGTTCCAGTGCTACTAGTTCCTAAGAAAGATGGGACTTGGCATATGTGTGTTGATTGCTAAGCCATCAACAAGATAACAGTAAAATATCGTCACCCTATTCCTAGGTTAGATTATATGCTTGATGAATTGAGTAGTTTTTGTTTGTTTGCTAAAATTGATTTGAGGATTTTCTATCACCAAATTCGTATGCAACTGGGTGGTGAATGGAAAACCGCCTTCAAGACCAAATTCGGTCTCTATGAATGGCCTAACAAATGCTCCAAGTACTTTCATGAGGCTAATGAATCATGTGATAAAGCCATTTATCGGAAAGTTTGTTGTTGTTTATTTTGATGATGTATTGGTGTATAGTAAGTCCTTAGATGAGCATGTAAAGCATTTACAATGTGTGTTTGATGTCCTCCAAAAGGAGAAGTTATATGCTAATCTAGAAAAGTTTTCTTTTGGTGTCCATGAGGTTGTATTTCTTGGGTTTGTGGTGAGCTCAAGAGGGGTCGAAGTGGATGAATCTAAGATTGATGCCATTAAAAATTGGCCAACTCCCAAAACCGTAGGTGAAGTGAGAAGCTTCCATGGGTTGGCTAGTTTTTATAGACGTTGTGTCAAAGGATTTAGCACCATTACTGCCCCCTTGACCGAAGTGATTAAAAAATATCGGCCTTTCAAGTGGGGAGATAAACAAGCTAAGGCCTTCGAGGACATGAAAGCTATGCTCATCTCGTCCCCTTTGCTATAATTGCCAAATTTTGAAAAGACTTTTGAGGTCGAATGTGATGCAAACAAAGTCAGCATAGGAGTGGTTTTAATGAAAGAATTGAATCCTATTACCTACTTTAGCGAAAAGCTCAAAGGAGCAACTCTAAACTACTCTACGTTTGATTTAGAGTTATTGCCTTGATTAGAGCCTTGGCCACTTGGCAACATTGTTTGTGGCCTAAAGAATTCGTGATTCGAATGGATCATGAATCCTTGAAGCATCTATGGGCACAAGACAAGCTTAACTGGTGGCATGCCAAATGGATTGAATTTCTTGAAACTTTCCCTTATGTTATTCAATACAAGAAGGGTAAAGACAATGTGGTTGCCGATGCTTTGTCCCGAAAACATGTGCTTGTGTCTACGTTTTCGTCTAAGTTGATGGGGTTTGAAAGCCTCAAGTCTTTATATCCCGAGGACCCTCACTTCGCTCCTATCTATAGGGAGAGTGAAGAGTTGGAAAGGGATAGGTGGGTTACGGATAGGGGTTCCCATCCCAATACCAAATTTGATGGATACTTGTTTAAAGGTAGACGAATGGATGTTCCCTCAAGTTTGTGGAGAGAATTATTTGTGAGGGAAGCACACAATGGCGGTCTAATGGCCCATTTTGGGGTCGAGAAGACCCTCGAAATTTCAGAAGAACAATTTTATTGGCCTAGAATGCACTAGGATGTGGCCCGGATTTGCGGCCAATGTGTTGAGTGCAAAGGAGACAAGTCACGGCTCGACCCTATGGGTTGTACACCTCATTGTCCACCCCTTTGCGTTTCGTGTTGGGATTGCCAAGGAGTAGAAAGGGGCGGGATAGTATTTTTGTCGTGGTGGATCGGTTTTCCAAGATGACTCACTTTATTTCTTGTTCTAAATGTGATGATGCGCCTAGCGTAGCCTCTTTGTTTTTTGATAATGCTGTAAAACTTCATGGGGTTCCGAGGACCATAGTGAGTGAAAGAGATTCTAAATTCCTAAGCCACTTTTGGAAGTCCATGTGGGGTAGACTCGATACTAAGTTGTTGTTTTTGACTTCATGCCACCCACAAACCGATGGCCAAACGGAAGTAGTAAATAGGACCTTAGGGTTTATGCTACAGTCCATGGTTAAAGGAAAAATGACTTCTTGGGAGGAGCACTTACCGTTGATTGAGTTTGCTTATAATCGTGTTATACACTCGAGCATGGGGATGACACCCTTTGAGTGTGTATACGGCATCAACCCCCTCACCTCTTTGGATTTAACCCCTTTTCCAAGTGATCTTGTGATAAGCTTAGATGGAATCAAATGGGCCGGGGCCATGAAAAAGCTACATGAGAAGGTGAGGTTGTGATTGGAGAAGAAAAACCAAGAAGTTACGAAGCGAGCCAACAAAGGAAGAAGAAAGCTCATTCTTGAACTGGGAGATTGGGTGTGGGTGCACCTAAGGAAGGATAGATTCCCATCTCAAAGGAATGCTAAGTTGATGCCACGGGGTGATGGCCCGTTCCAAGTATTAGAAAGGATCAACGACAATTCCTACAAGATTGATCTACCCCCGAAATATCAAGTGCACAACAATTTCAATGTGTGTGATCTCTCTCGGGTGGAAACGGTGGAGGATGGCAATGATCCGAATTTGAGGACAATTTCCCTTCAAGATGAAGAGGATGATATGGGAATTCCTAGCTCGAGACCTTTCACACGAAGCCAAGCACGTGAGTTGCAACGACTCCAAGCCTTATTTACATTCTTGGCCATGTGTGAGGCCCTTGTGAGCCCATCTAAGAGCCTATATTTAATATAATGTAAAGAGTCCCACTAAGACACCCCAAACCCACCCACTTAAATGACAAGGGTAATTTGGTCTTTGTCCCTCCTTTCTAAGTGACTATATAAGCCATGTAATAGGGCTAGTCTTGCTTTAGTTCATTCCTATTATTCAAGAAACTAAGACTTATAAATTTTTGACTTCTCTTTCTCATCATTTGGAGAGGCCAAAACCAAATTCTCACTAGTAGAGTGATACTAGTGTTGTATCTTGGCTAGAAACTAGGTTCTTGAGGTTCTTTGAGTTCCTCTTGGTCCAAGTAAGAACTTGGTATTGATATTTATTAGTCTTAGGATCCTTTCTCTTGTTAGGGTTCTTAGATTAATGAATATTGTGTGTCAAGTTTCTATCTCTTTCTTTATAAATCTTGTTAACATTGTGTTGTTGAATATAAAAGTCTAGTGAAGCCATGTGGGGCTCTTTCGATTCACTAGCAATATTGTCTTTGTTGTTCTTGTTGTTAAACTCACTTTTCTAGTTCAAACAAGTGTTGCAAGCCTAGTGATGCCGTGTGTGACCATTTTCGATTCTCTAGTACTTTGTTGTTCATCTTGTTGTTCTTGTGTTGGTTGGAATCTCTTGATACACACTTAGCATTGTATTAATATGTGAAGTGTGCCTTTATGAGTGTTTGCTTTGAAGTTCATATGTGTTATAAAGATAGGCTTGAATGACATGTTGAGATTGTTGTAAAGGAATGCTATATGCACTAGCGACTTCATAGTAAGAGTTTAGAGTAGTCATTAATGTGGTAAGGCATGTTATACTTAGGATGTGATATTTAAAGGAGGTATAGAAGATTGCATCATATGGTTTAGAATAATAGCGTGCTCTGGCATGTCATATTTTTATGACTTAGAGTTAGGCTTGATCACGGCGAAGGGATTAAGTTTTTTTCGACTTTAGTAGAAAAATTTGTCAATGCTCATATGAGAATTTTAAGATCAGTTGAATGAATATGATATTTAAGGAGAATAGTATACTTAAGTGATATTCGAGAAGTGTGCTAAGCTTGAAAGTAAGAAGTTGTATTGCCAAAGGCCTGATAATTCTATCCTAATTCAGGAGTTATATGCCTATGTCCCAGACTGCAGAGTAGTGTCAATGTGGTGATTCCTCAGTTGGATGTCTTGTGTAATCCATTCCCAAGATTCATGGCTCCCTATTACTGTTAGAATTTCTTTAGAGAATTGTACTGAAGAGATACTCCAGTTAAGTATGAGGGTGTAGTATTATTCAGTCTATATGGCCAATAAGTCAGTTTAGCAGTCAAATTCGCATGACTTCTTTTCTCGTCTTTGCACTTATTCATGCTACTCGAAATCTCAGATATTCTACTATTCCAAGATAGAGTATACCAGTAGTTATGAGTATAGCCCAGTCCATGCATCATGCATTAAATTCAGATTCCAGAAGTTTAGTTATGATTCAATTCGTAGGTGCCCTGTGCATCGCCTCAATTTTCTAAGTATCTTAGTGAATTGACCATTCATAGAGGGACATAGGGTACCAAGGGGGAGATACCCCATTCAGTTGCATGCATAGATTCTTATTACAAGCTTTGCATCAACTATTATTGCGTATATAGCCATACGTTCATACGTCAGTTTAGTTAGATATGTATGCTTTAGAAATGCATGTTCAATAGAAAAGTTCAGCTTATCAGTGTATTCAGTCCTGCATTCATGAGAAAAACTCATTCACAGATCCATGCATCAGATATGCATAATTCATTATGAGACTTCAGCCTATGAGTAGCTTCAGTCGTGTGTTCCATGCCTCGGTTATGCATGTCCGGCATAAGCATTTAAAACATCAGTAGTTCCAATCTTATAGTCATGTTTCCGATCAGTGTATTCTTTCTTAGGGAACATATCATGTCTGCGTTATCCCATACCCTTAAGACTTTGACATTCTATCCATCATTCGGGGATGAATGATCCCAAGGGGGAGATAATGTAACACCCCGCATTTTAGGCTAGAATAAAAATCATGGCTTTGATGCATTGATAATAGTAGAGCCTTAAATCCTATGCCAATTTGGTATGTTTATGTAGTATGTGAATCCATTTGATCATGAATTTAGACCATATAGGTCCTACAATTCAAGGACGAGTTAAAACTATTTCGATCGATTAAGTTTTAGTGGACGTTGTAATTTGTGTCATCTTCCATCGATCATAACTCTCTGCATATGTCGAATTAGAGAGCCTACTATGTATCAAATGATAGGTCTTCGAGTTAACTTTCTAACGATACAAATATTGCTAAAATTCGACACCCGAACAAGAAGTTATGGACTTTCAAAGTAGTATGCGTTGCCTAACCAATCGCACATGGCAACTGGAAAGCATATGCGATAGCATATGGGGAGCCTATGTAAATATAGGCGATATCGTATGCGGCACCTATGTAAATATAGGTGATATCATATGCGTCTCCTATGTAAATATATGCGATATCATATGCGGCGCATATCTTATGGTTTCAAGTGACTTAAACACTCCATTTTTGGGGCAAAATGGTCCTTTTCCCACCCTTATTCAACCATAAACAAGAAATTCAGTCCCTAATTCTCCAAAATACATCCACATTCATGTAAAAATTCTCAAGAACAGTCCCAAGGATTTCAAACTAAAAAGCCAAATAAATCAAGACTCAACCGTGGGTTTTCAAAATTGATTAGAGATTCGGAATCCCCAATCCACAGGCTTCAAGAAGCACTCATTATTTTTTGAAATAGAGGTATGCGGGGTTTTCCTAAATTCTCATAGGCATAGAAAAATCATATTTTAGAATGGAGTTTTTGAATCTATGTATATATTCATGTATTAAATATTTTAACATCATTGTTTTGGTCTTTTGACCTTCCCCAAAGTGATTTGAGAATATGAATGTATGAAACCATGTATTTAAGAATGACTTCTTGTTGAGAGCATGATTTTTGGTGAATTTCCTCTTATTATGAATTTTTCAGATTTCTCATAGCATATGAATTGTTTTACAACGCATCCTTGAAAAGCACTATATGAAATAATTGAATTCTTGTTATGATTTAAAGGTTGTTTTAAATCACTAAAAAGGGAATCTAGCATGAATGTTTAATGTTCATAATGCATGTAATGAAAGAGTACATGGATTTGCTAAAGGCACTAGACCACCATATGTTAATGAATTTTTTGCATGATTTTGACTTGAGTTTCGAAACACGAAATCTTCTATATCAGTTGCATGTTTTTGGTGGTCTAAATTATGCTTTAAATTAAAGATTTAGCTTAATGCATTATGACTCAAAAATCATGACTTGCAAGTCTTGGTACGACAATACCAATTCAGACCAATGCCATATCATACTCTAACTAATAGACATTTCAGAATATTATGATTTTAGACATTCAGAATGTTACATGTGAAGAAAAGGTTAAAAATGGGCATACAGAGATGTTTGGTGGTTCTCTGAAGAGGGTTTGAGTTCAAGCAACTCATTGTCTAAAACTGTGGTTTGCCAAATCGGGTATATTATTATACACTGGCTTAAGTGTCGTATGGTGTATCAGATTCAAGAACTCCAACCATTGCGGCATACTCGGGTTGGAGGCTTCCCCACTGAGACAATGGTAGATTCCGTATCGCCCGTGGAATATCAGACTTGTAGGGGATACCACCTAACTCAGAAGTAATACACAGATCAAAGTTTGAGATTTACAGACAGGTTATATGTTTTCAGAAGGTTCTCATGTGTTTTTCAAAAATTGTTTTATGCATAATGTTTGATGAAAATTTTCCTCACGTATTATATATATATGTTCAATTACTCTATTTTGGATTGCTTCACATGCCAGTATATTTGTGCTGACCCCCTTCCTCGCAGGTACTGAGGCGCAGTCTAGGGGTCTAGATCCTCAGTAGAGTCTACAGATAGGGTTGTCTCAGAGTTCAGTTAGTGAAACTTCTTTGCTTCGGAAGGCCTAGTCATTTAGGTATTTATTTTAGTATGGTTTTTGGTCTGTTGGGGGCCTTGTCCCAGTTATTCAGATAGTATGTCAGTAGAGATTTCGCAGACTTTTGCAGATGTTTATTAAATATTGTTGGGCATGTTTTTAGGCCTTTAACTATTTTAAATTGTTGACCATGTTTCTGTATTATTGTGTCCATTCCGTATTACTTTGATCATATGAATTATGTGCATGATTACCAGATAAACAGAGGGCATTTCAGGCCTTCGAGTTTAGGAATGCTCGTCACAGCCAGGGCCCCAATTCGGGTCGTGACAGTTTCCTTCCTTTCTATTTTTCATAAGAAATTGATTATGTCTTACTATGGGCAACTCTATTGAGTATACAATTGGCTGAAAGGATAGCCTTCCCCACAAGTTTTGTGGTAAACCTGAACTTATAAGTAAGGGATTCATCATTTCCTTTTAAGTTTGATTTTTCCTTTCTGCAATTCCATTAGATTAAGGTGAATCCAAGGCCGTAGTTTGATAGACAATTCCATTCTCTACACATATTTTGATGAAGGGAGATTCATATTCTCTGCCCCTATCACTTTTTATCATTTTTATCTTTTTTTCTAACTGATTTTCAACTTCAGTTTTGTATTGCCTAAGTGCATCTATTGCTTCATCCTTACTATTTAGCAAGTAAACATAACAATATCTAGCGCAATCATCAATAAAAGTTATGAAATACTTTTTCCCACCACGTGATGGTTTTGACTTCATATCACAAATTTTAGTGTGTATTAAGTCTAAGCGATTGGAATTCCTTTCAATAGACTTATAAGGATGCTTTCCATACGTTAATTCCACACACGTTTGACACTTAGATTTATTGCACTCAAAGTTTGGCAAAACTTCTAAGTTAATCAGGTTTCTTAATGTTTTGTAATTAACAAGGCCTAAACATTCATGCCACAAATCATAAGACTCAAGTAAGTAAGAAGAAATTACACTTTTATTGATTTCAACATTCATTTGAATAAAACCTCAGTGAGGTAGCATTTTCCTACATACACTTCTCCTTTACTAAGTACAATTTTTTCGAAAACAAAAACATATTTGAATCCATTCCTGTCTAGAAGTGAAATAAAAATCAAGTTCTTCCTTATCTTCGAAACATACAAGACATAGTTAAGTGTCATCACTTTTCCGGAAGTTATCTTGAAGCATACCTTTCCAGTTCCTTCTACTTTTGCAGTAGCAGAGTTAGCCATGTAGATATTTTCTTCTACTTGAGTCGAAACGAACGTCGAAAACAACTCTTGATTGGCACAAACATGGATGGTTGCACCAGATCCATCCACCATTCATGAGGATTCCCCACCAAGTTGCATTCTGAAAGCATAGCACACAGATCATCACATTCTTTGTTGGACTCAATCGTATCTTCTTGGTCTTTTTACTTGCCTTTCTTAGGGGCACGACAATCTATGGAGTTCTGTAATACCCCGATCATTTTTTAAGCGTAAATCCATTTTTTTAGTGAATAAGGAAGACTTACAAATTTATTTTTATTTATCTCACGTTGTATTTCCCTAAATTCTACTCTCGATCATGTGGAGAATTGGATAAGCTTTCAATCGACGTAAGATTCACCCGAATCGGACACCCGGTGAGAAAGTTAGAGCCATTTTGTAATTCCTCGAGACTCTAACCAATAGATCAACCATGAATCAAACTCTTGATAAATAAATTATAGTTCTTTGATTGTTTTCTAATCATGAATAGTGTGTATTAAGGCATTAAATATGTCCTAATGATTGGGCAAATGAAAACATTCCTTACCGATTGAGTTCTTGAGAAGGATATTGGTATAGTCAACTTCAAATGAGCATATCTCTCATTATACTTGGAATTTTTGAGCTCATAACCTATCAAAAGATATATAATTGAATTATATTTCCAACGATGCCAATTTCACCAAAATCCGATATCGGAAAAAATAGTTATGCCCATTTTACTCCAACATGGTCAAGCTGGAAAACGGTGACGACGGTTCTGACAGGCTGTCACGTTTTTGACGCCATTTCTGACGCCGTCGTCACTTCCTGATGATATTTCTGATGAATTCGTCAGCCTTAGGTTGGAAAATAGAAATTCGACCCTTTTGTGAAGACTTTTCGTGATGGCCTTTCACGGGTCTGACGACCTATCACGGATATCGTCAACCATTTTTTTCAGCAATTAAGGGGTGTTTTTAAAAAGGTATTTTGGTCTTTTCCACCAATTATGACCCTCTATATATATCCAATTAAAGAATAAAACTTCATTCTTTTTTTATTTCATCAAGAATACTAGGGTTTCTCTCTCAAAAATCCAATCCAAATTTCCCAAGAACATCAAGAATCCAACCATAGATTTTATAAATTGGTTCAAGATTCAAGGTACCCAAGTCAAAAGCATCAAGAACCCTAACTCAAGAATACAAAAAGGAGTCTATAACAAGTTTCTTGATTCAAATCCATAATCAAGGTATGTGGGGTTTGAACAAGAACACTTCTTTCATTCTTGTGCCCAAAGATTTAATTTCTACTATTGAAATCCATGATTTTGCAAAGTGGGTTTACACCCTAATTACTTTATTAATAATTTATGATATTTGAGATATTCAAGATCGATACATATGACTATTTCATCATTTTATTTCTTAAATTGAGAAGTTATGCCATGAGTTGAATATTATTATTCTATGAGAATTTTTATTATTGAATATACATATATATTGATATTTGAGCTTGAGAGTCAAGAATGAGTACTATGATGTTTTCTTGAAGTTTTTGATACATGATTATTTTACAACTTCCAAATTATGACTTGATATTTAACATTGTGAATTTCATGTTCTACCATGAGTTGGTATTTCAAGTTCTTTCAAGACATGCGTCAAGATTTAAGCTTCCTTATGACAAATTAGATTATTGAGTGTATTGATTCATAAGATTGAGTTGTTATAATGAGTCTTGATATTTCCTCAAAGTTATTGATGTTTCCTTAACTAAATGAATTGATACATCTTGATGTTGAGAAAGATTGTTTGATTTTAAGTCGAGTTAGGAATTCACAGTTGTATATGATTTACCGATGAGATATATATTTATGTTTTGATCTTTATAATGGACCCACGAATTGATATTGATTTAGGTGGATTTCCTAATGCATTCTGAGCTGAGTCTAGGAGGAGTATTTAGCACCGAGCGAGAAATATGATATTTCCCCAATACTATGTGCCACCATAAGATTGATATTGATGATTGTGGGTCAGAGGCCGAGTATGGAATTGTGATTGATAAATTAAGGTTGTTCTCCTTGGCAAGAGTACGACACCCCGTCAATGTGGGGTTCTCTCCTTAGGAGGGCAAAATGTTGGACTCCATGCAGCTCACATGGTGTAGTTATGTAGGTTATAAGAAACTCTCAAGTCCGTAAGAGTTCAAGTTTCATGAGTTATCGAGTCACTCTAAGTCATGATTTGAAGAGTTTGAGATAAGTATAATGATTTATGAGATTTATAATGCTTGTATTACTATCGATGATTTACAAGGAATATATTTCAGGTAATTCAAGCGAAGAAAGTTGTTATCGTTAGTATGCATGATTTTCATAATCATTTATGATATTATTTATAATGTTGCATTACACCCCCACATACTCAGTACATTCTTTAAAGTACTGACCCCCATATATTTTGATATGCTACAGTGCCTTATAATGTAGGTACAAGCTATAGTGCAGATACCACATTTAGTCTGTTCGTAGCTTCCAGTCAACAGGTGATGAGTCCTTTTGATTCGATGGCTTGAGTTAGTTACACAATTTGAGAAGTGTTGTATTTTTCTTACTTTAGTTGTATTAAGATTGGATAGTTGGGAGTTACGACCCATCTATCTGAAGTCAGTACCAGTAGAGGCTTCATTGAAAGTCAGTAGAAGTTGATGTACTCAGTTTCAGTTTCATTTGTAAAAGTAGAGTTGTAATCTTGTAAAGTTCATGTTTATATTGATCAAAATCAAAGAAGTTCTACATTTTCTCTAACTTTATATAGATTTAAAATTTTTATCCAGTTATTTATGAGTTATTCCAGTAGGAGGGTTATCTTAGGGTCACTTGCGCCCCTAAGCACAGTGTGACATCTCGGGACCCAAATTTTGGGGCGTTACAAGTTCTGGCCAATCTTGACCCATTTGAAGCACTTTTCTTGGAATTTCTTCTTGGGTTGATTGCTTCCATGTTCAACTTTCTTCCTTTTCTTAGAATTTTTTTGGTCATCTTCTACAATATATGCTCCATTAATTGTAGAATTCTCTTTTGACATTCTCTCGGTAGCCTTATTATCCTCTTTAATACGTAGTCAGATAATAAGATCTTTGACAGTCATCTCATTGCGTTTGTGCTTCAAGTAGTTTTTAAAGTCTTTCCACATAGGTGGTAGCTTCTCAATTATTGCTGCTACTTGAAATGCATCATTCACAATCAAACCTACAAAAGAATTTATATGAGTACTAAGAACATTTTAAATTTTTTCAACAAAGGTATTTTTCAAAGATATACCTTCCGCTAGGAGATCATGGATGATTACTTGTAATTCTTGCACTTAAGAGACAACTAATGGGCTATCTATCATTTTAAAGTCTAGGAACCTTGAAATGAAGAATTTCTTAATTCTTGCATCCCCTGTCTTGTATTTTCTTTCTAGTTCCCCACACAATTCGTTCGATGTCTTAGTTCCATTGTAAATATTATAGAGGTCATCTTGGAGACTACTTAAGAATTAATTCCTACAAAGAAGTCTGAGTGTTTCCAAGCCTCTAATATTATGAAACGTTCTTTATCCGAGGTTCCCTTGGGCACCTCAGGAGAATCCTTACTAGTGAACCTTTGAAGACATAGAGTGGTGGGGGTAAAAGAACAGCTTTTGATGCCATCTCTTGAATTTTGAAATAGTGTCAGCCACTACATGCATGAATATAAATGGAGGATAAAAAAATACAGAAAAGTTGCATTTTCCCTTTGGAATTTTCAAATTAAATTTCTGTCAAATAAACTTTGTCCAAAAAGATAGATCTCATCGATCGATTCAAAGCTGAAACCGAGCCGAGCAAGCGACGACGACGATGGCGTGAGGAATCCCTTATTTGTCGCCTCACATACTAAGTGGAATAAGTTTTTGTTAATATAAATACTTGAAAGTCAAATTAACCCAGCAATGTGGGAGAATAAGTAGACTGGTCATTTTAGAGTACACTTTTCATTTTAGTGTTTTTCTTCTCAATTTTTTCCTTCCACTTGGTTCCCATCATTTTCCATTCATACTTTTTGCATATACATTTAACCCAAAAATCCCCCACATGAATGAGGAATGACTATTTTTCATAAAATTTTCACGGACAAGTATGTGATCATCAAGCAAAGACTGATTCGATATGGATAAGTGGGTTTTTCTTTGATCTTTCCATTGTGAACATGCATCGGATACACTTGGTCAATTGGTAGATTCGATATCTTTGAACCGTTGAGAATTAATGTACACCTAGACAACACATGTCACACAACCAGCCTTTTACCGTTTATGGTTCTCACAATTTTATTCTTTTCAGCCATGAACACGTCCCTATGTCATGAGAGCTTAGAGAAGATGCCTTTACTAACATTCTCCTTGAAGCGGCTTCCACTTCTCCCTCATATAGGTGATTTCTAAACGTTCAATCCTATAGATTAAACTATTTGGTCAAATCTGCTAGAATTAGATAATCATTTAAAGACTTTTCACCTTAAGTCTTATCCTTTCTTACTAAACATTGTTTATATCATGAGAATGGGTTGGGTAATTAACAATGTTGAACCTGTCAAACACAACTTTGTTTGATCTCCTTGAACCTAGCTCTTGGGATCTCCAGTTTGCTAGGTAGAGTTACCACCATGCTGACTTATCCTAGGCCTTAAACCCATTCCCTTAGATTTCTTTTCCACTTCTTTTCTAGATAGGGCTTTTGTAAGTGGATCCGACACATTATCCTTTGATGTTACATAGTCAACAGTGTAATTCCACTAGAAAGAGGTTCCCTAACGGTATTATGTCTCCATCGTATGTGACAAGATTTACCGTTGTACATTATGCTCCCAGCCCTACCTATTACTGCTTGGCTATCACAGTGTATACATACTGGTGCCACTAGTTTGAGCCAATAAGGAATATATTCCATAAAATTGCAGATCCATTCTACTTCTTCATCGGCTTTATCCAATGCGATAAATTCAGATTCCATTGTAGAGTAAGCAATACAAGTCTGTTTGGATGATTTCCAAGAGACTGCTCCTCCACCAATAGTAAATTATATCCACTTGTGGGTTTTACTTCATTCGATCCGCTGATCCGATTTGCATCATTACACCTTTGAGTACTGTGGGATATTTATTATAATGCAATGTATAGTCTTGAGTGTATTTATATACCCCAAAACTGTTTTCATTGCCATTCAATGAGTTTTGTTGGGATTACTCATGTACCGACTCAATTTACTAATAGCGCATTCTATTTCTGGTCGTGTACATTTCATTATATACATTAAACATCCCAATACTCTTGCATACTCCAATTGTGAGTCACTTTCACCTTCATTCTTTCAAAGTGTAAAGCTCACATCCAATGGAGTCTTGGCAATATTGAATGCCATATCTTGAATTTTTCAAGTATATTTTTGGTATAACGAGACTGTGACAATGCCAATCCTTATGGATTTCTATAGATTCTTATTCCTAAGATCAAATCTGTAACTCCAAGGTCTTTCATATCGAACTTGATCTTGAGCATTCATTTTATTGCATTTATGTCTGAAATGTCTCTATTGATGATCAACATATCATCCATATATAAACACACAATGACTTGGTAATTTGGAGTGTCTTTAATATGAACACATTTATCACATTCATTTATCTTGAATCCGTTAGCCAACATGGTTTGGTCAAACTTTGCATGTCATTGCTTAGGTGCTTGTTTTAGTCCATAAAGTGACTTAACAAGTTTACACACCTTATTTTCTTTTCTTGAAACCACAAAACCCTCCAGCAATCCATGTAAATTTCTTCCTCTAATTCTCCTTTTAGGAATGCAGTTTTCACATCCATTTGATAGATTTCAAGATCATATACCACCGCCAAGGCAATTAAGATTTGAATCGATGATATCCTTGTTACCGGTGAGTATGTATCAAAGTATTCAAGGCCTTCTTTTTATTTTAAGACCTTTAATACAAGTCTTGCCTTGTATTTTTCAATAGTACCATCCACTTTCATTTCCTTTTGAAGATCCATTTAGAATCGAAAGGTTTATTTTCTAGAGGAAGATCAACCAATTTCCATGTATGGTTTCTTAAGATTGAATCAATCTCACTATTGACTGCCTCTTTCCAAAAGGATAAGTCTGATGACGACATCACTTCTTTAAATGTTTGAGGCTTATTTTCTAAGAGAAATGTTACAAAATCCAAGACAAATGAAGTTGACGTTATTTGATGTGTACTACGTCTTGGATTTTATTCATTATGTACATTCTCTCTTAGTTCATATCGAGGTCATTTAGACCCCCCACTAGACTGTTCATGTCTAGTTTTATATGAATAAATGTTTTCAAAGAATTCAGAATTATCTGATTCAATTACAGTAGTTACATAAATATCTGAATGTTCGGATTTATGAACCAAAAACTGACATGTTTTACTACTTTTAGCATATCCTATGAACACACAGTCCACCGTCTTAGGTCCTATCTTAACCCTTTTAGGCATAGGAACTTGGGCCATAGCTAGACACCCCCACACTTTGAAATATTTCATGTTGGGTTTCCTTGTTTTCCATTTTTCATAAGGAATTGATTGTGTAGTATACGGTTGGTTGTAAGGAAAGCCTCCCCCCACAAGTTTTGCGGTAAACCTGAACTTATAAGTAAGGCATTCACCATTTTCTTCAAAGTTTGGTTTTTCCTTACTACAATTTCATTATATTGAGGTATATACGGGGCAGTAGTTTGATGGACAATTTCATTCTCAACATATATTTCGGTGAAGGAAGATTCATATTCTCCGTCCCTATCACTTCTTATTATTTTTATCTTTTTCTCTAACTGATTTTCAACTTCAGTTATGTATTGCCTAAACACATCTATTACTTCATCCTTACAATTTAGTAAGTAGACCTAACAATATCTTGTTCAATCATCAACAAATGTTATGAAATAATTTTTCCCATCATGTGATGGTGTTGACTTCATATCACAAATGTCAGTGAGTATTAAGTCTAAGAGATTGAAATTCCTTTCAACGGACTTATAAGGATGCTTTGCATACTTTGATTCCACACACGTTTGACACTTTGATTTATTGCACTCAAAGTTTGACAAAACTTCTAAGTTAATTAGTTTTCATAATGTTTTGTAATTAACATGGCCTAAACGTTCATGCCACAAATCATAAGACTCAAATTGTAAGAAGAAATTGAACTTCTATTGATTTCAATATTTATTACATTCATTTTTAATAGGCCATCAGTGAGGTAGCCTTTTCTTACATACACTTCTCCTTTACTAAGTACAGTTTTTTCAGAAATAATAACATATTTGAATCTTTTCTTGTCTAGAAGTGAAACATATATCAAGTTCTTCCTTAACTCCAAAACATACAAGACATTGTTAAGTGTCAATACTTTGCCGAAAGTCATCTTCAAGCATACCTTTCCAGTTCCTTCGACGTTTGCAGTAGCGGAGTTAGCCATGTAGATCGTTTCTTCTACTTGAACATGAGCGAACGTCAAAAACAACTCTTTATTGGCACAAACATAGCGGGTGGTACCATAATACATCCACCATTCGTGAGGATTCCCTACCAAGTTGCATTATGAAAGCATAGCACACAAATCATCACATTCTTTGTTGGACTCAATCATATTTGCTTGGTCTTTTTTCTTGCCTTTTTTAGGGGCACGATAATTTGTGGACTAGTGGCCAATATTTCCACAGTTGAAGCACTTTCCTTTGAATTTCTTCTTAGGTTGATTGCTTCCATGTTCAACTTTCTTCCTTTTCTTAGAATTGTTTGGGTCATCTTCTACAATATGTGCTCCATTAATTGTAGAATTCTCTTTTGACCTTCTCTCGGCAGCCTTATTATCCTGTTCAATATGTATTTAAATAATAAGATCTTTCACAGTCATCTCCTTGCGTTTGTGCTTCAAGTAGTTTTTTGAAATCTATTCACATAGGTGGTAGCTTCTCAATTATTATTGCTAGTTGAAATGTATCATTCACAATCAAACCTACAAAACAGCTTTTGTGAGTACTAAAAATATTTTCAATTTGTTCAACAAAGGTATCTTTCAAAGATATACCTTCCGCTAGGAAATCATGGATGATTACTTTTAATTCCTGTACTTGAGAGACAACTAAATTGCTACCTATCATTTTAAAGTCTAGGAACCTTGCAATAAAGAATGTCTTCATTCCCGCATTCTCTATCTTGTATTTTCGTTCTAGTGCCCCCCACAATTTCATCGATGTCTTAGTCCCACTGTAAACATTATAAAGGTCATCTTGGAGACCACTAAAGATATAATTCCTTCAAAGGAACTCTGAGTGTTTCCAAGCCTCACTATTATGTAACGTTTTTTGTCCGAGGTTCCCTCAGGCACCTCAGGAGCATCCTCACTAGTGAAACTTTGAAGACATAGAGTGGTGAGGTAAATAAATATTTTTTACTTCCATCTCTTAAAGTCAATGCCCGTAAACTTTTCGAACATCTCCGCAGGTGCCATAGATTGAGGAGCATTTTCTTGACTTATCGTGGCAATGGTAGTTGCCTCCATAGTTGTAGTATCATGCATTGACTACCATTCATCATTTTTCCTGTCACCAGTAGACAGAACCTACAAAATAATTTATGTGAGTACTAAGAACATTTTCAATTTGTTCAACAAAGGTATTTTTCAAAGATATACCTTCCGCTAGGACATCATGGATGATTACTTTTAATTCATGTACTTGAGAGACAACTGACTTTCTTTCTATCATTTTAATGTCTAGGAACCTTCCAACGAAGAATTTCTTTATTACCGCATCTTCTGTCTTGTATTTTCGTTCTAGTACCCCCCACAATTCCTTCGATGTCTTAGTTCCACTGTAAATATTATAGAGGTCTTCTTGGAGAAAACTCAAGATATAATTCCTGCAAAGAAAGTCTGAGGGCTTCCAAGCCTCTATTATTATGAAACACTCTTTGTCTGAGGTTCCCTCGGGCACCTCAGGAGGACCCTCACTAGTGAACTTTTAAAGACATAGAATGGTGAGGTAAAAGAACATCTTTTGCTGTCATCTCTTGAAGTCAATGCCCACAAACTTCTTGGGCTTCTCCACAGGTGCCATAGGTTGCGGAGCATTTGCTCGACTTGTCGTGGAAATGGTAGTTGCGGCCATAGTCGTAGCATCATGCATATGACTATCATTTATCATTTTTCCTGTCACCACAAGACAGAACCTTTAGTATATCAAAATACTACTAATAAAGTCGCAACAACCTTAAATACCTCGTGTTTCTAATATAACGATGAAGTTTTAATGACTTTCAATCATCAAATGAGTGATCTTTAACATGTGAACATTTTATGTTTTCAAGTCACTAGTTAAGTTCAAACGGAGTAGAAAGCTAAAAACTTTAATCTCCAGAAATCAAGCAATACAAATTCCGAAAAAAAAAACTTTAGTGAACAAAAAATTTCACCAAATAAGCAAAAAAAAAATATTTTTTTAATTACAATGGAAAAAACTTTTTGATGTTTTTTTTTTATTTTGGAATTCAATGAAATTAAAAAAAAAATACTCATGGCTAAACAAGAGTTTCAGAATTTGAATGTTCATTTTGGAATCCAATTCAAGGGATTAATTTCTTGGATTGTCATTGAATATTCATTTTATTAGAACAAGCAAATTCATGCTCTTTTGTTTAGTATATTGTATACATTTCAAAAATTTTGAAACAATTGTCTAAAATATTCAGCCCATTTACTTTCATTTATCTCCTATACTAAAATATATTTATGTTTTTACTTGTTATTTTTAGCAAATTAAGATAAAAATATATGTTCTTTCTTCATATTTTACTCACAATATTTAATTACTTAGCAATGGTTTTGAAAATTAGAGATAGATTCTTATTTTTTCGCAATGAAACTTTAATATATTTTCTCATCAATTGTAGAATGTTGTTGGTACTTTAATAGTACCCCAAGAATTGATGGGAAAAAAGAAAAAAATCTGTTACCATCATTACTTATGTAAGCTTCGAAATTGTTTCTTGGAAAGGCAAACCTAACTATTAAGTAGTTTGCCTTTCCATTGTACAATTTCGAAGATTACATAAGTAGTGATGGTAACAGATTTTCTCTTTCCCCCTCAATTCTTGGGGTACTATTAAAGTACCAATAACATTCTGCAATTGAGAAAATATATTAAAATTTCATTGCTATTAAAGAAAAAATGAGAATCTATCTCTAATTTTCAAAACCACTGCTAAGTAATTAATATTGTGAGTAAAATATGAAGAAAAAACATATATTTTTATTTTTATATGTTAAAAATAACAAGTAAAAACATAATTACATTTTAGTATAAGAGATAAGTGAAAGTAAATATGCTCAATATTTTAGACAATTGTTTCAAATTTTTTTACAATGTCTACAACATACTAAACAAAAGGGCATGAATTTGCTTGTTCTTTAGTTATAACTGGTGGTGTAATAAAATGAATATTCAATGACAATCCAAGAAATTAATCCCTCGAGAATATTTTACTTGTCATCTTACTAAAAATAGATTCACGATACTTGTCATTTGACAAAATTATGATATAATTAGTTCTTTGTTTTAAACTTTATCAAGAATTATAAATCCGGAGAGATATTAATATTATGCAAAAAAGATATTGAATAGAATAAATAATAAATAAGGATCATTTAACTACATTAATCTTTATCTGATTAATGTTTTTTAGCCATGATAAGTAAAATGATTCGAAGGGAATAAACATTAAGTTATATCTAAAGTTTCAATGACATAATTAATTTTTTGTGCTCAACTGAATTGAAAAATAAATAAAATTCCTAGTCAAGAGAAATTAGGTGACATTTTTTTACCATGTATAGAATATCGAAACCTACCAAAATATTCTATTATTGACGTACATTATTCTCAAGAGACTGATAGATTTAAGATAATCGTTGTTGGTTTGGTGCTGAATCATTCACTTTGTCATTGACGACAAACTGCATAACGTGAATGTGTATCACAAGAAGAATCATGATTGAAGGTTCTAGAAACACCAAGAGCCAATTATTGTAGAGCGAAAATTTAAAATTTATAAGTTCTAAATCCTAGAAACGTTAATGGCTTCTTTATTTTGGAAAATGACTTTTTTAATGAAAATAGAAAAAACAAGTTTCATAACCGATATTTCAAGTTCACTATCTCTCAATCTACTCACTTAACACCCTTAACCCCACCAATTGACCATCCAGTCCATCCCCTATCCCCTCCACCCTCGAACCCCTTTTTTCATAGTACTGTGCTCGTTACGTATAAATACTTTTTTTTTTTACTTATCAAAGATTAAAAATAAATAAAAAAAGATCATTTATTTTACTTTTTCTTGACACTATTGAATGCTAGCACAACTTGTATGTAAAAGAATTTGTTGGTAGGTTTCTGTGCTCTATACAAAGTAAAAAAGTTCTCAGTCTAGATTGCACAGTTTTTTCCACCTAGGTCAAGCGTATAATAATGATCATAATCTTTTCACCTCATTTACTATTCCAAATTTATGTTACTATTTTTATTTTAGTTAGCACAAAAGATTAGTTATGTCACTGAAACTCTAGACTTAAATTAATGGTTAATTTCTTCGAGAGTCATTAAATATTCATTTTATTTACACTTTAAAGTTATCACTAAGGAAGAAGCAATTCATGCACTTTTGTCAAGTATGTTGTGGACATGGAAAAGCTTTTGAAACGAATTATCTAAAATACTCGCTCCCTTTATTTTTACGTATTCATTATACAATTAATATTTTTACTTTTACTTTTAGTTACCACCTTTATCATATTAAGATTTAAAAAAGTCATGCTTTTTAAAATTATTTATTACTTATTTTCCAAATTCTTTAACAAATTTTAAGAATAAATATCAATTAATATGGGTATTGTAATAAAATATTGTTGGGTCCTTTTTTGTCTTTCAATGTTTTGATGATTGACAAATTTAGTGAGTGGATCAGTTGCAACAGCTTGTGCCTTCAAATAATAACTATTCAACTTTTGTCTGTTATGCTGTAACGCCTCATATGTTTGCATGCCTTATTAGATCCTTAAATGAGCCTATATAACCCTCAGAATGAGTAGAAAATGTTTTGGAATGAGTTTGAAAGTGTAGGGAAAAATTTAGGACGAGGAAACGTGCCATGCGTCACATGAGGAAAGCCATGCCATGGCCTCCACGTCGTACAACACGGCTCGAGAGTCCAATGGACTCGCGACAGGCCATGCACCACAAGGGGGTAGGCCCCATGATTGGCCTTGGGTCACATTGGGAAGGGTCGCGCAATGGGGTGTTGTCACACCCCTGTTTTTCACCGCATTCGACCCCGCTAGGGAGTTGGTTTTAGAGACAATGGGTTTTTCCAGTTAAAGTGACGTTTTGAAAAGGGATTATTTTATTTACAGAGTCGCCACTTGGAATTGAGTTTGGGTGTTCCAAGTCACCTTATTGAATCCTTATTCAAAAGGAAATGACTCTTTATTTTTTTGGTCTGCGAACTAGAAATCCGGATAAGGAATTTTGTTGATCGAGGGGAAGGTGTTAGGCACCCCTCTAGTCCCGTGGTTCTAGCACGGTCGCTTTAATGACTTATGTCTGGCATAAATTAATCTTTTGGATATATAATATTTGTTGGCCTAACAGTGACTTCTATCCCGCTTTTATTTATGTTTGAATATATTTAAAACTGTATTGATGTGTGGTTTACCGATAGTAATACTTTTCGGCCTTACCACGAGTTTTGAATACATTTCTCGCGCCTTTGTGGCCCTTATGGAGCGTCCCATATTTTCAAAATCTAAATAAGCACCTAATAGGTTTAGAACCCACCCACCCTGATTCAATCGGCTTCAAATGGTACGTCAGATTTTATTATAACGAATGGTCGGTAGCAGGGCTTTCCAACTTCCTCGTTAGATTTCTCTTGTACTATATTATAATTATTTAGAGGTTATGAACCTAACTCATCGTTTTACAAGTTCGCTACCTGACAAATAGGTTTTCCCTCTCTCTTCTTTTATCGATGACAGTGAATCTTGAATACATTCTTAAATCATCTCACATAACTTCACATTAAATTGATTAGGCTAAAAAAAAAATTAATACAAAAAGGAATAATATTTGAACCAACAACACATGGGCCTTTTGATTTTTGAACTAAATCTATTACTGACAATAATCTTATTTTAAACGTCAATTAATCCCAGAGATCAAGTGAGAAAATAAAATAGGAATTGAAGCTAACATTTAGTTAAGAGCTACATTCATAACTAACTAGATAGATATAATAGTATTCATTACATTAAACCAGTAAATGAAAACCCCATATAAGCATATCAATTAAAAGACGGTGAAAGAAACTCTTATTAATCATCCACGTAAATCAATTGATGACAAAATAAAATAAACCCAGCTTGAGAAAGCATGCTTCACGATATTTTCGAAACTTATACAATATAATAATCTCAACGGGAATGATATCAAGGTGTAAAACAATTTATCTTGATAATTCTAACATATAAGAACGTAAGCAATAACATAGTATATACATGTATAAGGAATAAATAACAAAACTATTGTGTCAAATCTCTTTTGAAATAAATTTTTTTAGCCAAAGTATATGACAGAAGTTGTTTGGAATCAATGGACAAAGACTGAAATTTTAGAAGCAAACTTTTCCCCTCTTCCTTGTAAACTCTCCCAAAATTTTATTCTTTGTTATTCTCATATTGTGTTATTGATATATGGCCTAAAAAAGAACTTTCATATAAGTTTTGCATGAATGCATGCATGCATACGATACTTGAATCTTAAATCACTATTTCGTCATTAGATAATCAGGATGCCAAATATGGTTTTGGAACAATCCACCTATTTATCATGCTAATTCCATATAATCCATGAACCACTATTTATATTGTTTATACCCTAGTTTCATGCAATCCATTCCACTACTTATGTACCGCTACTCAAACTCGTTTAAAGTGAATAGGGTAGAGAGGGAAGAATGACACTAAATCATAAAGCAAATTAAGAAACCATCTAAACACCATAGAAACCAGGCCATGAAATAATAATATCACATCCGAAGTTTTAGATTCCAAAGAATTAAAATAAGAATTGACATTCAAATCTTCAAACTTACACGAAACCTGAGTATAGAACCAGAATAGAATACGAACCTCTATGGTAGAAATAAATAAATGCTAGGATGCCTTTTTCGGAAACTCGAATAGGAACCAAAGTCAAACTCCAACCTATGAATCCTTTGGAAAACCCCCTTTTTTTCTTGATTCTTTGCTTTTCCCTTTGTTGTGTGTCCGTATTTGTCCTCTCTTTTCTCTCTTTTTCTTTCTGTTTTCTCCCTTTTCCCCTCTATTTCCAATGTCCCCCCCCCCCCCCTTCCTCTATAGTGTGTTGTTGGTTTATATAATAGGCATATTTAGTGGTTACATGAGTGTGTGGGTGCATGGGGTGCATGTTATGGGATGTGGAGAGAGTGGGAGATGTTAAGTAGAAGTGGAAGTTATGGGGTGGTTTGGGTAGTTTAGGTCTCTTTTTTTCTTTTTATTATTATTATTATTATTATTATTAATAATAAAATAAAAATGACTAAAAACTAATAAAATATAATATAAGTTAATAACTAGTCTTAGGAATATGATTAAGAAATATTAATATCACAACATTCTTTATTTAAAGTTGAAAGAAGAAGATAAATATAATTTAGAAAAAGTCTTTTTTTTTAAAATAAATAAATAAACAAACAAATAAAAAATAAAATAAAAACTTATTTAAAATGTGACTCTATTTTTGTAGTTTTGAAATTTTTTACAAACCTCAAAAAATAAGATAAATTTAAAATGCCTAAAATAAAATAAATTAATTGAACATTAAAATGGTATAAAAACATTAGGTTTGGGTCAAAAATTAGGTGTTTACAGGTGTGCACAACACCCCCTCTGTTTCATTAACGGGACTTCATTTTGAACATTGTTTTAAGGGCATTTTGGTTAATTAACTTAGCCCCATCCCCTTTACTAAACGATGCCAAACCCGTTGATGCATTTTTCATCCTTCAAAAGCATAACCCACTTCTCCTCAAAAGTCACTAGGATTCAAGATTCTAAGCTCCAAGGTCAAGATTTTCTCAAATTCAATCTGTAAAAAAGTATGTTTGAACACCCCTTATTTCAAACTACGCATACAAGGTAATTATTTCAATGCTATTAGAACTTTCCAAATGATAAACTGTGACTAGGGTTGAGGATTATATTGGGAAAAGCTTGCTACTGATTATCCCTCATTTTACGAATGATTTTATAATTATTAAAAAAGGGTTTATAAGACTTGAACATACATACTATTTGGAAAGGTCTGTTTCATTATACGAAATCAAAATGTTGAATGTTATAAATGATTGAAAATATGACCTTTAAGCCTTTCGTAAAGGTTTGGATGTCAATGATGAATGAAGATGCCACCCCATACTTTTGAAATATCAAAAGTGCTGAATTTTATGACTTGCTTTGAGATTCTTATGTAAACTTAATGATGATAATGTTTATGGTTCTTTTTCTAAATCATGAAACTAAGAATCTATAATATTTTACGATAATGATTCGACATGGTATGGATGAATTTCAAGTCTTGGTATGAAGATATCAAAATATGAATTTCCTTATGAAAGATTCTATGAATAAATGCTGTCAAATGATGTTTTAATATGGTCTTAAAGGATATTTTATAGTCTACCAAGAAGGCATAAGTCCTTGTGACCCAACGCTCGAAACCTATGTTTTGCCAATGTTGGGGTGGTTCGTTCCATAATTGGACAACCTTATGATATTAGTCCTAAATGGCGATATATGATGGCAAAATTATATGATCTCAATTAATGCGTCAAACATGGATCGTGGGTCCCACTGGTTGAGCGAATATCAGACCCATATAGTCCATGAGTTACTAGATGTCGGTGCAAACTATACAGTTTAGGCTTAATATTTCAAATGGTTATGCCATTAAATTTTAACTTGCTTGTCCCATATACTCCTATTTCTACTTATGTTATGAATGTTATATACTACTTTTATAAATTACTTGTCTCTCTCCTCAGGTCGCATACCAGTACTCATCGTACTAACGGTCCTCGACCGCTACATCCCTTCATGATGTAGGTTCTGAAGCAGTCCTCCGTGACCCTGCTCAACACTAGGATTCTTTTAAGACAACTACAAGAAAGTGGTGAGCCATCCATCTTTTGTAAGGTCTATGTTTCATTTAGTAGAACTTTGATTATCTCATTTTATGATATTGTCAGGGCCATGTTTCGACATAGGATTTTCATTGACATTGTTAAAGGCTTCAGAGACTGAATTAGACATACATTTCATGTCGTGTTTCAAGACATGTATTTTTAATTATTATCTACTTTGAACTTCATATCTTATTGGACTATTTCCGCAACTTTTTTTATGAATATGCTTATGATACAATGCTAAGGAGTCATATTTGGCCTTTATTGGATTGGGACATAGACAAAGCCTCGACTCGGATATTGACATATGGCAATTGTTCTCGTACGACTCTAGAAGTTACGACTGAGAAATGAAATGCACATTGTAGTGGTTCTTTTCATGTACTCTAATAAGAAGGATTCTCTCCCCTTGCTCATTATATATACACACATCATTTTGCGTGAGAAACTTAGTTTTTTCAAATATCAAAGGAGCATTCTCTTAAGCAAAAGCTGAATTTTTTTTCTGATAGTACAACTTAGAAACTCTTTGCTCATAGTGGAGTATGTCTTTGTTTCTTGGTTAGTCTAGTTTTTTTCTGTGTTCTTACAATTGTAAATCGCTTCTCGTTTAGAGATTCTTGTGGATATTTCTCTTAATTTTATATTGAGATGTTGTTTTAGCTAGAGTTAGCTAATGGATGAAGAAAATGACTAAAATTTAGGAGAGTAAAATAACGATAGGACTCTATTCATTTGGCTAAGATTCTCATTCATCTGAAGTACAACAATTGATCTCTTTAAATAGAGGTTTTACTAACGTAAAATTAAAAAAAGTAATCCACTAACTCCTACTATTACTCAACTACTAACTGAACCAAAAGATTCAACTACTTTTATTCAACAAACCACTAACTTGCTAAAGACTTGGTCGACTAAAACACTAACAACAACTGAAAGAGAAAAACAATAACCAACAATCCCTCTCTTAAGCTGAAAGTCACACTGTCAGTTTACCATGCTTATAATAGACAAAACATTTCAAATGTGATTTTCCAAAGTGCAAACACTAAGTAATTTTCTGAACTTCAGGAAGAATGCCAACTTGAGAGATTTAGCAAACACATCAGCAATCTGATTTTCACTTCTGTAGAAGATGAGATCAATTACTCCATCTTTTGTGAGGTCCCTTAGGAAATGAAATTTGACATCAATATGCTTACTTCGCCCATGCTGAACAGTATTTTTGGAGAGCTTTATTGCTGAATTACTGTCACAATAAATGGTAGTAGAGCCATTTTGCTTGAAATTAATTTTTTGAAGAACTTTGCGCATCCAAATTGCTTGATAGGCACATGCTGCTGCTACATATTCAGCTTCTGTAGTTTATAAAGTCACATTGATTGCTTTTGTGAAGACCATAAAATTTCTCCCAACCCCATCATAAAGATAAAACCAGACGTACTCTTCTGATCATCCAAATCTCCAGCATAATCACTATTAGTAAAGCCAACCAAGTCTGACTTTTCCCCTTTTGCATAGAACAGACCATAATTAGTAGTTCCTTGCAAATAGCAAGAAGTTCTCTTTTCGACTAGAAGATGGACCTCTTTGGGACGTTCCATGTATCTGCTAATAAGACTTAGAGAATAAATATTATCAGGACTTGTGGCTGTTAAATACATCAAGCTTCCCACTATTTTCTTTTAGAGAGTGTTGTCAACTCTTCTTCCTCCATGTTCTTTAGTGAGCTTCGAACCAAACTCAGTTGAATCGCTGGTAGAGTTGCAACGCTTCAACTAAAACCTATCCAAAATCTCTTGAGCATACTTCTTTTGTGTGATGAAATTCCAATCAGTAAATTGAACAACTTCAATGCAAAAAAAGTCTTGCATCATTCCAATATCAGTCATATCGAATTCAACCATCATGTACTTCTAAAAAAATTCAACCATGGAGATATCATTTCTGCTGTAAATCACATCATCCATATATAAACAAATAATTAGCATTTTTCCTTTATCATCAATCTTTATAAAGAGTGTGTGCTCATATGGACATTTCATAAATCCCTCCTTAGAAAAACAAGCATATATACGACTATACCAAGTTTCTGGAGCTTGTTTTAGTCCATATAATGTCTTCTTTAATATACACACCTTATGTTATTCTCCAACCTTGACATAACCAGGAGGTTGATTAATAAATACCTATTCATCCAAGCCCCCATGTAAGAAGGCTGATTTAACGTCCATTTCAAAAATAGGCCATGAGTGTTGAGCAGCCAAAGCTATCACTAATATGATAGTGTCAAGTCGTTCCACTGGAGCAAAAACTTCCCCGTAGTCCACACTGAACTTTTTCTTATAGCCTTTAGCTACTAAGTGTTCTTTGTGCTGATCAACTTCGCCGTTCTTGTTAATCTTTTTCTTATATATCCACTTGATACTGATTGTCTTATACCCTTCTAGAAGCCCAGTCAACTCCTAAGTGTCATTTCTATCAATTGCGATAATTTCTTCATCCGTTGCTTTTCGCAATTTTGCATCTTTAACAGCTTCTTCAAAACTGGTAGGATCACAATATGAAAATATGGAAAAATGAATGAGTGCATGTTTCGATTGATTAATTCCAGTTACCTCAAAATCTGTCATCCATACGGGTCTTCTTTTTTATCGTTGAGGTCACTTATCTTCTTATGTAGGACCTGAAACTGGTGATTGAACAAGATCTGAATTAGTCAGCTATTTTGTCTCCTTCAGTTATAGTATTTCATCTTCAAAAGCTACTGGAACAAGCAAATGAACTCCTTTGTCCTTCCATGACCAGGTGGCATCTTCATTAAAGATTACATAACGGCTAATGACAATTTTCTTGGTGTTACGATTATAAAACTTATAAGACTTAGATTGATTACTAATGCCAAGAAAAATGCACTTTTCTCCTTTATCATCTATCTTTATCCTTTTTGATTGGAACATAAGCTTAAGCCACACATCTGAAGATTCTGAAATGGTCAACACTTGGTTTTTGCCGGATCTATGCCTACTCCGAATTCATATTTTGAATAGAGAAAGTTGGACTTCAGTTTAAAATATGAATACTCCAGTAAATAGCTTCTGACCAAAAATATTTTGAGACACCACTCCTCGTCAAAATTCTACGCACCATATTGAGGATTGTGCTATTCTTCTACTTACAAACACCAATTTGCTGAGGTGTGTAAGTCAAATCTTGATTCCATTTCCCTCACAGAATTTTGTAAATTACTGAGAATCGAAATCCCCCCATGAGTACGATGAACTTTCAATAGACTATCAGCTTTTTTCTCAACATGTACTTCAAAACATTTAAAAACATCAAATACTTCAGACTTTTCTTGTAAAAAATACACCCATGTTTTCCACCTGAATTCATCAATAAAGGTTATGAAGTACCTTTTACCACCATTGGAATTTTGATTTATTGGTCCACATAGATTTGAGTGCACCAATTCCATCAACACCTTTGATCTCCAAGATTTTCCTTATGGAAATGGACTGCAAGGTTGTTCACTAACAACACAACCTTCACAAATTCCTAAAGGATCTATAATTTGAGGAAGACTGTTTACTATGTTCTTTTGATTTAGTGTTCTCATTCTGTTAAAATTAAGGTGCTCATAGCAAATATTCCAAAACCATGCCTCATTCTTTAATTTAGCAGAAAAATATATATGATGAACATTGTGGAGATAGAGAAGGAATATTCTATTTCTAGTCATTTTAACTTGAGAAATTATTCCAAGATTGGCATATAGAATTCTACAAACTCCACCTTTTATAGATATTTCATACTGATACAAGTCAAATGGCCTTCTTATCTTTTGATGACATCTTTAGAGGCCAAAACCGAGAAAATCAAGACATGGTCACCTCGAGGACACATGGACATGCATGGAGGACTCGTTTTGAGCATAAACAAGGCCGTGAGTGGAAGATTACTTGGAGCATTGAAGACTTGAGGACTCATGGATTTGGATAACACTTAATGGATCACAATTTAGTGACCTCATTAAGGGTATTTTGGTCACTTCACTTGGCCTAAATGCACTCTATGGCCACCCAACCCATTAAGGGTATTGTTGTTATTTTTTGTCTTTTCTTGTAATAATATAAATAGAACATTTTAGGTCTTTGCTTATGAGGTTATGAATGATGAAATATTAAAACATTGAAAGTCCTCTCTTTGAGAGTAGAACACCTTAGTTTAGTCTTAGCTAGATCTTGGAATAACCATTGCATTTTAGGGCTTGGAATATCCATTGTAGTTTGGGGCTTGAAAAAGCTAGTATTGACCTTTGCTTAAAAATGGTGGATCTTGAGGTGCATTTGGTTCCCTTGGTGGTCACCATAAGAGTGTGGTGTTGATTATTACATTCATTAGGGAATAGTTTTGAAATAAACTTGGTTCTTAATCTTATAATAATCTTTGATTTGCTATCTATCCTTTTCATTCTTGCAAATTTGTTGTGTTGTTCTTCTTCTCTACTCTCGCTTTGTGTTTTTTCTTGTTGGCTGAAATTGTTGCCTTCTTATTCTTCATTTTATGTGTTGTTAAGCTAGTTTGGATTGGCTGAAATAGGTGTCAAACACCTTGTTATTTTCTCATTATAGTGTTGTGTTGTGAATCTGAGAGAGGTCTCCAATCGGTCCAAGGTTTGGAGTGTGTTTACAGACTATTTTGGAGTGTGTTTTTGGACTATTTTGAGTCACTTTGTGAGTTTCTTATTTTTTTTTGTATCATTTGGTATCAAATCATGTCTTGATATTGTTCCGGTCTTGTTAGTTGAAAATAAGTGTTGAAATCTGAAAAATCAAAAAAGAAGCAAATCTGTCCTTTCTTGTTTTCTTGGCCGAAAGTGTGTTCTTGTTGTGTCTTGGCCGATATTTTTACTTGTGTTGAGTGTTTATTGTGTTAGTTTTATCCTTCACTAATACTTTGAGTCTAAATCTAAGTTTGTGCTTACATTATTGATGTTGTTGTGAACTTGAAAACTTGAAAGTGTTTTTGATGTTTTTGTTGTTGTGGCTTCACTTTGGACATGTGGTATTCACCTTGTTGTTGTTCTAGGCTTGAACACGTGATTTTGTTGCTAATTGATGACCTAAGAACCATTTTCTTAAAGTTGTAGTTGTCTTGGCCAAGTGTTGAAGATATTGTTGTTGTGGAATTTAGAAGTGGCCGCGTGAAATTGTTGTTGTTCTTGAAGATTGTTGTTGTTGTTCTTGGTGGATGTTGTTATTTTTCTTGGTGTTAATCACCACCTTCATGTATTTTTGAATATAAAGTGAAATTTAGATCCATAAAGGTGAATGATAAAGGTATGTGACTTGTTATTTGTAATACCCCATACTTTTTCCTACCTTAAAATTGTCCTAAGAATGTTAGAAGCTTTCTTTGAAAGATGAATCCACTTTTGTACACATGGTATTTAAGCTTTTCATCTTTTGTCACATGTGAAATTGAATAAGCTTTTCATCGATACCAATTTCATCAAAATCCGACATCGGAAGATAAAGTTATGGCCGAAATACAAAAAGCAGTAACACCGCCCAGGTGCGACGGTGAGGCTGATGGACTGTCGGACTAGAGATGGACCATTGCACACGACCATCTCAGTGAGACAGTGTGACTACCTTATACCCTGGATCGATATCCCCGGCCGATGGACCATCGAACAAGCGATGGACCATCGCTCAAGCATTCAGAAGGGAAATAATGAGGCCCTATTCTGCCTAGAAGCGACAGTTAGGACCGACGGACCACCATCGCACCAAGGTAGTAAGTTCTAGTTTTTGTCCTAGTGTGATGGTCAGTTTGACAGATCGTCGAAACAGCAACGGACCATTGCACCCACTATCGCATGTTCTGTTCATTTATTTTAAAGCCATTTTAAAAGCAATTTTTGGTCTTTTATGTCACGACCCGAACTAGGTCCTGGCTGTGACGGATATCCCAAACAATGAAGGCCCAGACATTCTACTCTATCTGATCTAGTAATCATGCACAACATTGATATCATAATGAAAATACAGAAATATAATTTGATAAGGAAACATGGCCATTAACTCTGAGTTTTAATACATGAGAATGAAAGTTACAATTCAAAACATCTGAATAAGATCTGACTCAGTGTGCAAAATCTTTAATATATCTTAAAACTGTTCTGAAAACTAGAACAAAGCCCCCAGTAGACCAAAACCATATCGAATAATAGTTGTCTGAAAGTAAAAAGACCTTCTAGAATGAAGAAGCCTCACCAAATGGACACTATAAATCTATCTGATAAAATCTATTACTTTTCTGGACCCCTAGACTAAGCCTCAGAACCTAGAAGGAGGGGGGGGGGGTCATGTAATACACCAAAAAATCCAAACCACTATTAGAGCCATGTGCCAAGCTCATGCATAGTATATTATGGTTCTTTTATTGTTTTATGATTAAGTTAGATGTATATTAATGCTTCAAATAACTCCCAGCTATCAGACGAATCAAAATATTTCTTACTGATTGAATTCTTGAGAAGGATATTGGTATAGTCAACTTCATACGAGCATATATATCATTATACTTAGAATTTTTGAGGTCATGACCTATCAACAGATAGATAATTAAATTATCTTTTGACCAATACAAACTTTGCCTAAATCCGATATCGGAGAAAAGAGTTATTCCTATTTTACTCTAGTATGTCAGGCTGCAAATAGTGTGACAACATTCGTGGTATCTTACCACATTTATGACGCCCTATCATGAAGGTCGTCAGCCTTAGGCAGAAACCAGCTCCTAAGTGATGACATTCGTGCTAGCTTACCACATTTGTGATGCCCTATCACGAAGGTCGTCAGCCTTAAGTAGAAACCAGCTCCTAAATGATAAAATTTGTGGTAGCTTACAACATTTGAGATAACCTATCATGAAGGTCGTTAGCCTTAGGCAAAAACTAGTTCCTAAGTGACGACATTCGTGGTAGCTTACCACATTTGTGATAACCTATCACGAAGGTCGTCAGCCTTAGGCAGAAACCCGCTCCTAAGTGACGAAATTTATGGTAGCTTACCACATTTATGATGCCCTATCATGAAGGTCATCAGCCTTAGGAAGAATCCTGCTTCTGTGTGACGACATTTTTGATGGCCTATCATATTTGTGACGTCATGTCAAAATTGTCGTCAGCTTTTCTTTCCAAAACTTGAGGGATATTTTATTAAGGGTATTTTGGTCTTTTTCCTTCACTTCCCATGACTTATAACCCTCAAGGAATGTATTATCTTCCATTCTCTTTAGTTAAACTTCTCAAAAAGCTCTCTTATACACTTTCAACCACAAGATTAGGGTTTCCTCTCAAGATTATCTCCTCAAGAACAAGAACATTCTCTCCCAAAGGGGTTAAACCCTAGTCAAGAAAAATCAATAGCAAGCCTAAGAATTTCTTCAAGAAACTTCAATAAATATTAGATCTCTTTCAAGATCAAGCTTTAAGGTATGCGTGTGTTCATTCATGGACTCCTTTCATCCATGAAGTTCAAGAACCCTTTTCTAAAACTATATATTATGGTTTTCATGTTATGAATGAATTGTTGATCATGTTTATGTGTTGAATGATGCCAAGATAGAATCTTTATGTGTTATTATGAATCTACGTCATCATATGAGTTGAAAACATGTAAGTTTGATTATTTATGATGTGTAATTGTATGATTTACACCTATGCCTAAGTTGTGCATGTAAGGTATTTGATAAAATACCTAAGAGACTAGAAATCATGCATTATAGCTAAATTGTGACTAATGAAAGGATTCATGATAGGCCTCTATGATTCAATGTAATCCATGTTGATAATGTGTCTTGTGAACACTGTTGGATTACTCATGAACTAGTCTTATGGAATTATGATATGCTTACTTGCAAAACTCACACATGTACAAGATGTAGAATACCCATGTACTTCATAAAATTCCCCAAGTTATGATATTATGAATTATGGTTGTAATATGTAATGAGCATGATATTGAAAGCTATGTAAGTTTATACATGTTGTATGAAATTCCCTTCCATGAAATAGATTGTTGAGAACCATGCTTATTATGAAATCCCTTTTTTTATGATATTATGGATTATGGACTCTACTCTTATGATCAAGTCAGTCATGTGTGTCAGTTTCCTTCCATCCAGTCCTGGGTGTACATATACCCAAAAAATATAGCTGTGTGCCTAGAGCCATATCATGTTTTTATGATACTCTCAGTCAATCCGTGATCTATAGAAATCAGTCAGTCATGTGACTCAGGAAAACTCAGTAATCTCAGTAGTTTAGTATTCTCAATAATTTCAGTGCTCAGTAAACTCAGTAATCACAATATATCTTAGTAACTTCAGTACTCTTAATCAGTCCTCAAAACTCATTATATTCCATCCGTTATCAGAATCCAGTAGACTTAGTTTAGCTCCGCTAAACAATACCACTAGTATCAGTCCAGTTAATCAGTATCAGTTCAACTAATCAGTTTAGTGTAGTTATTCAGTTCAGCTTAGTTATTCAGTTCAGTATCCTTCAGATGGGAGTAAAAGTTAGCACCCAGTGAATCCAAGGATGGGAACTCATCTACCAGTTCAGGGTGTGATTCTTAGAAGTTATCCTTATGTTCCAGAACTACGTAGCTAGTGTAAGTTGAGATATCTTAACCTATCAAATTAGGGTTGATGAGGTGGCTTAACCTATCAGTTTAGGGTTCCCACCATTCTCATTTAAGTACATGCTAGATAAAGGTCGCTCATAGCTGTTCTTACCAGTGGCGCGGTTTTAACACCCCTCCAATTGGGGCAAAGACTGGACCCCAACTTAGCTATATGAGTTATTGGGGCATGCCAGTTAAACAACTACTTCCCATACTTTAGTTACAAATTTCAAGACTGTCAGCTACAGTCACCCAATCTTAGTAAAGAACTCAGATAGTTCTTCAGATTTCAGTATATCAGGACTATCAGATACAGTTAACTCAGATACAGTACGAGACTCAGATAGTTCCATAATATTTAGGATTGTCAGATATAGTCACTCATGTTATTATTATTACCAGTTCTCAGAACTTATACTATCAGTACTCAGTTTTAGGACTGTTAGACACAGTCAATCAGACCAGTTCTGTATAATTCAAACTATCAAAAATAATCATTGTTTATTAGTACCTCAGTATCAGTATACTCATGTTGTTAGTATTCAGACTAAGTAGTCAGTATCTCCACGAGTTCAGTTACAGTTATGTATGCATGTATGTATTCTCATGTTCATATTAGTTAGCATTGTTCATACATATAACCCTTTGCATTTAGCCTACCTCACTCATATACTCAGTACATTCAAACGTACTGATGTATTTACGCTATGGTTCTTTCTTTTATGTTACACCATAGGTTTAGAGGAATGAACTTCAGATCAGTAGTAACATTCCAGTGTTCAGAGTTTGTAGTGAGTCCTTCTCATTCGAGGATGATATGATTATTTTTACATTTACTATTTAGTTACTAGATGGAGTTAGTTGGAGAAATGGTCCTTAAACTCCTTATTCAGTTTAGTTAGAGGTTTTCAGACTAGATGTCAAATTAGATATTCAGATCTCATTATTGTTAGTATTTATGACGTATTTTGGTATTGTTATACCTTTTTCAGATATTTTGTTATCAGACGTTTATTCAGTTCGAACCTTATGGCCTTTCATGTTCATTTTATATATTTTATTATATATTATGTAGTATACAGGTACAAATGTCAGTAATGGGTTAGCTTGTGGTCCTTTGGGGTCATGAGCACCGTGTAGCATTCCAGTTCAGAAAATCGGGGTGTTACAAACTAGGTGTCAGAGCCTAAGGTTCAATAGAGTCCTAGGAAGTCTGAAAGCCGCATCTAGTAGAGTCTTGTACATGTGTGTGTTATGCACCACACTTATGTGCAAGAGGCTATGAGATGTTTTAGGAACAGTTTCCCTTCTTTCATGTCTCAGATCGTGCTATAGAAAGATTCTCTAAGAAAACTCATGTAGATTCTCATCATGCTTTATTCATATCAACTTTATCTTACTTTCAAGTTAACAAAAGTGGTGAATCTCAAGTACTACAGATAGGGCTTTCTCAAATAGTCCCTACAAGTTGCTATGGGATTTCCCTCATGCTCGACAGTATCCTATTAGTTCAGTTATGTCCCAAAGTTGTACGGATCTCATTCATGATCATGAGAACTCATTCTCGAACCCAGATTTAGATATGCCAGTAGATCACTTCTCAAAATCATATGATAGCATATGACTAGAGCTAGAAGAATGAACCTAGGAGTTTAGCAGTAGTAGAGTTGGGATAATGATATCTAGATTGAACAGACTATGTATTCATGGGGATAGTTTTGCCAGAATAAGTCAGTAGTCTTGAATAATATGATTTAGAAATTTAAGTTTATTGACTCGATATTAAGCATGAAGTTGTAAATGTGATACTAGTAGTATGTAAGGGAAAACAGGGGCAGATGATATGTTTATTAAGGCAAGCATGTGTTAATCAGAGTGTAAGTATGTGATGATGATTACAGTTCAGTTCAGAGATTAGTTTAGTGTTCACAAACGTATGATGATGGATTAAAGCTAAGGGAAACATAATAGATCAAACAACCAAGTCAGACTCTCAGATTCTAGTAGTAGTGACAGTATGTATAGAAAAGTAGCTAGGGAGAATGATTCCCGAACCATCCTTATCTCAGCGTAAAGCTTTGTACTTTAGTTGGCATAATGCCTATGTATACTTCATGTCTCAGATTCCATAAATACTGCTTGCATTCACACATATTCCATAAATGCGTGTGCACTTTCAGTTCCTAGTATAGGGAATTTAGTCCTAGATCACTCAGTGTTACAAATCATGTTCCACGAACTCAGAAATTCAAGACTCAGGTCATGCATCTCATGACTCATGTTCCCGTATCATGCTCCCCAGTATACTCAGTTCATACCTTTTTGATAAATCCATGTTGTTGATATTCTATTCTTCAGGTTTCAGTCATGTTTAAAATTCAGTCAATATCTATTCATGCTTCAGATCCTCCTGATTTAATCCTTCAGTAAGATCTCCTTGTGGGACAGTGTAGTGGTGAGCACTCACTTAGATAGGAGAGAGTTAATGTTTCATTTTAAGAGCAGATTATTGTGTGCATGTTTTATATGAGGGTGTAGATACAAAGATAGGCTTGAATATCCTATTAGTATGCAAGCAAAGGTCTAGCAAGAGGTAGTACTTAAAAATTAAAAATTAAAAATAAAATAAAAAAATTTCAGAGTGCAAATGTATATTCAGATCCTTGACTTATGTCATCCTTTATGGTGCTACTATCATAACTCAATTTCCATCTCAGTTATAGTTTCAGTACTCAACACTAAGTAATTAGTGCTTAGTCTCATAATTAAGCACTTCAGTATTATTCAAAACCTCAGTTTTAGTACTCAGTTATCGGCACCCAGTATTTAGTTCCAATATGGATCCCAGTAACAGTCTTAAGTTATAGTGTCAGCTTCAGATCTGTATTCAGCTCAGAAATTCATTTTAGTTTTAGACTTGCTTGACCATAGCATACAGTTATCAGCTACTCAATTATACGTATTCCAATACCTCAGTCTATGGAATGTTTCCAAGTTATGTAATACTCTTGGTCCTGCATTTTCAGAAAATATAGCTTTCATGAAATCCATGATCAGTTACCTTATGTTACTCAGTCAGTCCCTTCTCATATACATAATACTTTATGGCCTCAGCCCAGCTACTCAGATTAAGTATAATTCAGTCTTTCATACCTAGTATTTAGTTACCAGTTACTCAGTTAATAAGATAAGTCAGTATGTCTTTGCATTTGTACATCACGCTTCAATTTCAGATCTCAGATAATCAGTTACGATTTTGTACCTAGGTGCCTTGGGCATCGCCTCAACTTCCTCAATATCTCAGCAAGGTAAGTCTAGCATCTTTCAAGGGACATAGTTTCCCAAGGGGGAGATACACTATAGCCCCCAAACTTCCTTGATTTACACATGTTATTTTCTTTGATGAATCTATCTTGGAGGAAGTGTTACTTATGAGCTGACCCTCTAGCCTCAAAACTCAGCAGTAAGCCATGTACTCAATGGCTCGGTGTAGCCATGATATGATACTCTGTCCATGTCACTCATTAGAGACTCAGTTCAGTTCATGTATTATGTTCCAGACTCAATTATGTTCTTATTTCTCCGCTCATGCATATTGAGTAATCAATCTCAGACTCATCGGTAGTTTTAGTTCAAGGTAACAACCTTCCTTAAAGTTACTCATTCTCATGTTCAGATTTTAGCAACAAACTTGGTATTCAGTTCCATGCTTAGTTTTCAGTTCAAACTTGGTATGCTTACCATTACATGTTCAGTCACATGTTCATAAGTCAGTTCAGTCATGTATTCATGCATCAGATATGTGTGTCAGCTTATCAGTACTTTCAGTCATGCATTCACGTATCATGTCAGTCATATAATCATGCATCAGATATTCATGGATTCAACTTATCAGTTAATCCTCAGATATGCATTCTCAGTTTGATAAACTCAGTTTATCAGAACACTCAGTCCTATATTCATAAATCAGCTACCCATGCATCAAATATGCATGTACAATATGATATGCTCAGTTTTCAGTCATGTCATCCATAAAATCATGATCAGTCCTTCATGCTATATATGCATTATTTTATCTTTTCTTCCATCTTAAGCAGTCATCATTCAAGGACGAATGTTTCCTAGGGGGTGATATTGTAATACCCCAAAAAATCCAAACCAATATTAGAGCCATGTACCAAGATCGTGCACAGTGAAACATGATTCTTTTATAGTTTTATGATTAATTTACATGTATATTAAGGCTTCAAATAACTATAAGCTATTAGATGAATCAAAACATTCCTTACCGATAGAATTCTTGAGAAGGATATTGGTATACTCAACTTCAAATGATAATATCTCTCATTGTACTTGGAATTTTTGAGCTCATGACCTATCAACAAATATATAATTGAATTATCTTTCCAACGATACAAATTTTGCCTAAATCCGATATTAGAGCAAAGAGTTATTCCTATTTTACTCCAGCATGACAAGCTGGAAATAGTGTGATGACATTCGTGGTAGCTTACCACAATTATGATGACCTATCAAGAAGGTCGTCAGCCTTAGGAAGAAACCAGCTCCTAAGTGATGACATTCTTGGTAGCTTACCACATTTGTGATTCCCTATCATGAAGGTTGCCAGCCTTAGGCAGAAGCCAGCTCCTAAGTGACGACATTCGTAGTAGCTTACCATATTTGTGATGCCCAATCACGAAGGTCATCAACCTTAGGCAGAAACCAGGTCCTAAGTTTTGAAATTTGTGGTAGCTTACCACATTTGTGATGCCCTATCACAAAGGTCGCCAGCCTTAGGCATAATCCAGCTTCTGTGTGATGACATTTTTGACGGCCCGTCACATATGTGATGCCATGTCAAAATTGTCATCAGCTTTTCTATCCAGAACTTGAGGGTTGTTTTAGTAAGGGTAATTTGGTCTTTTCCCTTCACTTTACACGACTTATAACCCTCAAGGAACGTATTATCTTCCATTATCTTTAGTTAAACTTCTCAAAAAGCTCTCTCATACACTTTCAACCACAAGATTAGGGTTTCCTCTCTAGATCATCTCCTCAAGAACAAGAACATTCTCTCCCAAAGGGGTTAAACCCTAGTAAGAAAAATCAATAGAAAGCCTAAGGATTTCTTGAAAAACCTTCTAGAAACATTAGATCTCTTTCAAGATCAAGCTTTAAGGTATGCGTGTGTTCATTTATGGACTCCTTTCATCTGCGAAGTTCAAGAACCCTTTTCAAAAACTATAAATCATGGTTTTCATGTTATGAATGGATTTTTGATCATGTTTATGTGTTGAATGATGCCAAGAGATTATCTTTATGTGTTATTATGAATCTATGACATCATATGAGTTGAAAACATGTAAGTTGATTATTTATGATGAGTAATTGTATGATTTACACCAATGCCTAAGTTGTGCATGTAAGGGGTTTGATAAAATACCTAAGAGACTAGAAATCATGCATTATAGAAAAATTGTGACTAAGGGAAGGATTCATGATAGGCCTCTATGATTCAATGTCATCCATGTTGATAATGTGTCTTGTGAACACTTTGGATTTTTCAAGAAATAGTCTTATGGAATTATGCTATGCTTACTTGCAAAACCCACTCATGTACAAGATGTAGAATACCCATGTACTTCATGAAATTCTCCAAGTTATGATATTATGGATTGTGGTTGTAAAATGTAATGAGCATGATATTTAAAGCTGTGCAAGTATATAAATGTTGTATGAAATTCCCTTCCATGAAATAGATTGTTGAGAACCATGCTTAGTATGAAATCCCTTATTTATGATATTTTGGATTATGGACTCTACTCATGTGTGTCAGTTTCCTTTCATCAAGTCCTGGGGGTACTTGTACCCAAAAAATATAGTTGTGTGCCTATAGCCATGTCATATTTTCACGATACTCTCAGTCAAGCCATGATCTATAGAAATTAGTCAGTCATGTGACTCAGGAAAACTCAATAATCTCAGTAGTTCTGTTTCTCAGTAATCTCAGTGTTCAGTAACTTCAGTAATCATAGTAAATCTCAGTAACTTCAGTACTCTTAGTCAGTCCTCAGAACTCATTATATTCCATCCATCATCAGAATCCAGTAAACTTAGTTTAGCTCCTCTAAACAATACTGCTAGTATCAGTCTATTTAATCAGTATCAGTTTATCTAATCAGTTCATTTCAACTTAGTTATTCAGTTCAGTGTCCTTCAGATGGGAGTAGAAGTTAGCACCGAGTAAACCCAAGGATGGAAACTCACCTACCAGTTCAGGGTGTGATTCTTAGAAGTCATCCTTGTGTTCCAGAACTACATTGATAACGTAGGTTGAGACATCTTGACCTATTAGATTAGGGTTGATGAGGTGGCTTAAACTGTCACTTACACCGTTCTTATTTGAGTACCTTCCAGATGAGGGTCACTCATAGCTGTCCTTACCAGTGGCATGGTATTGAAACCCTTCCAGTTGGGGAAGAGACTGGAACCCAACTTAGTTATATGCATTATTGGGGCATGTCAGTTAAATAACTACTGCCCATAGTTTCAGTGACAAATTTCAGGACTGACAGCTACAGTCACCCAGTCTCAGTAAAGAACTCAGATAGTTCTTTTGATTTCAGTATATCAGGATTGTAAAATACAGTCAATTCAAATATAGTACGGGACTCAGATAGTTCCATCAGATTCAGGATTTTCAGATATAGTCACATATGTTATCATTATTACCAGTTCTCAGAACTTATACTATCAGTACTCAGTTTTAGGACTGTTAGACACAGTCAATCAGACCAGTTCTGTATAATTCAAACTATCAAAAATAATCATTGTTTATTAGTACCTCAGTATCAGTATACTCATGTTGTTAGTATTCAGACTAAGTAGTCAGTATCTCCACGAGTTCAGTTACAGTTATGTATGCATGTATGTATTCTCATATTCATAATAGTCAGCATTGTTCATGCATATAACCCTTTGCATTTAGCCTTCCTCACTCATATACTCAGTACATTTAGACGTACTGATGCATTTGCACTATGGTGCTTTCTCTTATGTTACACCATAGGTTCAGAGGCACGAGCTCCAGATCAGTAGTAGCATTTCACTATTTAGAGTTTGCAGTGAGTCCTTCTTATTCGACGATGATATAATTATTGCTACATTTACTACTCAGTTGTAAGATGGAGTTATTTGGAGACATGTTCCTTCAACTCCTTATCCAGTTTAGTTAGAGTCTTTCAGACTAGATGTCAGATTAGATATTTAGATCTTATTATTTTCAGTATTTATGACTTATTTTGGTATTGTTATACCTCTTTCAGACATTTTGTTATCAGACGTTTATTCAGTTCGAACCTTATGGCCTTTCAAGTTCATTTTTCTGCATTTTATGATATATTATGTAGTATACAGGTACAGATATCAATCATGGGTTAGCTTTTGATCCTTCGGGGTCATGAGCACCGTGTAGCATTTCGGTTCAGAAAATTGAGGTTACAAGTCAATACAGATGTACTGGTATGCAAAGTAATCCAAAATAAACTTTTATATATGTAAAATAGTAGAGAGCAATTTGTTAAAACATCATGCATAAATTGTTCTCAAAACACATGGGCACTTTCTGAAAATCATAAGTCATTCTTGTCAATGCACTGTCTGCTTTTTGTATTACTGTTGAGTTAGGTGGCACACCCCTACAACTTTGATATTCCATAGGCTATATGGAATCCTCCATTGACTCTGTGGGGAAGCCCCCAACCCAAGTATGCTGCAAGAGTTGGAGTCTCTGATTCTGATATTCCACACAATACTAGGCCAGCGTAATATAATATACCCGTATCGACAAATCATAGTTTTGGGCAATGAGTTATCTAAAATTGTTCCCTCTTCAGGGAACCATCTAATATCTATTTATGCCCTATTTTATCCTTTTCTGAACATGCATCATTCTAAAATTTTAAAACATGAAAGTCTAATTTCTGTATTAGTCTGTCTCTGTTATGGCATTGTCTGAGTTGGTATCATCATACCAATACTTGTGATTCATTATTCTGAGCCATATATGATAATTTCATTCTAAAACAATATTCAGGCCACTTGATCATGCATATAGTGTAAGAAGAGTCATATCTCAAATCATAAGTCAAAAATAATGCAAAGGCTTTCCATTCATTCAACAATTTCAATAAGTAGTGGCCTACTTCTCAAAAACAATCCTGAAGTTTCTTTGTTTATCAATCTCAATATTTAAAATCATTAAAGCATTCCTCTCTCCCATTCTTAATCATCATGACTTTCACATAAGACAAATAGTATCTTAAATCATTCTGTAAACCATGAAATATAAGGATTCATAACTTGTAAATCAAATAATAAACTAATGGGAGAGGGAGATTATGTATTTCATGCTCTCGATTCATAATTCATGGTTTTCAATGCATACGTACATATATTAAATTCAAATCAATTTGGGAGAAGGCCTAAGACCAAAACAATACTATCAAAACTCCTAAAACATGAATTTATTCATAAATTCGAAAGCCCTTTTTCTTAAAAACATGATTTCTATGCCTATGAGATTTTAGGAAAACCCCGCGTACCTTGATTATATATAATAATGGCTGATCCTTGAAGCCTATGGTTTGGGGATTCCAAATCTCCGATCAATTTTGAAAACCCACGGTTGAATCTTGAGTTTCTTGGAAGAGATGTATATGAACTAGGATTTTTGTTTTGAGGAAAGTCTTGAGAATGTCATATATTATGCTTGTAGAGGTCTAAATATCCTGTTTGGATGTTTTAAGAGACTTGAAAAATATTCCAAACTACCCTTCTTAACTTCTGAATGAAATTGGAAAAATTTAAACTGGGAACCCGATCTTAGAGTGAACCTTGATATTAATGAAATCGTGTTTTTCAGTCTTCTGTATTGAATATATTCGTCCCTTTTCAGAAATTTATGTTGCAAATGTCATGCTTAAGGGAAAAGATGTGTAGTAGGAGTGTTGGAATTGTATTTTCACCCAAATAGTAGTATAAGTTAAAGTGTCAGTGGCATGACCTGTTGGTAGTTAGAAGCGTGTATGGATTGTATCATAATCTGTGGGGGGAAATATTTCACTTAGATTTTTATCTATACAAAGTAAGATGTGTATTCTTAGATTATGGAATATTGTGTGACAAGTTTCTTTCTCTTAAAAATATTTTATCATTGTGTTGATAAAACAAAAAAGTCTAATGAAGCCGTGTGGGGCTCTTTCGATTCGCTAGCATAGTTGACTTGTCATTCATCCTATTTTCTTGTTCAAAATACAAAACCAAAGTCTATGAAGCAGTGTGAGGCCTATTTCGATTCACTAGCAACCTGTTGTCCAACTTGTTGTTCTTTCGTTGGTTTAATATATGTATAGTGAATCTATTTGCATGAGATAGAGTTGGTAATGAAGTCATTCATCCTTGTGTGTTATTAGTAGAAGGTAGAGAAGGAGTTGTTGGTCAAGGTGATTTATTGGTTGCTTGAATGCGAAAATGGCTATATTAGCGAGTAAGTTATGATTATAGAATCATGGTTGTTTGAGGAATTTGAAAGCAGTCTAAATGTATGATTGAGTGAGTAAGTATGAGGTGAGAAATCCGTATAAGTAGAAAAGATTGTATGGGGTTATAATATAAGATTAAGGTTGATCATGTCTATTATGTGACCTTACCCCTTGACCTTCTTTTATTGGTAATTGTAAGCTAGTTCTACTTATGAGAAGGTATGTAGTAGATTTTTGAGATATTTGGGTAGAATGTCCCAATTTGATGGATTAGTATATTTATATTATGTTGCATTCTTCATTGATGGTAGATGATTGATACTAAACTATAGGCTTGAATTTAAATTGTGTGGTGGTAAATAATGGCAAGAGTTTGATGATGTATGTTTTGTGGGATTAAATTAGTAGGCTTGAGGTACTGAAATAGTACATGCTAACGGATTATGATAAGGAATACCATAAGTTCAAGGTCTATTATTGTTGTTATGAAGTTCTAGTGTACTAGTGTTTCTTGATGTTTATTTCATGGTTTCCAAGTGAGAATCATGTGTAAGGTTGGGTTGTAAAATCATGTTTAGCACTATACATTATGTTTGAACAGTTGAAGTTCATAAAGGTGGATGTGATGATTTCTTGATCAATGATGTTAGTTATATGAATGTGATCTAATAGGCTTGAACGGTGTATGAAATGGCTTAAGTTTAAATTGATTCGTAATGAAGTATAATGTTGTGGGTATGGTGTGTAAGTATGCCCAAGTGGATATGGAGTTGTGGTATTTCTCTAAGACCATTACATATTGTATGTGACTAGTGGTACCGTGGAGTTTCTAGTTGGAAAAAGACTAGTTAGATGGTATATGGTGTTCTAGATAGCCATGTTAAGGAGCCTTGATTGATAGTGTTGAGCCTTTTGATGTGATCTAGATTCTCATGGTATAGAGATATAATTTTAGAGTAGCAATATTGGTATACTAGGACGGAAGTGGTATGGCTCATCAAAGGCTTGGTGATATCCATGTTAAGTGTTAGAATCTAATTTTGAGTTTTGAAGGTTGAACCTATAGAAATAAGTGTGCATGCATTATACTATGATTATTGGTGGCTATGGAAAGATAGAGTCTATCCCAAAAGGTAGTCATTCGGGTTGAGTTCTATGATATGCATGTATTGTAAAAAAAAAATTCCATACCCTAGAGTGAAGTAACTGTAGTTCAGTTAGAATCTAGTAAGTGATCTCCCAAACTCTAGATGATGACTTGAAGCTAAGGGGGAGATGATAGAACGAATAACCAAGTAAGGCTCTCAAATTCTAGTAGTGATGCAGTGTGATTTAGAACATCAAAAAGTGAGGTGAATCTCAACCCATTCCTACCTCAGTATTTTTTTGTTATCCAAATGCTTACTCATGACTTACGACGAAGGGATTAAGTTATTTCTGACATTAGTAGAAAGATTTGTCAATGCTCATATGAGAATTTTAAGCTGAGTTGAATGAATATGATATTTATAGGGAATAGTATAGTTAAGGTATATTCAGGAAGTGCTCTAAGCCTGAAAGTAAGAAGTTGTATTGCCAAAGGTCTGAAAATTCTATCGTAATTTAGGAGTTATATGTCTATATTCCAGACTGCAGAGTAGTGTCAATTTTGCGATTTCCTCAGTTGGATGTCTTGTGTAATCCATACCCAAGATGCATGGCTCCCTATTACTGCTAGATCTTCCTTAGAGAGAGTGTTGAAGAGAATAATCCAGTTAAGTATGAGAGTGAAGTATAATTCAGTCTGTATGGCCAATAAGTCAGTTTAGCAGTCAGATTCGCATAACTTGTTTTCTTGTCTTTGCACTTATTCATGCTACTTGAAATCTCAAACATGCTACTATTCCAAGATAGAGTATACCAGTAGTTATGAGTATAACCCAGTTCATGCATCATGCACTAAATTAAGATTCCAAATGTTCAGTTATGATTCAATTCGTAGGTGCCATGTGCATCACCTCAGTTTTTCGAGTATCTTAGTGATGTAATGCCCCAGAAAATGGGTTCCGGAGCGTCACACGGTGCTTGAGGCTACGAGTAGCCCTAAGCTAACCCTTTGAGCCATTTTCATTCAGTTCAACACAAATCAACAGGGTTTTCATAAATAACCCTCAAATATCAACAGAGTAATCATCATCCAAGAAAAATAGAATTTCAGAAAGATAACAAAATACGACTTATTAGTCAACTCCCAACATCTATACTAGTCTGACAAGCCTCTAAGAAAATTAATAAAACCAGCGAGCCATTGAGACATGCCCCAACTGACTCATACTCAGTTATCAAATGTAAACGATTCTGTGAAACCAGCATCAGACATCACTTCCTCGGAACATGAGGACTCACCACAACAGAGGATGTAGAATAGCATGACCGAAGAATCACTATCGAACCTGGAACTGAGCACCTGAACCTACATTCCGAGGAAATGCAGCCCACATCCGAAGATGTGGGTCAGTAGCATGGAAAGAAATTGAGTATATGTGGGTGTATGCCGTTTTATAAAAATAATCATCATAAATATTTATAAGAAATATACAGGATGTATGAAAGACTCACATAGCCTGAAGAAAATCATCATAATCATGAGAGGATGAAATAAGTATAATAACACATGTGAGTCATGATATAATTTGTCAATCACTTTCAGTTCATCAAGAATATCAATTCTCATAATGTAAATATCATTTAAACCTTTCAAAATATTAACTTTCACAATTCCACTTTCAAATCACTTCACCGTTCACCATAGACACAAGGAAACACATACACACTGGGAGATCCTATAACTGACATAAACCATGTGAGCCACATGGAGTCCAACGTCCAACCCATATTGAGGAGAGCCATCCTATACTTGCCATCAGAGTAGGACTTCTAATATCAATCTAAATATACTAGTGATCACTATATAAATCAGCCTCACGCTCACGTCCTACGGGGGCACATAGTTCTAGGGAAGTAAGGTCACTTTATACCTCCCACTTGGTGCTAAAGAGAACTCCCAGACTTAGCTCAAATTATTTCAAAGACAATATGCAACAAAACAACTTTCATCAATATATAAGTATACATCGAGAGTCATGATGCTACCCATTTATCATAATCAACCACGTTGTGAATTTCTTTCACATTCGAGTTCAGAGCGACTCCATTAAGCCTAAAAGGTCAAATCATTCAACACGTCTCAAATATTAAACATCAAAGTGCTTATAGCACACATTTTCTCAAAGACACAATTTCAAATGGGGTTCAAGACCTAAATATCAAAATCATGATAAATATCATTCAAGATTCATGCTTTATATCACCACACATGTAAATCCATCTTTCAAAATAATAGACATCAAAATTTCATAATAATCATTATAGAATATGAGTTCCTCCTTCAAAATCATAATAATCAAGTAAAACTCATGTCTTCGTAAAGAAAATTACTTTTGGGCACAAGAACGAAAGAGTGCACTTGTTGAAAAAAACCCACATACCTTGAAATTGACCTCTTGATTATGGAATCCTGTTCACACAAATAAGGGGTGCTCCTTGAAGTTGTAGAGATGATGAGTTCGATTATCAGATTAAATTTGAATTTCTACGGTGAAATTGGAAGATATTTGGAGCTCAAAATGGACCTAGGGTTTAGTTATCTCAATGTTTTTGAAGGAAGAACATAAATTTTATGGCTCAATATAGGCATAATGACCAAAATGCCCTTAAAAATCAACTAATTCTCGAATATGTCCTTTGGTGGACTGTTTTGAAATTCTGAAGTAGATCAACCATAACGTTTTACTCTAATATCCAAATGGGATGAAACTAATTTCATTAGAAAGAGGACTATCATATCTTTCCGTTGATATATAGTATCTCACCCAGATCATTGTGTACTAGGAGTTATGATTGTTTGAAGTTGACCCAAAAAATTCACTTTTGATAGGCTGAAGTAGATCGACCATAACGTTTTTGCTTCGATAAACAAATTGGATGAAACCAATTTCATTAGAAAGAGGACTCGCAGAGCTTTCCATTGATATATAGTAGATCACCCATATAATTATGTACAAGGAGTTATGATAGTTTAAACTTGGAGAAAAAATACGTCAGGCCTCAGTACTTTTTCCTGCACATTTTACTATTCACTACTATTCATGGTTCGATCAGAATGTTCATAACTAGCCGCTCGGGTGTCCGTTTTGGATGATCCACATATCGATGGAAATATTATTTGATACTCTACGAAATGGTGGGTCATAATCTAAGACATTCCACAAAGAAAATTTATAATTCATTCTAGAATATAGAACCCAACACGTTTACGCACAAAATTTCAATGAAAAATTTCTCGGTGTATTACATCATCCCCTCCTTGGAAACATTCATCCTCGAATGACGCTAGACAAGCCAAGATTAGATAGGGAATAGAGCATACAACTGAAACCATTCGTTAGACTCATCACCACATCTTTTCTCACTCCGAATGCAACATAGAATGCATAAATTCAAGAAACTACAGCTGAACACATAATAAATGATAGCTGAACTACTGCAACTTTTATCAAAAGTGCATGATTTAGGAAAGAACGGTACCTTCGGCTTGATCGAAGTTCACAAAAAATAGGTGCGGGTACTTGAATCGCATATCCTCCTCAGCTTCCCAAGTTGCACCCTCAACAGATTGGTTTCGCCACAACACCTTGACCAAGGGAACTTCTTTGTTCCTTAGTCTTCGAACACTGAAATCAAGAATCTCAACAGGAATCTCATCAAAATAAAGAATTTCTTGAATGTCAGCACTCACAGAGGAATCCAATACCACAACATCGCTAATATGCTTTCTAAGCATGGAGACATGGAATATTGGATGAACAGAGGACAACTCGGAAGGCAACTCGACCTTATAAGCTACCTTACCAACAAAGCTAAGAATTTTGTAAGGACCAACATAACGGGAACTAAGCTTCCCCTTCTTTCCGAATCTCTTCACCCCCTCATGGGTGAAATATTTAGATACACTAGGTCACCAACTTCAAACTTAAGGTCTCTCCTTCTAACATCCGCATATGACTTCTGACGACTCTGCGTAGTTTTCAACCTTTCCCTAATCAACTTAACTTTTTCCATAGCCTCGAATACCAAATCAGAACCACTCACTGCCACTTCACCCACCTCGAACCAACCTATGGGTGATCTACACCTCCTCTCATACAAGGCTTCAAACGGAGCCATGCCAATACTAGAGTAAAAGCTGCTATTATAAGCAAATTCTATCAACGGTAAGTGATCATCCCAACTTCCCTTAAAGTCAAGTGCATAAGCTCTCAACCTATCTTCTAAGGTCTGGATGGTCCGCTCAGCCTGACCATCATTCTGTGGAGAAAAGAAGAACTCAAAAGCACTTGGGTACCAAGACCCTTCTGAAAAGCTTTCCAAAATTATGAAGTGAACTGAGTACCCCTATCCAAAATGATAGACAAGGGAACTCCATGCAGTCTGACTAGCTCTCGAATATACAATCTAGCGTAATCCTAAGCAGTATATAAAGTATGAACAGGCAAGGAATGAGTAGACTTAGTCAATCTATCAACCACAACCCAAATGGAATCATGATGGAGTCGAGAAGGAGGTAAACCAATCATGAAGTCCATATTTATCTCTTCCCACTTCCAGGTGGGAATACTAAACACTTCCATCATACCACCAGGTCTTTGGTGTTCAACCTTCACCTGTTGGCATGTTAGACACTATGCTACACAATCTACCCTGCAATCTCAACACACCATCTCCCCCTTGGGAGTAAACCTCTACTTTTTGGTCTTTGACTGACTTCTTCAGTCTAACCAAACTAGCATCTAAGTATTGCTTTTCCTTTACTTTCGAAACCAAGGAGGATTCAGAACTACTTTGAACCCCTATACTACCTTCAGCAGAGTCAAACAACTTAACCCCCAATCTAGCCAAACAATGTACATCACGAGCCAACTCTTTCTTACCTTCTACCACATATGAAACACTACCCATGGACACTCTCTTTAGGCTATTCTCCATAATATTGGCCTTGCTCGAATGGTACAACACACTAATATCATAGTCCTTTAACAATTCTAACCATCGTCACTGCCTAAGATTCAATTCTCTGGGTAAACACATACTGCAGACTCTTATTATCAGTGAAAACATCAACATAGACACCATACAAATAGTGCCTTTAGATTTTCAAAGCAAACACAACAACATCCAAATCAAGGTCATGGGTGGGGTAATTTTTCTCATGGGGTTTTAACCATCTTGAAGCATAAGCTATCACCGTACCCTTCTGCATTAATACGCAACCCAACCCAACTCTTGAAGCATCACAGTACGCCATAAAACCATCAACACCATCTGGCAAAGTTAAAACAGGGGCTGAAGTGAGTCGAGTCTTCAACTCCTAAAAACTCTTCTCACAAGATTTGGACCACAAGAACTTCACTTTCTTTTGGGTCAACCAAGTCATAGGAGGTGTTATAGAGGAGAAACCCTTAACAAAACGGCGGTAATAGCCAGCTAAACCCAAGAAACTAACAATTACTGAACTTGGCAAACAACTTGTGATATCTAAGGGGTGTGCAAGACAGTTCAAAGATGATCAGAATGTTCATCCTCACTACGAGAGTACACCAGTATATCATTGATGAACACTGTGACAAATATATCCAGATATGGTCTAAACACTCGATTCATGAGGTCCATGAAAGCTGCTGGGGCATTAGTTAACCCGAAAGACATAACAAGTAACTCAAAATGGCCATAACGAGGTTGAAAAGCAGTTTTTGGGATGTCACACTTCCTAACTTTGAGTTGATGTAGCCGAAACGAAGGTCTATCTTTGAGAAATAACTTGCATCTTGCAATTGGTCAAACAAATCATCTATTCTCAGAAGGGGGTACTTATTTTTTATGGTGACTTTATTCAATTGGCAATAATCGATGCACATACGCAAAGAGCCATCTTTCTTTCTCACAAACAACACAGGATCACCCCAAGAAATAACACTGGGCCATATAAAACCCTTATCTAGTAGATCTTTGAGTTGCTCTTTCAAATCCTCAAGTTCTGCAGAGGCCATACAGTAAGAAAGAATAGAAATGGGCTGAGTATCGAGAAGAAGATCAATCCCAAGCTCTATCTCTCTATTAGGAGGTATCCTTGGGAGATCATCCAAAAAGACACCAGAAAACTCATTGACGACGTTAACAGACTCGAGAGTCGGAGTCTCAGACTTAGTGTCTTTGACTCTAACCAAATGGTAAATACACCCCTTGGAAATAAGCTTTCTAACTTTGAGGTAAGAGATAAAATGACTCTTGGGTGTCACAGAATTCCCAGACCACCCAAACACGGATGCACCCAAAAACTGAAACTTGACCATTTGGGTCCGACAATCAATAGAGGCATAAGAAGAATACAGTCAGTCCATACCCAGAATCACATTAAAATCTACCATGTCTAACTCAATCAGATCAACCAAAAAGACTCTATGAAGAATGGTAACAGGACACTTTTTATACAGTTTCTGGGCAACAATCGAATCAACTACTAGGGTAGAAACTAGGATAGGCTCAGGAATAATCTCAGGACTCATTTCAAAATTCACAGCAATCAAAGGTGTAACATATAAGAAACTGGATCCAGGATCCAACAAAGCATACACATCAAACTGAAATATACAAAGCATACTAGTAACAACATTGGGAGAGTCCTTATGTTCCTGGCAGGATGATAATGCATAGAATCTATTCTGGCGCTGCCCGCTAGCATTGCTAGAAGAGACGCCCTGAGCTGGGGCTGGGCGAGTCGCTGGAACTAAAGCACTAACAGTCTGAGTCTGGGTCTGAGGGCGATAGTCACAACACCCTTGTCCTTCCTGTGGACAATCTCTAACTTTGTGACCCATGTCACCACACCAGAAATAACCCCTCTTCTCACCCCAACACTCACCCGAATAAGCCCTACTACACTTAGGACACAGGGGACGATTTGGCTTACTGCCATCACTATACTGGGACCTGGATGCATTTGACCTACTACCTTGCTCGTACCTACCTCTAGGAATGGGAGCACTAGCAGATGATGGTGTTGGCATAGACAAATGATCTTGATACTGAGGGCGACTCCCTCCCTATGATTTAGTCTTACCCTGTCTATGCTGCTCGGACCTAGCACTCTTATTCCCTCTCATTCTATCTATCTCCTTAATCTTATCTACCTCAATCTATTGGGCATGATTCATCTCACTATTCAGCATAGTAGACCTACACTCCTTAACCACATAACTAGACACTCCAGTCACAAACTTACTCATACTAGCCCGATTATCAGCCACTAAGTCAGGAGCATCCTTGGCCAGCTGATTGAACTTTAGACAGTACTCCCTAACAATCATAAAGCCCTATCATAGGTTCATAAACTCTTCCACCTTCACCTCCCTTATCTCCAAAGGTAAAAACTTATCCAGGAATGCATCCTAGAACTTTTGCCAAGTTGTAGGGACATCTCTCTCACCTCTACCTTTCCTCCAAGCAACAACCCAGTCATAAGTAAGGTCTTTCAACCTATACGCAAATAACTCTACACTATGTTCCTCAGATACATGCATCACCTGAGTAATCTTCCGCACCTCCTCTAAAAATAATCATGGATCCTCATCAGACTTGGACCCATAGAATTCCAACGGATTCATCCGCATGAAGTCACGGATCCTGGCAGCAGTTGAATGACCTCCCTGCTACTATGGAGCTGGGGCTGCGTTGGCCTGCACATTTGCAGAAACAGCTTGGGCCAGCACCTGAAAGGCTACCCGAAATTCAGCATGAGACACGTTTTCATTCAATGGGTCAGCGGGTTGAGATTGATGACGATCATTATTTCTTATTGCTCGACGTGGAGGCATATTTCTGAAAGAGGATAGCATGAATCAATAGCAGAGAGAGACACTTTAAGCATGATAGACTTCTGAAAGAAAGAACCATACTTTTTCCTAAAACGTCTTGTAGCCTCTTGCTCATAGATGTGGTGCGCTAAACACCGATGATCAAGACTCCACTTAATGCGTCTTTTTAGACTCCCTAGGACACCTTAAAACCTTAGGCTCTGATACCAATTTTGTAACACCCCAAAAAATGGGTTCCGGAGCGTCACACGGTGCTTGAGGCTACGAGTAGGCCCAAGCTAACCCTTTGAGCCATTTTTATTCAGTTCAACAAAAATCAATGGGTTTTCCATAAATAACCCCCAAATATCAACAGAGTAATCATCATCCAAGAATAAAAGAATTTAAGAAAGATAACAAAATATGACTTATTAGTCAACTCCCAAAATCTATACTAGTCTGACAAGCCTCTTAAGAAAATTAATAAAACCAGCAAGCCCTTGAGACATGCCCCAACTGACTCATACTCAGTTATCAAATGTAAACGATTCCATGAAACCAACATTAGACATCATGTCCTCAGAATATGAGGACTCACCACAATAGAGGATGTAGAACAACATGCCCAAAGAATCACTGTCGAACCTGGAACTGAGCACCTGAACCTACATTCTGAGAAAATACAGCCCACATCCGAAGATGTGAGTCAGTACCATGAAAAGGAATCGAGTATATGGGGGTGTATGTAGTTTTATAAATATCATCATCATAAAAATTTATAAGAAATATGCAGAATGTATGAAAGACTCACATAGCCCAAAGAAAATCATCAGAATCATAAGAGGATGAAATAAGTATAATAACACATGTGAGTCATGATATAATTTGTCAATCACTTTCAGTTCATTAAGAATATCAATTCTCATAATGTAAATATCATTTAAACCTTTCAAAATAATAACTTTCACAATTCCACTTTCAAATCACTTCACCGTTCACCATAGACACAAGGAAACACATACACACTGGGAGATCCTATAACTGACATAAATCATGTGAGCCACATGGAGTCCAACGTCCAACCCATATTGAGGAGAGTCATCCTATCCTTGCCATCAGAGTAGGAATTCTAATATCAATCTAAATATACTACTGATCACTATATAAATCAGCCTCAAGCTCACGTCCTACGGGGGCACATAGTTCTAGGGAAGTAAGGTCACTTTATACCTCCCACTTGGTGCTAAAGAGAACTCCCAGACTTAGCTCAAATTATTTCAAAGACAATATGCAACAAAACAACTTTCATCAATATATAAGTATACATCGAGAGTCATGATGCTACCCATTTATCATAATCAACCACGTTGTGAATTTCTTTCACATTCGAGTTCAGAGCGACTCCATTAAGCCTAAAAGGTCAAATCATTCAACACATGTCAAATATTAAACATCAAAGTGCTTATAGCACACATTTTCTCAAAGACACAATTTCAAATGGGGTTCAAGACCCAAATATCAAAATCATGATAAATATCATTCAAGATCCATGCTTTATATCACCACACATTTAAATCCATCTTTCAAAATCATAGACATCAAAATTTTATAATAATCAGCATAGAATATGAGTTTATGCTTCTAAATCATAATAATCAAGTAAAAATCATGTCTTCGTAAAGAAAATTACTTTTGGCCACAAGAACAAAAAAGTGATCTTGTTGAAAAAACCCCACATACCTTGAAATTGACCTCTTGATAATGGAATACCGTTCACACAAATAAGGGGTGCTCCTCAAAGGTCTCGAGATTATGAGTTCAATTATCGAATCAAATTTGAATTTCTACAGTGAAATTAGAAGATATTTGGAGCTCAAAATAGACCTAGGGTTTAGTTCTCTCAATGTTTTTGATGGAAGAACACAAATTTTATGGCTCAATATAGGTATAAATGGATAATTTTCATCCATGAAGTGAAGTCATAATGACCAAAATGCCCTTAAAAATCAACTAATTCTCGAATTTGTCCTTTGGTGGACTATTTGGATAGTCTAAAGTAGATCAACCATAATGTTTTATTCTGATATCCAAATTGGATGAAACTAATTTCATTATAAAGATCACTCTCATATATTTCCATTGATATATAGTATCTTACCTAGATCATTGTGTATGAGAAGTTATGATCGTTTGAAGTTGACCCAAAAGTTTACTTTTGATAGGCTGAAGTAGATTGACCGTAACTTTTTTGTTCCAATAGAAAAATTGGATTAAACAAATTTCATTGGAAAGAGGACTCGCAGATCATTCCGTTGATATATAGTACATCACCCATATCATTATGTACAAGGATTTATGATCGTTTAAAGTTGGAGCAAAAATACGCCAGTCCTCAGTACTTTTTCCTGCACGTTTTACTGTTTACTACTATTCACAGTTCGATCAGAATGTACATAACTCGTCACTTGGGTGTCCATTTTGGATGATCCACATATCATTGGAAATCTTATTTGATACTCTACACAATGGTTGTTCATAATCTAAGACATTCCACACGAAAAATTTATAATTCATTCTAGAAGATAGAACCCAACACGTTTAAGCACAAAATTTCAATGAAAAATTTCTTGGTATATTACAAGTGGATTGAAAATTCATAGAGGTACATAAGGTCCCAAGGGAGAGATACCCCATCTGCATCAGTTTTCATTGCGTATTCAATCATACGTTCATGCGTCAGTTCAGTCAGATATGCATGTATTGGAAATGCATATTCAATAGAAAAAGTTGAAGTTATCTGTGTATTTAGTCCTGTTTTCATGAGAAAAACTCACTAAAAAATCCATGCATCAGGTATGCATGTTCATTATGAGAATTCAGCTTTTGAGTAGCTTCAATCGTGTATTCCATGCATCAGATTTGCATGTCTGGTCTAAGAATTCAGAATATCAGCAGTTCCATCCATATGGTCATATTTCAGATCAGTTTATTCTTTATTAGAGGAAATGTCATGTTCGCGTTATTCCATACCTCTAAGCTTCAATATGTGCTTACCCATCATTCGGGGATGAATGATCCCAAAGGGGAGATAATATAACACCCTGTATTTTGGGCTAGAATAAAAATCATGATTTTTATGCATTGATAATCCTGAAGCCATAAATCCTATGATAATATGGCATGTTAATTAATTTTGAGTATGTGAATCCATTCAAGCTTGAATTTAGACCATAGATATCCTTCAACTCAAGGACGAGTTGAAACTATTTCGATCTGTTAGGTTTTAGTGGATGTTGTAATTTATGTCATCTTCCATTGAATATAACTCTTTGTATATGTCAAATTAGATAGCCTAATATGTTTCAAATTATAATTCTTCAAGTTAGCTGTCCAATGATACCAATTTTGCTAAAATCCGACACCCGAGCAAGAAGTTATGGCCTTTCAAAGTAGTAGATGGCGCCTATGTAAACATAGGCGATAGCATAGGCACCACCTATGTAAAACATAGGCAATAGCATAGGCACCTCCTATGTAAACATAGGCAATAGCATAGTCACCTCCTATGCAAGAAATTCTGGTGACTTAAACAATCCATTTTTGGGGTAAAATGGTCCTTTTCCACCCTTATTTAGCCATAAACATGAAATTCAGTTCCCAAATACCCCAAAATACACCTTCATTCATCCAAATTATTCAATAACTCTCTCTAGGGTTTTAAAATAAAAACCTTAATAATTTAAGATTCAACCATGGGTTTTCAAAATAAATTAAAGATTTAGAATCTCTGAAACGTAGGTTTCAAGAAGCACCTATCATATTCGCATATAGAGGTACGTGAGTTTATCAAAAAATCTCATGGGTGTAGTTTTTATAAACATGCATGCTTTTAAATAGGGTTTTTCAATCAAATGCTAATAACTTGCTTTCAATATGATTTCTAAATCTTTTTCTTTATGTCATGGGAATTGTTTGCCTATATACTTCAATGGTTAAAACCATGCATTTGTGGTTTGAGATTTTCTGTGCAAGTTTGATAAATTTGAATGACAAATTATTTTCAAATTCTCATGATAATGTTTCGATACCTCATATCATATTGTGATCAACAAAAGAAAGCATGAATTTGAAATAAATATTGTTCACTACTTGTAAATGATGAAGCACATTGGTTTTTACATGGTTATGCAAATGTGGAAGTGATATTGAGGAATTTTAAGTCGGGTATGACGATACCCTACTGAATATGATATGTGATTGAATAAGATGAAATTTGAATGCATTGATTTTACATGAGAAAGGTGGATGCCCAAAGAAGGCATTTGAGACACAAGGGCTCGTCACTGGAAAAACGTGTTTGCCGACACAGAATATTGGTACCAGGCTAAGTGATCTTGTGTACTTGACTTCATGTCAGTCCTAAATTGGGAATATAGGTAGGAGCCCGGGATAAGTGATCTTGGGCACTACCATTAGGTCGAGACACCATGCTGTGTGATCTTGTGTGTCTTCCCCTCACGTATACTCTAATCTCGATGGCAACCGAGGTTTGACAGTTGGTGTAAATTATGTAGGGTATTCCACCTAGCTCAGTTGCATTTCATTGATTGTTGAGAAAACTATTGCATTAGACCCATGTGCTTTCAAATGATTTGATACGAAATTGCTTTATAATGGCTCTCAACTATATTTAGTAAAAATATTATGTTTTGTTTTGATATCTCTATGTGCCAGTACTTTTGTACTGACTCCCTCCCCTCTCCAACCTCACAGGTTCAGAGGCCAACTCTAGGGGTCAAGAGAATTAGTAGATCATTCAGATAGAGTTACAGAGACAAGTGGTGAGCCTTGTATGTTTTAGAAGGTCTTATGTCCTACAATCCTTTTATCTTATATTCAGTTTTGGGGGTCTGCTGGGAGCCTTGTCCCGGTTTTCAGATAGACATTTTTTCAGTCATGTAGTAGAGATTTCACAGATGATTTTAGAGATGTTGATTTAGATTGTGGGACACTATTCCCCATTTTTGTTTTCATATGATTCTTGACCATGTTTTCGTTATATTATTTTTCTTCCACGTTATTTTGATCATATGAATTAGGTGTATGATTACCAAACAGATAGGGGTGTTTTGGGTCTCCATGGTTCGAAATGCTCGTCACGGCCAGGCCCTAGTTCGGGTTGTGACAATTTCAAATCTCGAGTTGTCTCGCTTTTCTTTCTCTCTCAACAATATAGACAACAACTACTAAACATTTTGCTCAACCCTTTAAAAAAGATCAATTTTCTTCCTATTTTCGACCACATCGTTGTTATTTTTTACTTTATTTTTTCTTGCATCCATCATTTTCTCTGTCAAAAAGAGTTCTAAATTTGTTCATTATTCAAAAAATTAGGGCTTTTTAGTTAATGATCAAAATGAAGAATTTTAGTTGTATTACCTTCGAGAATGGGTTAACAATTTTGAGATTTGATGCTAAAAAATGTAGAAAGAACCCAAAAAAACCCTAGGTTTTATCATAGTGTTTCGTTGACTCTCGTGGTATTATTAGATGGTGTTTTTGGTATTGTTTGTTATGTCGGTATTGGTGGTCTTGGTGGTGGTGTTGGTCATCTTGGTGTTGGTATTAGTGGCAATAGTGTGGTATTGGCATTCTTGGTACAGGTATTGGTCGTATTGGTGGTGGTAGTGGTCTTGATGGAGGTGTTGATGGTGGCATTGGTGGTGGTATTGGCAGACTTAGTGGCATTGTTGGTGGTATTGGTGGTCTTGGTGATCTATCTATAGCAATAGGTGGAACATCTGTTGGAAGATATTAAATAGGCCTTTAAATAGATTCTCCATCTATTCCAACTGATGCAGTATCTGTTGCAATTTTTATTTTGTAATATGGTGTATAATAATTTATTAAAATTTGTCTTACCTTTGTTTAAAATTATGGAGACGTCAAATGTAATGTATTTTTTTGCTTTTCTTTTGTTTGTAGTTAAAAGATGTCTCTCAAAGAAAAAGAAACTGAAAGTGGGTCATCTTCTGATCACTTAATAAAAAAGGCTAGAGTACAGATGGATTCGGAGGAACTTCTTGAAGATAAATGAAGCTGAGGAAATTTATGACAAGGGGGGGTAGAGAAGGGTATATAGAGGCTGGTGAAGAAAATAAAAGTGAGGAGAAACAAAAAGACAAACATGAAGAGAAAGAAGTAGAAAGTGAGAAAGAGGATGTTGATCAACATGATAATGCATCACTAATGGAGCGAGAATTAAGATCGAAATCCTAGCATGATCTTGATACAAGTATAATTACGTAAATGGACTTATGAGGGCGTATGTTGGACCCAATACTTGGTGTGTACAAATTAAGTGTAAAGGAGGGCCTAAAAAGGCTCCAAAATAGTCCACATTCTACACACCAAGGGCACCTAAAGTGAAGCATTTGACTAAGGGTTTTTTTGGACATTTCATACTATTTTTTTAACCTACTATAAATAGAATATGTTAGGTCATTACTACTTAGATTTTGATGAATATGAAAGTGTAAAACTTAGAAACATTTCTCTTGAGAGAAAGGCCTTCCATGGCCGAAATTGTAACTAGGTTTCAACTTGAGTGTGGAATCACTCATGTTGGATTCAAGCTTAGAAACGTTGGATGCTTGGGAGATCGAGGTCCCTCTTGTGCCAACCTAAGAGATAGGTGAATTGTTGTGTGTGGTGGTAAGGGTCCAAGAGTGAAATAAGCTCTTGGGTTCTTAAGATTATGCCTTCATATAGTCTATCTATCTATCCCTTTGTCTCGTGTAATATTTGTTGTTGTTTCTTGTGTTATTATAAGCATTTTTTATTGTTAGTGTAGTCCTCTTGTTTTTCACGTGTTGATGTTGTTTTGGGTATTATATACATCATTGAATCCTGTGTTCTCTTTGTTGGTAGTGAATCCGAGAGTGGTCTACAAAAATGTCCTTGAATCCTTAAGATTAGTGGACTGATTTGGAGTGTGTTTTGATACTTCCTTGTTTTTCTTGTATCAGATCATGTCAAAACTATTAGTATTGATAGGTTTAAAGTTTCGATTCCAATAGATGACCCTGCAGAACTAACTGGTGATCTTGTACTTAAATGTCAGTGGGGAAACCTTTTGATGAATTTAGGAATATTATGAAGAATAAAAACATAGATGAACTTTTTAAGAAAAGTTGCTTTACACGCTTTCTTGAACTGCCCGAGGACCACAGGGCATGTTCCTAAAAGAGCATAGTATATGATCTTCTCAAGTGCAGGATCAAGTATGTGGGGGATGATAATGATTCGACAGAGAGGGGTAAAAAGATGGATGAAATCTGGATCAACTACTGTGGCATGACGATTTGTTATGGCTTAAAATAGTTTGCCATAGTAATAGGCTAAAGATGCGATCATCTAGAAGAACCTCTCATCATGGAAACGCCCCGCAAAAAGTCCAAGGCAAGCAGGACAGCCAAACCACCACCATTAAATAAAGGAAAGGCATTGTTCAAGCAACAAACAAACAAAAGCAACAAACGCAATGAAAAAATAGATGGGTTGTTCGACATTAAAGGACATAGCTATGATGCAGCAGATTTGATAAAAGAGGTCAAGGATAAAATCATACCAAAGCATTACAAGGAGAAATTGTTCTTGGTTTTGTTTTCCAATTCCATTATATTGGAAAGAGACGTCAACAAAGTCATAGAAGATGATTTGTTGGTGATTGCTAAGGATTTTGACAAATTCAACCATTCTCCCTAGGGATATGACAACTACAACTTGACTGTCAAATATTTACTGACAAAGTTATCTCCAAAGACGATCACATTATATGGCTTTTCTTGGGCTTTCATGGTAAATTTAATCATTATTTGTTTACTCATCCATTAATTTATATTGAATAATTATTATGACTTTCTTTGCTTGCTTCCTGTTTACATATTTTAGGCTTGGGCATTTGAAGCCACTCCTCCCCTCTGAAAGCAGGTCAAGGATTATCCAGATGAGGTTTCTCATCCACGGATCCTTATATGGTTGGCTACAAAGAACAATATAAGAATTAAGGAGGCTGATCTCTTTAATCCTCCGGATGATGTAGTACGTCTTTTTTTAGTAAAATAATTTGAATCAGAAAGATATTAAAGTAGATGTCCATTTTTCCTGAAAAAATATGGGTCATCTGTTGCAATAAATTACCCATAAACTGCAACTGGTGTAACAGATGGGTATTTTATTGCGATAGACGATCTATATTTTGCAATAGATTACCCATCTGTTGCTTTGGTTCTCTGAACCCGACTCAATAGATTACCCATCTACTGCAAATTATGCAACAGATGGGTAATCTAATGGAATATATTGTTAATCTATTGCTACAGATAGATCAGTTACTGTGATAGATAGATCATTTGTTGCATAAGTTGTCTATGTTAACATGTAACCCAACTGACTACAAATTATTATATAATTTAAATATATCTGTCTTTTTTATAGGTTGTGCATCCATAGATCGTGCCTACTGAGCAGGACTTGGGGATGACTTTATTATTACTCTAGTTCTTGTTGATATAGTAATATATCCAACAGTAGAGTAAATAAAGAAAGAATTGGCTGGAGCAACATCCCTAAGAGAAGAAGTTAGGAAAGGTCATTCTAATGTTGATGCTCTTCATGACCAACCTACTGCAACAGATCCAGGTGCTTCTTCTAGGGATGTTGCTGGTGGAGTTCTTAATGTTGATGGCAACAGTCTTGAGGCTGATACCGCTACCAGTCGTGTTGATGAGTATGTTGAGTCTTAAGAAATATAAATATATTTGAAATCACCCCTTACACTAGTCTCTCTCATCCTTATAGTGGTCCCTCTACCCTTACAGTGGTCCCTCTCACCCCTCTTCACCCTCATGCTATCATTGCAAATGAAAAGTGTACAAGGACAGATAGGATAAACTCCTTGAAAAACTAGAGGCTATCACTGAAGATACTGAGGAATTGAAATCCAAGAGGGGTGTCATATCATCCAAGAAGGTGAGAGAGTCATACACTCCTACAGTGGAGGTTAGGAGGAAGAATAGAAAAATTAGACAAATACTCTCCAATCTAAAAACAAAAACAAATTCAAATCCTCCCTCTCAAAAAGTTGTAGAAGTTCAAGGGCCATTGAAAAAGGTGGACATATACACGAAACTTGGCGATGAAGAAAGGAAGGAACTGTGAAGTACCACGAATTCCATGAAACCTATACAAGAATACACCATGCATATCTTTCATGCCTAAGACTTCAAGAATATAACAAGTATGCGTAAGTGATACATGGATTAAGTAAGTTTACTTTTCCTAACCTAGTCTTCAATCTACTCCATGAAGAAGAAGCTACAAAATAGATCTGTCATCTATTGCAACAGCTAGGTATTTTGGTATAACTGGTGGTGGTTCTGTTGCAAAAGATTGCCCATCTATTTCATAAGTTGCATTAGATAGGTCATATTTGAATAGATTCAGAGAACCCTCTATAACAGATGGACCATTGTAAGACCCCGCAAAATCCTAAGCTCAACTTAGTCTTTTAAGCTTGATAAGGGGTCCCAAACTTAGAAAAATTCTAGCTAAGTATTCATACTTAGTATTATTTTGGACTTCGTAAGTTGAAAACTCTATTTCACGACTCTTATGACCTTAAAGTATCAATCTTTAGATTGATTCATGATCAGGAATGTCAGTAGGTTTATTTGGACAAGTTTTAAATTTTTTGGACCTCGTTTAGAACATATTCGAGTGACCAAAATAGTGAGTCGATGCGATCTCGACGCATTGCATCATCCCTCATGCTGACAGATAATTTTTTCCCTCAGCTCAATGCAAATTCCAGTGAATCGACCCAGAATCAACACGGGGCATTGGCGATCGTGTTGATGCCAACGATGCGGCGCGTTGGCCTACACATCAACAGTTCAATTTTTATTCATTAAAAAGTCGCGTCCATAGGGTTATTTGGGTATCTTTTTCCCATCCCTATTCAGCCCTAAAACATAGGATTCAGCCCTTATTAAGCAATATACACTCACTTTCTCTCAAATTTCTCAAGAACAAAAACCCTAGGTGATTTAATTTCAAAGCCAAGGCTAAAGAGTTTTCCATTATTCTTCAACAATTAAACAACCAAGGTATGTCAAGTGTTCATCCAAAGGTTCCCTTCCACCATTGGAGTTCAAGAACCTATTTTTATGATAAGTTTATGAGTTTGATGAAGTTCATGGTTAAATTTTACTATGTTCGGGATTATTAAGTGGATGGGGTTTTCTAATCCATGATTAGTTGCAAGATTCATATGAAATCATTTATATATTTGTAGTGTCATGTGAATTCATGCTAAAGCCTTGGGATTGTGAGTTTGGTGTTGAAATTATGATGCTCGCATGTTTTCTAGTGTTATGTGCATGTACTATGCCTTCCAAGTGTTTGATGAATTGTTCATATAAGTTGAATAATGAAATTATAGCATGCTAACATGCATTCTCCATTCATGTACAAGTGATGCATTACAAGTGTTTGAGTAAATATCTCTATGAATTAACTATAGACTAGCATACATTGTGATGACTTTTATAACTATGCTATGCTCTACTTTTCATGGTATCAAGTCCTGGAGGTATTTAATACCCGATAATTTGGATATTTACCTAGAGATAGTGTCAGTTACAAAATAATCTCATTCATTTCATGATCAGTTGTCACGACCTGAATTGGGGCCCTAGCCGTGACAAGCATTCCCGAACCATGAAGGCCCGAGACGCCCTCTGTCTATCTGGTAATCATACACAACATTTATATAATAAAATATAATTTAGAAATAGAAATATTATACGGAAACATGGTCAGTCTGACTGTGATCATAATACTGAAAACTGAAATCCAAAATATATTTGGATAATAATAATGTATGACTAAATCTGCAAAATCTCTACTATAAACTAAACAAAACTATATGAAAACTGGGACAAGGCCCCCAGTATACCAAAACATGACTAAAGATAAATATCTGAAAGGAAAAAGGCCTTCTGGAATATAGAAGGCTCACCCCTACACAATCTGCTCTGCAATCTGAAATACCTACTATTTATCTGGACCCCTAGACTATGTCTCAAAACCTGGAAGGAGGGGGGGTCAGCACAAATATACTGGCACACGAATCAATCCAAAATAAAGTATTTGAACATATATATAATAGATGAGAGCAATTTTCATCAACACATCATGAATAAAATAGTTTCTGAAAACACATGGGCATCATTCAAAAATCATAAGACATTCTTGTCAAAACAATTTCTGATTTTGTATTACTTCTGAGTTAGGTGACACTCCCCTACAAGTCTGATATTCTACAGGCTATATGAAATCCTCCATTGAATCAGTGGGGAAGCCCCCAACCCAGTGTGCGACAAGGGTTGGAGTGTCTGAGTCTGATACGTCACACGGCACTTAAGCCAGCGTATAATAATATACCTAGATCGGCAAATCACGATTTTCAACAATGATTTGTCTGAACTCATACCTTCTTCGGGGACCACATAACATCTCTTTATGCCTAATTTTTTACCTTTTCTGAACATGTATCATTCTGAAATTTCTAAATCAGGAAAGTCTGATAAAATCTGATTTCTGAACTAGTCTGTGTCTGTTATGACAATTGTCTGAGTTGGTATCGTCATATCATGAGTTGCAAGTCCTATTTATGAGCCATAATGCATTAAGCATGATCTTTCATAAAAGTGTAGTTTCAGACCACCCAAACATGTAGTTTTCATAAAAGATTTCATGTTCTGAAACTCAAGTCAAATCCATGAAAAACTTTCATCAAACATATGGTGGTCATGTGCATTTTGGAAAAATCATGCATTCTTTCATTACATGCATATTCAACATTCACAACCCTCTCTTTCGTGTTCAAAATCATATTCCAAACATAGCAAAAGTCAAAGCATTTCATATCATGATTTTTCAAGATGTATTTCAAAACAATCTATATCACGTGAAACATGGGAAAATTTACATTAAGAGAGGGGTTTCATGTAAATCAAGCTCTCAATTCATATTTTAAGACAAACACATATATACATATACATATAATTTTCAAATCACTTTGGGGGAAAGCCAAAAGGCTAAAACAATATCATTAAAGCTTCTAAAACATGAGTATGTACATGAATTCGAAAACCCCATTCTTAAAACATGATTTCTATGCCCATGAGATTTTAAAAAAATCTCGCGTACCTCTATTTAAGAAATTGAGGGATGATCCTTGAAGCCTACGATGTGGGAATTCCAATCTCCAATGATCTTCCAAAACCCACGGTTGAATCTTGAGTTATTTGGGATTTTTGTTTGAAATCGTAGGGGGAGTTCTTGAGAGAAAATTTAAGAAAAGGATTATATTTTGATGAATTGGGAGTTAAATGTGGTGTTAGAGACGAAATTTGGGTGAGGTGAAATGACTAAAATGCCCCTAAGAAAACAAACAAAGTCAAAACTGTCTCTCAGTTGATAAGCTGACAGGCTGAAGTAAAATGGGTATAATTCCTTACTCAGATGTGGTATTTGGATTAAACCAGTTGAATTGTAAATAAGACTCAAAGATATTTCATTTGATAGGTAGAATCTCTCCCAGTTCATTATATTCAGAGAGTTACGACCGTTTGAAGTTTACCCTGAAATGCTGAAAACTGGGCAATAGGCTATGCGTTTTGCTACTATTTTGAAATCCAAACGCAGCCTTATAGGTTCCGAAAAACTTCGAAACTCATCCGAGATGTACTATGAGCTTGTCCGATCGTAACGCAACTTGAAAATCTAAAAATGGATGTCGGAGAGGTTGAAAAGTTGTATCTCGAAGATTGCTAGCTAAAATGACTCTAAGTCCTCATTACACTTAGAAAAAATTTCAAGTTTTTAAGTCTAAGAGCACTCTATTAAAGGCTAATCAATGCACGACTTTTACAAGGTGTTACATTATCTCCCCTTGGGCTCATTCATCCTCGAATGATGGGTAGGAACTTGTTGAAGCCTTAAAGGTATGAAATAACGCGGACATGACATGTCCTCTAATAAAGAATACACTGATCTGAAACATGACCATATGGCTGGAACTACTGATATTCTGAATTCTTATATCGGACATGCATATCTAATGCATGGAATACATGACTGAAGCTACTCATAAGCTGATTTCTCATAATGAACATGCATATCTGATGCATGGGTTTGTTACTGAGTTGTTCTCATGAATGCAGGACTGAATACACCGATAAGCTGAACTTTTTCTATTGGACATTCATTTCTAATGCATGCATATCTGACTGAACTGATGTATGAACGTATGAATGAATACGCAATGATAACATGTGTGAAGCTTGTAATAAGAATCTATGCATGCAACTAAATGGGGTATCTCCCCCTTGGGACCCTATGTCCCTCTATGAATGCTCAATTTACTAAGATGCTCAGAAAACTGAGGCGATGGACAGGGCATGTACGAATTGAATCATTACTAAACCTCCGAAATCTGAATCTAATGCATGATGCATGAACTAGGCTATACTCGCAACTACTGGTATACTCTATCTTGGAATAGTAGCATGTCTGATATTTCGAGTAGCATGAACAAATGAAAAGATGATAAAACAAGTCATGCAAATCTGACTGTTAAACTGACTTACTGACTATATAGACTGAATTATGCAGGACCTTTATACTTAACTGGAGTATCTCTTCAACACTCTCTCTAAAGAAGTTTTGGCAGTAATAGGGACACACAAATCTTGGTCATGGATTACACAAGACATCCAACTGAGGAAATCACAACATTGACACTACTCTGCAGTCTGGAATAAAGACATATAACTCATAAATTAGGATAGAATTTCCAGTCCTTAGTCAATGCGACTTCCCACTTTATAGATTAGCACACTCCTCGAATACTCCCTTAACTATACTATTACCCATAGATAAACATTCATTTGATCTAAATTATTTGTTCTCATATTGGCATTTATAAATTTTTCTACTAATGTGTATAGTAACTTAAATCCTTTTCACCGTGATCAGGCCTAACTCCAACTCACAAAATACTACATGCCACTCCACGATACAAGTCTAAACCATAAGATTTCACCTTCTATATCTCTTAAAAGAACACACCCTAAGCCTATCATGCCTTACCACTTCAATGGCTAATTCTGAACTATTACTACAAAGTCGCTAGCACATGTAGCGTTCCTTTAAAAAAATTCCAACATGTCATTCAAGCCTGTCTATATAACCACATATGAACTTCAAAGTAAACACTCATAAATACAAACTTCACATATTCTACTGACCATCTATCGATATAGCTCCCACACGCTACCCCAAGAACATACACACACACACCTTTCAGCTAACCATCACATGCATCAAAGACTTGGCCCCAACCTTACTTCGCACTTATGGCCTTATCTAAAACAAGCATACTATGATCTTTCATAAACTAGAAACATTTACTCATCACCACTACCATCACATAAAGAGGAGTCACTAAAGATTAGAATATAAGATCTTGAAGCATGGAAGGATGTTATATGAAACTTGACACTTAACTGAGGCATGAGGAATAGCAAATCAACATCCGGGATTTATCAAAGAAAAATCTGAATTGGGGCATACATGGCTATGAACTATATTTCACCTATCATAAAGAGTATAGCATGAATTATGGGAACTGAGAATACTATAAAGTGTGAATACATGAGTCATGAGCTTCATGACCTTAATTTAGGGTTCATAACATATGGAATGTGATTCCGATGGCTGAATGAACTGAAGTTCCTCATTTAGGAATCTGGAAGAGCACGTGATTTTCTAGCATATACATGAACATGAACTATGATCATGGAACTGAAATGTGAGGTACGAGTAGGTATTAAGATAACTAAAAAATACTGAGACCGGAATGGGTTAAGCCTCGCTCTTTCCTTGTGATGTTCTATGTCATACTGATATCACTACTAGAATCTGAGGGCCGAACTTGGTTACTTATTCTATCATCTCCCCCTTGGATTTAAGCAACCATCTTAAGTTTGGGAGATCCCTTTATAGACTTTATACTTAACCGCACTCACTGCACTCTGGGGTCTGAACTATGACATTATGCAAAATTAATAGAACTTAACCGAAAGACCACACATGAAAGTGGAAAGCCCACTACTAATACTACCTTCTGAGACACACTCCACATTTTGATATCCCCAATAGTCATAGTATAATTCTTGCACACTTAATTCTATCGGTTCAACCTTCAAAACTCAAACTTAGGTGCTAACACTAATCATGGATATCACCAAGCCTTTGATGAACCATACCACTTTCGACATAGCCTACTAATATCGTGGCTCCAAACTTATTACTATGAGAATCAAGATCATATAAAAGAGCCTAACACTATCAATCAAAACTCTTTAACCTGGCTATTTAGAGCCCATATAACGTCTACTAGTCTTTCTGCATCTAGCAACTCAATGGTACTACTAGCCATACGCAACATGTAATAGTCTTAGAGAAATGCCACTACCTCATATCACCTTGGCATACTTCTACATCATACATATAACATCATACTTTATCATGGATCAAATAAACTTAATCTATTGCATACTCCGTTCAAGCCTAATAAATCACTTCCATATAACTAGTATCATTAATAAATATATCATCACATCCACCTTCATGGCCATCAACTGTTCAAACTTAATATCTAGTGCTAAACATGATTTACAACCCCACCTTACACATGATTCTCACTTGGATACTATGAAGTAAACATCAAGAAACACTAGTACACTAGAACTTCCAAACAACAAATAATTGATCTTGACCCTACAGTCGTTCTTATCATAACTCATTAGCACGTACTATTTTAACACATCTATCCTACAAATTTATTCCCACAAAACATACATCATTAATCTTATTCCACTATTTTTACCACCACATTCTACATTAAATTCAGGCATATAGTCCTGTACCAGTCATCTATCACCACTGAAAATGCAACATAATATGCTAGTCTATAAAATTTGGGACATACTATACAAACGCCTCAAAAATCACTACATACCTTCTCACAAGTAGTACTAGTTTACAGCTACCAACGAAAAGAAGGACAAGGGGTAAAGTTACATAATAGATATGATCAACCTTAATCTTATATTATAACCCCATGCAATCTTTTCTACTTATACGGATTTCTCACCTCATACTTACTTACCCAAGCGTACATTTAGACTACCTTCAAATTCCACAAACAACCATGAGTCTATAATTATAACTTACTAGCTAATATATCCACTTTTCACACTTAAAGCAACCGACAAATCACCCCGACTAACAACTCCCTCTTTACTTTCTACTAAACTAACACACAAGGACGAATCACCTCTTTACCAACTCCATCTCATGAACAGATTTAGCTACACATATATTAAACCAACATAAGAACAACAAGTTGCTAGTGAATCGAAAATAGACCTCACAGAGCTTCACTAGATTTGATTTTGTATTTTGAATAAGAAAATGAGATGAATAACAAGACAACTATGCTAGTGAATCGAAAGATCCCCACGCGGCTTTACTAGACTTTATCTTTCAACAACACCTTGATGACAAGATTACATGAGATAGAAATTTAATACGCAATAACCAATGAACTAAGAATACACATTTTACTCTGTATAAATAAAATTGAAGTCAAAAACTTCCTCCATGGTATTACCATATTATCCACACATGCTACTAGCTACCACATCAGTTTATCACTATAAAGGGGTAAATCATCCTCAAACATCAGTTATTCAATTGAAATATTTATTTATACAAAAGTCACCCTTACTCTGACTTCTAACTTTGCGACTTCACATCCCCAACTTCTTGGTCCAATATGACTACCAATAGGTCATGACAACAACACTTTAACGCATACTACTATTCGGGCAGAAATACAGTTCTAATATTCTACTACACATCATCCCCCCTTAAGCAAGACATTTGTAACATAAATTTGAAGGGGACTAAATGCAATTAATACCTCAAGCTGAAAGTAAGATTCCACCAGGATCAATGTTTACATCAGAATCAATATACATTGAAGCACTAACGGACTCTTCTCACGTCCTTGCATAAATTTTAACTCTTATATGGTTTAATTAGAAAGGACCATGCCACTTAGATTCTAAACTTATATACTTGAATCACCTCAATAATGAGACATATCTGAGGACATTAGAGTAAGGAAAGAATTTGGGATGAATTTTTACTTTCATATGTGGGACACCATTGCATGAATTAGAGTATGAAAGAGGAACATTCTGACTCTACTGCATGAACTAGAACATTAAGAAAGAGAGACATTCCTAAATGCCTAGTAGCCTTCTTCTTATAAGTGTGGCGCACTACACACCCATAAATAAGACTCTACCCGATGTGATTTCGTAGACACCCAAGGACCGTGAACCGTACTCTGATATCAAGTTTGTCACGACCCAAATCGGGGCTCTGGCCGTGATGAGCATTCCCAAACTGTGAAGGCCCGAGACGTCTTTTGTCTATCTGGTAATCATGCAAAACATTCATGTAATAAAAGATAATTTGAAAATAGAAATATAATACGAAAACACGGTCAGTCTGAATGTGATTATAATACTGAAAACTTAAATCCAAAATCTCTACTATGAACTAAACAAAACTGTCTAAAAACTGGGACAAGGCCCCCAGTAGACTAAAACATGACTAAACATAAATATCTGAAAGGAAACAGGCCTTCTGGAACATAGAACTCTCACCCCTGCACAATCTGCTCTACAATCTAAAATACCTACTGTTTATTTGGACCCCTAAACTGTGTTTCAAATCCTGGAAGGAGGGGGGGTCAGCACAAATGGCTGGCATGCAAAGCAATCCAAAATAAAGTATTTGAACATATATTTAATAGATGAGAGAAATTTTCATCAACACATAATGAATAAAATAGTTTCTGAAAACACATGGGCATCATTCAAAAATCATAAGACATTCTTGTCAAAATAATTTTTGATCTTTGTATCACTTTTGAGTTAGGTGGCATTCCCCTACAAGTCTGATATTCCACGGGCTATATGGAATCCGCCATTGACTCGGTGGGGAAGCCCCCAACCCAAGTGTGCTGCAAGGGTTGGAGTGCCTAAGTCTGATATGTCACACGGCACTTAAGCCAGCGTATAATAATAATATACCCAGATCAGCAAATCACCATTTTGGGCAATGAGTTGTCTGAAATCACGCCTTCTTCGAGGACCACCTAACATCTCTTTATGCCTAATATTTTACCTTTCCTGAACATGTATCATTCTGAAATTTCTAAATCATGAAAGTCTGATAGAATCTAATTTCTGAACTAGTCTGTTTTTGTTATGGCATTTGTCTAAGTTGGTATCGTCAGACCAAGACTTCCAAGTCCTATTTCTGATCCATAATGCATTAAGCATGATCTTTCATAAAAGTGTAGTTTCAGATCACCCAAACATGTAGTTTTCATAAAAGATTTCATGTTTTGAAACTCAAGTCAAATACATGCAAAAACATATGGTGGTCATGCGCATTTTGGAAAAATCATGAATTCTTTCATTACATGCATATTCAACATTCACAACCATCTCTTTGGTGTTCAACATCATATTCCAAACATAGAAAAAGTAAAAGCATTTCATATTATGATTTTTCAAGATGTATTTCAAAACAATCTATATCACGTGAAATATGGGAAAATTTGCATCAAGAGAGGGGTTTCATGTAAATCATGCTCTCAATACATATTTCAATATAAACACATATATACATATACATATAATTTTCAAATCACTTTGGGGGAAAGACAAAAGGCCAAAACAATATTATTAAAGCATCTAAAACATGAGTATGTACATGAATTCGAAAACCCCATTCTTAAAACATGATTTCTATTCCCATGAGACTTTAGGAAAACCCCGCATACCTCTATTTAAGAAATTGAGGGATGATCCTTGAAGCCTACAATGTGGGGATTCCAAATGTCCAATTATCATCCAAAACCCACGGTTGAATCTTGAGTTATTTGAGATTTTTGTTTGAAACCCTAAGGGGTGTTCTTGAGAGAAAATTTAAGAAAAGGATTATATTTTGATGAATTGGGAGTTAAATGTGGTGTTAGAGAAGAAATTTGGGTGAGGTGAAATGTCTAAAATGCCCCTAAGAAAACAAACAAAGTCAAAACTGTCTCTCAGTTGATAAGCTGACAGGCTGAAGTAAAATGGGTATAATTCCTTACTCAGATGTGGGATTTGGATTAAACCAGTTGTATTGGAAAGAAGACTCAAAGAGAATTCATTTGATAGGTAGAATCTCTCCCAGTTCATTATATTTAGAGAGTTATGATTATTTGAAGTTGACCCTGAAATGCTGAAAACTGGGCAATAGGCTATGCGTTTTGCTACTGTTTTGAAATCCAAACGCATCCTTATGCATTCCGAAAAGTTTCGAAACTTATCCGAGATGTACTATGAGCTTGTCCAATTGTAATGCAACTTTAAAATCTAAAAACAGATATCGAGAAGGTTGAAAATTTGTATCCCAAAGATTGCCAGCTAAAATGACTCTAAGTCCTCGTTACACTTAGAAAAATTTTCAAGTTTTTAAGTCTAAGAGCACTCTATTAAAGGATAATCCATGCACGACTTTTACGGGGTGTTACATCAGTAGTACTCTTATTCAGTTACAAGACTCAAGAAAATTCAGTAGTACTCAGTAATTAGTCTCAGTTCAGTATTCATTTCAGAACATAGTAGTATTTAGTTTAGAACCCAGTAGTATTCAGTTCAGAATTCAGTCAATAATCAACTCAGTACTCAGAGAACTCAGAATCAATTCAGTCTGGTTCAGTATTCAGTTTCGACCTTAGTAAACTCGGTCATCTAACAGAACTCAGTAGATTCAGTCAATTGATAGAATCCAGTAGTATTTCATCAGTCAACAAAATTCAGTGAACTCAGTTCAGTTTAGCTAGATAGTATAATCAGTAATAGTTCAGTCAAGCCTAGTATGAACAAGAAATCAGTTCAGTGTCTATTCAGTTGGGAGTAGGATTCAGCACCGAGCGAGCCTAGGAATAGGCGCTCACCCATTAGCTAGGAATAGGCCCCTAGAACTAATCCCTAAGTTCCCAAACTACATAGCCAGCGTAGATTATAAGATGTCACCCATTAGATAGGAATGACATATTCAGGGATCACCCGCTAGTTTAGGACTAACCCCATAGCCAGTTGTCTTATTTAGGGTATGTCGGTTACATGATTACCTCCCACAGTTTCAGTATAGAACTCAGTTCAGCCCTACAGAATCAGGATTGTCAGACATAGTTGCTCAACTTAGTATGGAACTCAACATAGTTCCATGGAATCAAGAATGTCAGATAAAGTGATTCAGTCATCAATAATATAGTATCAGTAAACCTTCATATCAGTTAATCAATATTCAGAACTTAGTATCCAATATTATCACGACCTCCTTTATAGTTTACGTACTCATGCATGTACTCTCGTTAAGTTATATTCATGCCATTCAGTCGGTATTGTTCATGAATATGAACCCATACATTTCAGCCTACCTCACTTAGCATACCAGTACATTCAAAGTACTAATGCATATCTCTTTTTGCGCTATGATGCGTTATATTATAGGTTCAGACTCATGGGCTCCCGATCATACTTAGCAGCTCAGATTTTTAGCAGTCAGAGTGAGTGGTGAGTCCTCATAGTTCGAGGACATGGTTTTTATCTTAGTATTTTAGTTTATTTTAGTAGTCGAAGTTAGTTGGGGACTTGTCCCATCAACTCCATGATTCAAACAGTAGAAGCTTTTCAGACTAGAGTATTTCAGAAAGTTGATTTTAGTATTTAGATTTTAGTATACAGTATTTATTAACAATATTGAACCTTATGGCTAGTTTCTGCCTAATTTCCGCATACTTTATAGTGTTATTATTCAGTTACTGCAGAAGGTACCAGTTATGGGTTAACTTGTGGTCTTTTGAGATTATGAGCAATGTGTAGCATCTGAGGTACAGACTCAGGGCGTTATAACCTTCCATTATATCTTTGCCCTATGTTGTTCATCTTTACAATTACTAACCTATTTAAAATTATCTTCTTATGTCACAGTATGTTGATGAAATTCTCTGCCTCATGAGGGGAAGGCAATTAGTGTATCCAGATTCTTATGATGATGTCGATAGGATAATGGACCTCTACTTCTACAATAATTCCATGAATGGTCATAATGATATCAGTAGGCTAGCTAACACTCCTGGTGGCCTGGGATTCAATAGGTTAGTTTCTACGTTTGAATGAGATGAAGATATGATTAACTATGTTACGAGGAAAAGGCCATTTCCACACAGCAATAGCTGGACCAAGGCTAAGAGAATTCTAGTAGTCATGAATGTGGAAGTCAAATATTTTCTCGCTGTTGAGATACTACACAAGGAGGGAAAGATTAAGGTTTATGACTGCAACTTACCTGTCTTTGACACCGACATTTTTTTAACCCACATGCAGCCACTGTTGGAGTTGTTCCCCAGCTTGTTGAGGCAGATTAAACTGATGGATCATTTTCCAGCAAAAGTCTTGATGAAGAAATCATAGGATTTTGAAGGTCAAAACAAGGACATGAACCTTCAAAAAAATAAAACTAGTGCCACGTGCAGGTCATACGTGTTTGCATACATCAAATATTTGCTGACCGGTACAGAAATGGCCGCTATGTACGAAGAAATTTTAGAAAAGATGCAAGAGGTATGTTCTTATAGGGTAATAAATAGATGCTTGGAGATTGTATATAAAGAAGAAGATGTACAAAGACAAACACCATAACAATTTTTTATTTCAAGTCACTTCACTTTACATGCAGTGCCAATTTTTTATGTTTGATAAAAGTTGAATTTTTTATAATGCAATAGATTGTCTATATGTTATAACATATTGTCTATCTGTTGTGATATATTGATTATCTGTTGCAATATATTGGTTATCTATTGTATTAGACAGTTATTTCTATCTATCTATCATAACAGATATACAATCTATTGCAATATATTGTCTATCTGTTGCAACTACTCTACAAATAAATCAACAATTTAACCTTTGGTTCTAATAAAACATAAGGAGAGGTTATTACTTTGATAGACTTAAGAGATAAAGATCTACTCAATATGGAAAAGTTATTCTTTATTCGGTGTTAAGGAATTCGGTTTTGGTCATCGTGGATCTTTAATGTTGCTTGCATATGGTTTCTGCGCTTTTGCTTCTCCGTATTTCCATAAAAGAGAATCATATATTTTGTGGAGTAATGAGGCATCAAGGCAATCATTTGGTACTTGCCATCCATTGCTTAAATAATCGACGTAAGCGACAATAAAAAGACCGCAATCCCTGTATTTTTAAAAAATAGATAATCCATATCTTGTAATTCATGTAAACATTGTGAAATTTATGAAATGAAAATAAATCATGATACTTACAGGCTACCACTGGTTTGTTGAGCAATTCCTTCAACATATTCTATATCAAATGGATAATTCGTTTTATCCCGATATGCTTGAATCATCGACCAATCACTACGAATCTTTTGGTCCAAAAAGCCACTCATATCAAGGTAAGTAGGCAATATTTTGGCCAACTTTTGTATCTCAGACGACTGCCCAGAATGTCTTCTTCGCGATATAGAGTCATAAACTCAGATGCACCTCTCTTTTAGAACGAGGACAGCCAACACCCAATAGAATTCATGATCATAATTGATTGAGATGTACACTTCGTCGACCAATGCGAAGGTAAGTCAGCTGGAATGCTAAAACCATTAATGATATTGATTAAGTATTTCTTATTTCGGAAAACTTTCAGTTGTTGTTAACAATACCGATCGTAGGCATTATTAATGTAAACTTTGAACAAATAATTGTGTGTATTTGTACTATTCTTATATTTGCAACTCTGCCTTCTTTGGGAGGTAGTAAAAAATGATATTGATATGCTACACATATTATTAAACATATCAGATTGTGACAATAAAATTAGTACACAGATGCAATAAAATAAAGTATTAATTAATAGTAATATGTATGACATTTAAACCTTATTATTCCAGCAAGTTTGGGGATATGACATCAAATAGAACCAATCCTTCGTTCTAGAATATGCAACAACAAAGTCAAACATATAAAAATCAAGACTCGATTTGTTCACTTTGTAGTGTTCATCATTTTATTTTCTACATGACTTATATGTGTTAATGTCATATTTTTACAACAAGAATTGTATAAATCAATATCTTTAAAAATGATTTATGTACCTGCCGACATAATGCTTTAACAATCCATCAGCAATCCATTCTGAACAGTCGTTGATCAACTTTGTTAGTTTTTAGGATCCTCGTCCGAGATGTTTAACCCTTTAAATGGGTAATTCTTCAGTTCTGCCGAACTGATAGGCTCCACTTTTTCTTCTTCCTTAAAGCAGTTAATGGATTATCAACTATGATATTATGTTGTTCAGCAGTAGCTTTTGTTGTTACATCCACCTGAAAATCCTGAATTATCAATGCTAATCACAAATATACAACAAATTATCTATCTATTGTAATAGATGGATCACTATTAGGATAAATTCACACAGGTAAAACAGAGTTGTATAATAATTTTGAATAGATGACCTATCTTTTGCAATATATGAATCATCTGTAGGTACAAATTAAAATAGTACGAACACCTGTTTAATTTGCTGAAACAGATGGACATATGTTGCAACAGATAATACATCTGATGCAACAAGTAAGATAATTGTTGAAACAGATAACGCATTTAATTCAACAGGTTAGACAAAAGTTGCAACATATGTATATATCTGTTTGATAATATTCAACAGATGTATCATTTGTTGAAATAGATATGTGTCTGTTTATTTGTTGGAACAGATGATATACATTCACCTTCTTTAGCTCATGCTGCTCTCTTATGACCCTTGTACATTGATAAAGATGCAAGACAAAGATGGAAGAGTTGTAAGTTTGCTTTTGTTTGATGTTTGATGATGCCTTGGAATTTTTTTTCCTTCTCCTCTTAGCCACGTTGATCTCTAGTGGAGTGTATGAATATGAAATCCTCTTTGATGAAATGACCACCCTCTTAGATGTCATTTCTTTATAGAAGCAGTTAATGCATTAATAGCACTAATCACTACATTATGTTTCGCCTTGCAGTCTTGACATTTGCATGCAGAACATTCGCTAGAAGTGGAAAATTTTGTATAACCAGTATGATCATAATCATAATGGTCTATTGTTTCAAAAACTATAAGAGGAGCATCATTAACCCTAACAGCAACACCACTACCACCACTACTACCATTACCATCAACAACAACAACAAGCCCACCCTCCAGAATTATTTTTATTGTAATGACTACTGCTCTGAATAATTTCTTTTTCATTCTATCAATGACCTTAGGGTCCGATAAAGTTTGCACAGATCGTAAAGTAAGAAAACATGGCATCTTCAACTCTCATTAGTCGAAACAATCCACAGATGAATAATCTAAAATAAATTAGTATATATATATTAATGATGATGAAATCATTCAAAATAAATCATTTATTAAAATAAAAACTTAATCAAAATTAGACTTACTACTTCCTTCAGGGTTGAAGAGATCAAGAAATTTTACATTTTTATCTATTTTATCTAACAACCATCTCAGGATTCTAGGACAGGAAACTTCTTCCTCGTAGTTCACTTGATGTCTCAAATAAGGAATGACTTCAAACTCCTAAGCCTATAAAATAATGCCAATAAATCAAAAATATTATTGAATAAAAAAAATATTTACCATAAAATACCATGAAAAGCCATAAAAGTTTACTGTCTTTGGCATTAACGGAGTCAACAAATATTTCATAGTTATTTTGAAGCTTTCATAACCCCAAGTATAGCTGTTAAATGCCTCAAGACCCTAGGAGAGATTTATTAAACGCAGTGGTATGTTGTTGTTAACGTCTCTAGCCCAAAGAATATTATGTACAAACCAAACCAAGCACAATGATTACTTGTGCTTCTTTGAAAGTATTTTACCTTTCAAAGATTCTATCAAATTTATGTTTTTGATGCTTGGACCAATAAGAGACACCAGGTCATCATGATCACTCAACTTTTCTTCGCCTTTTTGGGTGTGTGGGGTGATTTTTTGGGGTTAGAATAGGTATGACTTGAGAAAGAGATGGAGGATAACATTTTAACCAGTAATGATGGCAAACTTCCTCTAACCAAAACAAACAGGCATGCCACAGTAATTTATCCATATCTCATCCATCTTATCTTTGTTTTCATACATAAACCTACGCTTGAGAAGATCATAAACCATTTTTATTTAAAAATGAGCATTGTTATCCTCCTACAAATCAAGATATGTCCCAAAGCAGCTATCCATGAAATAAGCATTCAATTTTTATTCTCAAAGTATTTTTCTGAAGGCGTCGAAAGATTTTCCCATGGCTGACTTAGCCACGAAATCATGATTTAAATTTGTGGCACCATTGCACTGCATTCTCATAGGATAACTATCGATGACGAAGGTTTTGACCAACTCTTTAGTGGAAGTGATATTAGCATTTGGACCATCTCTTTTGAAACATTCCTCGTCCCCATATTCATTATCTTCTACTCCTGGTTGAGGTAATGCTTGTAAAGCAAGCTCATAGAGTTGTGGATGTAGCCTAGCTGCTTCATTTGTTCCTTTACTTGGACTTGATTTGGTTTCTTTTATTTTGAGAGACATATTATCTAAAATTAACAGGAATATAAAATAGATTATAATTGATTAATGCATCATTAAAAAAGAACAATAGTAAATCTAACATGCACAATAGTAAAATAACAGTTCCAACATACCACACATCTGTTACACCAGGTAGGTTATTTGTCACAGTATATAACCAACCTGTTGCAATGGATGAGTAATCTATTGAAAATAATAAAAATAAATCACTCATCTGTTAAAACAGATCATTCATCTATTGTACCAGGTATGTTATCTGTTGTAACATATAACCAATCTGTTGCAACGTATGGTAATCCATTGGAAACAATAAAAAAAAATCACTCATCTATTGTACTAGGTAGGCAATCTATTGCACCATATAACGAACTTGTTACAGTGGATGAGTAATCCATTGGAAACAATAAAAACAGATCACTCAATTGTTGCCAAATGAGTTATTTGTTGGAACTGTTATCAACTGTCAATATTGTTTAGATTTCTTCCAAAAAGAAAAGTTGTCTGTCGCAACAGAGGAATAATTTGTTAGATTGTTCATCTTTTGCATTAGATTTTCATCTATTGCGTCAGATTTTCATCTATCGCATTATATTTTCATTTGTTGCATCATATGGTTCATATGTTGCATCAGATAGTTCATCTATTACAAAAAAAAATAGTACCAGGATTTTATATGATAGAACAACAATATTATCACTGTTTCATATCAAATACATCATTTTTATCAAGAAAAACAACAAATCAACTCAACACACATACTAAGAACATCAACGGTGATCAAAAATCACCAACATTGTGATTTTATGTTTGTACAAAAACAAAAAAAAAAAATTAAACTTCAAAAAAGTCAACAAACACCAACAAATCTAATCAACAGTTAGACAACAAGAACTACAATAACTACAAAAAATTATATTTCACACCAGAAAGAGTTGAGAAGAAATATCATAAATTCAGGTTTTCTTCAGTCCATATTTCAAATTTAAGCAAAAAATACTGAAATTATTAATTAATGCTAGAAGAGAAGTTGGCTCAAGTTCCTCGCATATATGTTTGAATTTAGATTGGATTAATTATGAGAAGACCATTTAAAAACAGAGAAGCTTTTAGAAAAATTAAAGAATCTTTAATTAGTAATTATTCAGACTATATAAGCCTAAATAAAACAAAAGAAAACCCACAAAGATTAGCCTACCTAATTACTTTAATAACTAGTATTGAAGCAAAATTAATAATCCATTTAAAATCTAGAAGAATGAGACACATACCACCTAATTATGATAAAATCAGATTTAGATATCCACCAGAATATTATAACTATGGTTTAAATGAATAAAGTATAAAAATATAAAGAACTAAAACAAATTATTTCAGAAAAACATAAAGAATTAAAAAATAAGAATAGAAAGACTACATTATAATATATTTGCCGGAGTTAGTGAAAACTCAATAAATACACAAAAAGATGAAATATCAAAATTAGAATCACAAATAGATAGTTTAGAATATATATATATATCAACATGAACTATTCACAATAAAATGAACAAAGAAGAATTTATAATAGATGAAAAAATATATGAAAATCACGAAGGATTAAAAATAAAAATAATATTTTCTAATCTCGGAAGAAGATATAAGAAAATTGGTGAACATTTATATTTAATGTTAGAAAAAGAAGAATTAAAATTAGAAGATAAATTGAGAGATATGGTAAGAATAAAAAGAGAAAATGAAGAAATAGATAGAAAAAAGGAAATAGAAAAAATAAAACAACAAACTACAGAAGAAATACGAAAAATAAAAGAAACTAAAAATAGTAGGATTGCTGAATTAGAAAAAGAACTATAAATGTTAAAAGATTTGTATGAACAAAGACAAAAAAAAAAAGGAAGAAAAGGATAAAGAACAAAAATTACTAAAAGAGATAAATCAATTTAAAGAAAAATTAGAGATAAACGATAAAGAAATAAAAAACAGGGAATTAGAAATAAATAATATAGATGTTGAAGAGACAGATAATTATGATCCAGAAGATAGTGAAACATATACAGAAATATTAACAAATACAAAAAAATTAGAAATCAACGAAAAACAAGAAACAAGTAATGAAGAAAACTTAGAAAATATCAACACAGAAATAAATACTCTTGATAAAAAAGAAGATGAAAATATAATACCTAAAACATCAAAAATAAGAAAACCTACATATTATAAGAATAAGTTCAAAAGATATAATTTAAAGAATGAATATGACAAATGGACACCAAAACAAATAGTTAATAAAAAGTATAACTTTTTAGACTTAGACTGTGTAATAGATATAGAAAAAATAATACAATTATGGATAGGATATATGACAAAACAATTATTAGATAATAATATAAACATAACAGATGCACCGGAATATATAGAAAGAACACTAATAAGAACAGTGAAATTATGGTTTTCAAATTTAACTGAAAATAGCAACAAGGTATTAAGAACTAATAAACCTATAGAAGGAACATCATCAACAACAACTAAACTAACACCTATAGAATTATTAAAAAAATATGAAACATCTATAAAAGATGAATTTGGTAGTATGACAACAATAGAAGAAGAACAAGATGAAGAAAAAGATACAAATAGGAATTTAATGTTAAAATTAGCGATATGTAATATGTGTTATATAGATGAATATACTTGTGCATTTAAAGAATATTATTATAAAGGAACATATAATATAGAAGAAAGTAAAGAAATAAGAAAACTATATTTTAATAAATTACCCAAACCATTTAGTTCAAAGATAATAAAGAGTTGGGAAGAAGCAAAAATAGTAGATACTCTAGGAGCAAGAATAAAATTTTTACAACAATGGTATAGAAACTTATGTGAAAAATATAGAGAAGAATTAAAAATGAAAAAAACATTGATAAGAAATTTAGCATGTTGCAAAAATAAAATAGCACCCCAATTCGGATGTGAAGAAAGATATTATAAGAAAGAAAAAGACATAAGAAATATAAGAAATATAAAAAATCAAAATATAAATACAAGAAACCAAGAAAAAGATATTATGTAAAAAATTATAAATACAAAAGACCATATAGAAAAAAGAAATCTATAAAAGAATGTACTTGTTATAATTGTGGAAAATTAGGACATTTAGCTAGAGATTGTAAATTACCTAAAAATCCAAAAAATAAACAAATATCAGAAATAAAAATAGATAATACAGAATATATGCAGATAGATTATATAGATTATGAATTAGAAAGTGAGGATAGTATATATGAAATTTCAGAAAATGAAACAGATAATGAAATAGATAGTGAAATAGATGAATCAAATGACTGAAGAGGATATAAAAATAATAGCAAAGGAAGAATATTTAAATGATGAAGGAACAGAACAAAAAATAATATTTGACAGTAACATATTTGATGAAATAAAAGGAAAAGAATTATACTTAAGTGTAGAAAAAATATTTAAAATACCAACAATAAAAAATATGTTTACTAGGAAAAAAGAAGAATATTATGTAGTATGCCAAAAGGAACATGTAATAGACTGTAGATATGCAAAAGGTAAAGCTAGTATACCGCTAGTAACAAAAAGAATAATTAATAAAGACATAAACGATATAAAAAGTAGAGGAGACCCAATAAAATATGTACACCTTGGAGGTACAGAGATATTAATAAAAGCATGTTTTAGAGAAGGAATGGATACACCAATAGAATTATATTTAGCAGATGATAGAATTATAAAACCTATAGAAAAAAACATAATAACTGCCATAAAAGGAAATTTAATATACCAAAAATTTTAATTTATAATAAGTGCAAATTATTCAGTAGTGGTAACAGATAAAAATATAGATAAATCATTAGTATTATATTGGAAAATATCAGGAATAAAATTAACCCCAGGAAGTAAAATATTTACAGCAAGATGCAAAAATTATATGTATTAACAACAAAACACAAAATAACAGGAAAAATAATATTAAAAAAATACGAATAAAAAGTCCATTCGAACAAATTGTAAAAACAATAGATTATAATGATTATAGCTATAGAGACATAGATGTAGAAGAAAATTTAGAAATAATAAATAATAGAATAAGTACAACGAAAAGAATAGCTGATGAAAAACCAAAATCATCAAGCTCATCAAAAAGAACAAGTTATGAAATAAATTGAACAAATAATTTAAACCAATATTACATAACAGAAAAGGTAAATGAAAAAGAATATTTAATACTCTTAAATACAGGACAAGAAGAAAATTATATAGCAAAATATCTAGTAAAAAATGAAGAAATAAAAACTGATGATGATATATGCCCAGATCTACCAAGAAGTAAAACTTTAGCAGAAAAAGAAATAATAATAGGAATTAGAAAAATAAAAATAGAATTTGAAGTAAAAGAAGAAATGCAAAAAGCAGACATAATATTAGGAATAAAATGGCTAGAACAAGTAAAACCATATAATATAGAACATACACAATTAACCTTAACATATAACAGAGAAAAATTATTCTTAAGAAGAGCCTTAACATAAAATGAAAATATATGTATTAATGAAGATAGTAGTAGAAGGGTATTACAGTAGATATTATACGCCTATGATAGATACAGGAGCAGAAGCTAATTTATGTAGATATAATTGCTTTCCAGAAAGCAAATGGGATAAACTAAAAACACCAATAATAGTTAAAGGATTTAATAATGAAGGAAGCTTAATTACTTATAAAGCTAGGAATGTAAAAATACAAGTATGGGATAAGATATTAACAATAGAAGAAATTTATAATTATGAACTAACATCAAAAGATATACTTTTAGGAATGCCATTTTTAGATAAATTATACCCACATATAATAAGTAGAACAGATTGGTGGTTTACAACACCATGTAAACAGAAAGTAAGAGCAAAAAGAGTTAATAATAAAATAAGAAAGAAAACTGATTGGATAAAAGGAAGCAAAAAAATTACACAAAAGTTAGAAAATATAAAAAATACTGAAGATACAATAGAACTAGTTGTATTTTCGATAAATAAAACAGAAATAACTATATTTTCAATAAATAAGATAGAAATAATTAAGAAAAAATTAGAACAATTATATAGTGAAAGATTAATTTCTTGGATTGTCATTGAATATTCATTTTATTAGAACAAGCAAATTCATGCTCTTTTGTTTAGTTTGTTGTATATATTACAAAATTTTTGAAACAATTGTCTAAAATATTCAGCCCATTTACTTTCATTTATCTCCTATCAACAACAACAATATACCCAGTGTATTACTAAAATATATTTATTTGTTATATTTAGCATATTAAAATAAAAATATGTTCTCTTTCTTCATATTTTACTCACAATATTAATTACATAGAAGTGATTTTGAAAATTAGAGATAGATTCTCATTTTTTTTCTTTAATAGCAATGAAATTTTAATATATTTTCTCAATTGCAGAATTTTATTGTTACTTTAATAGTACACCAAGAATTGAAGGGGAAAAAGAAAAAATTTGTTCTCGTCATTACTCATGTAAGCTTCAAAATTGTACCTTGGAAAGGCAAACCTAACTATTACATCATTAAGAATCTCTTGTTGTAATAGTTTGCCTTTTCAAGGGGGCAATTTGAAAGTTTACATAAGTAGTGATGGTAACAGATTTTCTCTTTTTCCCTTTCAATTCTTGGGGTACTATTAAAGTACCAACAATATTCTGTAATTGAGAAAGTATGTTAAAATTTCATTGCTATTAAAGACGAAAAATGAGAATCTGTCTCTAATTTTCAAAATCACTACTAAGTAATTAATATTGTGAGTAAAATATGAAGAAAGAACATATATTTTTATTTTAATACGCTATAAATAACAGGTAAAAATATAAATACATTTAGTATAAGAGATAAGTGAAAGTAAATGCGCTCAATATTTTAAACAAGTTTTTCATATTTTTTGCATTGTATACAACATACTAAACAAAAGGGCATGAACTTGCTTGTTCTTTAGTTATAACTTGTGGTGTAATAAAATGAATATTCAATGACAATCCAAGAAATTAATCCTCGAGAATATTTTACTTGTCATGTTACTAAAAATAGATTAATGATACTTGTCATGTGACCACGAGGTCACGGGTTCAAGCGAAAAAGTCTTTGGCAGAAATGCAAGGTAAAGCTGCGTACGATACACCCTTGTGATGGGGCCCTTCCCCGGACACCGCGCATAGCGATAACTTTAGTGCACCAGACTGCCCTTTTTTTTTCATTTGACAAAATTAAGATATAATTAATTGTTTGTTTTAAGATTTATCCAGAATCATAAATTCGGAGAGATATTAATATGGTACAAAAAAAGGTATTGAATAGAATAAATAATAAATAACAATCATTTAACTAAATTAACCTTTATCTACTTAATGTTTTTAAAGTGATGTGCTAAAAAGACATGATAAGTAAAATGATTCGAAGGGAATAAACATCAAGTTATGTCTAAAGTCTCAATAACATAATTAAATTTTTACGCTCAACTGAATTAAAAAATAAATAAAATTGCTAGTAAAGATAAATTAAGTGAGGTTTTTTACCATGTATAAAATAACGAAACCTACCAAAATATTATGTCATTGAAGTACCTCATTCTCAAGAGACTGATAGATTTCAGAGAACCGTTGTTGGTTTGGTGCTGAATCATTCACTTTCTCATTGACAAGCTGCATAACGTGAATGTTTATCACAAGAAGAATCGTGATGGAAGGTTCAAGAAACATCAAGATCCAATTATTGTCGAGCTAAAATTTAAAATTTATAAGTTCTAAATACTAGAAACGTTAATGGCTTTTTTATTTTGGCAAATGACTTAATGAAAGTAGAAAAAACAAGTTTCATAACCAATATTGCAAGTTCATTATCTCCCAATCCTCTCACTTAACACCCTTAACCCCACTACTTGACCATCCACTCCATTCCTTACTGTTAGGATCGATTCGCGTACACACACTAGATCGACAGAGAGGATAAAGAAAATGAGAGAGAGAGAGAGAGAGTTCGTGAGGAGAGAGATAGATGCGTAAGAATGAATTATGTGGTAACACTCATTGGTAAATTCCACGGCGGATGGGTTATTTATATTAATGATTTAGAGTATGTACAGTTACACAAAGAAATGAGAATAAAAGGTACAACCTAAAATTTGGGTCGAGGCTCCTAAACATTAATATATGAAAGTACATCACATATTAATCAAGCTCCACAACCCCACAATTCTCCCACTTGGAGACTGATTCTGTCATCCAAGAATTACATTCTCCAAAAAAAAAAATATTCCTCCATCATCAATATGTTCGTCGCACAACAATATCTGTAGACACAACTACAGAAGACCAACTAAGGTTTTGCACAACCTTAGTTTACCAACATCAACACATTTTGTCTGTCTGCTGGATTCTTTACACAGATCATTTTCAAACACATATCACCTTCTTCTACTACCCTGCGAGTGAAATGGTACCGTCTTCTAATGTGCTTCGTCTTCGAATGATAGACCAGGTTCTTCACCAACTGTATGACACTTTATCTATCTGTGTAAAGAATCTTCTCATGCTGCTTCTTGTTCAGTTCTTCCAGATAATCTGCCAGCCATATCATCTCCTTTCCAGCTTCAACTATTGCTACATACTCAGCCTCAGTAGATGAAAAAGCAATGCATTTCTGAAGCCTTAACATCCAACTTACTATTGTACCACCTACGATGTAAATGTATCCAGAAATACTCTTACTTGAGTCCACATCCCCACCAAGATCAACATCAACAAAACCTTGCAAATCACTTTCCCATTGCCAAAACAAAGTGAAGTATTGGATGTACCTCTCAGTTATCTTAGAAGCCACTTCACAGCTTCCCAATGCTCTTTCCTGGGGTTTTGCCATGTAGCTGCTAACAACTCCCCCTGCATGTGCTATGTCAGGTCTAGTGCAGACCATAGCATACATCAGACTTCCAAATATAGAAGCATATGGAACAAGTGTCATATGCTCCCGCTCCTAAGATGTCTTTGTCACTGATCCTTTGATAATTTTATATGATTTTCCAATGAAGTAGACCTGGGTTAGCATCATTAACTCTGAATCTGTCCAGCACCTTCTCAACGTACTACTCTTGGGATAGATTTAAAGTGCCAGTAGATCTATCCCAAGAAATCCTCATCTCAAGAATCTGCTTCGTTGTATCTAAATTTTTTATCTCAAACTCAGAAGACAGACTTGCCTTCAGAGAGCTTATCTCATTCATACTGGATCCTGAAATTAACATATCATCCATATACATGAGTAAAAATACATAAGAACCAGTGTATTTCTTGAATTAGCAACACTGGTCTTTTTCACTCATGCGGAAACCACTCTTGCTCCTAAAGTAGTCAAAATTCTTGTACCACTGTCTAGGTGCTTGCTTCAACCCATACAAGCTCCTGTTGAGCTTGCACACCATGTGTTCCTTGCCTGAAACTACAAACCCCTCTGGTTGCTGCATATAGATTTTCTTATCCAAATCTCCATATAAAAATGCAGTTCTTACAAACATTTGCTCAAGATGCAAACTCTCTGATGCGACAATACTCAATAAAATTCATATATTAGTTAATTTCACAACAGGAGAAAATATTTCAGCATAATCAACACCTTTCGTTTGTGAATATCCTTTAACTACTAATAGAGCCTTGAGCTTTCTTTTGCCATCTAGTTCTGCCTTGATTCTGAACACCCACTTGTTCAAAAGGTCTCTCTTCCCTTCAGGTAACTCAGTCAACATCCACGTGTTATTCTTTTTAAGTGAGCTCATCTCATCATCCATGGCTTGCTCCTACTTGATTGAATCCTTCACCTGCAGGGCCTTAAGAACAGACTCTGGTTCCCTTCATTAGTTAGCAATAGATAATGTAATGATGATGAATACTTATCTGGTGCTCTAGTGGTCCTGGATGATATTCTCAAAACATGCTTAGTTGTCAGCTGCTCCACCTCTAGTTCTTCAACGACAGTCTCTGGTGTTTGTTGAGTTTTTGCTGTAACATCTTTGGGTGTACTCTTTGGCAAATCAAGCTCAACTCCCAGTTTCTTTGTAGTTCTTGAACCTTTTGCTCTCTGTTCTTATACAAGACATTTTCAACAAATGTCATATCACAATGTCTTAGGATCTTCTTGTTCCTGTCATCCCGAAACCTGTACCCAAACATGTCAGAACCCTAACCTATAAAGTAGAACTTTATAGCTTTAACATCAAGCTTATCTCACTTCCCTGGATCAACATGAACATAAGAAGTGCAACCAAAAGTTCTAAAATGAGAATACGTGAGTTCTTTTCCAATCCATACTTCTTCCAAAATCTTGAACCCAGAGGAACTGATGGTCTCCTGTTGATCAAGTACGTAGCTGTGCTCACAGTATTTTCCCAAAACATCTTAGGTAGCCCACAGTTTATCCACATGCTCCTTGCACGCTCATTTAATAGTCTGTTCATCCTTGCAGCAACTTCATTCTGCCTTGCCTTCCCAGGAACTTTCCTCATCAATCTGATTCCCTCAGTTGCACATAATTGTTTGAATTCTGACTTGTAATATTCTCATCCATTGTCTGACCTCAGGTATTTGATTTTTAAATTAGTCTGATTTTCAACTTCAGCTTTCCACCTCTTGAATGTAGCAAACACATCTAACTTATATTTCAAGAAGTAAACCCATACCTTCCTGCTGAAATCATCGATGAAGATGACATAGAATCTGGATCCACCAAGTGATGAAACTGGAAATGGTCCCCAAACATCTGTATGGACCATTTCTAACTGTACTTTCTTCGGATCTTTTGCAGTCTTCATGAATCTTACTCATTTCTATTTTCCCATAACACATCTCTCACAAAGACCCATATCAACAGATTTCAGCCTCACTAAAGCTCTTTTTGCAGCCAGTATCTTCATTTCTTTAGCACTCATGTGCCCAAGTCTGTTGTGCCACAGAAATGAACCGGAAGTACCCTCACCAACAACAGCCATGTTTATACACCCTGTAGTGGTGTATAAAGTTCTAGATTTTGTGCCACATTCTACAACCATAGCACCCTTCACAATCTTCCATGAACCTTTCCCAAACTCTGTTACGTAGCCTGTGCTATCCAACTGACTAACAGAGATCAGATTCTTCTTGAGATCAGGAATATATATGGCATCCTCTAATGTCCACTGATTTCCTGCTGGAGTTTTTATGCAGACATCCCTTTTTCCTTCAATCACCAATGGATTGTTGTCAGCAGGATACACCTTTCTGGAATTTCCAGACTTGAAATTTTGGAACAATTCCTTGCTTGGAGATGAATAAAAAGATGCACCAGAATTCAATATCCAGGATTCAACCGGTTTGTCCACACTAAGGATTAAAGCATCCCCAATGTCTTTTGGTGAATTAATAGAGTCACTATCATCTCCAAATTTTTTATTCTACTTCTTCTTGGGTTGCTTGCAATCTGTCTGAAAGTGTCATTTCTCTCCACAATTCCAACATGTCACGTTGGGTTTTTGTGGAGATTTTCTACGATTCTTAGATTTTGATCTGCCATGTATGTTCTGACCCTTCGATTTTTCTCTCCCCCTTCGGTCAATGCTGAGAGCACTACCCGACGACTCCATAATTTCTCGTTTGCGAATGTTTTTGCTAAGAAAAACATCTCGAATTTCATCAAACATCAACTTATCAGATCCACGAGAACTTTTAATCGCAGGAACAACAGTATCCCAAGACTCGGGCAGAGATGACATCAAAATCAACGCTTTAATTTCATCTTCAAAATTAATATCTACAAAACGCAGTTGACTCACAATCATATTGAACTCGTTTATATGATTAGCAACAGATCCATTGTCACATATTTGTAAATTGAACAATATACGCATCAAATATACCTTGTTCATCGCAGATAGTTTTTCGTACATATTTGATAGTGCCTTCAACAGATCAGACATGGTCTTCTCCTTGACGTTGATGAACACCCCATTTCTCTTCAAAGTCAATCGGATCAGCCCTAGAGCCTACCGATCTATGAGTTTCCACTGCTCCTCCGTCATGGATGCCGGCTTCACCCCGGCCAAGGGTTCATGAAGATCTTTCTGGTATAGATAGTCTTCGATCTGCATCTTCCAAAAATTGAAATCGGATCCATCAAACTTCTCGATTCCAAGCTTCAATCCTTCCATCTTTCGTGATCGTGATGAATCTCCTAAACTTTGATACAGTTGTTAGGATCGATTAGCGTACACACACTCTAGATCGACGGAGAGGATGAAGAAAACGAGAGAGAGAGTTCATGAGGAGAGAGAGATGTGTAAGAATGAATTACGTGGTAACACCCGTTGGTAAACTCCATGGCGGACGCGCTAATTATATTGATGATTCAGAGTATGTACAGTACACAGAGAAATGAGAATAAAAGGTACAACCTAAAATTTGGGTCAGGGCACTACCCTGACCATGTGAACATTAATATATGACAGTACATTATATATTAATCAGGCTCCACAACCCAACACCTATCCCCTCCACCCTCGAACCTCAATTTTCATAGTACTTTGCTTAACCCCTATTTTACTTTTTTTTAACTGATCAACGATTAAAAATAAATAAAAAATCACTTATTTTACTTTTTCTTGACGCTATTGAAAGCTAGCACAAATTAAATTTTAAACAATTTGTTGGTAGATTTCTTTATTCTATACGAGGTAAAAATGTTATCAGTCAAATTACAGTTTTGTCCCTCTAGGTCAATCAAGCGTATAATAATGATCATAATCTTTTTGCCTCACTTACTATTCCAAATTTATGTTACTATTTTTGTTTTATTTAGCACAGAAGATTAGTTATGTCACTGAAACTCTAGACTTAAATTAATTGTTAATTTCTTCCATAGTCATTAAATACTCATTTTATTTACACTTTAAAGTTATCACTAAGGAAGAGGCAATTCATGCACTTTTGTAAAGTATGTTGTAGACATGGAAAAACTTTTGAAACGAATTATCTAAAATACTCGATCCCTTTATTTTTACGTATTCATTATACAATTAATATATTTACTTTTACTTTTAGTTACCACATTTATCATATAAAGAAAAAAAAATATTTTCCTTCTTTTTAAAATTATTTATTACTTATTTTTCAAGTTGTTTTACAAATTTTAAGAAGAAATGTCAATTAATATGGGCATTGTAATAAAATATTGTTGGTCCTTTTATGTCTTTCAATGTTTTGATGATTGACAAATTTAGTGAGTGGATTAGTTGCATCAACTGGTGTCTTCAAATAATAACTATACAACTTTTGTCTGTTATACTGTAACGCCCCATATGTTTGCATGCCTTATTAGAGCCTTAAACGAGCCTATAATGAGTAGAAAATGTTTTGGGATGAGTTTAAAAGTGTTAGGAAAAATTTAGGACGAGGAAACGTGCCGTGCGTCGCACAAGGGAAGCCATGCCATGATCCCCGCATTGCAAAACCCGACACGAGAGTCCAATGGACCACCCTCGTGACAGGCCATGCTCCGCAAGGGGGAAGGCCCCGGGACTGGCCTTGGGCCGCACAGGGAGGAGTCGCGCCACGGTATGTGCACCACACCCCCTCTGTTTCATTAATGGAATTTCATTTTGAATACTGTTTTAAGGGCATTTTGGTCATTACACTTAGGAACACACACACACACACACCCCACCCCTTTACTAAACGATGCCAAACCCCTTGATACATTTTTTATCCTTCAAAAGTATAACCCACTTCTCCTCAAAAATCACTAGGGTTCAAGATTCTAAGCTCCAAGGTCAAGCTTTTCTCAAATTCTTTCTGTAAAAAAATATGTTTGAACACCCCCTATTTCAAACTGCTCATACAAGGTATTTATTTCAATACTATTAGAACTTTCTAAATGATAAACTGAGACCAGGATTGAGGATTTTATTGCGAAAAGCTTGCTATTGATTTTCCTTCATTTTACGAATGATTTTCTAATTATTAAAAATGGGTTTATAAGACTTGAGCATACTATTTGGAAAGGTAGGTTTCATTATACGAAATCAAAATCTTAAATGTTATAAATGATTGAAAATATGACCTTTAAGCCTTTCGAAAAGCTTTGGATTTCAAGAATGAATGAAAATGCCACCCCATTCTTTTGAAATATCGAAAGTGTTGAATTTTATGACTTGCTTTGAGATTCTTATATAAACTTAACGATAATAATGTTTATGGTTCTTTTTCTAAATGATGGAATTAAGAATCTATAATGTTTTACGATAATGATTTGAAATGGTATAGATGACTTGCAAGTCTTGTTATGACGATATCAAAATGTGAATGTCTTGATGAAAGATTCTATGAATAAACAATTTCAAACAATGTTTTAATTTGGGCTTATAGGAAATTTTATAGTCTAACGAGAAGGTGTAAGTCTTCGTGACCCAACGCCCGAAACCTATGTTTTACCGATGTTGGAGTGGCTCGTTCCTTAATTGGACAATGTTATGATGTTAGTCCTAAATGACAATATTATGATGGCTAAATTATGTGATCTCAATTTATGCGGCAAACATGGATTGTGGGTCCCATTGATTGGGCGAATATCATACCCATATAGTTCATGGGTTACTAGATGTCAGTGCAAACTATACAGTTTAGGCTTATTGTTTCAAATGGTTATGCCATTACATTTTAACTTATAAATTACTTGTCTCTCTCCTTGGGTCGCATATCAATACTCATCGTTACTCATTGTACTAACGGTCCCCAAATGCAACATCCTTTCATGATGTAGGTTCCAAAGCAGTCTCCCATGACCCTGCTCAGCACTAGGATTCTTTTGGGACAACTACTAGCAAGTGGTGAGTCATCCATCTTTCACAAGGTCTGTGTTTCATTTAGTAGAACTTTGATTATCTTATTTATGATATTGTCAGGGCCATGTTTCGGCATAGGATTTTCATTTACATTGTTAGAGGTTTCATAGACCGAATTAGACATACATTGCATGTCGTTTTTCAAGACTTGGATTCTTAATTATGTACTATGAACCTCATATGTTATGGGCCTATTTCCGCAACCTTTTTTTATGACTATTCTTATGATGTAATGCTAAGGGGTTATCTTTGTCCTTTATAGGATTGGGATTCTCGTCACAGCCAAAGCCTCGTCTCGGATTGTGACATATGTCAATTGTTCTCGTACGGCTCTCTGGCAGTTACAGCAGAGTAATGAAATGCACACTGTAGTAGTTCTTTTCATGTCCTCTAATGAGAAGTATTCTCTCCCATTGCTCATTATATATACACACATCATCTTGAAGAAGAAGCTTAGTTTTTGCAAATATCAAAGGAACATTCTCTTAAGCAAAAGCTGAATTTGTTTTCTGATAGTACAAATATTTAACAACTTAGAAACTTTTGTTCATAGTTGAATATGTCTTTGTTTCTAGGTTAATTTAGTCTTTGTCTTGGTTCTTCCAATTGTAAATCGCTTCTCAATTAGAGATTCTCGTGGATATTTCTCAATTTTATATTGAGATGCTTTTTTATCTAGAGTTAGCTAATGGATGATGACAACGACTAAAATTCAGGAGAGTAAAAGAATGATTGGACTCTATTCAATTGGCTAAGATTCTCATTCATCTGAAGTACAACAATTGATGATCTCTTTAGATAGAGTTTTTACGAACGTAAAATTAAAAAAAAAAAAAGCAGTCCTCTAACCCTACTATTACTCAACTACTAACAGACTCAAAAGATTCAACTATTTTTATTCAACAAACCACTAACTTGCTAAAGACTCGGTCAACTAAAACACTAACAACGATTGAAAGAGAAAAACAATAACCAACAATCTCTCCCTTAAACTGAAAGTCACACTGTCAGTATAACATCCTTAAAACAGACAACACATTTCAAATGTGATTTTCCAAATTGCAAACACCAAGTAATTTTCTGAACTTCAGGAAGGATGCCAACTTGAGAGATTTAGTAAACACATCAACAATCTGATTTTCACTTCTGGAGAAAATGAGATCAATTACTCCATCTTTTATGAGGTCCCTTAAGAAATGAAATTTGACATTAATATGTTTACTTTGCCCATGCTGAATAGCATTTTTGGAGAGCTTTATTGCTGAACTTGCGGTCACACTAAATGATAGTATAGAGACATTTTGCTTGAAATTAATTTCTTCAAGAGCCTTGCGCATCCAAATTGCTTGATAGGCACATGCTGCTGCTACATATTCAGCTTCAGTAGTTGATAAAGTTGCAATTGATTGCTTTCGTAAAGACCATGAAATTGCTCCCGACCCCATTGTAAAGACATAACCAAACATACTCTTCCGATTATCCAAATTTCCAGCATAATCACTGTCAGTAAAGCCAACCAAGTCTGACTTTTCTCCTTTCGCATAGAACAGACCATAATTAGTAGTTCCTTGTAAATAGCGAAAAGTTCTCTTTGCATCTAGAAGATGCACCTCTTTGGGACTTTCTATGTATCTTCTAATAAGACTTAGAGAATAAATAACATCAAGCCTTGTGGCCGTTAAATACATCAAGCTTCCCACTATTTGCTTGTAGAGAGTGTTGTCAACTCTTCTTCCTCCAAGTTCTTTAGTGAGCTTCGAACCAAACTCAGTGGAACTGCTGGTAGAGTTGCAACCCTTCATCTGAAACCTGTCCGAAATCTCTTGAGCATACTTCTTTTGTGTGATGAAAATCCTATCAGCAGATTGAACAACTTCAATGCCAAGAAAGTAATGCATCATTCCAATATCAGTCATATCAAATTCAACCTTCATGTACTTCTTAAAACTTTCAACCATGGAGATATCATTTTCAATGTAAATCAAATCATCCACATAAAAACAAATAATGAGCATTTTTCCTTTATCATCAATCTTTATAAAGAGTGTGTGCTCATATGGACATTTCTTAAATCCCTCCTTAGAAAATAAGCATTTATACGACTATATCAAACTCGTGGAGCTTGTTATAGTCCATATAATGCCTTCTTTAATTTACACACCTTATGTTCTTCTCCAACCTTGGCATAACCAGGAGGTTAATCAATAAATACCTGTTCATCCAAGTCCCCATGTACGAAGGCTGATTTAACATCCATTTGAAAAATAGGCCATGAGCGTTGAGAAACCAAAGCTATCACTGATATGATAGGGTCAAGTCGTGCCACCAGAGCAAAAGCTTCCCTGTAGTCCACAGCGAACTTTTGCTTATTGCCTTTAGCTACTAAGTGTGCTTTGTGCTGCTCAACTTCACCTTCCTTGTTCATCTTTTTCTTGTATATCCGCTTAACACCAATTTTCTTATGCCCTTCTGGAAGCTCAATCAACTCCCAAGAGTCATTTCTAGCAATTGCGACAATTTCTTGAACCATTGCCTTTCACCATTTTGCATCTTTGATAGATTCTTCAAAAGTAGTAGGATCACAATATGAAAATAGTGCAAAATGAATGAGGATCTTCCGATTGATTAATTCCAGTTACCTCAAAATCTGTCATCCATGTGGGTCTTCTTTTTGATCGTTGAGGTCGCTCCTCTTGTTTTGTAGGAGCTGAAACTAGTGATTAAATAGGATCTAAATTTGTCGACTGTTTTGTCTCCTCCAGTTGTAGTATTTCCTCTTCAGTAGCTTACTGGAACAAGCTGATGATTTCCTTTGTCCTTCCATGACCAGGTGGCATCTTCATCAAAGATTACTTCATGGGTAATGACAATTTCCTTGGTGTTAAGATTATATAACTTATAAGTCTTAGAATGATCACTAATGCCAAGAAAAAATCATTTTTCTCCTTTATCATCTAGCTTGATCCTTTTTGATCTGGAACATAATCATAAGCCATACATTCGAAGATTCTGGCCTGGTCAATTCTTGGTTTTTGTCGTCTCTATGCCTCCTCCGGAGTCATATTTTGAATAGAGAAAGTTGGACTTCTGTTTAAAATATGAATACTCCAGTCAACAGCTTCTGGCCAAAAATTTTTTGAGACACCGCTCCTTGTCAAAATTCTACTCACCATGTTGAGGATTGTGTGATTCTTTCACTCACAAACACCATTTTGCTGAGGTGTGTAAGTTGTAGTAAGTTGACTCCTGATTCCATTTTTCTCACAGAATTTTATAAATTCCTGAGAATTGAACTCTCCTCCATGAGTACGAAGAACTTTCAATGGACTACCAACTTCTTTCTCAACAAGTACTTTAAAACATTTTAAAACGTCAAATGCTTCGGACTTTTCTTGTAAAAAATACTCCCATATTTTCTGATTCAAGTCATCAATAAAGGTTATGAAGTACCTTTCTCCACCATTGAAATTTGGATTTATCGGTCCACATACATCTGAGTGCACCAATTCCAGCAATGCCTTTGCTCTCCAAGATTTGCCTTGTGGAAATTGACTGCGAGGTTTTTTGCTAACAACACAACTTTCAGAAGTTCCTGAAGGAGCTACAATTTAAGGAGGGTTGTTCACCACGTTCTTTTGATTTAGCATTCTCTGTGTGTTAAAATTAAGGTGCCCATAACAAAAATGCCACAACCGTGCCTCATCCTTTAATTTAGCAGAAAAACATGTATGATAAACATTGTGGAGATAGAGAAGGAACATTCTATTTCTAGTTATTTTAACTTGAGCAATTAGTCCAAGTTTGGCATATAGAATTCTACAAACTCAATCTTTTATGCATATTTCATGCCCTTTCTCTGGCAATTAGCCAATGCTCAAAAGATAGGTCTTCAAATCTGGAACAAAAAGAACATTAGCAATTGTATGGCTGAAATCTCTATTGGTTTGAATTAGAACCTGCACTTTTCTCATGGCTGCAACTTTGGAGTTGTTCCCGAACTTCACACAATCTCGAAAGATTCATCCAAGGCAAAGAAAACTAACTTATCTCCACTCATATGATTGCTACATCCAGAGTCGAGGTACCATAAATTCTTATTTATTTCCTCCTTTATGTGGCAAACCATCAACAAAGATATCTCTTCTTCCTCCTGTTCGGAAAAATTAGATTCCTCTACACACAGATTAGACAAATTTGTTCGGCATTCTGATTAATAATGACCGAACTTGTGGCATCTGTAATATTCAATTTTAGACTTGTCTGATGACTTTGAGTTATAGCCACCTCTTCCCTTTCCTCTACCTTGATTATCATGGTAGTGACGCACTGATGATTTACACTATTGCCTCAGCATCTATCTCTGCCTCTGCCTCTACTATTACCTCTGTTGTCCTTCGGAAAAATCATCTGTTGAGGCATTCAAAGCCACCTCCTCCTTTTCTTGTTGAGTGATTTTTTTGCTCATGGATCAACAAAGAACTTTGTAATTCATCAATTTAAAGCGTATCAATAACATGAGACTCTTCAATAACACAAACGACAAAGTTAAATATTGGTGTCATTGATCAAAGAATCGTTTCAACTATTATAACTTCATTTGACTTATCATCGTGGATCCGCATCTTGTTGACGACTATCGTCACCCATTAAAAATAGTAAGTAATGGACTCTTTAGATTTCATTTGAAGAGTTTCGAACTCTGAACGAAGTGCTTGAAGCTGTTGCCTCTTTGCCCTTGTTGATCCTTGATATTTCTTCTTCATGGAGTCCCAAATCAGCTTAGAGGTGCCTTTAGAAAGAATAGTTTCCATGATTGACTAATCAATTGCTTGGAAAAGATAATTCTTCGCCTTAAGGTCCTTCGACTTTTCCGCTTCTGCTTCTGCTCTTTGTGCGTCTGACACTGTTATGCCTTCTGCGGGTTCTGGCATGCCATCCATAACCACTTTCCAGTACTCCTTTGATCTTAGAAAATTCTCTATCAATATCCTCAAATGGTCACAGTGGCCATTAAAGCGAGGAATGGATGCCTGCACAAAGTTTTTTGAAGCCATAGGTTCATGTTGCGGCTACAATTTTCTTATGCGTTTTTCTCGTAAAACTGGTGCTGAGACCACCGATGAAAAAGACTAAACTTTAGGAGAGTAAAAGAATGATGGACTCTATTCAATTGGCTAAGATTCTCATTCATCTGAAGTATAACAATTGATCTCTTTAGATAGAGTTTTTACTAACGTAAATTAAATAAAGCAATCCACTAACTCGTACTATTACTCAGCTACTAATAGGCTCAAAAGATTCAGCTACTTTTATTCAACAAACCACTAATTTGCTAAAGACTCGATCAACTAAAACACTAACAACGACTGAAAGAGAAAAACAATAACAAACAATGGAGTCTTTCTAGTAGAACTGTGAGATAGGTGTAGAAATAAAGGTATTGCTAGTGAGTAGGGATTACGAGTTTAATTCCTAGATTTCATAGAGTTGTATTAAAATCGTTTCTTGGTGATTGGTGAAGTTGTTGGTGAAATCCTACAGAGATAAGATCATGGTTTTACTCTCTTGAATAAGAAGGTTTCCACATTAAACATCTTGTATCTTTACTTTTATTGCATTTTACTTTATGTTCAGGTTGTTCTTCGTTTATCTCATACTAAAACCAAGTATCAACTTAGATCCTAATTATTATTATGAATTCAACCATCAAGACATACAAAAATTCAAATTTGACAAATAAAATTAACCGAAGTAGTACTTCTCAATTCTCAATTTGGTGTGGTGTCCACTTTCCTTTACTTATGTAAAGCCAAAAAAGGAAAAATAATTATGGAAACGAGGTTTGAGAAATAAGATATATAAAAGGAAAATAATTATGGAAACAAGTTTGAGAGCTAAGATCTAGAAAAGGAAAATAATTTGATGGAATAAAATAAAGTTAAATAGGAGTTAATTTATCAGGATATTTCATTTAGATACTTGAATTAAATTTTTTAAAATTAAACATTTCAACTTTAAATTTGTTAAGTGTTTTAATTAGACATTTTTGATTCAAGTTATGAAAAAAATCATGCATGTTTTCATTCGTCTTAACCACATACAATATATCACCTCCTTTAATTATATGTATCAATATCAAGTAGAAAACGATTGAAGTTCTACACATTATTGAGGTAAATACATATAATTAAAAAAGTGGCTTATCTTAAGCAATTAACTTAATTATATAATAGATGAATGAAAATACACATGATTTTTTTTTCAAATATTTAAATCGAAAGTTTAATTCAAACACTTTATTAAAAATTGAGGTGTTCAACTGAAACAAGATTTAATTTGAGTATTTAAATAAAATATCTGATAAATTTAAAGGGGTGGTTATGTATGTTGGTTTCAAGATTAAAAGTGTGAATGAAAAATAGAGGGAATTAAGTGGAGGAGAAATTGAGATAACACTTAAAAAAGGAAAGTGTACTCAAAAGAAAGGAAAGTCCACTAATTTCCCACATTGGTGGGAGAATGAAACTTTCATGTGTTTATATTAAGAAACACAAACTCCACAAGTTAAGTGAGACAAGAACCAAGAGGTGCGTCATGCCGCCGTCGTCATCGTTCGTTCGGCTTCGGCTTCATATGATCGATGCAATTAATTTTTCAGATAAAATTTATTTACATATTCCAAAAATCCAATAGTTTTTGTTTCTCCATTAACGTACCTGCATGCAGAAACAACTGCAGAAATGCGAAATGCTTCCTCATAAGGGATGCAACCCTTCAACGAAATGAAACACTATTTTGGGAAAATGTATGACCTGTTTGGATGGTTGTGACTACTCGGAAAAGAAACACTAATTCAAATGGACAGACATGACTATTCAGAAAATATACACCTTTCCAATGAACCATTTCCTCCTTTCCGAAGAGGCACGTGATCATGGCTATATAAACCTGCATTTTTTCACAGGTTTAGTACAAAAGTTTTCTGTATTAAAACACTTCTTGTCTTCTTACAAACACCGTGTGATCATCTCCCATCGAGTGAGTTCAAAGAAAACCAAAACGTTTGAGGTACCGCTACTTTTTGTTTGTGAAGTCATTTTATCCTAGGAGGAAAATTCCACAACCTCGGGTACTTGAGAGGAATTATTTTCTTAAGGAAGCTTCGTGAATTCGAAGGACTTGGCTTATTGTATTTTATCTTATTTCTTAATAATAGAACACACTTCTTTGATAGTGCATAGTGAACTTGTGTTGAGGGTATTGGAAAACTTCATAAGTGTTCTTGAAACGTCTTGAACTTGTTTTGAAGTTTACTGAACTAACATATAGATTTGGTGTACCAGAAACAACAATCTTAAAAAAATAACCAGAATCTGTATATTTGGTTTCTGGAGAATAAAGCTTTATTCTTTCCACTCTGTTTGAACTTAACATGTAATTTGAAGTCATAAAAACTTCATCACAAATTAAATGTCACTCGGTTAATGATTGAAAGTCATAAAAACTTCATCGTTAAACTAGAAACAAGAGGTGTTTAAATTTGCTACAACTGTATTAGTAGTAGTTCGATATACTAAAGTTGACTATCTTTTTGTGACAGGAAAATGACTACTGATAGTCATATGAATGATGTTGGGAAAAGTATGGCAACAGCTAATGTTGCCACAATGAGTCGTACGAGTGTTCCGCAGGCAATGGCACCAGTGGAGAAACCCAAAAAATTCATGGGTGTTGATTTTAAAAGGTGTTAATAGAAGATATTCTTCTACCATAAAACATTGTGTCTTCAAAGATTTACATCTGAAAAAGCTTCAGATGTGCCCAAAGGAACTTCAGACCAGGAAAAATTTGTCGTAATGGACGCGTGGAAACACTCTAATTTCCTATGCAGGAATTACATTCTAAGTGAACTCCAAGATGACCTATACAGCGTGTACATTGGAATGAAAACATCAAAAGAGTTGTGGAGTGCACTAGAAAAAAAATACAAGACTGAGGATGTTGGAACCAAGAAGTTCTTTGTTACAAGATTCCTTGAGTTTAAAATGATTGACAGCAAGTCTGTTGTGTCTCAAATATAGGAAGTACAAGTTATCATCCACGATCTCCTTGTGGAAGGTATGATTTTAGTAAATACCTTTATTGAACATGTTAAAAATGTTCTTAATGATCACATAAACTTTATAATATGTTTGATTGTGAACGAGGCGTTTAAGTCGCGGAAATAATAAAGAAGTTGCCACCTATGTGGAATGACTTTAAGAACTACTTGAAACATAAACAAAAGGAGATGACAGTCAACGATCTCATAGTGAGACTATACATTAAAGAAGACAAGAAAGTTGTGGAAAGAAAGTCAAAAGGAAATTCTGCAATGAGCGAAGCAAACATTGTAGAAGACGACCACAACAACTCAAAAAAATGAAAGAAAGATGAACAAGAAAGCAATCAATCTAAGAAGAAATTCAAGAAAAAATGATTCAATTATGGCAAGATTGGCCACAAGTCGACAGATTGTCGTACCCCAAAGAAAGGCAAAAAGAAGGATCAAACAAATATGGTTGAATCGAAGAAAGAAATAGGTGATCTGTGTGCCATGCTGTCTTTAATGCAACTTGATGGGAAATCCTTGAGAATGGTGGATGGATTCTGGTGCCACCCACCACATTTGTGCAAATAAGGAGTTGTTTGCTGCATTTACTCTGTCTCAAGGAAAAGAGAAGATCTATATGGCAAACTCCGCAACTGTAAAAGTTGAAGGAGCAGGAAAGGTCTGCCTGAAAATGACATCAGGCAAAGTATTGACTTTGAAGAATGTCCTTTATGTATCAGAGTTACAGAACAACATAATTTTTGTATCACTTCTAGATAAAAATGAATTCAAATGTGTATTTATTGTTAAAAAAATTGTACTTAGTAAAGGAGAAGTGTACGTAGGAAAAGGCCTATTCAAAATGAATGTTGAAATCAATAAAAGTTTAGTTTTTTCTTACTTGCTTGAGTCTAATGATTTGTGGCATGAACGATTAGGATATTTCAATTACAAAACATTGTGAAAACTGATTTACTTATAAGTTTTGTCAAACTTTGAGTGCAGTAAATCAAAATGTCAAACGTGTGCGGAATCAAAGTATTCTAAGCATCTGTATATGTCCGTTGAAAGGAATTTCAAAACCTTAGACTTAATCCACACTAACATTTGTGATATGAAGTCAACACCATCTCGTGTTGGAAAAAGTATTTTGTAACTTTTATTAATGATTTCACAAGATAATGTTATGTCTATTTGCTAAACAATAAGGATGAAGCAATAGATACGTTTAGGCAATATAAACTAGAAGTTGAAAATCAGTTAGAGAAAAAGATCAAAATAATAAGAAGTGATAGGGGTGCAGAATATGAATCTCCCTTTGCAGAAATATGAGTAGATAGTGGAATTGTCCATCAAACTACAGCCCTAAATTCACCTCAATCTAATGGAATTGCAAAAAGGAAAAATCAAACCTTAAAGGAAATGATGAATGCCTTACTATATGTAACGCCCCAAATCTGGTACCTAGAACGTTACACGGTGCTCATGACCCCGAAAGACCATAATCTAACCCATGAATGATATATGTACCTGTATACTATATACATATTGTATAATGCAGAAACATGAACTGAAAGGCCATAAGGTTCAAAACTGTAACATTAGATATGATAAATCATAACATGTGGATGGGGTATGAAATACCCAAAACATAACTGAAATAATCTATCTGAATATACTGTAGCCTGAAAAGCCTCTAAACATGACTCTCTAAACAAGGAGTTAATAGGACATGTCCCCAACTAACTCCAACTAATAAACAAATTAATGAGCTAATACAATGCTGATCGTGTCCTCGAAAGATGAGGACTCACTTCTAACTCTGACTGCTGAGACTGGAATCTGTTGATGCTCTGGAGCTCATATCTCTGAACCTATGGTATAAGACACTATAGCGCAAATGCGCCAGTACTTTGAATGTACTGGTATGCATGTGAGGTAGGTTGAATGCATAGGGTTCATATGCATAAACAAATATAATAACAGACTAACTATCATGAGTGTGAGAGTACTTGCATGAGACATAAATACTGACGCTGATACCATGATAACATGACATACTGATAACTGATATAACTGATAACATGAGTGACCGTATCTAACAGTCCCTGAATCTGATGAAACTAGCTGAGTTCTGTACTATATCTGAGTTGAATGTATCTGACAGTCCTAAATAATGAAGAACCGTCTGAGTTTTTTTAGAAAGGCTGATACTGAGACTATGGTAGATAGTCATCTAAACGACATGCCCCAAATGACGCATTATAGATGAATCGAGTTCCAATTTGTGCCCTGATTAGAAGGGTGTCAATACCGCACTACTGGTATGGATAACATGTGAGTGACCCTAATATAAGAGGTAACTCTAATGAGAATGGTAGGAACCCTCATATACCCTCATATAGCAGTCTATGATGTCTCAACCTATGCTAGCTACATAGTTCTGGAATGCAAGGATTGCTTCTAAGAATTACGCCCTCATATTACAGGTGAGTTCCTACCCTTGGGTTCGCTCAGTTCTATTTCTACTCCTATCTGAATAGACACTGAATATGATTTTATGAAACTGAACATGGACTGAGTTACTGACTTTCGTTAACTAATGAAATACTGCTGATATTTGACAACTGACTGGGTTCATGAGATCATAGAGATTTTTTGAGTCGTAAGACTGTCTGAAGTCTAAGGATCATAGATTGACTAAGAGTATCATGAAAACATGACATGGCTCTAAGCACACAGCTAGTATTTTGGGTACGAGTACCCCCAGGACTCGATAGAAGGAAACTGACAAAGCATGACTTGCTTGAATACATAATAATCACCATAATGCATTTACTGAAGCATTTCATCAAACATTTGACAGGCATAAGCTTGAACGTACATGGGGATTTCATGACAACATGCTAGTTAGGCACTTTTCCTTTATTTAGGCATTAAATCAAACATATTGTAGGCATGGTACATGTAAACATCATTTTACAACAATTAAACATCATCGTCATATTCTAATTTCATCATTCAAGGGTTTAGTCATACGTTTGCATGAATCTATATCTATAATAATTAAACCCACATAAAAATTATCACCCAACATAGAGTAGAATTTAATTTCTCATTTATCAACGTGAACAAGAATAGCTCAATCATAAAGAAAATCCATAACTTGAAGTTGGAAAAGGGATTCTTGGAATTCATGAACGAAAGGAGTCCATAAATGAACACTATGCATACCTGGGTTAATATTCTTGATGTTATTAAACTTGAAGAATTGGCAATCCCTTAGTTCTTGAACAAGATTAGATTTTGTTCTTGGAGATTAATGTTAAAGATAAAGCCTAATATTGGTTGTGAAGTAATAATGTACCAAATAGCTGAAATCGGACATAATTGGGTATATATATAGGTGGGTGGTAAATGACTAAATTACCCTTTAAAAATAGCTTTAATTTGCTGAATCGGGACCTACAACGGTGGGTGCGATGGTCCGTCGCTGGGTTGACGGTCCATCGGTCCTGACCATCAGTTCTAGGCAGAATGGGGTCTCACTATTGTGGCTGTGATAGCTTGGGCGATCATCTATCATAGGTTCGATCCAGAAGGTGGCCTCATTGTTTCCCTTGCGACGGCCTGAGTGACGGTCCGTCGGCTTGGGCCATCACTCCTAAGAAGAAGGTAGTTCTCACTTCCTTGCTGTGATGGTCATGGGCGACGGTCCGTCACTATTCCGACAATCCGTCGGCCTCACCGTCGCAGCTGGGAGGTTTTACTTCCATCCGTCTTTTGGCTATAAATTTCTCCTCCGATGTTGAATTTTGATGAAATTGGTATCGTTGGATTGATAATTCAATTTCCACATGAAAAAGGTGAAAATATTAAAAATACCACATGTACAAAAGTGGATTCATCTCTTAATGGAAGCTTCCAATATTCTTGAGACGATTTCAACCTAGGGAAAAGTATGGGGTATTACAATATCTCCCCCTTGAGAACATTCATCCTTGAATGAGACTGAGAGAGAGGGGAGAAAATAACCGACGTACATACTGAACATGAACAACTGAATCATGATCTCATGACTGACATGACTTATAACTAAACATATCATACTGAACATGCTTATCTGATACATATGTAACTAATTCATGAATGTATGACTGAGTGTTCTAATAAACTAAGTTTCTCACAATGAGAATGCATGTCTGATGCATAATTATATAACTGAGCTAATACATGAATACATGACTGAATATGCATTGGTATTTAATACCAAGTTTGTAACGAACACTAAACATGAAACTGAGTAAGCTTAAGGAGAACTATTACCTTAAGCTTGATCTGAGTCGGAGAAGAAGAGGTGAGGATACTTGGTACGCATGTCTGCTTCTTTTTCTCAAGTAGCTCCCTCGTCAGACTGATTTTGCCAAAAAACTTTAGGGACTTCTTTGTTCCTCAGTATACGAGTCTGACAGTCTAGGATTTCAACTGGAATCTCTTCATAAGAGAGGCTGTTTTGAACATCAATGCTCTGAATAGGGACTACAACTGATGGGTCACCTATACAATTCTTGAGAAAAGAGACATGGAAGACTGGATAAACTGAGGCTAGATCTGAAGGCAATTCGAGCTCATAAACTACCCTGCCAAAGTGACTGAGAATCTTGAAGGGACCGACATATCGGGGACTGAGCTTTCCCTTCTTAACGAACCTCTTCACTCCCTTCATGGGAGAGATCTTTAGATAGACATAGTCACCAATCTTGAACTCGAGATCCTTTCTACGAATATCTACATAAGACTTTTGTCGGCTCTGAGCAGCCCGGAGTCTTTCTCTAATTAACTAGACTTTCTCTAAGGCGTCGAATACCACTAGAAGAAATCTAATTTTTAGTTACGACAAAAAAAGTCGCCCAAAAGAATCAAAAGTCGCCACTAAATATATTTAGCAGCGACATTAGGGTCGTAGAAATTACTTCCTTAACTAAAAGTATTTTGTGACGACATATGTAAGTCGCCATAAAACATACATTCTGTGGCGACAAAAGTTGCCACAAAAAAGCAAGCAAATACGCCACAAAACAATGATTTAGTGGCGATATTTTGTCTCCACAAAAGATTGAATTTTATTTTTGTTTTTAAAATGACTTTTTGCAGCGACTATGGGTCGCCACTAATACTCCCTATTTGTGGTGACTATGGGTCGCCACTAGTACTCAGTTTTTTGTGGCAACTATGGTTCGCCACTAATACTCACTTTTTTCCTAAAAAAAAAATATAAATTATATATTGTCTGCTTCGTTGCCAATAATACAGCTACAGTACTTAAAGGTACAAAGACGATATTGAAATATATTTCTCCAGAAGAGAATTATATAGTTTTTAATGGGTAACAAATCAATGTGATATACATATGAGAAAGAAAATAACAAAATATCTTCAAACTTCTCATGGCTAACAATTTCCATCATGAAATTACCTGTCCCTGAAATAAAAAATAAAGCGAAGTTTCAATTCTAACTTGTTAAAATGCAAGTAATAATTTTAGAAATCTTAATGTAGTTTTGTAAAAGTGATGACAACAATATCTTTGAATTAAAATACTACGGAATACATTAAAGATTCCAGAATGCACAAGCTAGTTTGCCCCCTGTGGTAATCTCCCTCATTACTCATCTTACAAATGGGGATAAAAACGTACTTATCAGACTGGCTCTTCCAAAATGATAGGACTTTTAATTCCTCAAATGATGAATTACATTAAGAAAGCTTAGGAACTTTGACTCAATAAAAAATTTGCCCTTTTCTATTTTCCAAGAAATAAAATTCTCTTTTTACTACTCTTAGATAAACCAAAATAGACTAAAAGGACAATAAAACTAACAAAAAGATCTAGCCAGTAAAAAAGAAAGATCTCAATTCAGCTAACACCACCAAACTTATTCATGCTAAGCATATCAATTCCTAACACATTTTTTCTTGAGGATTTACTTAAGAATTATCTAAGACACTCATGAGATCATTTACTTAACCTCCACTTCATTTTATCCATTATGTGATCCTAAAATTCTGTTAACTCTCAAAATTTTCAAACAATTTTACTAGAGTTTCCTTTGTAAATAGGCCTATCAAAAACCTGTCAGCTAACTAGAATACATATAAATACACTTCATAAAGCGTTACAACAATGGATATTGTAATGCCATATTGATACAGGACTATGTGTGTATCAATAGATTCCAACCAACACAATAATAAAAAGATGAACAACAAGGTGCTAGTGAATCAAAATAGGCCACACACAGCTTCACTAGACTTTGAGTTTATGTGTTTGAACAAGAAAATTAGATGAAAGACAACGTAAAAATTCTAGTGAATCAAAATAGGCCTAACACGGCTTCACTAGACTTTGAGTTTGTGTTTTGAACAAGAAAATGAGATAATAACAAGGCAACAATGCTAGCGAATCGAAAGAGTCCCAAACGGTTTCACTAGACTATAGATTTAACAACAGAATGTTAAAACGATAAAAATTACTCAACAGAGTACTTACACAAATCTCTTTTTCCACTTCATTAACACATGATCCATCTTCTTTGGTATTGATTTCTTTACACTAAAACGAGAGAAAACTCAGTGGGGCAATAAACTTGACAAGACTACCAAAATTTGTGTATATATTATTATTCTATGCAAATTGATTGCAGAAATAAGGAAAATTTCTTAAACCAAATATGAATCTGCTTTACTTTTATAATTTGTGCAAACAAAAATTATATGTTTATCAAAGGATAGAAGCCCCTCCACACCCCTCCAACCACAACCAAAAATGAAGTTTTGATTTGCTCATTCCTGACTAAACCAGTAGTAGCAGAGCAGATGTGAAGAGCTGAAAATTAGCATTGTAGCCGAGCCTTCTCTAGGTAAGCTATTTTTCATTGAAGAACCAGGGCGAAAGCCGTTTATCAATGAAATTAGTAATGTAGCCAACTAAGTAAAACCTACATGCCAAAATGAACAAAACAATATTAAAACATCTAAATCATAAAAAGTTCACAACTTTCAAGAATACCTGCTGAAAAAATATAGAAATAAAAAGACTTTAATGGTGTGATTAGACCTTAATATGCTATCTTTTTTTCTATTCCGTTACTGAATTAGTGCACTGTCAAAAATTATTTAATCCAACATGCCAAAATAAACTAGATATCATTAAAACAACACCCAACAAATCACATAAAGTTCAAAGCCAAAACTAAGCAAAACCCACATACCAAAATGAACAAAACAACACTAAAACAATATCCAAATCCCATTAAGTTATAGAAACAAAAATACTTTGATGGCGTGATTAAGCCTTAACATGCTAAAACTAAGTAAACCTCAACAACACCCAAATCAAATAAAGTTCACAACTTCAACAATACTTACTGAAAAATATAGAAACAACAAAACTTTGATGGTGTGGTTAGGCCTTAATATGCCAAAATTAAGCAAACCCCAAATGCAAAAATAAACCAAAAAACACCCAAATCACATAAAGGACTGCAAACGAACACAACTCCTAAGCTCGGGAAATGTAAGCAGGGGCATAACTTTCTGCAGCTCAGACAGAAAAAAGGTATACATTATAATTCATTCAAACCCAAGATACTATCGGTGTCCAGTGAACGCTAGGCTCTTGTTTCATTACAACATCTATGAAGATAATTTGATCTGGTTTTAGGTCTTGTGCAACAGAATCTGTATAAGCGAGCTGAATTAGCAAGAATTAATGTTTGCCTATCCAACCTATCATTTTCCTACCAACGTCAATCTATCATGATACTATCTCAAAATCAATGAAAATAAAATCTACACTATGAATTTAACACAACAAAATATCAAACAATTAAAATTACTTGAGAGAGAGATAAGAAATGGACCCCAATTTATTTCAAATCCAACTTGTTCGATGTCGCCACCAAAATCTCAAATAAAAGTCAACCAAACAAATAAATTCAACTTCGATCTAACGCCCTTTACATTTCCTCGCCTAAATGGAACCAAGTATCACAAACTGAAAAGACCAGAACACATCCCGTGTCATTTTTTGATGGATTTTTTATGAATAGTCACTGAAAAGGGAATGGGGTGACTATTCTTGTTGAATATTGGCCGGGTTTTTTTTAGGGGATTTGAAGTGCGTTGAAGCTGGTTTTAATTGGATTTTCGGGAAGGGACGTTTCTGGTGATGGTTCAATCAGAAAATATAGGAAAGGGGGCAGGTGGTGTTTCTCAGTGGTAGATGACCCCTTTTCCAGCGAGATTCAGGCGAAGACTAGCCGGTCTTCAACCCCCTTCTCTCTGTCTCCGATCTCCCCCCTCTCACTGTTCTCTCTGTACCTTTCTCTTTCTCAATTTCTCTCTCAAATCTCCATTATCCACTCTTTTTTTTTAATTCTGGATGTAGATGAAATGAAAAGATTATATGAGATTGTTGCTGCCTATTGTAACTACACTTTTTATTTTCTTCTTGTATGTTATTAACCTTTTTTCCTATTTTACAATTTTAACAAAGTAGGACAAAGAAAATATTTTTACTAGATACCCTAATTGTATTCATGAAGCTCTCAGCATCCTCCTCATCCCGCCATCAAAAGGAAACCCTAGGAATCCATTTTTCTTTGTCTTTGTAGAAATGAAAACCGTTCCAGGGCAACTAGTATGGGAGATCGTGAAGAAGAACAACTTCTTTTTGGTTAAGGAGTTCGGTAATGGTACCGCCGGCGTCGTCTTCAGCAAAGAACCTAACAATCTCTATGACCTTCACTCTTACAAGCACTCTGGCTTAGAAAATAAGAAAACTATGAATATCCAGCCTGAGGGAAAAGATAAAGCTATTTTGCTTGCTACATCGAAGACCAAGAAGAAAAATAAACCTTCACGCTTGCTGAACAAATCTGTGATGAAGAAGGAGTTCCGCAGAATGGCTAAGGCTATAACAAACCAGGTTGCAGACAACTACTATAGGATAGACCTGAAGAAGGCATCCCTCGCAAGGTTGAGTGCTGTGAACAGGAGTCTCAAGGTCGCCAAGTCAGGTGTCAAGAAGAGGAACAGGCAGGCTTAAAAGTTCATGCTAGGACATACTATGGTTGTATGACTTGTAATGCATGGGTTTTTTTCCAGTATCAAAGTTTTGTGTTGACTTTATCTTTGTTTCTTTCTCAAGAGTAGCTATTGGCAAGGTCAATATCTCTAGTTTTGAGCTAAAATTGACTCCCTTTATCAGAGTTTATAAATATTCATCTATATCAATTTATGGCAAAAACAAAAAACAATAATTTTATTCATCAAAATTTAGGTTAATAATAAATAACATAATACTTCTCTACAAAAATTGAACACAAGAAAGAAAAATTGGATAAAAGTGGCTGCTAGTTTAATAAATATAATAATCACAATACTAATGAGACGTCCTATAAAAATAAATTAATGTTACATCAAAATTATTATAAAAACTGTCGATAATAATAACAAGAACAATAGCAATTATAGTAAATATAATAATAATAGACAATATATTTGTAAATTATGAGTGTGAACATTTACGTGAAAAAAAATAATAAATATTAATAAAATTATAGAACATATCGTATTTGAATTAATAAATTTTAAAAAATGATACTAAAAAGTACCAGAATAATTTGTACATTTTTAAATCCTGAATGTGGATTGTCTATATATAAAATATATATCAAAAATATATTTACAAATAACTTAATTTATTTTTTTAAGAAAAAAATAATGCAAAATGAAAATTTGAACTTTTGATTTGGTTTACATTTTGAACTTTTCAGCCTATTAATTTATATCATTAATTATTCTATATTTTTATTAATATCATAAATAATTTTTATTTGTAACTAATGTTGTAAAATATCTCGAGCTGAGAGTCTTATCAGTGGCGACTTTAACGGTCACCCCTAAATCTTAAACCTTTTGTGGCGACCTATGCATAGTCTCACTATATAGTAACTATTAGTGGAGACTTTAACGGTCGCCCCTAAATCTTATACCGTTTGTGGTGACCTACGCATAGTCGCCACTAAATATGTCACTATTTTTATACCTTTTGTGGCGACCTATGTCACTATTAGTGGTGACTTTATAGTCGCCACTAAATATGTCACTATTCTTATACCTTTTGTGGCGACCTACGCATAGTCTCCACTAAATGTCACTATTAGGGACGACTTTAACGGTCTCTCTTAAATCTTATACCCTTTGTGGCGACCTACGCATAGTTGCCACTAAATATATCACTATTAGTAGAGACTTTGACGGTCACTCCTAAATCTTATACCTTTTGTGGCAACCCTTATATCTCGCCACAGAAATGCTAGCTTTTGTGGCAACTATTTGTGTCTCCACTGAAAGTCGTCACAAAAAACTGTATGTCTTATAGTGTACCAAGTTAGGCCCTATAACTGAGGCCTCACTAACTTTGAACCAACCAATTGGAGATCTACATCTCTTACCATATAGAGAGCTTCGAATGGAGCAATCTGAATACTGAAATGATAGTTGGTGTTGTATGCAAACTCAATCAAAGGCAAATGGTCATCCCAACATCCCTTAAAATCAATTGCACACGCCCTTAGCGTATCTTCTAAAGTCTGAATGGTCCTTTCTTCTTGACCATCTGTCTGAGGATCAAAAGCTGTACTAAGCTGAACTTGGGTACCAAGACCTTTTTGGAATACTTTCCAGAAATGAGAGGTGAACTGGGTACCTCTGTTTGAGATAATTGAAAACGGAACAATGTGCAATCTGACCAGCTCTCTGATGTAGAGTTTGGCATAATCCTCGACTGAATAAGAGGTATGAACTGGAAAGAAATGAGCCGATTTGGTCATTCTATCTACAATGACCCAAAATAAATCATGATGATGACGAGTTTGAGGCAAACCCGTCACGAAGTCCATGTTCACTTCTTCCCACTTCTAAGTAGGAATAATGAACTCCTGCATTGGACCACTAGGCTTTTGATGCTCTATCATAACCTACTGATATGTAGAGCACTTAGACACAAACTCTACAATATCTCTCTTTATCCCATTCCACCAATAGACTTCCCACAAGTCACAGTACATATTTGTGGCCCCTGGATGAACAGAGTAGCGTGCACCATGCGCTTCTACAAGAATTCGCTGCCTTAAGTCATCTACAGCTGGAACACACAGATGACCCTGACAACGCAGAACACCATCGTCCCCTTGGGATAAAACCTCTACTTTCTGATCTTGAACTAACTCTTTCAACTTGACAAGGCTGGGATCTCTATCTTTCTTTTCTTTTACCTCAGAAACTAGAGATAATTCTGAACTACTCTGAACCCATATATCACCCTCCTCTAAATCGACTAAGCGAACGCCTAGTCTCTCAAGATGATGGACTTTCTGGGATTGCTCCTTCTTACTATTCTATACATGAGCAACACTACCCATAAATAGTCTACTGAGAGTGTCGGCCACTATATTGACCTTGCCCGAATGATAAGGGACGTTTATGTCGTAATCTTTCAAGAGCTCTAACCACCTTTTCTGACAAATATTGAGATCTTTCTGAGAAAAGACATACTGAAGACTTTTATGATCAGTGAACACATCTACATGAACACCGTATAGATTATGCCTCCAAATCTTCAAGGCAAATACTATGGCGGCTAACTCAAGATCATGAGTAGGGTAATTATTTTCATGGGGCTTAAGCTGTTTGGAGGCGTAGGCTATGATCTTACCATGCTGCATATGGACACAACCTAAACCCACTCTGTATGCATCACAATACACTACGAACCCATCTGAACAATCTGGAAGAGCTAGAATTTGAGCTGAGGTGAGTCGAGTCTTCAACTCTTGAAAACTCTTTTCGTAAGGATCTAACAACTGAAACTTAACTTTCTTTTGAGTCAATCTGGACATAGGGATGCACTAGAAGAAAATCCCTCAACAAACCATCTATAATAACCAGCCAAACCCAGGAAACTCCGAATATCTGCTGGAGAGATAGGGCCAAGCTAGTTTCTTACTGTTTTGGTATTTTGAGGATCTACTCTAATGCCATCATCGAAAATGATATGGACAAGGAATGCTACTAACCTTATCCAAAACTCGCACTTACAAAATTTAGTGAATAGTTGATAATCTTTGAGAGTCTGAAGTACTTTTCTGAGATGGTCTACATGATCTCGCTCTCAACGGGAATAGACCAGAATATCATATATGAAGACTATAACGAACATGTCCAAGTACTTCTTAAAAACACGGTTCATCAAGTCTATGAAAGCGGCTGGGGCAATGGTAAGAACAAATGATATAACTAAGAATTTGAATTGACCATACTGAGTATAGAAAGTTGTTTTCAAAATATCATATTCTCTGACTCTGAGCTGATGATGGCCGGATCTGAGGTCTATCTTAGAGAAATAACTAGAACCCTAGAGTTTAGCAAACAAGTCATCGATTCTGGGAAGAGGATACTTATTCTTGACCGTGACTTTATTGAGTTGACGGCAATTAATGCACATTCTGAGAGAGTCGTCTTTCTTGAGTATGAATAAGACTGGTGCGCCCCACAGGGAAATGCTGGGTCTAATGAATCCCTTATCCAAGAGATCCTTCAACTGCTCTTTAGTTCTTTGAGTTCTGATGGTTCCATTCTATATGGTGGAATAGAGATAGGCTGAGTATCTGGAAGAAGATCAATACTGAAGTCTATTTCCCTTTCGGGAGGAATTCCTGGAAGATATTTGGGAAAGATATCTGAATATTCATTCACTACTAGGACTGATTCAAGACTGGGAGTCTCGAAACGGGAATCCTTAACATGAACAAGCTGATAGACACATCCTTTAGATATCATTTTTCATGCCCGAAGGTAGGAAATAAACTAACCTCTAAACGCGGAAGTACTACCCTTCCACTCAAGGACAGGTTCATTCAGAAACTGAAATTGGACTATTCGGTTTCTGCAAATGACTATGGCATAGCAGGAATAAAGCCAATCTATACTGAGAATGGAATCAAAATCAGTCATCTCTAATTTGACTAAGTCTGCTGAAGTGACTTTCTGAGATATCATAACTGGGCAGTTTCTTTATACCCACCGGGCTATGATAGTTTTACCCACTGGGGTAGAGACTGAAAAGGGCTCTACTAGAATTTTAGGCCTGACTCCGAAATCAACTTCTACATAAGAGTGACAAAAGACAGAGAAGCTCCTGGATATAGCAAAGCATAAACATGCATATGAAAGATCTATAACATACAGGTAACCACATCAGAAGAAGTTTCCTGATCTTATCAGGAATGAAGAGCATAGAGACGATTTGGGTATTGCCCACTAGTAGCACTGGAGGTGGCACCCTGCTGTTTGGATAATTGGACTAAGCTGAGGAGCGATTCTATTGACCCTGAGGACCTGGCTAAGGACACTCTCTGACTCTGTGGCCTGGCTTTCCACATTTGAAACAAATACCTCTACCATCTCTACAAATACCCTGATGGTGCTTGTCAAAAGTCTGGAAAAGAGGATAGGTGTGGGCACTGCTCACACTGCCCTGGACTTAGAGCCTGGCACTCTATCTTTGTTACCCTCTTTGAACTTACGAACTGGAGCACTGGCTAAAGAAGGAGCTAGAACTGATGACTTAGGATGAAACTCAGAACTGTTTCCTCCTTTTGACTTAGGTTGAGCAGAGTTGAAACTACCTATCTTCGCTCTCTTATTCTATTTCTTCCTCATCTTAATCTTATACTCCTCCACCTGCTAAGCATGAGTCATGAGCCTAGCTAAAGTCATGTCACTATTCAGTATGGCGGATCTACAATCATTAACCACGCTATCATTCACCCCTTAAACAAACTTACTCATCCTTTCCCTGTTATCTGTAACCCTATGAGGGGTATATCTGTCTAATTGAGTAAACTTAAGAGAATACCCTTTCACTGTCATATTGCCTTGAGTGAGGTTGATGAATTCTAGCACCTTAGCTTCTCTAAGCTCTAGGGGAAGGAATCTATCAAGGAACACTAAAGCAAACTCCTCCCACTCAACTGACCCTACATCGTCTGCCCTCTCTAACTTTCACTGCTTGAACCAAGTATGAGCCACATCCTACAACTAATATGCAGCTAGCTCAGCACTCTCACTAGAAGTAACCTCCATTATGTCTATAACCTTTTACACCTAATCTAGGAATTTCTGAGGGTCCTCATCTTTCTTAGACCCAAGAAAGAATGGAGGATTCATTCAGGTAAAGTTTGAATTCTGGTTGCAGCTGAATTAGCCACTGGGTTGGCCGTAATGATAACTGGTCATTCATTCTGAGAAACAACTGACTGAGTAGGAATAGTAAATGTGGCCCTAAACTCCACATGAGAAACATGTTCGCCCAAAGGTTCTTCGGGCTGAGGGGCTGGCTAATTCTCATTTCTTCTTTTAAGAGGCATATTCTGTAGAAGAAAGGGAAAAGCGGATTAGACTGAGATATTGACTTTAGATTATGCTCACTGACACGACATGAATACTGAAAGAAGGGAAACTATTCCTAAAATATCTTATAGCCTTCTGCACATAAATATGGCACACAACATACCCATGCATAAGACTCTACTAGATGTGGCTTTCAGATTTCCTAGGACACTATTGAACCTTAGGATTTGATACCAAGTTTGTAACACCCTGAATATGGTACCCAAAATTTTACATAGTTCTCATGACCCCGAAGGACCACAAGCTAACCCATTACTAATATCTGTACCTGTATACTACATACATACTGTATAATGTGGAAACATAAACTGAAAGGCCATAAGGTTCAAAACTGTAACATAAGATATGATAAATTATAACATATGGATGGGGTATGAAATACCCAAAACATAACTAAAATAAGCTATTTGAACATATTGTAGTCTAAAAAGCCTCTAAACATGGCTATCTGAATAAGGAGTTGATAGGACATATCCCCAACTAACTCCAACTAATAAATTAATTAACGAGCTAATACAATGATGATCATGTCTTCGAAAGATGAGGACTCACTTGTAACTCTAACTGCAGAGACATAAATCTGCTGATGCTATGGAACTTATGTCTCTGAACCTATGGTATAAGACACCATAGCGCAAATGTGTCAGTACTTTGAATGTAGTGGTATGCATGTGAGGTAGGCTGAATGCATGGGGTTCATATGCATGAACAAATATAACAACAGACGGTATATCATAAGTGTGAGAGTACATACATGAGACATAAAAACCAATGTTGATACCATGATAACATGACATACTGATAACTGATATAACTAATAATGTATGTGACTTATCTGACAGTCTTGAATCTGATGGAACTAGATGAGTTCCGTACTGTATCTGAGTTTACAGTATCTGACAGTCCTGAATAATGAAGAACTATCTGAGTTCTTTTACTGAGACTGATACTGAGACCGTTGGAGATAGTCATCTAACCGACATGCCCCAAATAACGCATTATAGCTAAATTAGGGTCCAATCTGTTCCCTAATTAGAAAGGTTTCACTACCGCGCCATTGGTAAGGATAACATATGAGTGACCCTAATATAACAGGTAACTCTAATGACAACAGTGGGAACCCTCATATAGAAGATTAAGCCACCTCATCTACCCTCATATAGTAGGTATGATGTCCCAACCTATGCTGGCTACATAGTTCTGGAATGCAAAGATTGCTTCTAAGAATCACACCCTCATATAACAGGTGAGTTTCCACCCTTGGGTTTGCTCGGTGCTAATTTCTACTCCCATCTGAATAGACACTGAATATGATTTTATGAAACTAAACATGGACTGAGTTACTAACTTCCGTTGATTGACGAAATGCTACTGATATTTGACAACTAACTGAGTTCATGAGATCATAGAGATTTCTTGAGTCATAAGACTATCTGAAGTCTAAGGATCATAGTTTGACTGAGAGTATCATGAAACATGACATGGGTCTAGGCGCATAGCTAATATTTTGGGTACGAGTACCCCTAGTACTCGATAGAAGGAAACTGACAAAGCATAACATGCCTGAATACATAATAATTACCATAATGCATTTACTGAAGCATTTCATCAAACATGTGATAGGCATAATCTTGAACATATGTGGGGATTTCCTAACACCTTGCCAGTTGGGCATTTTTCCTTCATTTAGGCATTAAATCAAACATATTGTAGACATGGTATGTGTTGACATCATTGTACAACAATTAAACATCATGATCACATTCTAATTTCATCATTGAAGGGTTTAGTCATAGGTTTGCATAAATCTATATCTATAATAATTAAACCCACATAGAAATTATCACTCAACATGGAGTAGAATTCAATTTATCATTTATCAATGTGAACAAGAACAGCCCAATACTAAAATCATAAAGAAAATCCATAACTTGAATTTGAAAAAGGGATTCTTGGACTTCATGGACTAAAGGAGTCCATGAATGAACACTATGCTTACCTGGGTTAAGATTCTTGATGTTCTTGAACTTGAATAATTGGAAATCGCTTAGTTCTTGAAGAAGATTGCATTTTGTTCTTGGAGATTAATGTTAGAGAGAAATCCTAATATTGGTTATGAAGTAATAATGAACCAAATGGCTGAAATCAGATATAATTAGGTATATATATATATATATATATATATATATGTGGGTGGTAAATGACTAAAATACCCTTTTAAAATGACTTTAAGTTGCTAAATCAGGATATATGACGGTGGATGTAATGGTCCATCATTGGGTTGAAGGTCCGTCGGCCCTGACCATCGCTTCTAGGTAGAATGGGGTCTCTCTATTTTGGCTACGATGGCTTGGGCGATGGTCTATTATAGGTTCGATGATCCGTCAACCTGACCATCGCACCTTATCCAGAAGGTAGCCTCACTGTTTCCCTTGCGACGGCCTGAGCGACGGTCGGTTGCTAGTCCGACAGTCCGTCAACCTGGGCCATCTCTCCTAGGCAAAAGGTAGTTCTCACTACCTTGCTGCAACGGTCGTGGGCGACGGTCCATCGCTAGTCCGATGGTCCATCAGCCTCACCGTCGCACTTGGGCAGTTTTACTGCCTTCCGTCTTTTGGCCATAACTTTCTGCTCCGATGTCAAATTTTGATGAAATTGGTATTGTTGGAAAGCTAATTCAATTCACACATGAAAATAATTGAAAATCTTAAAAATACTACATGTACAAAAGTGCATTCATCTTTCAAAGGAAGCTTCCAACATTCTTAAGATGATTTCAAGCTAGGGAAAAGTACGGGGTATTACCTTATAGGTTTAGGTTTACCTCAAAACTTATGAGGGGAAGTTATCCTTACAAAAAACCAAATAATCAATAGAGTACCCCACAGTAAGACACTATCAATTCCATATGAAAAATAGAAAGAAAGGAAACTCAACTTGAAATATTTCAAAGTGTGGAGATGTCTAGCGGAAGTTCAAATTTGTATGCCTAAAAGAGTGGAAATAGGACATAGGATAGTGGACTATGTGTTAATAAGATATGCTAAAAGTAGTAAAACATGTCAATTTTTGGTCCATAAATCCCTACATCCAGATATCACTTAAAATACGGTAACTGAATCAGATAATGCTGAATTCTTTGAATACATTTATTCATATAAAACTACACATGAACGGCCTAGTAGAGGGTCTAAAAAACCTCAAGATGAACTAAATGAGGAAGTACATAATGATGAGAATCAAAAATGTGGTATACGTAAAAGAATGAAAACTTCATTTGGATCGAATTTTGTAATATTTTTCTTAGAAAATGATCCTCAAACATTTAAAGAAGCAATGTTGTCTTCAGACTCATCCTTTTGGAAAAAGGCAATCAATAGTGTGATTGATTTAATCTTTAACAACCATACGTGGGATTTAGTTGATCTTCCTCCAAAAAACAAACCTTCATGTTCTAAATGGAAATTCAAAAGAAAAATGAAATCATATGGCACTATTGACAAATACAAGGAAAGACTTGTAGTAAAAGGCGTTAAACAAAAGGAAGACCTTGATTACTTTGATACATACTTGTATGTAACGAGGATAACGTTAATTCGGATATTAATTACCTTGGTGGGGATTTATGGTCTTGAAATCTATCAAATGGATGTGAAGACAGCATTCTTAAATAGAGAATTAGTGAAAAAAATTTATATAGAACAGCCTGAGGGTTTTGTTGTTTTGGTAAAAGAAAATAAGGTGTGCAAACTTGTTAAGTCTCTTTATGTACTAAAACAAGTACCTAAATAGTGTCATGCGAAGTTTGACCAAACTATGTTGGCAAACAAATTTAAGATAAACGAATGTGATAAATGTTCTTACATTAAAGACACCCCAAATCACAAGGTCGTTGTTTGTTTGTATATGGATGATATATTGATCATCAGTAGAGACATTTCATACATAAATGCTACAAAATGAATGCTTGAGAGCAAGTTTGATATGAAAGATCTTGGAGTTGCGAATGTGATATTAGGAATAAGAATCCATAGAACTCCACAAGGTTTGGCTTTGTCACAGCCTTATTACATCGAAAAGGTACTTGACAAGTTCAAGTCTATGGAATTTGGTATTGCCAAGACTCTATTGGACGTGAGCTCTGCACTTCAAAAAATGAAGGTGAAAGTGACTCACAGTTGCACTGCACAAGAGTGTTGGGATGTTTGATATATCTTGGGAATTGTACATGACCAGACATAGCATGTGCTATTTGAAAGTTGAGACAGTACACAAGTAGTCCTAATAAAATTCATTAGATGGCAACGATAAAAGCTATGGGGTATCTTAAATACACTCAAGACTATACTTAGCATTATAATAAATATCACGTTAATTAAAGGATATAGTGATGCAAATTGGATTACCAGATCAAATGAAGTAAAATCCATTAGTGGATATATATTTACTATAGGTCGAGAAGAAATCTATTGGAAATCATTCAAACAGACATGTATTGCTCGCTACATAATAAAATCGGAGTTTATCGCATCGGATAAAGCTGGTAAAGAAATAGAATGGCTCCAGAATTCCTTGGGAGATATTCTTTATTAGCCCAAACCAGCGGCAACAATATGTATACACTGTGATAGTCAAACGATAATAGGTAGAGCAGGGAACATGATGTATAACAATAAATCTCATCACATAAGATGGAGACATAATATCATTAAAGAACTTCTCTTTAGTGGAAATATCATTGTTGACTATGTAAAGTCAAAGTATAATGTGTCAGATCCACTTACAAAAGGCCTATCTAGAGAAGGAGTTGAGAGAACATCCAAGGGAATGGGTTTAAGGCCTAGGACAAGTTAGCATGGCGGTAACTCTACCTAGCAGACTATATATCCTTAGAGATAGATTCAAGGAGATCAAACAAAGTTGTGTCTAACAGTTTCAACATTGTCAATATACCCAACCCATTCTCATGAAGTAGACAATGTTTAGAAAACAAGGAAAAGACTTATGGTGTGAAGTCTTTTAATAATTATCTAACTTTGAAAAATTTGACCAAATAGTTTAATCTATAGGATTGAAATGCTTAGAAATCACCTATGTGAGAGCGGAGTAGAAGACGCTTCACGGATAATATTAGTAAAAGTCTATTCTCTAAGATTTCTTGAAACCAAGATGTGTTTATGGATAAAACAAATAAAATTGTAAGAACCATAAATGGTACAAGGTTGGTTGTATGAAATGTGTTGTCTAGGTATAAGTCAAACCTGAACTAGGATTGAGAAGTCCTAAAAAATAACCAATTAGGAACTAAAAGGGAAAGCATGTCCCTTTTCATTATTTAGAAACATATGTTGTATGTGATTGATGATCAAAAATCATGGAATAAAAACTGATATTTTGGTTAATAGAGAATCAAAGAAAGTTTGGTCAACCAATTCATCAATATTATAGGACAAGGAGAGGATGAAGTGGGAGAAATTGAACAGGTGTGCTCAACTATTTCAACTTAGACAGCCTATACTTATGTTAGTGTAGAACATACCTGATAAGAAGAACTTTATGGTCACAACTGCTTGCTCATACCAATTTTTCTGCACAATCTAATAAAAATTAGGTTAGAAGAGTCAAAATTCTGGAATTGTATACACAACTAAATGTACAAGACTGAATCAAATAACATTTTTGGTAATAAGATTAAGAAAAAAATGGTTATTCTAGTCAATCATTGAGGGGATTTCATGCAATTTTAATCATCCCCAAATCTAACCTATTCCTTTCAAAATTCTCTCTACTTAGTGCCTTTGGTGCTTAGTGCTTCTCCAGTCAATTAAGTAACTTACATAGTCAATATTTTTATAGCCCTCAAGAGTAAAATTACTTTTCTTTGGATACCATAGTCTCAAGCCATTGATTCTCATGGGATATCTCAAGATTCTTTTGACAACACCAATTCTTATGACCTACCAACAAAATTACCAACAGCTTGTGTTGGTTTTATTGATGCATCTATTTCTTTCTTTGTTGTTCCCCCTGTCAATATGCCCTCAATGTGTACAACAATCAGACTAGGTAGCACAACATGTTACTGAGCATGCTCATCAGTTTCATTAACATCCTTTTTTTATTATATTTTTTAAGAGAATCTCCCATGCTTCACCCTTACATGAGCACTCCAAATCTAACCATTTTTAAAAAGAATTTTGTTTTAGTTCTCCTAATCTTTTCAACTCTAGTAATGGTGCTCTTTTTACCATCTCCAAAAGATTCATTCCCTCTTTAAATATGGTGAGTGAAAGAAATTTTATTTGCATCCATTCTTATGTATTGAGCAAGCTCTATTCATGTACTAATTTTGCATGCCTCCTTTCACTCTCACCTACAAAATAAATTAGGGGTTAATTTTAGGAACCCAGACAAACTTGGGTCCTTTCTTATGAGAAAAAGGATGTATGAGGTTCCTTGTAGCCCATCGAGGTAATAGGTTATGTGATCCGTTTCTCTTACCAGTTTTGACTTTCTTGTTAGAACCAGAATCTTTTGCTAGGCTTATGCTTCTTGATTTGCTTTTTGCTACAACTGGACAGCCAGTGGTTGGATTTTACCACAAATATAACACAGATCTTTAATAGCATTAGAACTTTTATAAAAGCCTAACCCAATTTTTTTATTGTGAGTTCTTTGACATAGCTTATGAACAAGTCTTGAAGAATGTGTCCATCTATTAGATTTTTCAAGAGTAAGTTTCAGTTTAGAAACTTCTTGACTTAGTTGACTAACCTTTTCTTTTTCACAAAAGTATTCATGTTTAATCTTAGTCTATTCTGACTCAATCTTTTCTTGTTCCTCAATATTTTCCTTTTTTTTCTTTTTCAAAAAGAGATAGTTTTAGAACTTCAGATTTGAGGGTCAGGTTTGATGAATCAAGTCTACTAACCTGTTCCTTAAGAGTGCAGTTTTCCTTTACAACGGTGTTCTTACAAGTTTCTAGATCAATAAAATCAAACTTCAGACTTACAAGATTGTTGAATAACTCATCCCTACCAGAAGTTAATTCTTGGAAATCATCAATTATATAACTCATTAAGGAAATAAGTTTCTTTTTAGAAAATAAATGAAACTTATCTTTGAGTTCAAGATGAACTAAGTGAAGATGTATATAATGATGAGAATCCAAGATGTAGTATACGTAAAAGAACATCAACTTTATTTGGTTTGGATTTTGTAATATTTCTAATAAAAAATGAGCCTCAAACATTTAAAGAAGCGATTTTGTCTTCAAACTCAGCCTTTTGGAAATAGGCAATCAATAAAGATTGATTCAATCTTTAGCAATAATTCGTGAAAGTTAGTTGATCTTTCTCTAGAAAATAAACCTTTATGTTCTAAATGGAAATTCAAAAGGAAAATGAAAGCATAGGGCACTATGCACAAATATAAGGCAAGACTTGTAGTCAAAGGCGTTAAACAAAAGGAAGACCTTGATTACTTTGATACATACTTGTATGTAACGAGGATAACGTCAATTTGTATGTTAATTGCCTTAGTGGTGTTATATGGTCTTGAAATCGATCAAATGGATGTGAAAACAGCATTCCTAAATAGAGAATTGGAGGAAGAAATTTACATAGAACAGCCTGAGGGTTTTGTGGTTTTGGGAAAAGAAAATAAGGTGTGCAAAACAGATTTAAGATAAACGAATGCAATAAATGTGCTTACATTAAAGACACTCCAAAAAACAAGGTCATTGTTTGTTTGTATATGGATGATATGTTGTTCATCAGTAGAGACATTTCATACATAAATGCTACAAAATAAATGCTTGAGAGCAAGTTTGATATGAAAGATCTTGGAGTTGCGAATGTGATCTTAGGAATAATAATCCATAGAACTCCACAAGGGTTGGCTTTTTCACAGCCTCATTACATTGAAAAGGTACTTGAAAAGTTTAAGTATATGGAATTTTGTATTGCCAATACTCTATTAGACGTGAGCTCTGCACTTCAAAAAATAAAGGTGAAAGTGACTCACAGTCGGACTACACAAGAGTGTTTGGATGTTTGACGTATATCATGAATTGTACAGGACCAGAAATAGCATGTGCTATTAGTAAGTTGAGTCAGTACACAAGTAATCCTAATAAAATTCATTGGATGGCAATGAAAAGAGTTTTACACTCAAGACTATGATTTGCATTATAATAAATATCTTGCGGTAATTGAAGGATATGGTGATGCAAATTGGTTCACCAGATCAAATGAAGTAAAATCCATGAGTGGATATGTATTTACTATAGGTCGAGGAGCAGTCTATTGGAAATCATTCAAACAAACATGTATTGCTCAATCCACAATGAAATCTGAGTTTATTGCATTGGATAAAGCCAGTGAAGAAGCAGAATGGCTCCAAAATTTCTTAGATGATATTCCTTATTAGCCCAAACTAGTGGAACCAGTATGTATACATTGTGATAGTCAAACAGTAATAGCTAGAGCAGGGAGCATGATGTATAACGATAAATTTCATCACATAAGATGAAGACATAATACCATGAGAGAACTTCTCTCTAGTGGAATTATCACTGTTGACTATGTAAAGTCAAAGGATAATGTGTTAGATCCACTTACAAAAGGCCTATCTAGAGAAGGAGTTGAGAGAACATCCAAAGGAATGGGTTAAGTCCTAAGACAAGTCAGCATGGCGGTAACTCTACCAAGCAGACTGGAGATGCATAGAGCTAGATTCAAGAAGATCAAACAAAGTTGTGTTTGACAGATTCAACTTTGTCAATATACCCAATCCATTCTCATGAAGTAGACAATGTTTAGTAAACAAGGAAAAGACTTATGGTGTGAAGTCTTCTAATAATTATCTAAATTTGGCAAATTTAACCAAGTAGTTTAGTATATAGGATTGAAACACTTAGAAATCACCTATGTGAGAGCGGAGTAGAATCAGCTTCAAGCAGAATGTTAGTAAAGGCCTATTCTCTAAGCTCTCATGAAACCGAGATGTGTTTATGGATGAAACAAATAAAACTGTGGGAACCATAAATGGTAAAAGATTGGTTGTATGACATGTGTTGTCTAGATATACATTAAAGCTTGACGGTTCAAATATATTAAATCTACCAATTGATCAAGTGCATCCGATGCATGTTCACTATGAAAAGTTCAAAGGAAACCCCATTTATTCAGATAAAATCAGTCTTTGCTTAATGATTACATACTTGTCCATAATATTTAACAAAGAATATCCATCCCCCATTCATGTGGGAGATTGTTGGGTTCAACATTAAAAGTGTGAATGGGAGATGGAGGGAATTAAGTGGAGGGAAAATTGAGATAGCATTTAAAAAGAAAAGTGTACTCAAAAGAAATAAAAGTCTACTAATTCTCCCATATTGGTGGGAGAATAAAATTTTCATGTGTTTATATTAAGAAACAAAAACTCCGAATGGTAAGAAAGGCAAGAACCAAGAGGTGCCTCGTGTCGTCATTGTCATCACTTGCTCGGCTTAAGATTTAGATTTGGATTTGGATTTGGATTTGGAATGATCGATGAGATTAAATTTTTAGACAAAATTTATTTACATAGTCCAAAAATCCAACATTTTTTTCCTCCATTAACGTGCATACACACAGTGCAGAAACAATTGCAAAAATGTGAAATATTGATGTGAAATGACAAACTATTTCGGAAAAAAGGTATGACTTGTATGTATAGTTGTGGCTGTTCGGAAAAGACACACTGTTTCTAATAGACAGACATGACTATTTAGAAAAGATACACATTTTCAATTAACTATTTCCTTCTTTCCAAAATGGCACTCATGGCTATAATTTAGAGTACGTGCCCTACTGACTATCTTATTTTCGCCTAACTGTTGTCTATCGATGGAACGGGTTGTCTGACGTATTCCAAGGAAGCAGTAAAACAAAAATTAAAGAACACAATGGTTTTTACATGGAAAACACACAGCTCAAAAGGTGTAAAAAAATATGACCTGCAACTCTACAGGATTTAACCTTAACTTCACCAAATAACTCTGAGCCTCTACAACGACTGATTACAAAACTCTTGTAACCAATAACTAGGAATTATAAAATCTAATTCCTTTAACTTAATTACTTCGAATAATAAACTCTAATTCCTAAATACACACACACCTCACAAGGTATCCATTCCCAAAGTCTCTATGCTTTCCCCAACTCGAATAATAGCTCCTAGTTTAGTTTATAACACACTAAAACTAATATTACATCAATAGTTCAAACACAATGAACAACTCTAAAAATAAATTCTAAAACTCTTAGTTGGATTCTATACTTAGGACCAGGTTCTTTAATGTGTTTCTTCAGTAATGGAGTAGCCCTTCGTGAAGTCAATCTGTCAATTGTGTTTTTCTGCTTTGTAAGTGCGTAAGTTATTCTGACTGATGCATCTTTTATTTAAGCACATCTCTTCAAAGAGTCTTTCTTTATTTCAAACTCCTCTTTTAATAAGAACTCTCATTACATAGAGTTCTACTTCAAGTGAGACTCCTTCATCAATTCCAACTCTTATCTCCTTAGTGTTGTAATCAAACTTCAACTCTTTAAAGCAGCTTATCTTCAAGTATTTTACTGAACCACAACTTTTTCAATTTCTCACATGATCAGTAACTTGAGTATATTAGAATTAGGCTTGCTCATTCATTCCTGACTTTAAGCAATCTTTGTCTGCATCTATAGTGAAACCTGAAACCTGTCTTCCTATGCATGGACCAGCTCAAATAACATGGTCCATTCATGTGTCAATCATCAAAAACTTCATTGATATAACAAAGAGTCCTTCAATTTGTATGTTTCCTATCTTGTACAGACTTCTTCAATCTAAAGAATATTTCTTCTTCTACACTTAGAACTCATCAGGATATGCTTAGAAGTGAAACTCATTTCTATAGGACTTCTTTTTCAACTCAACTTTATTTTTTCTTATCATCAAGTGTTTGACTCAAATTAAACTTTTATAAATTAGCACATTTTTATTTCGTTAAGTTTATTTGCTATACGTTTCAGCTACATGTATCATATCACTTTGTCAATTTGTTAATCATCAAAACTACATCGTACCCAATAAATTTTTTCTTTTTGATGATGACAAACCTATTGTCTTTGTGCATTCAAACATCTTTACCTGTAGGCACTAAAGTAAAAAACACTAGAATGAAATAAATTAGTCAATGGGTTATGAACATTCCGCAACCTTATCTTCCCCCTTTTGGCATCATCGAAAAACTATTTCAATGCAATAATATACTAACCAAATTGATTTGTTATGCTATTTATGGCCACTATGCCTATCACCAAATAATCAAAGAAAGACTTTAGCCAACATAGTAATGTATTAAAGAGAGCAAAAATATGAGTCAATTTAGCAAGATAACCATTCTATTTAACAGACAGAGCATGTTTCAAACTAAACCTAAGCTAGTACTAAACAAAGCAAAAAAACTGAGCATTAGTTAAAAAATACGGTATAAAAGTGGGACATGGCTAAGGATACAAATAGTGAAGAACTGATGAGAAAAATGGAACAGGCGATATCAACTGTGTCAATTGGCGAATGATTTCAATATTTTCATACCTCTATTAATCAAGGTCAAGCTTCAAAGTAATGATCCTAGCCTTAAGGACCTCTTATTCCACTTCATGACTGTCTTGTGCAGCTTCTAGTTTAATTTTTTTTTTAGCTAAATTAATTTTTTTTCAATTTTTTTTAAATGAGTGTCAGCCCTTCTTACTGAATCAGGTAAAGCAACATGATTCATATGTTCAAGAATATCTATTGTTGCTTTATAAGTCAAACCTGAACTAGGATTGAGAAGTTCTAAAAATTAACCAATTAGGAACTAATATGTATGATCAAATTTGGCAAATCATGGTACAAAAACTGATATTTTGGTTAATAGAGAAGAAGGAATTTCGAGTGTAGAATTAACACATTTGTGCACAACCATTTGGAAAGAATCAAATAAAGTTTGGTCAACCAATTCGTTAATATTATAGTACAAGGAGAGGATAAAGTGTGAGGAATTGAACAGGTGTGCTCAACTATTTCAACATAGACAGCCTATACTTATGTCAGTGTAGAACATACCTATTAAGAAGAACTTTATGGTCACAATTGCTTGCTTGTGCCTATTTTTCTGTACAATCTAATACAAATTTGGTTAGAAGAGTCAAAAATCTAGAATTGGGACACCCAACTAAATGTGCAAGACTGAATCGAATAACATTTTAGCTAATAAGATTAAGAAAAAAATGGTTATTCTAGTCAATCATTAAGGGAAGTTCTTGCAATTTTAATCATCCCCAATTGTAACCTATTCCTTTCAAAATGCTCTCAACTTAGTGCCTTTGGTGCTTGGTGGTTCTCCATTCAATTAAGTAACCTACATAGTCAACATTTTTATAGCCCTCAAGAGTGAAATTGCTATCCTTTGGATACCATAGTCTCAAGCCATTGATTCTCATGGGATATCTCAAAATTCTTTTGACAACACCAATTCTTATAACCTACCAACAAAATTATCAGCAGCTTGTGTTGGTTTTATTAATGCATCCATTTCTTTATTTATTGTTCCCCTATCAATATAACCTCAGTCTGTACAACAGTTGGACCAGGTAGTACAATATGTTCCTGTGCATGCTCATCAGTTTCACTGTCATCCTTTTTTTATTATTTTTTTATTGAAGAGAATCTCCCTTGCTTCCTCCTTACACGAGCACTCCAAATCTGACCATTTTTAAAAAGAATTTTATTTTAGTTCTCCCAATCCTTTCAACTCTAATAATAGTGCTCTTTCTACTATCTCTAAAAGATCCATTCCCCCTTTAAATGCGGTGTCAAGAAATTTTATTTGCTTCCAGTCTTATGTCTTGAGCAAGATCTATCCATGTACTAATTTTTCTTTCCTCCTTTCACTCTCACCTGCAAAACAAATTAGGGGTTAATTTTAGGAACACAGACAATCTTGGAACCTTTCTTATGAGAAAAAGGATATATGAGGTTCCTTGTAGCCCATATGTGACATATTTCTCTGACCAGTTTTGACTCTCTTGTTAGCTTGTGCTAACATAGAATCAGAATTTTTTGCTAAGATTATGCTTCTTGATTTGCTTTTTGTTGCAACTGGACATTCAGTGGTTGGATGTCCCAAGTTACCAAAAATATAACACAGATCTTTAATAGCAGTAGAACTTTTATAAAAGCCTAACCCAACCTTTTCATTGTAAGTTCTTTGACCTAGCTTATGAACAAGTCTTGAAGAATGTGTCCATCTATTAGCTCTTTCAAGATTAAGTTTCAATTTAGAAACTTCTTGACTTGGTTGACTAACCTTTTCTTTTTCACAAAAGTATTCATGTTTAATCATAAGTAATTCTGACTTAATCTTTTCTTGCTCTTCACTCTTGACTTTTTTTCTTTTTTAGAAAGAGACAGTTTTAGAACTTTAAATTTGAGGGTCAGGTTTGAAGAATCAAGTCTGCTAACCTGTTCCTTCAGAGTGCAGTTTTTCTTTGCAACAGTGTTCTTACAATTTTTTAGATCAATAAAATCAATCTTCAAACTTATAAGATTGTTGAATAACTCATCCCTATCAGAAGTTAATTCTTGGAAATCATCAATTAGAGCACTCATTAAGGAAACAAGTTTCTTTTTAGAAAATAAATGCAACTTCTCTTTGAGTTCAAGAATACTTACCTCAGAGTTTCCATCATCTTCTTCCATGTCTGAATCTCCAATGGGAATGAGAGCAGTTTCATCATCTTCTTCTCCACCTGATTCATCACTTTCAGATGCCCTATTTAGATCTTCCATGTCCATCTCATAGGTCTTCAAATTACAAACTAACTCATCAAGGTACATTCTAGTGAGATCCTTAGCTTTTCTTTTGGCTGTAACTTTGATATTCCACTTAGACTTTGGTAGGACTCTCAAGATCTTCTCTACCTATTCCTCAGTAGATAAAACCTTTCCTAGAGATGATAACTCATTTACAAACAAAGTTAACCTAGTTATCATTTCTTGTAGTGACTCATTTTACTCCATTTTGAAAGCCTCATATTCAGTGAAAAGTAATGCAATTTTGAATTCTCTCACTTGGCTAATTCCTTCATCTCCACTCACCAATGCATCCCAGATTTGTTTAGTCGTGTTACAATTAGACACTCTATTGTCCTCAGCTAGACTAAGACCACAAACAAGAATGTTTTTATCTTTTGTATTCTTTTGTAGTGCAACTAGATCTTCCGGGGTGAATTCACTCCTTACCTTTTTCACTTGTTCTCCATCCACTGTTTTCATGAGAATTGTTGGTCCATAAATATTCTGTCCCATAATTCATTATCTACACTTTGAATAAACGTTTCCATCCTAGCTTTCCACCAAATGAAGTGAGACCCATCAAAAAGTGAAGGTCTAATAGTGGATTGACCTTCACTATGACCAATAGGTGGTGTGGAATTCACTATATTAACCTTTTCTTAGGTGCTAACCCTTTTTAAGACAACCTCACTCTGGTACCACTTGTTAGAGTACGTGCCCTACTGACTATCTTATTTTCTCCTAACTGTTGCCTATCAATGAAATGGGTTGCCTTACGTGTTCCAAGGAAACAGAAAGTAAAGAACACAACAATTTTTATGTCGAAAACACCCGGCTCAAAAGGTGTAAAAAATCACGACATACACCTCTATAGGATTTAAGCACAACTTTACTAAATAACTCTAAGCCACAACAACGACGGATTACAAAACTCTTGTAACCAATAAATAGGAATTATAAACTCCAATTCCTTTAACTCAACGACTAGGAATTATAAACTCTAATTTATAACTACACACACCTCCCAAGGTATGCGTTCCCAAAGTCTCTAAGTTTTCCCCAACTCGAAGACTAGCTCTTAGTTCAGTTTATAACACATAAAAACTAATATTACATCAATAGTTCAAACAAAATGAAAAACTCTAAAAATCAATGTTAAAACTCCTAGCTTGATTCTATACTTAAGACCAGGTTCTTCAATGTGTTTCTTCAGTGATTGAGTAGCACTTCGTGAAGTCAATCTATCGATTGTTCTTTTCTTCTTTGTAAGTGCGTAAGTTATTCTGCCTGATGCATCTTCTATTTAAGCACAGCTCTTCAAAGAGTCATTCTTTATTTCAAACTCCTCCTTTAATCAGAACTCTCATTACATAGAGTTCTACTTCAAGCAAGACTCTTTCTTCAATTCCAACTCTTGTCTTTTTAGTGTTGTAGTCAAACTTCAACTTTGTAAATCAGCTTATCTTCAAGTATTTTACTCAACCATAACTTCTTTAATTTCTCACGTGATCAGTAACTTAAGTATATTAGAATTAGGCCTGGTCATTCATTCTTGCCTTTAAGCAATCTTTGTCTGCATCTATCAGTGAAACCTGAAACCCGTCTTCCTATGCTTGGACCATCTCAAGTAACATGGTCCATACATATTTCAGTCATCAGAAACTTCATTGATCAAAAAAAGAGTCCTTCAATTCAACTTCTACAAATTAGCACATGTTTATTTTGTTAAGTTTATTTGCTACAAGTTTCAACTACATATTTCATATCACTTTGTCAGTTTATCAATCATCAAAACTACATCGTACCCAACACTATATAAACCTGCATTTTTCCACAGGTTTTGTACTAAAATTTTCTATATTAAAATACTATTTGTCTTCTTAAAAACTCCGTGTGATCATCTCCCATCTTGTGAGTTTGAAGAAAACCAAAATGTTTGAGATACCACTACTTTCTTATTTTGAAGCCATTTAATCCTTGGAGGAAAATTTCGTAACCTCGAGTACTTGAGGGAAATTATTTCCTTAAAGACACTTCGTGAATTTGAAGGACTTACCTTATTCTATTTCATCTTATTTCTTAATAATATAACATACTTATTTGATAATTCATAGTGAACTTGTGTTGAAGATGTTGGAAAACTTCATAAGTGTTCTTGAAACATTTTGAACTTGTGTTAATGTTTACTGAACAAACTTACAAATTTTGTGTACCCTAAACAACAATGTATTAAGCATAAAAATAGACATAAACAGTTTAGTGGAGGGTCTAAACAACCTCAAGATAAACTAAGTGAGGATGTACATAATGATAGGAATCCAAGATGTACTATACGTAAAAGAACGTCAACTTTATTTGGATCGGATTTTGTAATATTTATCTTAGAAATGAGCCTCAAACATTTAAAAAAGCAATGTTATCTTCAGACTCATCCTTTTGGAAAGAGGCAATCAATAGTGAGATAGATTCAATCTTTAGCAACTATACATGGGAGTTAGTTGTTCTTCCTTCAGAAAATGAACCTTTATGTTCTAAATAGAAATTCAAGAGGAAAATGAAAGCATATGGAACTATTGATAAATACAAGGCAAGACTTGTCGTAAAAGGCATTAAACAAAAGAAAAACCTTGATTACTTTGATACATACTCATATGTAACGAGGATAACGTCAATTTGGATGTTAATTTCCTTGGTGACGGTATATGGTCTTCAAATTTATCAAATGGATGTAAAAACAGTATTCCTAAATAGAGAATTGGAGGAAGAAATTTACATACAATAGCTTGAGGGTTTTGTGGTTTAGGGAAAAGAAAATAAGGTGTGCAAACTTGTTAAGTCTCTTTATGTACTAAAATAAGTACCTAAATAGTGGCATGCGAAGTTTGACCAAACCATGTTGGCAAACAGATTTAAGATAAGCGAATGTGATAAAAGTGCTAACATTAAAGACACCCCAAATCACAAGGTCATTGTTTGTTTGTATATGGATGATATGTTGATCATTAGTAGAGACATTTCATACATAAATGCTACAAAATAAATGCTTGAGAGCAAGTTTGATATGAAAGATCTTGGATTTGCGAATGTGATCTTAGGAATAAAAATCCATAGAACTCCACAAGGGTTGGCTTTGTCACAGCCTCATTACATAGAAAAGGTACTTGACAAGTTCAAGTATATGGAATTTGGTATTTCCAAGACACTATTGGACGTGAACTCTGCACTTCAAAAAATGAAGGTAAAAGTGACTCACAGTTGAACTGCACAAGAGTGTTGGGATTTTTGATGTATATCATGAATTGTACACGACCAGACATAGCATATGCTATTAGTAAGTTGAGTCAGTATACGAGTAATCTTAATAAAATTCATTGGATGACAATAAAAAGAGTTTTGGGGTATCTTAAATACACTAAAGACTATGCTTTGCATTATAATAAATATCCTACAAAAATTGAAGGATATAGTGATGCAAATTGGATCACCAGATCAAATAAAGTAAAATCCATGAGTGGATATGTATTTACTATAGGTCGAGGAGCAGTCTATTTGAAATCATTCAAACAGACATTTATTGCTCGCTCCATAATGAAATTTGAGTTTATCGCATTGGATAAAGCTGGTGAAGAAGCAAAATGGCTCTAGAATTTCTTGGAAGATATTCCTTATTGGCCTAAACTAGTGGCACCAGTATGTATATGTTGTGATAGTCAAATGGTAATAGTTAAAGCAGGGAGCATGATGTATAACGATAAATATCGTCACATAAGACGGAGACATAATACCATTAGAGAACTTCTCTAGTGGAATTATAACTATTAGCTATGTAAATTCAAAGGATAATGTGTCAGATCCACTTACAAAAGGCCTATCTAGAGAAGGAGTTGAGAGAACATCCAAGGGAATGGGTTTATGGCATAGGACAAGTCTGCATGGTGGTAACTCTACCTAGCAGACTGGAGATCCATAGAGCTAGATTCAAGGAGATCAATCAAAGTTGTTTCAGACAGGTTCAACATAGTCAATATACCCAACCCATTCTCATGAAGTAGACAATATTTTGTAAATAAGGAAAAGACTTATGGAGTGAATTCTTTTAATAATTATCTAAATTTGGAAAAATTGACCAAATAGTTTAAACTATAGGATTGAAAATCTTAGAAATCACCTATGTGAGAGCAGAGTAGAAGCCGCTTCAAGGAGAATGTTAGTAAAGGCCTATTCTCTAAGCTCTCATAAAACTGAGATGTGTTCATGGATAAAACAAATAAAACCGTGAGAACCATAAATGGTAAAAGGTTGGTTGTATGACATATGTTGTCTAGGTATACATTAAAGCTCGACGGTTCAAAGATATTAAATTTACTAATTGATCGAGTACATTCGATGCATGTTCACTATGAAAAGTTCAAAGTAAAACCCACTTATTCAGATAAAATCAGTCTTTGCTTGATGATCACATACTTGTCCATAATATTTTACAAACAATATTCATCCCCTATTCATGTGGGTGATTGTTGGGTTCAAGATTAAAAGTGTGACCAGAAGATGGAGGGAATTAAGTGGAGGAAAATTTGAGATAACACTTAAAAAAGAAAACTGTACTCAAAAGAAAGAAAAGTCTACTAATTCTCCCATATTGGTGGGAGAATGAAACTTTCATGTGTTTATATTAAGAAACAAAATCTCCACATGGTAAGTGAGGCAAGAACCAAGAGGTGCCTCACGCCGTCATCGTCGTCGATCGCTCATCTTCAGATTTGGATTTGGATTTGGATTTGGATTGATCGATGAGATTAAGTTTGTACACAAAATTTATTTACATAGTCCGAAAATCCAACAGTTTTTTTTTTCGTTATTAATGTGCATGCATGCAGTGCAGAAACAATTGCAAAAACATGAAATGTTGTTTTGAAATGACACACTATTTTTTAAAAAGGTATGACTTGTTTGGATGGTTGTGGCTGTTTGAAAAAGACACACCGTTTTGAATGGACAGACATGACTATTCAGAAAAGATACATATATTCGATGAACTGTTTCCTCCTTTCCGAAGAGGCACTTCATGGTTATATGTTAGAGTGCGTGCCCTACTGATAATCTTATTTTCACCTAACTATTGTCTATCGATGGAACAGGTTTCCTGACGTGTTTCAAGGAAGCAGTAAAACATAAAGTAAAGAACACAATAATTTTTACGTGGAAAACACCCTGATTAAAAGGTGAAAAAAACCGCGACTTGTACCACTACAAGATTTAACCCCAACTTCACTAAATAACTCTGAGACTCAACAATGACTGATTACAAGATGCTTGTATCCAAAAAATAGGAATTATAAACTCCAATTCCTTTAACTCAACGACTAACTCTAATTCCTAACTACACACACACCTCCCACGGTATGCGTTCCCAAATTTTTTGAGTTTTTCCCAACTCGAATACTAGCTCCTAGTTTAGTTTATAACACACTAAAACTAATATTACATCAATAGTTCAAACACAATGAAAAACTCTAAAAATCAATTCTAAAACTCTTAGTTGGATTCTATACTTAGGACCAGGTTCTTCAATGTGTTTCTTCAGTGATTGAATAGCACTTTGTAAAGTCAATCTGTCAATTGTGTTTTTCTGATTTGTAAGTGCGTAAGTTATTCTGACTGATGCATCTTTTATTTAAGCACAGCTCTTTAAAGATTCATTCTTTATTTCAAACTCCTCCTTTAATAAGAACTCTCATTACATAGAATTCTACTTCAAGTGAGACTCCTTCATCAATTCCAACTCTTGTCTCCTTAGTGTTGTAGTCAAACTTCAACTCTTTAAAGTAGCTTATCTTCAAGTATTTTACTCAACCACAACTTCTTTAATTTCTCACGTGATTAGTAACTTGAGTATATTAGAATTAGGCTTGCTCATTCATTCCTGACTTTAAGAAATATTTGTCTGCATCTATCAGTGAAACCTGAAACCCGTCTTCCTATGCTTGGACTAGCTCAAGTAACATGGTCCATTTATGTGTCATTCATCAAAAACTTCATTGATCTAGCAAAGAGTCCTTTAATTTATATGTTTCCTATCTTGCGCAGACTTCTTAATTTGCAGAATCCTTCTTCTTCTATGCATAGGACTCATCAGGATATCCTCAAAAATGAAAATCCTTTCCATAGGACTCCTTTTTCAACTCAATTTTGCTTTCCCTTTTCATCAAGTGTTTGAATCAAATTCAACTTCTATAAATTAGCACATGTTTATTTCTTCAAGTTTATTTGCTACAAGTTTTAGCTACATGTTTCATACCACCTTGTCAGTTTGTCAATCATCAAAACTATATCTTACCCAATAAATTTCCCCTTTTTGATGATGATAAACCTCTTGTCTTTGTGCATTGAAACATCTTCACCTATAGGCACTAAAGTATAAAACTCTAGAATGAAACAAGTTAGTCAATGGGTTATAAACATTACGCAACCTTATCTTCCCCCTTTTGGCATCATCAAAAAACTATTTCAATGCAATAATATACTAGCCAAATTTATTTTTTATGATATTTATGTCCACTAGGGCTATCACCAAAACAATCAGACAAAGACTTTAGCCAACATAGTAATGTATTAAAGAGAGCAAAAATATGAGTCAATTTAGCAAAGATAACCATTCCATTTAACTGATAGAGCAAGTTCCATATTAAACCTAAGCTAGTACTGAACAAAGCAAAACAACTGAGCATTAATTAAATAAATATGGTATAAAAGTAGGACATGGCTAAGGATACAAATAGTGAAGAGATAATGAGGAAAATGGAATAGGTGATATCAACTGTGCCAATTGATGAATGATTTTAATATTTTCATACCTCTATAAATCAAGTTCAAGCTTCAAAGTGATAATCCTATCCTTAAGGACCTCTCATTCCACTTCATGACTGTCTTGTGCAGCTTCTAGTTTAAAAAAAAATTTTGCTAAATTAAAAAAAAAATCAATTTTTTTTAAATGAGTGTTAGCCCTCCTTATTGAAACAATTAGAGCAACATGATTCATATGTCCAAGAATATCTATTGTTGCTTTATAGGTCAAACCTGAACTAGGATTGATAAGTCCTAAAAAATAACCAATTAGAAACTAAAAGGAAAAGCATGTAAATATGTTGTATATGATTGATGATCCAATCTGGCAAATCATGGTACAAAAACTGATATTTTGGTTAATATAAAAGAAGGAATTTTTGGTGTAGCATTAACACATTTGTGCATAACCATTTGGAGAGAATCAAATAAAGTTTGGTCAACCAATTCGTAAATATTATAGGACAAGGAGAGGATGAAGTGTGAGGAATTGAATAGGTGTGCTCAACTGTTTCAACTTAGACAGCCAATACTTATGTCAGTGTAGAACATACCTAATAAGAAGAATTTTATGGTCATAATTGCTTGTTTGTACCTATTTTTCTACACAATCTAATACAAATTAGGTTAGAAGAGTCAAAAATCTGGAATTGGGACACATAACTAAATGTGCAAGACTAAATCGAATAACATTTTAGGTAATAAGATTAATAAAAAAATGGTTATTCTAGTCAATAATTTAAGGGAGTTCATGCAATTTTAATCATCCCTAAGTCTAACCTATTCCTTTCAAAATTCTTTCTACTTAGTGCCTTTGGTGCTTAGTGCTTCTCCAGTCAATTAAGTAACCCACATACTCAACGTTTTTATAGCCCTCAAGAGTGAAATTGTTTTTGTTTGGATACCATAGTCTCAAGCCATTGATTCTCATGGGATATCTTAAGATTCTCTTGACAACACCAATTCTTATGACCTACTAACAAAATTACCAGCAGCTTGTGTTTGTTTTATTGATGCATCCATTTCTTTATTTGTTGTTCCCCCTGTCAATATGCCTGCAGTTTGTACAACAGTTGACAAGGTAGTACAATATATTCCTGTGCATTCTCATCAATTTCACTGTCATCCTTTTTTTTATTATTTTTTTAAGAGAATCTCCCTTTCTTCCCCCTTACACGAGCACTCTAAATCTGGCCAGTTTTAAAAAAAAAATTGTTTTAGTTCTCCCAATCTTTTCAACTCTAGTAATGGTGATCTTTATACCATATCCAAAAGATCCATTCCCCCTTTAAATGTGGTGAGTGAAAGAAATTTTATTTACTTCCAGTCTTATGTCTTGAGCAAGCTCTGTCCATGTACTAATTTTGTTCGCCTCATTTCACTCTCACTTGTAAAACAAATTAGAGGTTAATTTTAGAAACCCAGACAAGCTTGGATCCTTTCTTATGAGAAAAAGGATGTATGAGGTTCCTTGTAGCCAATCGAGGCAACATTTATGTGATCTGTTTCTCTTACCAGTTTTGACTTTCTTGTTAGCTTGTGCTAACATAGAATCAGAATATTTTGCTATATGCTTCTTGATTTGCTTTTTGCTGCAACTGGACATTCAGTGGTTTGATGTCCCAAGTTACCAAAAATATAACACATATCTTTAATAGCATTAGAACTTTTATAAAAGCCTAACCTAACCTTTTCATTGTGAGTTCTTTGACCTAGCTTATGAACAAGTATTGAAGAATGTGTCCATCTATTAGCTCTTTCAAGATCAAGTTTCAATTTAGAAACTTCTTGACTTAGTTGACTAACCTTTTCTTTTTCACAAAAGTATTCATGTTTAATCGTAGTCAATTCTGTCTCAATCTTTTCTTGTTCCTCACTCTTGTCCTTTTTTGCTTTTTCAGAAAGAGACAGTTTTAGAACTTCAGATTTGAGGGTCAGGTTTGATGAATCAAGTCTGCTAACTTATTCCTTAAGAGTGCAGTTTTCCTTTACAACAGTGTTCTGACAAGTTTCTAGATCAATAAAATCAAACTTCAAACTTACAAGATTGTTGAATAACTCATCCCTATCAGAAGTTAATTCTTGGAAATCATCAATTAGAGCACTCATTAAGGAAACAAGTTTCTTTGTAGAAAATAAATACAACTTCTCTTTTAGTTCAAGAATACTTACCTCAGAGTTTCCATCATCTTCTTCCATGTCTGAATCTCCAATGGCAATGAGAGCAGTTTTATCACCTTCTTCTCCATCTGATTCATCACTTTTAGATGCCCTATTTAGATCTTCCATGTCCATCTCATAGGTCTTCAAATTACCAACTAACTCATCAAGGGACATTCTAGTGAGATCCTTAGCTTTTTTTTTGTTGTAAATTTGACATTCCACTTAGACTTTAGTAGGACTCTCAAGACCTTCTCTACCTGTTCCTCAGTAGATAAAACCTTTCCTAGAGATGATAAATCATGTACCAACAAAGTTAACCTAGTTATCATTTCTTGTAGTGACTCATTTTTCTCCATTTTGAAAGCCTCATATTCAATGAAAAGTAATGCAATTTTGAAATCTCTCACTTGTCTAGTGCCTTCATGTGCATTCGCCAATGCATCCCTGATTTGTTTAGCAGTGTTGCAATTAGACACTCTATTGTACTCAGTTGGACCAAGACCACAAACAAAAATATTTTTGGCTTTTGCATTCTTTTATAGTGCTACAAGATCTTTTAGGGTGAATTCACTCCTTACCTTTTTCACTTGTTCTCTATCCACTATCTTCATGGGAATTGTTGGTCCATCAATATTTCTGTCCCATAATTCATAATCTACATTTTGAAGAAATATTTCCATCCTAGCTTTCCACCAAATGAAGTGAGACCCATCAATGAGTAGAGGTCTAATAGTGGATTGACCATCACTATGACCAATAGGTGGTGCGGAATTTATTATATTAATATTTTCTTAGGTGCTAACCCTTTTTAAGACAACCTCGCTCTGATACCACTTGTTAGAGTACGTACCCTATGGATCATCTTATTTTCGCCTAACTGTTGCTTATCGATGGAACGGGTTTCCTGACGTGTTCCAAGGAAACAGTAAAACAGAAAGTAAAGAACACAACAATTTTTATATGGAAAACACCTGGCTCAAAAGGTGTAAATAATCACGACCTACACCTCTATAGGATTTAACCCCAACTTCACTAAATAACTCTGAGCCTCAACAACCACTGATTATAAAACTCTTGTAACCAATAAATAGGAATTATAAAATCTAATTCCTCTAACTCAACGACTAGGAATTATAAACTATAATTTCTAACTACACATACACCTCCCAAGGTATGCGTTCCTAAAGTCTTTGAGTTTTTCCCAACTCGAAGACTAGCTCCTAGTTCAGTTTATAACACACTAAAACTAATATTACACCAATAGTTCAAATACAATGAACAACTCTAAAAATCAATGCTAAAACTTTTAGCTGGATTCTATACTTAGGACCAGGTTCTTCAATATGTTTCTTCAGCGATTGAGTAGCACTTTGTGAAGTCAATCTATCGATTGTGCTTTTCTTCTTTGTAAGTGCGTAAGTTATTTTGACTGATGCATCTTCTATTTAAGCACGGCTCTTCAAAGAGTCATTCTTTATTTCAAACTCCTCCTTTAATCAGAACTCGCATTACATAGAGTTCTACTTCAAGCGAGACTCCTTCTTCAATTCCAACTCTTGTCTTCTTAGTGTTGTAGTCAAACTTCAACTCTTTAAATCAACTTATCTTCAAATATTTTACTCAACCACAACTTCTTTAATTTCTCACGTGATTAGTAACTTAAGTATATTAGAATTACGCTTGGTTATTCATTCCTGCCTTTAAGCAATCTTTGTCTGCATCTATCAGTGAAACCTGAAACCCGTCTTCCTATGCTTGGACCAGCTCAAGTAGCATAGTCCATACATATGTCAGTCATCAGAAACTTCATTGATTTAAAAAAGAGTCCTTCAATTTTTATGTTTCCTATCTTGTGTAGACTTCTTTAATTTGCAGAATCTTTCTCCTTCTACACATAGGACTCTTCAGGATATGCTCAGAAGTGAAACTCCTTTTTTTCATAGGACTCTTTTTTCAACTCAACTTTGCTTTCCCTTATCATCAAGTGTTTAAATCAAATTCAACTTCTACAAATTAGCACATGTTTATTTCGTTAAGTTTATTTGCTACAAGTTTCAACTACATATTTCATATCACTTTTCCAGTTTGTCAATCATCAAAACTACATCGTACCCAACACTATATAAACCAGCATTTTTCCACAGGTTTAGTACTAAAATTTTCTGTATTAAAATACTTTTTGTCTTCTTAAAAACTCCATGTGATCATCTCCCTTCGTGTGAGTTTGAAGAAAACCAAAATGTTTGAGATACCACTGCTTTCTTATTTTGAAGCCATTTTATCCTAGGAGGAAAATTTCGGAACCTCGGGTACTTGAGGGAAATTATTTCCTTAAAGACACTTCGTGAATTCGAAGGACTTAGCTTATTCTGTTTCATCTTATTTCTTAATGATATAACACAGTTCTTTGATAGTTCATAGTGAACTTGTGTTGAAGGTGTTGGAAAACTTCATAAGTGTTCTTGAAACGTCTTGAACTTGTGTTGAAGTTTACTGAACTAACATACAAATTTTGTGTACCCGAAACAACATTGTATTAAGCACAAAAATATCATGGAAACAAGTGAGAGTAATTAGTGGATTTTTTAAAAAAATAAAAAATCCAAAGAAGAGAGATTTGATTAGTTTAAACTTTTTGGAAGGCAAATAAATATTTAGTAAGTTGTTGCATAGAGTCAACAATTTGGGAAAAAGACAAAACAGAATTGGAAAATGAACCATTATTTTTAGTCATAAAATAATTAGTCAAAATATTCTTACCATAATCCAAAGTATTCATATAATCTATGGACAATTAAGCTTAAAATGTTGATGGAAGAAAAGTAGTAGTATAATACATTACTCAATTTGAATTCCTCTGCAATTTCTGGGTTTCTAATTCATGAAAATGAATAATGAACCATGCAAGCAAAATTTACTTGATTACATTGATAAAGAGGTATGTATGACACCTCAGAGAGCTACACTTTTGATTTACAGTTTGGCAAAATTCAATAATTTTAATTTAAACTATGTATATATGTTTAAAATGTAATTGTTATGAACCAATATTTCTTTGGCCATGAAAATTGTGAAATTTGGAAAAAAATAGTTATGATTTAGAAGTAGAAAATGCTATTTGAAAATTGAAGTTGTTTTCGATCATTAATACAAATATGCGTTGTTTTTGAATTTCTATGAGTTATTTCAAATGAAAATAACTTTCTATTGAGTTTTGAAGTATTGAAAGTTACAGAATTTTATTGCAAGTTGAATTTTAGAATTGATTTTATGGACGAATGTTATGTCTGGAGTTTAAATTCAAAAAAAGTGAATTTTTCATGGCCAAATGCCCCCTTAATTAGTACAAGTGTCCTTTAATTTGAAAAAAAAAAAATAGTGAGTTTATAGAAATAAAAAAAATATAAATTGGATTGTGTTTGATTGCAAATACAAACTTGAGTTATTGATGCACTTTAGTGAGTGATTTGCAATGAAAAGAACTTTCTGATGTTTTTCAATTTCGAAATTCAATGAAATTTTGGATAAATTTTATGATAAAACAAGCGTTTTAGAATTTGAACTATAGAAAAGAAGTAGAAAATATTCATCGTCAAATAATGTCCAAATAATTTATTAATATTTCAATAAGAAGTCAATTTCTAGGGTTTTGAACCTATAAAGTTTAGATCTTAGATTGACACTAATTACGGCTTTTGATGTTTCTAGAACCTTCCATCATGATTCTTCTTGTGATACACATTCATGTTTTATATGCAGCATGTAGTCAGTGAGAAAGTGGATGATTCGGCACCAAATCAACAACGATTCTCTGAAATCTACTAGCCTCTTGAGTATGAGGTACGTCAATTACATAATGTTTTGGTAGGTTTCTTTATTATATACATGGTAAAAAACCTCTCCAAATTTATCTTTAATAGGAATTTTATTTATTTTTCAATTCAGTTGAGCACAAAAAATTAATTGTGTCATTGAAACTTTAGACATAAGTTAAAATTTATTCCGAACTATTTTACTTGTCATGTCTTTTTTGGACATCCCTTAAAAAAATATTAAATAGATAAAGGTTAAATTAGTTAAAATATCGCGATTTTAGCTATTGTCGGCATTTTAACGTTGAGGAGGTAAGAGGGGCTATCTGCAAGATGCGAAGGGGCAGGGCGACGGGGCCCGACGAGATTCCGGTGAATTTTTGGAGGTTTTATGGCGGGGAAGGGTTAAGGTGGCTGACCAACTTGTTCAACAACATTTTCAAGTCCGCAAAGATGCCGAGGCGTGGAGATGAAGCATGATGATTCCTTTATATAAGAACAAGGGTGACATTCAGAGTTGCAACAACTACTGGGGTATTAAGTTGTTGAGTCACACGATGAAGATCTGGGAGAGGGTGGTGGAGCAAAGGCTGAGGAAGATTGTGTCTATTTCTGAGAATCAATTTGGGTTTATGCCTGGTCGCTCCACAACTGAGGCAATTCACCTAGTGCGAAGACTGGTAGAGCAGTATAGAGAGAGGAAGAGGGATCTGTACATTGTGTTTATTGACTTGGAAAAGGCATATAACAAGGTCCCTAGGGAGGTTCTTTGGAGATGCTTGGAGGCGAAGGGGTCCCTGTGGCATACATTCGAGCAGTTAAGGACATGTATGAGGGGGCGAAGACTAGGGTGAGGACGGTAGGAGGAGATTCCGAGCATTTTTCAGTTTTGACAGGGTTACACCAGGGATCAACTCTTAGCCCTTTTTTATTGGCTTTGGTGATGGATGTGTTAACGCGGAGGATACAAAGCGAGGTGACTTGGTGTATGATTTTTGCGGATGATGTAGTTTTGATTGATAAGTCCCGACAAGGTGTACTGATAAGCAGGAGGTTTGGAGACAAACCCTGGATTCTAAAGGTTTTCAGTTGAGTAAGACCAAGATGGAGTACTTGGAGTGCAAGTTTAGTGACTCGAGGTAAAAGGACGAGGTGGTAGTAAAGTTGGATTCCCACATGGTTTGTAAGAGGGATAGTTTTACGTATCTTGGGTAGACGATTCAGGGGAATGGAGATATAGATGAGGATGTCTCTCACTGTATTGAGGTAGGTTGGATGAAATGGAGGTTTGCTTCAGAAATTTTATGCGATAAGAAGGTACCCCCAAGATGAAGGAAAAATTCTATAGAGTTGCATTCAGGCCGTCTATGTTATATAGAACTGAGTGTTGGTCGATTAAGAAAATTCTCATATCCAAAAATTAAAGGTGGCGGAAATAAGAATGTTGCGTTGGATGTGTGGTTTTAGTAGGGCTGACTGGATTAGGAATGAAATTATTCGGGAGAAGGTGGGAGTGGTGTCGGTGGAGGATAAAATGCGGGAAGTGAGGTTGAGATGGTTTGGCCATATGATGAGGAGGGGCACAGATGCCCCAGTTCGTAGGTGAGAGAGCTTGTCCTTGGAAGGTTTCAAGAGGTGTAGGGGTAGACCTAAGAAATACTGGAGGGAAGTGATTAGACGTGACATGGAGCAGTTACAGTTGATTGAGGACATGACCCTGAATAGGAAGGTATGGAGGAAAAATATTAGGATAGAGGGTTAAGGTGGGTGGATGAGTCGTAGTCAGTAGGTAGGAGGGCTTGGGTGTCTTTTGTTTGGCAGTGTTGCATATTTTTATGGATAGCATATCTATGTTTTTTTTTATTTTGTTCCATGTTTTTGATATTTTTATATACTGTCCTTTGTCTTGATTCGGGGGTCTATCGGAAACAGCCTCTCTACTTCGTTAGAGGTAGTGGTATAGTCTGCGTACTCTCTACCCTCCCCAGACCCCACGATGTGGGAATCTTCTGGGTTTGTTGTTGTTGTTGTTGTATCATCTATTTTATTCAATACTTTATTTGCACCATATTAATATCTCTCCATATTTATGATTATGAATAAATCTTAAAACAAACAACTAATTATATCTTAATCTTATAAAATAAAAAATATCATGGATCTATTTTTAGTAAGATGACAAGTTAAACAGTATCGTGAAGATTCATTTTATAACACCACAAGTTATCGTTAAATTCATGCCCTTTCTATTTAGTATGTTGAAGACATTGGAAAATTTTGAAACAATTGTCTGAAACATTCAGTCCTTTATTTAATTTCACTTTATCTCCTATACTAAAATGTATTTATATTTTTACTTATTTATTTTAGCATATTAAGAGAACAATACATGCGCAGGTTAAGGACTCTGAGAAAGTTGTTGAATCGCCTTTAACCAAAAACTATTTGAAATGTATTAGTCTGTCGACATCGAGGTATGTAAATGGCACTGAGCACATTTTACTCAACCTTTTTACAGTAATTTCATCAAAAAAAATTATACTATTTATATATAATTATTATTTTTTAGGCATGTGTTATAGATGTTGAACCTCAATTCACTTCTTCCTTCATTTACTTTTCATATTTTAGGGGAAGGTTGAAAAAAAATACCTAAAGTACTATTTTGATTTTTTTTAAAATTTTATATATAAAGAAAAAGTGAACAATTAATACTGAGCTGTGTTTTAATTATTCTTTTTATTCACTTTTACAGTTAATCTCATTTTTTTCACTCTTAGTATGGTTGTTGCTAACCATATAAATGAAAGTGCACTCAATCAACATCTACTTGATCACATTCAGTCTCTCGAGGATGAGGTATAACAATGATATTTCACTTTCTAATATCTCATCCATAATTTATTTTGTTATTTTCTTAAATTAAATTTTTTATTGGTTTAAATTATATTGGTTGAACTCTTCAAAAAATTGTCGTATTCAAGTACGGTCCTTCAAAAATTTATTACTTTTGAAGGATCTGATACACGCTCATCAACCATATTTTGAAACACGAAAAAAAAATCATTTTCTTATCCTTTTAGCGAGCGACATTTTGGTATAGTCCAAGCAACATACTTAGCTATCTCTTGCATAAGCTGCTGCTTGATTGTATATTTGCTTTACATATTTTAAACAGTTATGGGTGAGAACACATAATATATATTGTTTTTTTGAGTTTTCTATCTGAATTATTTTGTTCATTTTTTATGCCTAAATTTTCTACTGGTTTACATTGTGTTGCTTGGACTCTTAAAAATATGTCGTATTCGTGTCAGATTCTTAAAAAATTCACTACTTTTTAAGGATTTGATACACACTTATCAACTATATTCCGACATACCGAAAAAATATCATTTGCTTATCCTTTTATCGAGCGACATTTTTGTAGAGCCCGAGCAACATATTTAATTACTTCTTGCATAAACAGCTACTTGATTGTGTGTTTACTTTACATATTTTAATGAGTGAAGGGTGAAAACACGCCTAAAATATCTTGGTTTTTTGAGTTTGTTACCTGAAAATATTGATAGTTGAGATGTTTATGGTAAGTAGTTGGTAATAGTTCTGGTTGGGAAAATCGAACATCTAATAGTTCAGGTTTGAAACTCAAAAAATCGAGATACTATAAGTATATTTTTGATCATTAACTCTATTCTTTTTAAAAGGACTCTGGATAAGTTAAGAGTGAACAACCCAAGACAACCAATGTATCTACAGACTCAGCTGCTGAGCTTATGAAGGATGACTGAAGAAGAACCCTCATGCACTACTTGGTTTATATATGATTTCATATGTTTTTGGGGCAATTTGTTCCTTGTTAAAACTATATTTTTGTTGGGTTGTTATTGGGGAATCTAAATCCCCCAACCCTCTTTTGCTTTTCTTATCTAGAACTATTATTAGCTATCTTCTGCTTGTTGTGCTCTTTTTCTTTATTTTTTGAAGATCTATAACTTACTTCCATACAAGAAGATAAGTTATGGCTCCACTAAGGGGGAGATTGTTGGCCCATATATGTTTTGATAATGACAATTTATCCTTTTAAACTTATTACGTATGTAAGTAGAAAAAAGAAATTAGCCAATAAAAGGAAAGAAACTCCGCAGCAACAAATGCTAAGAAATAGTCAAAAATCATCCCATTGATCAAGGAAAATTCAACAATCATGGAAGATTCAACAATCAAAGAAGATCAATACAGAGTAAAACACAAGGAAGACGACTTGAAGAGTACAAGGAAAGAGATCAAGACAGAAAAAAGCAAACAAGCTACAAAAGGAAAATTAATGGGGACGTATCTGATGTGGTGAGAGGTGTGCTGCTCATCGAGAAGATTTTCTTAGGAGGTGATTTCAATGGGTACATCAGGTCATCATCGAGGGGTTATAATGATCTGTATGGAGGTTTTGATTTTGGAGAGAGGAATGACGGAGGATCTCTTCATTTTTGAATTTTGCAAGAGCCTTGGTTGATGGTAGCAAATTCGAGCTTCTCAAGGAGGAACACCTGGTGAACTTCCGCAGTTCGGTGGCCATGACACATACTGATATTTTGCTCCTTAGGAAGAGGATAAAGGTTTTGGAAAAGATAGTAAGATTATCTCAAGTGAGAATCTTTCGACCCAACATAAATCGTTGGTGATGGATTGATTGGAGATCAAGAAGATAAGGAAAAAGAGGGTTTTTGATGATCGACCAAAGATCAAATGGGGTAGCTTGACGATGACTAGTGCCCTGGAGATATACAAGAATTTGATGGGTATGGGGTTTGGAAGAGTAGTGGGGATACAGACAATATGAGGATAAGACTGCCAGTTGCATAAGCAAAATGGCTAGAGAGGTGTTGGGTGTATTTAGAGGTCAATTTTGCAGGCGGCAAGGGGAACTGCTGGTGGAATGGAGAAGTACTAGGGGTGATGTAGGCTAAAAAAACGGGCTTACAAGAAGTTGGTGGATAGTACAATCGAGGAGGAGAAACAGGAAAATCGGGAGGAATATTGTAACACCCCGTAAATTTTTTTTCGTACACTTATCGCGATTATATGGAGTCCTAAAGACTTGCGTATGGGTTAAATTAAGTTTATGGTGTTCGGAAGTATCCCGTCAATAGTTGTATGAGTAGGTATTGGAATAAGCTTTCCAACGATATAAAGTTTGCCCAAAACAGAGAAGTATTTCTTATAAGCGAGCACGTTCGAAATTTCAAAACGGTGACCGGGAAGCCTGTGAACAGTGATTCTGCAGGAAAATTTCTGCAGCTAGGCACACCAACTTGAGACGATCATAACTCCTTGTGTAAACGGAAATGTGTGGGCTGCTATATATAGACGACAAACTCCGAGAGTCTTCTTTCTAATGAAATTGGTTTCATTCAAATCCAACATCTGAGTAAGGAGTTATACTCGTTTTACTTCAGCCTCTCAAAACAGATTTTTGTGAACAGTAAATTAGCAGGGAAATACTGAGGCCTGCCAGTTTTTGGGTCAACTTTGAACGATCATAACTTCCTCAATATAATGAACTGGGTGAGATACCATATATCAATAGAAAGATCTTTGAGTCTTCTTTCTAATGCAATTGGTTACATCCAAATCCAACATCTTCGTAAGGAGTTATACGCATTTTACTTCAGCCTCTCAAAACAGATTTTTAGGGTCAACTTCAAACTATCATAACTCCTTGTACAGGACGAACTGGGTGGCCTAATTTATATGAAATGATAGCCCTTTTAATTATCTTTACAATGATACCAATTTCACCCAAATCCGATATCGGAGCAAAGAGTTATGATCGATTTACTTCAGCCTGTCAAAACTGTCCACTGGGGACAGATTCGGGATTTATTTAAATTTTGAGGGCACAGTGGTCATTTTCTATTACCTTTGGACGAAAATTGGTCTTAAAAACCTGCACTTAGCCTCATTTATCCCAGAAATTATCCAAATTATTAAGAGAGGTGAAATCCTAGCCAATTTCAACCTCAAATATTTTGTGATTCAACCGCAGAAAATTCAAATTGGTTCCGTAGTTGTGTTCACCATCTCGAAAGCTTCGAGAAGCACCCCATGGTTATGTAAGGAGGATTCTAAGTACAAGAGTTCATTGTTAAGGTATGAATATTGTTTATTCTTGATTCTTATCCATGAATAAGTATTTATAAAGGATTATGAGTATTGTCTTGATGTTGGAAGATAACTAGAAACATAGTTATGAATTGTTGTGTATAAATTGTTAGTAGTAAATTATGAAAGTTGCTGTATTGGATTATGGAGGATTAATTGTGGTGATATAACATTATATTAGTGGTTATGTATGCCTAGTGATCATGTTGGTATTGGATGGTGATTAAGAAGGGAAATAAAGGCTAAGAGTGATGTTGAGGGATATTTCATGAAAATGCATGATATGTGAATGTAATAAGAGTATAAGAGGATGTATGTAGTACTCCTATTGATGAGCTAAAGGATTACTTCCTAGACATTATTTGGTGAAGTTAATACCTAAATGGTAAGGTTTGGTTGCTAATACTAGTTTGCCACAAATGACTTATTGTAGATAAGTGTTCGAAGGGTACGGGAAGTCACTTGTATTGAAGTGGTTATATCAAGGTATGTAAGACATACTCTATCTATTCTTTGGCATGAATAATGACCCATGGCTCTCTCAAGTAAGCTTCCAACATTGTCCTACGACACATGACACATAATAACATCATATGATCTTCGACACTACCTATTGAACTTGTTTTCACTTTTAAGATGTCCGGCTAGTCAAAAACCTCCATCTACTATTGTTGACTTCGAAATGGTTTAATGAGGTATCCATGATTCTCTACTTCATCTTAATGATATTGATTACCTATTTACATGTTTTTCCTATTGAGGTATCATGGTTTCAAGTTCCATAAAGTGTGACCACAAAGTAACCAATCTCAAAGATTAATTGAATTATGAAATGGAATGTCTATATTTTAAATTGATGATTTGATGTATTGTATTAGTACCACTGATCAGTTGGCCATTGTATGACATATGTTATGTATTGATAAGGATTACGGGAAGTAATGATATGCAAGTAATGTGCAGGTATCCCATCAGTTCTTTTAAGTGTGGTCTACTCATACTGTTTATTCACTCGTATCTGGTTTCTGTTGACCTTTTGTATATCATCTTGATACTCACTGCCTTACATACTCAGTACATATTTCCGTACTGACGTCCCTCACGGGGGACCTGCATTCATGCCTGCAGGAACAGGTACTTCAGGTCGTACACCTCCGCAGTAAGAGCCAGGACGTTCTGTTGTTAGTGGTGAGCTCCAGTTGTTTCGGGGCATCCCAAGTCGTCTCTATATGTACTTTTGGTATTTGCATAAAAGTCTTTTGTGGGCGGGAGTTTGTCCCGACCCCAACTCAGTTGTGTATCTATGTAGAGGCTTTTGTAGACATATTGTACAGCCATAGGAGTGTTTGGTTGATAGAAGTGATGGCTCTGACGGCCAATTACTGTTTATATATATATATATATATGCGTGTCTGCTGGGCTGATACAGGTACTGCTTTCTTCTATTTACAACGAAGTGCTGCCCAAATTTCTAATTTTCATAAGTAATGTGAATATGAAAGTATAGGTTATGAACGGGTTCTCCCGGGCCTCCTCGGCTACGGGTGCCAGTCTGCTCCAATGGGATTTGGGGTGTGACAAATATAAGGTGGCTAGGAAGGAGACTAAGTTAGTGGTTACCGCAAGGAGGAGTATAAATTTCTGGCTCTCTTACATTTCTACATTTACTTAAAATTCAATTATTTCTTATTCTGTTAGTGTCGCTTAAATAAAAAGTGGTCAATTCACCCCTTTCCTCTTGAATATCGGGTTATTCCAACAATTCTTATACTAGAAAAAATACTAATATGTATCGTCAACTCTAATTGTAGCAACAAAAATGTCTCACCATCAAATATTGCTTTAAGAGCTTCTATTGTATCCATAGCCGAAATGGAGAGCAACCTTGAAATATCATAACTTAAATCACTCAGGTTCTTCGCACCTAAATAAATATTAGACACGTGAAAAAAATAAGACCCCAAATTCAATTAGGTTATTAAGACAATCAAATAAAAGTCAACCAAATGAACCCAAATTCGATTAGGTTAAGCATCATGCCATTTCAAATCAAACGAGTAAATCTAAAAAAAAAAAATAGTTATGGCAACAAGGTTGAGAGAAATAAAAATAAAAAAGAAAAGAAAAATAATTATGGTAACAAGTTTGATAGAATAAAAAAAGACTTAAAACATAATCAATCTCTTAAATTTGTTAGACTATTTCAGTTAAACACATGAACTCCTAATAAAATGCTCTAATAATAAGACACTTTTGATTCAAGTATTGCAAAAAACTTTGTGCATATTTTTATTGGTTTATTAAATATACTATTTAAGTTAACTACATAAAGTATATTATTTACTTTAATTATATATATTAATCCCATGCAGAAAATGATTAGGATTTTACGACTTATTGAGGTGAATGCACATATGCATACTCTAACTAAAAATGAATATAATTTATGGTTCACTTAACTATATCTCTAATAAGTGAATGAAACACGCAGTTTTTTTTTTTCAAAATTTGAGTAAAAAATATTAATTAAAACACTTTATTCAGAATTAACATGTTTAATTAAATAATAATTAGTTCAATTATTTAAATAAAATCAATTTTGTCTTTTTGGAAGGCAAATAAGTACTTAGTAGGTTGTTGGAGAGAGCCAGGAATTTAGGATTTTGTGAATAAGCTTTATATTCATTAAACCTTTGTGTTAAAATATATTTGGACAACTTTGTTGACGCAAAAAAAAAAAAAGTAATACATTACTGAACGTTCATTTCCTCTGTGATTTCTGAGTTTCTATTTCATGAAAATGGATAATGAACCACTCCATCAAAGTTTGCTTTACATTGAGAAAGAGGTACGTCAATGGCACTAGGGGCAAAGTTACATTTTCACTTTACGGCTTCACTTTAAAAGGACTCTGGAAAGGGTAAGAGTGAGCAACCCAAGACAACCAATGTATATATCTACAGACTAAGCTACTGAGCTTCTGAAGGATGACTGAAGTATGTTAAAGATCATCAACATCCTCATGCACTACTTGGTTGATATATGATCTCATATGTTTTTGTGACTCCTCCCAGACTATCTGTTTTTGGGGCCATTTGTCCCTTGTTAAAACTATGTTTTTGTTGGGTTGTTATTGGGGAATCTTAATCCCCTAACTCTCTTTTTCTTTTCTTATCTAGAACTATTACTATCTATCTTCTGTTTCTTGTGCACTTTTTCTTTATTTTGATTGTTAGAACTTGGTACATCCATTATGGGATGACCTATAACTTACTTCCATTCGACAAGATAAGCTATGACTCCACTACATAACTCCATGTAAAAGGTGGAGAAGACCACAAGAGAATACGAGTCAACTCCTATACATGGCATACATCATGAGGGAGCATACACTAAGGGGGAACATAACACAAAAAAGGAAGTGAACTCCCTCTATCTCTTTTTTGGTTGTCATCATCAAAAAGGAGAGATTGTTAGCCCATATATGTTTTGATAATGACAATTTATCCTGTTAAATTTATTACGTACGTAAGTAGAAAAAAGAAATTAGCCAAGAAAAAAAGAGAAGCTCGGCAGCAACAAATGCAAAAGGAAATAGTAAAAATCAGCCCATTGATCAAGGAAAATCCAACAATCAAGGAAGATTCAACATCAAAGAAGATCAATATAGAGTAAATTAAAACACATAGAAGACGACTTGAAGAGTACCAGGAAAGAGATAAAACCGAAGAAAGCAAACAAGCCACAGAAGGAAAATTAATGTGGACGTATCTAATGTGGTGAGAGGTGTGCCACTCATCGAGAATATTTTCTTAGGAAGTGATTTCAATGGGCACATCAGGTCATTACCGAGGGGTTATAATGATGTGTATGGAGGTTTTGGTTTGGGGGAGAGAAATGACGGAGGAGCTTCACTTTTGAATTTTGCAAGTGTCTTTGGGTTGATGGTAGCGAATTCAGGCTTCCCAAGAAGGAGTAACACTTGGTTACCTTCTGTAGTTCAATGCAGATTGATTTTTTGCTCCTTAGGAAGGGGGATAAAGGTCTTTGTAAAGACTGTATGGTTATCCCAAGAGAGAATCTTTTGACTCAACCTAGGCTTTCCGTGATGAATGGATTTGAAGATCAATAAGATGAGGAAAAAGAGGGTTTTTGATGATTGACCTAGGATCAAATGGGGTAGCTTGACGATGGCTAGTGCTCTGGAGATCTAGGAGAAATTAATGAATATGGGGGCTTGAAAGAGTAGTGGGGATGCAGACAATATGTGGATAAGACTGCCAGTTGCATAAGCAAATGGCTAGAGAGGTGTAGGGTGTATTGAAAGGTCAATTTAATGGCTGTCAAAGGGACTGGTGGTGGAATGGAGAAGTATTAGGGATGATGTAGGCAAAGAAAGGGGCTTACAAGAAGTTGGTGGAAAGTACAATGGAGGAGGAGAAATAGGAAAATAGGGAGGAATATAAGGTGGCTAGGAAGGTGACAAGTTAGTTATTAACGCAAGGAGGAGTATAAATTCTGACTCTCTTACATTTTCACATTTACTTAAAATTCAATTATTTCTTGTTCTATTCACTAACCCTTTTGCAGGTTCAAAATTGACTATTGAGAAAGAACGATCAACTATAGTATCGCTTAAACAAAAAGTGGTCAATTCACTCCTCTCCTCTTGAATATCTGGTTCTTCCAACAATTCTTATACTAGAAAAAATACTAGTATATATCGTCAACTCCAATTGTAGCAACAAAAATGTCTTCACCATCAGATATTGCTTTAAGAGCTTCTATTGCATCCATAGTGGAAATGGAGAGTAACCTTGAAATATAATAACTTAAACCACTTAGGTTCTTCACACCTAAATAAATATTAGACACGCAAAAAAATAAGACCTCAAATTCGATTAGGTTAAGACAATCAAATAAAAGTCGACCAAAAGAATATGTCAAGACTTAAAAGTCAAAGCATGCATCACATATCATCATGAATAGCTTAGTAGTAGCTGTAGTAGCTTCATGAAAAACATAAAGCAGATTATGCTTTTCTGCATTGTCATGCATCAAATGCATGGCTGGGTGATTTCACTTGGCTTCCTTTCCAAAACAAACTCCAGTACGCATATGTTAAGCATCATGTCATTTCAAATCAAACAAGTGAGTAAATCCAAAAAAGAAAAATAGTTATGGAAACAAGGTTGAGAGAAATAAAAAGAAAAAAGAAAAGGAAATTAATTATGGTAACGAGTTTGATGAAATAAAATAAGACTTTAACGCATAGCCAATCTCTTAAACTTGTTAGACAATTTCATTTATACACTTAAATTAAATCTTCTTTCAATTAAATATCTCAACTCCTATTAACTCCATAAAATATATTATTTACTTTAATTATGTATATTAATCTCAAATAAAAAATGATTAGGGTTTTACGACTTACTAAGATGAATTTACATACTGTTACTAAAAATGTAATTTATGGTTCCCTTAACACTATATATCTAATAAATGAATAAAACACACATAATTTTTCTTTTCGAAATTTGAGTGAAAAATATTTAATTAAAACACTTTATTTAGAATTAACATGTTCAATTAAATAATACTTAGTTCAAGCATTTAAATGAAATCAATTTTGTCTTTTTGAAAGGAAAATAAGTACTTAATAGGTTGTTGGAGAGAGCCAACAATTTAAGATTTTGTGAATAAGTTTTTTATTTCCTTCATATTACAAACTTCAATTTCTTACCAAAATCCAAACTATTCATTAAATCTTTTGTGTTAAAATATATTTGGACAACTAAGTTGATGCAAAAAAAAAAAAGTAATACATTACTGAACGTCCATTTCCTCTGCGATTTCTGAGTTTCTAATTCACGAAAATGGATAATGAACCACTCTATCGAAGTTTGCTTTACATTGAGAAAGAGGTACGTCAATGGCACTAGGGGCGGAGTCACATTTTCACTTTACAGTTTCAACGGAACATCTTAGTTTTTATTCAAACTCCGTATTTATGTCTAAAATTACACTTACTAGATACATTTACTTTTTATGTGCAGCTAATGGACGACAATGTGGAAGTGAACAATTCGGATTTAAGCAAACGACTATCTGAAATCTGCCAGTCTCTCGATAACGAGGTACGTTAATGACAAAAAGTTTTTGTAGTTCAATTAATTGATTATCTAATTTCTAAACTTTAGTTTACTGTATTGGCACAGATTCGATTTACACTTTTTAATTTCCTTCCCCATTGGTACATCAGTAGCATCGAGCCTTTTAAGAAAGTTAGCACAACTTATATGTAAATTAATTTGTTGGTAGGTTTCTTTATTTTATACGAAGGGGAATAAACCCCATTTACTAGTTCAAATTTACCTTACTATTTTTATTTTTCAATTTAATTGAGTACAAACAATCGGTTCATTTATACTCATTTATGTTTAACTTTAAACTCCTTAAGAAATACTAATACTCCTCCATTCTAAAATAAATGAATTGTTGAGCTATTTTTCAATTTCCAAAATAAATAAATTGTTCATTCTTCAAAAGAAATGTTGAAAATTTGTTCCAATTTTGTCCTTTTATTTAATGAGGTTCTTAAATACTTCACATTTTCTAGAAGAGTAATTTAAGAACAATTAAAAGGGTAATAGTAGAAAGTACAACTTATGTCCTAAAAGATTTTTCTTAAAGGATGTACCTGAGAAACTTATGGAATGGAATGATAAAATGCTCAATCTATTGAGCTCATGCTGCTAAGCAACTTAGAGAGAAGAATTGCAGATTGAGAGAATTAGAAGAAGATATTTTCTTATTATGTTCAATTGAACAGTACATTGCTTTATTTATACTAGTGCACCTATACAGGCTTCACACATATTGCACCTCACTAGATAACTATTCTTATCCAACTAAGTGACAGCTAAGCAATGTAAGTGGGTGTTGTTAACTAACTATGTCGGTTTAACTTCCACTAACTGCTGCACTTATTCTGATACTCCCACTCAAGCTGGAGTCTGTGTATACATTCAGTACTCCCAGCTTGCTCAAAAGTGCATGATGTTGTGCAACACCTAGTCCTTTCATAAGCAAGTCTGCAAGTTGTTCCTTAGTGCCAATATGTTCTATACTAATCGAACCCCTTTTGATTTTTTCCCTAACAAAATGGCAATTTATCTCAATGTGCTTAGTCCTCTCATGAAAGATGGGATTAGCACTGATTTGGATTTTTTCCTTGCTGTTACAATGCACCTTGACAGGTGTTTCAATGTTCACATTCAACTCTTTCAAGAGCCCTGTAAGCCATGTTACTTCAGACACAACAACTATCATACTTCTATATTCAGCTTCAGCTGAACTTCTACCTATAGTGTGTTACTTTTTTTACTTCCATGATAGGAGTAACCTCCCTAGTTTCACTACATATCCAATCACTGATCTTCTACTGTTAGGGCATACTGCCCAGTCTGAGTCATAGAATGCTTGAAACTGTGTACTAGGAATCCCACTTAGTAATATTCCTTGTCCTGGACAACCTTTGATATATCTCACTAATCTCATGGCTGCTTCTCAATATGACACATTTGGCTTCTGCATAAATTGTGATAGTAATTGTACAACAAAGCTTATGTCAGGCCTTGTGATGTTTAAGTATAGCAATCTCCCAATTTGTCTCTGATATGCAGTGATGTCTCTAAATATTGAGTCACCTATGTTGCCAATGCACTCATCTAGTTCAACTGTAGTCAAATTGATGTTAGCCTCTAGAGGTATAGCAACTGGCTTGGCACCACTCAAACTAGTCTCCGCAATAAGCTCTAATGCAAACTTTCTTTGAGTTAGTAAAATTCCTGTCTTGGACCTCAGCACCTTAATCCCAAGGAAATACTTGAGATCACCAAGATCTTTCATATTAAAACTGTTGTGTAGTGCAATCTTAACCTCCTGAATCAATGTGTTGTTGTTTCCTGTGATAAGTAGATTATCTACATAAATCAATACTACAACTATCTCATCTCCATTTCCCTCAATGAACAAAGAGTGGTCATAGGTACTTTGTACATAATCTGCTTCTGTTAGAGCTTCAGTAAGTTTAAGATTCCATTGCCTAGATGCTTGTTTGAGTCCATACAAAGATTTAAGAAATTTACATACTTTATTCTCCCCCTGTCTCTGGAAACCCTGAGGCAACTCCATGTAAACATCCTTAGTAAGATCACCTTGGAGAAATACATTGTGAGCATCTATTTGAAATAATGGCCAGTTATGAGATACAACAATACTGATGATAGTTCTCACAGTTACCATTTTGGTAACAGGTGAGAAAGTCTTATGATAATCCAGTCCTTCTTGTTGGTTGTAGCCTTTGGCTACAGACCTAGCATTATATCTTTCAACTTCACCATTTATTTTATATGTTACCTTATACACCCACTTGAAACCAATGTCTCTTTTACCAACAGGTAAATCAACCAATATTCATTTCTTATTCTATTCCAAGGCTTGAACTTCAGCTTTCATGGCTTCAATCCAGTGAGGACAAGTAGAAGCTTCCTTGAATGAAGAAGGTTCTACCTGTGCAGAGAATGCTACAACATAGGAGTTGTAAGAGTCACTTATACCAGCATAAGTTATGTAATCATCAATGGGGTAGAGTTAAGCAACATTAGTTCTTTTGGACAGAACATAATCCTTGTGCCACAAGGGTAGTTTAGCTGATCTAGCAGACCTTCTAATATTTGCAGACTCCCTCACTTGTATATTTAGACTAGGAGTAATAACAGGTTTTTCATCACGGATATCTTCAGGTACAACCTCTAGGATATCTATAGGCTGGTCAATGACATAATCTACAATAACTTCAGTGGGTTCCTGTTGAACGGGTAGGTCATTAGAAACTGAGTCAGTGGCACCAACAGGTGGAGCATGAGTATCACAAGCAGCTATCAACAACTCAGGCTGGTCTAGGAATGGGAAAAGCAAGTCTGGAGAGTCTGTTGAGTCGTGCTTGAAGGGAAAAATATGCCCTATAAAAGTAAAATCTCTACTAATGAAAATGAGGCGATTCTCTAGGTCCAGCAAACTATACCCCTTTTGAGTCTATGAATACCCCATCAATACTGTTTTCCTTGCTCTTGGATCAAATTTATCCACCCTAGGCAACACAGATGCAAAGCATAAACAGCCAAAAATCCTTAGGTGACTGAGATCAGGTTCTTGCCTGTATAAAACTTCATATGTTGATCTTCCATTTAACACTGTACTAGGCATCTTATTAATCAAATAAGTGGTTGTTTTAACACAATGACCCTAGTACTTTAGAGGCATCTCACATTGAAATCTCAGTGCTCTAGAACTGTTCATGATGTTCCTGCGCTTTCTCTCGACCACCTAATTTTGTTAGGGAGTATAAGCACAGGAACTTTGATGAACAATACCAAGAGAAGAAAATAAAGTATTACAATTCATATTGAAGAACTCTATACCATTATCTGTTCTTATAACCTACACTTTGACATCAAACTGTGTTGTACCATAGTCAAGAAATCCTTCAAACTCCATATACTTCAGTTTTACATTGAATTAGACATATCCAAGTAAATCTGCTGCAATCATCAACAACTGTGACAAAGTATTACTTTCTATCATATGTAGGGATTTTGTATGCCCCCCAAACATCTACATGAATAAGTTGGAAGCAATGTGTGGACTTACTTTAACTATCAGGAAATACTAATATAATTTTCTTAGCTATAGGACAAGTTTGACAAGAATTAAGTTGCCTGCTATCAATGTGACCTCTGAGTGCTGAAATATGCTGCATAGATTGATAAGAAGAGTGACCCAGTCTAGCATGCCACAAGTCAGTTTGATTGTGTTCCTTTATTGTTGAGCTAACAACTGCATTTATTTCATTACAAACCATTGTGTTCTCTACCAGTCCCAATCACCTTGCCATTGTAAAGACCCTGTAAGACACAGAAATCAGGGAAGAAACTGACACTGCAAGATAAGTCCTTAGTCAGCCTTGCTACTGAAAGTAGATTAAACTTGAAGTCACGGACATGTAGGATATTTTTCACTGTAAATTTCCCAGAATAGCAATTTCTCCAAAATGTTCAACCATTGCCTTCTTTCCTGTAGGCATCTGTACTGTTTCTGTGATTTCTAGTTCTTTTATATGAGTTAAAAAGTTTTTACATGAGGTAATATGGCAAGTAGCTCCTGAGCCAATAATCCAATTTTGTATACCACGGTCATTGTTCAAAGAAATATTACCTGCTAGATTAGCTTTGCAGTCATTTACATCTTTATTGTGCTTCAAATTGTGCACCTGCTCCATATCATTAATAGTGAGCTCATGTAGTTCTTGTTCTCTTTTATTTGTTGTTGTTGCATTATTTGCATAAGACCTGAAGCTTGAAGGTCCAGCATGGTTGTAATTTCCTATTCTAGAGTTATTGACTCAATTGGGATAATCTGGTGCATGTGGTCATCCAGACATGAGAAATTTCTTCTTGCTCCTAAAATCAGGTGGAAAACCTACAGGTCTATAACAGTCAGTTTTTACATGGTTTCTGTATCCACAAATCTCACAAGATCTCCCTGATTGTGGCTTCTTTCCACTTCTGAAAGTATTACCCTTACCTGCTAACATGGTAAAAGGTTCCTTGATAGATCCCACTATACCTAACAATCTCTGACTTTTCTCTTGAACTACAATCGAATAAGCTTGATTAACACTAAATACTTCTAGTTTAAGAAGAATATCACTGCGCATATAACTAAATGTCTCATTCAATCCCATTAGAAACATTAATAACCTTTGTTGCTGCAAATATTCAATATAAGTCTTAGCTTCAGCACAATTGCACACGGGAGAAGGAACCAACAAATCTAATTCATCCCACAGATCACGCAATTTTGAATAATACTCAGTAATAGAATCAGTACCTTGTCTAAGACCAGCAACTTCAGTCCATAACTAGTAGACACGAGTGAGATTGGATTTATCAAAACTCTTCCTGAAGTCCTCCCAGACACGTCGAGCATTCGAAGCTTATATGATAGTAGTCAACAAAATTGGTGCAACAGTGCTGCTTATCCATGACAAAACGACAGCATTACATCTTTCCCATTGAGCAAGTAGTTCACCTTTGTACGAACTTTTCACACAGGTGCCATCAACAAAACCTAATTTGTTTTTTGCCAATAACGCCAGCTTCATTGACCTGCTCCATAACCCATAGTATTTTGGTCCGATGAGCTTAACTGCAATCAAAGCAACACCAGGTATATCCATAGATTGCAAGTACAATGGATGATTGTGCTCTAAGGTAGAAACTGTCAGATCTTCCATTGATGAATCCTCGAATTGAGAGAGAAAAAATTTACTACGCGGAAGACTAACTCATCACAGAGATCTCTGCTTTGATACCCTGAGAAACTTATGAAATGGAATGATAAAATACTCAATCTGTTGAGCTCATGCTGCTAAGCATCTTAGAGAGAAGAATTACAGATTAAGAGAATTAGAAGAAGATATTTTCTTACTATGTTCAATTGATCAGTACATTGCTTTATTTATACTAGTGCACCAATACAAGCTTCACATATCCTGCACCTCACCAGATAACTACTCTTATCCAGCTAAGTGACAGCTAAGCAATGTAAGTTGGTGTTGTTAACTAACTATGTAGGTTTAAATTTCACTAACTGCTGCACTTATTCTAATAGTACCATATCACAATAATTCAATTATTTTGGAATAGAGAGAATACATAAAATGATAATTTTATTATATCACTCTTATTAATTATAAGCCTTTCAAAAGATTTTTTATCAAACAGAGATTATGTTGATGCAAAGAAGTAAAGTCACATGGTTAAGACAAGGGGATAATAACACAAAATACTTCTCCTCAATCCTAAGGAGAAAGAAGTTTCAACAATCTATCACCTAACTCAAAGATGAAGCTAACCGGATGAAACATGACCAATGCCAAATTTCTAGAATTAATTCTGGTAGCTTATTACCAAACTTCACCAGGCAATGCAGATAGGATCAAGACTAAATTTAGCAACCAGATCTATGAGCAAGGCCCAAGATTGAAAAAAGAGCAGCAACTACAACTATTGGAGCCGATTACAATTGAAGAAATCAAGAAGGTTAATGGAGCATAACATAAACAAGAGCCCTAAACCAGAATGTTATGGTGGAGGTTTCTATAGAACTGCTTGGGAAGTTATAGGTAAAGATGTAGGCTTTGTTATCCTAAACTTCTTTCAGAATTGGAAGTTACTGAAACAAATGATGTCACTATGATTACTCTAATCCCAAAAGTTGAAAAAAACAGAAGAAGCAAGTCATTTCAGGCCTATTTCTTGCTGCAACACACTGTACAAGTGTATTTAAAGTTGATATGTAATAGCTTAAAGAGGGTGTTTCAGTGTTAGTGAACATATCACTGGATGCTTTTGTCCAGGAAAGATCACCCATTCAGAATGTGCTAATGTGTCAAGACATGATGAGACACTAAAATAGGAAAACCTCCCCTAGGTGCCTCATGAAGATAGACCTGAGAAAGGCATATGACATGATAAGATGGGAGTTTGTGGAAGAAATATTGTATAGTTATGGATTCCCCCCAAGTTTATTCACTTAATCATGACATGTGTTACAACTCACAACCACCACACACACTGTTAAGATCAATGGAGTAGGATGTGGTTTTTTTCTAAGTAAGAGAGGACTAAGGTAGGGGGACCCTATGTCTCCTTTGTTATTTATAATGGCAACGGAATATTTCACAAGAGTCATGAGCAGAATGTGCAAACTACCTGATTAGCTTTCACCCCATATGCAAGGGTCAACAGACAACCCACCTTACATTTGCAAACGACCTAACGATCTTCTGTAAAGGAACTGAAGCTTCGGTACAGAGAATTATGAAGGCTGTAAAGCAATTTTCCAAGACTACTAGGTTATCAGAAAATTCAAATAAATCTAACCTCTTCATAGCTGGTGTGAATCAAGAGGTACAAAGAAGATTACTTGAGCTCACTGGATTTCAATATTGAGCACTCCCTATTAGATACCTTGGCTTGCCATTATCCCACAGAAAATGGTCCAAATTAGATTATTAACAATTAAGCTTCAGGATCACAGCAAACTTAAAAACTACTTCAACAAGACATTTGTCTTATGTTGGTAGATTACAAGTAGTAAACTCAGTGCTATTAGCACTACAAAATTTCTAGGGTTCTGCATTAATCGTCCCCCAAAATATGGTTAAACTAGTAGTTGCACAATGCAGGAAGTTCTTATGGGGAGAAATAGAGAAAAAGAAGAAAGCGACACTGGTTAAATGGTGACATATCTGTAGCTCAAGGAGACTTTAATGTCAAAAATTATAGATTGTGAAATGTTGTTGCAGTGGGCAAATTGATATAGTGGATGCATCAGAGAAAGTATATATTGTGAGTGCAATGGATTCATAGTATATATGAAGGAATGAGAGGATATATGGATACACTAACCCCCCCACCCCACCCCACCCCAAGATTGTACTCAACAAGTAAAGAGAGGGATGTGGGCTTGGTATGTCTAAAATAGATACCTGCTTACAGAATCAGGCAAATTTTAATTTCTAAGAGCTACTATGCACTATTAGGACAGAGACTAGCCTGGGGAGGATACGAGATAGTATAGAGTAGTGTAGTACTACCAAAACACAGGTTCCTTTTATGGTTGGCAATGCAGGGAAAGTTGTTAACCAAAGAAAGAATGTTCAGATTTGGTTGGCAATGCGACAAGGCAGAATGTGAATTATGTGATCCACATCAACAAGAGAATGCCACACACTTTTGTTTGTAGAATGCAACATAGCAAATATTGTGTGGGCTCAAATTTTTAGCTGGGTAGGAGTGAATGTTCAGCTGAAGGAAGTTCAGACTACTATCTTGAAGATAAGAAGAAAGAAATTGACCAAATTTCAGAAGGAAACTGTAGTTGTAGCTAATGGAGCTATGGTGTATAATATATGGCTAGATAGGAATGGGAAAATCTTCAAGAACCATCAAGGGAATACAAGCTTCATGGTACAACAAGTGCAAGTAGTGATTAGGGAGAGAGTGATCTTGTTAGCAGGAGCGAAAAAGGCGAGAAAGTGTGAAATTCATCGAGAGAATATGTAATTAGAAACAAATTCAAGGTTCAACATGCCTGGCTAGAGCAACGGCAGCTGAATGCTCTTTAGGTGTAAATTTTTATCGGTAGTGGTAATATTTACATTTTATTATCAAAAGAAATTATAAGCCATCTAAATGTTGAAAAATAAATATTAATTGAAAGAAAGGATCGGTAGACTCAATAAAAATAATTATCCCTTGATTTTTCAATTTAAATAAGTAAAGTTCGATGATTATTTTTAGTATACTGCACAAATAAAAATACAGAGAGAATATGTAATTGAAACTTTAAAGTTAACTTAATGGTTAGTTTCTTGGATAGTCGTTGAATATTTCATTTTACTACACTAAAGTTAATCATTACTCCTTTCGTATTTGAACAATTGACATTCATCTTACTACACTAAAGTTAATCATTACTCCTTTCGTATTTGAACAGTTGACATGTATAAATTTTACACAACTTTTTTTTTTAAAAAAATTATAAGTATGATTTAATTAATGCATTCCTTATTAATTCTTTGATATTCATCTATTTACTTACCTATTAATTCCAAAATAGTATAAATCGAACTCCCACTTCTTATAATGTTCCATTTTCAAGACACACTTAAGTATTAAATAAATATACATAGTTTAGTACACTAGATATTGTATTTATTAACAAACATAATTTTTACTCTTTCTATTCATTAATAGTTGTCCACTATTGACTTGATATATAGGTTAATAAATAATAAATAATGCGGGTAATTTACCACATTAACCTTTGAATATAATTAATTCAATGTTTTGAGAAATATAGTGGGTAAAACTATAATTGATAAATAAGGGTAAAATGGATAGAAATAAGTAAATTATCCATCGATTTTTCAAACAGTATAAATATTATTAAACATTTAACTTTTAGGATAGTGAACAAGTAAAAATAAACTCTCAATTCCTTATTTGGAAAGGAGGAAGTAAGTTTCTCAATTCCTAACATATCATTTGACAAATTTAAAGACTACAAGGTATACGCATCTATTCCCTCTACCCCATATTACTTAATAGTTATCCACACAATTAAAATGAGGGAAACAGATCCGAAATATACACAATCTTTGATAAAAAAAATTGTAACATGTATCAATTTTGTGGAGGACCTATGACCCCCAATACTATTTTAATGTAAAATATATGCCTCTCATAGGGGTGGCAATTGTAGCCCATATCTGTAAAAAGAGTTCATTTAACCCATATTTAGTGAATTGGATCACTCATATTTCAAATGGGTAAATATGGACTTCAACTCATTTTTAAAACTCATAAAAATATAGATAAAATGGGTAAAATATGGGTACCCATTTAAACATAGAGATCGTCTACCTATGCTTAAAGTTTCAGTTTTTTTTCTTTTCTAGTTTCTTTTCTTCTTCTTTTTTTCTTTCTTTTTTCCTTTAATTTACTTTTTTTCTTTTTCATTTTTTTTATTTTTTTACTCATTCCTTATAATTTCTTTTTTACTTTCTCATTTTTTCATCTATTTTTTATTTTTTTATTTTTATTTCTTTTTTCTTTGTATTCTTTCTTTCTTTTTTTGCTTTCCCCTTTCTTATTCTTATTTCATCATTCATATTCGCTTGAGACCTACATGAGTTAATAAATATAAGCTTCTAATTATCCCATTTAGCCTATATAATTCATAACATCTCTTATCAATTAAATATAATCCATAGTCTCACTCCTTTATTATTATTTTTTTTCTATCTTTTATTTCTCTTTCTTTCTTTTTTTTGTTTTTTAATTTACTATTTTTTCCTTTAATTTACTTTTTTTTCTTTTTCATTTTTTCCACTTATTTTTTACTCGTTTCTTACACTTTTTTTCTTTCTTCTTTTTCATCATTTTTTTCCTTTTCAATTTTATTTCTTTGCACTCTTTTTTTTTGTATTTCCGTTTCCCCCTTTTTAATTCTTGGTTCATTATTTTTTTCATTTTTCATATTTTTTTATAGTCTTTTCCTCATCTTTTTTTGGTCATTGCATTTTATATTTTTACTTTAAATTTATTTGTATCATACTATATATTTCAAATAAATTTATTATTTGTATTTGAATAGTTTAGTTGTCAATATGTGCAATTTATCATTTGTATTTATATACAAATAAGTATATGAATCAAAATCAACATGGGTTGTGATGCAGTGGATGGGGTTGCTCCACCCTTAACCAAAGGTCGAGGGTACGACCCTGGTTATGGAGAAAACTCTGTTGGGAGCGTTGCTACCTTAATGGGCCCTGCAACGCCCTATCCAGATTAGTCGGGGCTCCAATGCAGGCACCGGACACCGGATGAAAAATCAAAAAAAAGTATATGAATTAGTTGTATATTCTTGAGACTAAAACATATATGGCTGAGGATCCACATAGCCCTCGAATTATAAATGTTGGGCAAATATAAATAAATATGCGCTTATGGTATTTTCGTTATCATAAAAAAAGAAGGAAATCAAAAATAGAAAAAAAAAATAGAAAGAGAGGTAGAAGTTAGAGAAAGAAGAGAGAAAAAAGCGTAAAGAAAGAATTGAAGAAAAAAAGACAAAAAAAATCAAAAGAAAAAATAATGAAAAAATAAAAAAGGAAAAAGAAAAAGATGATGGTGAACACAAATATGCTGAGTGGTTACGATATTTTAGTCATCATCCATAATTTGTACTCAACTTAACCATGTTCTTCGAAAGTAAAAAAAATATAACATAAAATACAACCAAAAAATAAAAAAATGAGAAAGAAGTAAAAACAAAAAAATAAAAAATAGAAAAAAAAAAGAAAAGGAAAAAAAAAAAAAGAAAGAGAAACAAAGGGTAGAGGGTAGAGGGTAGAGATAGAAGAGAGAAAAAAAAGAAATGACAAAAAAATGAAAAAGAAAACTAGAGGCTACACATAGAAGAGGTAACAAAAAAAACTAAAAAGAAAAGAAATGGAAAAAAAATCAAGTTGATATAATATAGAAGTTTTAAGTTTTTGACTTAGGAGTTAAAGTGGATTGAAACCATTTTTACCCAATCCATATTTGACCAAATCCATATTTACCCGTATTTATATGGACGGATTACAATCCAAACCATTTTTGCTCGATCCATATTTAACCCGTCCAAATCCAATCAAATCCGCCCGTTTGCCACCCCTAGCCTCTCATATGTTGGCATGGCCGAGAAAGTGAAGTACATTTTGAGAGAGTGAGAAATTATATTATGATTTTTTAAATTTATTTTTATTTCTCTCTTATCATCAAACGGCCACAAACTTCATGTCTTTCAACAATGGTGATCACTACAACCACTATTTTCACACTGATAAAGCTCTACAAATCTTCCACGACCCGAAATTTATATCTATGCTTTTTTTCTCTCTTTCATCATTTGTAGCCACCTACATCAACACTTCTCCACTACTGTCATTGTCAACACCATTATTGCATCATCGATAAATAATTTAACTAATTAGTAATTGAAGTGGACTTGTCTCACATTAATTGTTCACCTTACTAAATCAAAAAAGTATTAATTAATTTTTTCTCATATTATCCTTAAGTTCTTCTTAAAAGTGTCTACACTTATTTATAAAATTCCCAACAAGTTTTTTAAGGGGTGAATTAGTAAAATTATCTTCTTATTTATGATTTTTTAGTACATTAAGTAAAAGGAAAACAACCAACTAATATGGGACAAAAGGGTTATAATTATTTAATACAAAGGTAGAAGGGAAAAATATAATAAAATCCTATTGATTACAAACAAATAAATTAAAATAACTATTTTTTATAAAGGGGTCAAGTAAAATAAAAAGGAGTTATTATCAAAATTTCTAAGGCGACGTTTTGCAAGATTAGTTTGCTAAAATAACACTTATTTTGCAAATGTCAAAGTAGAATTTTATAGGATGTCGAGTTTATTATAAACTCAAAATTCTAGCTCGGCTTTAATTATGTCACCTGAAGTTTCTTGGACTTAATTCCTGCCATGATTCTTGTGTATCACACACTCACGCCTTACGGTAATTCAATATTTCGAAAGTGAATTTTCTATTCTTTTCAGCGAAAAATTCGATTACTTATATATGGTTGAAATTAAAATTATTTTTACTTACTTGTATGATAGATGTTGAGTCTGAATGTCTTATTTGTGTGTTTACTTTGCATACTTTAAAGAGGTACGGGTGAAAAACACACCCATGGTATCTCGAGATTTTTGAGTTTCATAGTTCTACTTTATAAGTATATGAGTTTATTATATGAAGTATCACCAACTATTTATTGAAACACGCGTTAACTGTCAATTGTTGACTATACCTATCCGAAAGATAGTGATATTTCAGTAGAAAATGTGAAAGATAGTTGATGGAGTATTTTGAAAAATAATCGTTGATGGTTCAGATAAAAAATCGCTGCACATGATAGTTTAGATATGAAACTCAAGAATCGGGATACTTTAAATATGTTTTTAACTATTGACTCTATTTTAAACCCTTTTAATAAAAATTCTGACTTCATCATGGGTGGAAAATGGGAGAGTGGATGCATGGATATGCATCCTTCCCTTTGCATTTATGCATGAAATATGTGATTTTCAAGTTAAACATAGAGAAACTCTGTTATTCAGTGTTCATCTGCACTTCTGAGTATCTTAACATCATTCATTTTGTTCAATATTTGACCTGAATTATTGACTGGTTTAGATTATGTTACTTGGACTCTATAAAAATGAGCTCCACTAGTGTCGGATCCTTAAAATGAGAAATATTTTAAAAAGTTCTTTTATGTTCACCATCGTTCAGGTAAGAAAAGTGAACAATTGATTGTTGAACTGTTTTCTGATAAATATTTGGTATAATTCAGGTAGAAAGTATAAAAGTCAAAAAAATTAGGAAAAGTGAACAATTGATAGCTGAACTGTTTTTTGATAAGTAGCTTTGGTATAGTTCAGGGAGTAAAGCAGCTAGTACGCCCCTGAACTATGAACAAATTTGCTACGATGCACTCCAACTTCACGGGGATTCTATTACTCCTGAACTCAATTTTAGCGTATTTTTGTCATCCTTTTGTGCTAACGTGACACCTTTTGTCAACTTTTTTGGCTGACATGGAACCTTTGATGTGGGTGCTATTTTATATAAAAAAGTTGTCATGTCAGCACAAAAGGGTGACAAAAATACGCTAAAATTGAGTTAAGGGGTAATAAGACCCCTGTGAAGTTGGAGTGTGTCGTAGCAACTTTGGCCTTAGTTCGAAGGGTATTGGATGGTTATCTCTACTTCATGTAGAAAGTATGAAAGTCAAAAAATTGAGATACTTCATGTGTGTTTTAGACCATTAACTCTATTTTAATTAAATCCTCCTCGTGAAAATTTTGAATCCGCTACAGGTTGGGTAAGGGGAAAGTGGATGTATATGTTGGGTTCAATATGAAAAGTGTGAATAAAAAATAATGGGAACCAAGTGGTGGGAAAAAATTTGAGAAAACACAAATATGGAAAGTGTACTCTAAAATTGGAAAGTCTATTAACTCTTCCACATTGGTGGGAGACTGTGACTTTTAAGTGTTTATATTAAGAAACACTTACTCCACATGGTAAGTGAGGCAAGAACCAAGAGGTGCCTCGCGCCGTCTTTGTCGCTTGCTCGGCTCAGCATGATCGATCGATGAGATTTATCTTTTTGGACAAAATTTATTTGACAGAAAGTTGATTCGAAAAACCAAAGGGAAAAATGTAACAGAAACTGAAACTTTTGTGTGTTTTTAATCCTCCATTAATTTGCATGCATGAAGTAACACTGTTTTGAAATGCAGTGCAAAATGCGAAATGCTGTTTCGGAAGGGATGCAACCCTTTGACGAAAAGACACACTGATTCGTGAAATGATATGCCCATTTGGATAGTTGTGACTGTTCAAAAAAAGACACACTCTTTGGAATGAGTAGACATGATTTTTCAGGAGGGATACACTTTTTTAGTGAACCATTGCCACCTTTTGGAAGGGGCACCTGATGGCTATATAAACCTGCTTTTATCCACACGTTTAGATATGACAATTTTCTGATTATACAAACACTTCTTGTCGTCAAAAACATTCTATGTGATCATCTTATCGTTGAGTGAGTTCGAAGAGATTCCAATTGTTTGAGGTACCGCTACAGTTGGTTTGTTCGGTTGTTTTATCCTGGGAGGAAATTTTCACAACCTCGAGTATTTGAGGAGAATTATTTCCTTAAGGACACTCCGTGAATTCGGAGGATTTGGCTATTTCTGTTTCATCTTATTTTTCTGAAAAACACACTTCTTAGTAAGATCACTTTGATCTTGTGTTGAAGGTGTTGTTGTACTTCATAGTGTTCTTGTTTTATACTTGAACTAATGTCGAAGTTATTCTGTCGAATTACAGATTCTGTGCACCCGAAAGCATTGAAAAAATAACAGTATAGACATGCAAATTTCTCTTTGCATCTATGCATGAAGGCCTTCAATGTTCATCTGTTGAAGAAATGCTCTTCTTAACTGTTCTTTTATTTACTTTCACAGCCAATCTCATTTCTTCTTTTCAATTTCTAGTTACTCCGTAGCCATAAAATGTATACAAGTGAAAGTGTACTCAATCAACAACTTGGTCACATTCAGTCCCTCACGGATGAGGTATACTTATTATGTTGCACTTCTTAGTATCTTAGCATAATTTATTTCGTTCATTTTTTGTACCTGAATTCTCTACTGGTTTAAATTGCGTTTCTTGGACTCTCCAAAAGTGATTGATGCCACACTTGTGTCGGATCTTAAAAAGTGCGCTGCTTTTGAAGGATCCAACACACACCTTGTCAACATTTTAAAGAGTCTGAGCAACAATTTAAATTACTTCTTGCATAAAGTGACTTTGATTAGTGTGGACAAGGGGAGAGTGGATAAATAACATCTACAGCCTTGTCTTGATTTATGCCTCAAACTTGTGGAATCATATATTACTAATTGAGACATTGAGTAACTCAATCTTGTGCCAATGCTTGTACTCTAAGAAACTTGCAGTATTTGGTTATAGAATTTGGTGTGTCACTAATTCTTTTGTTTTAGTTAAGAGTCCATTGTTTTTGGTTTACTAAAAGTTCTTCAATGTTCACCACCTTTCAGGAAGGAAAAGTGAACATTTGATAGTTGAACTCTTTTTTGATAAATAGTTGTTATAGTTCAGGCAGAAAGTCTGAAACTAAAAGTCGGGCTACATAAGGTGTATTTTTGACCCTTACCTTTATTTTCAATCCTCTTAGTGAAAATTCTGGCCATTATGTTAAACTAAAAGTCAAAATACTTTAGGTGTGTTGTTGGATGAGGGGAGAGTGGATGTATAGGTATGCAGCCTTCCCTTTGAATTTATGCGTGAAGGCCGTTACGGTGCCTCAACAATGTGATCTTTTAGTTAAGTATAAAACAATTCTGTCCTTCAGTGTTATCTGCTGAAGAAATCCTCTTCTTAAGTGTTCTTTTATATTTACTTTCACCGCCAATCTCATTTTCTTTCTTAAATTTCTAGGTTTTCGATAGCCATAAAATTCATGAAACTACCCTCAATGAACAACAACTTGATCACATTCGGTCCCTCGAGGATCAGGTCTACCAATGATTTTGCACTTCCTAGTATCTTACCAGGATTAATCTTGTTACACTTCTTGTACCTGATTTCTTTGCTGGTTTAATTTATATTGCTAGGACTTTCAAATATGATGCCGCACTTGTGTCGGATCCTTCAAAAAGACACTACTTCTAAGGGATCTGAGACGCACCCGCTAACGTTATTCTGAAACATGGAACAAAAATCATTGGCTTGTGTTTATATTGAACCACATCTTTGAAGAGACCAAGCAACACATTTAATCACTTCTTTCATAAAATACTCCTTGGTGTGTTTATTTTTCATAATTTGAAGTGTGAATGGTGAAAAACACATCTAAAACATCCCGATCTTTTGAGTAGTCATACCTGACAATCAGGTGTGTGAGACAAAACTGTCAATTTATCAAATTTGATAGTTGAGATTTGTGTTAATAAATAGTTGGTGATAGTTCAGGTTGAAAAATCACATGCCTAATAGTTCATGAAAAGATAGAGAAACTTTAGGGGTGTGTCTGACCATTAACTCTACTTTAAACCCACTTAGTGAAAATTTTGAATCCACTCCGGGTGGGAATGAGTAGAGTGGATGTATAGGTATGCAGCCTTCACTTTGCATTTATGCGTGAAGGCAATTAGGGTTTCCCAAACAAGTGATCTACAAGTTATGTATAGAGCAAGTACTCTGTTCATCGATGTTCATTTGCTGAAGAAATCCTCTTATTAGATATTCTTTTCATTTACTTTCACAGCCAATCTCATTTTGTCTCTTCAATTTCTAGGTTTCCAATAGCCATAAAATGGATACAAATGAAACTGCACTCGATCAACAAATTGATCGCATTCAGTCCCTCGAGGATGAGGTATGCCTATATGCCCACTTTGTAGTAGCCGTAATTTATTTTATTACTATTTTTGCACCTGAATTCATTATGCTGATTGGACTCCCAAAAATGATGCCGCACCCATGTTGGATCCTCCAAAAATGCACTACTTTTGAAGTATTAGTCACATGTCAGTCGACATTTCCGAGCAACATGTTTAATTACTTCTTGCATAAAGTGCTCCTTGATTAGTGTGTGGGTAACGAGAGAGTGGATGAATGACATCTGCAGCTTTGTCTTGCATTTCTGAAAACTCCAGAAATCAACTATTTTTTCGTTGTTTTCCAAATTTCCTGAAAAAAGTGAAAATAGTTGACTTCTGAAATTTTCAGAAATATAATAGTTGGTGATATTTCGAGTATGAAAACTCAAAAAGCCAGGATACTTTAGTATTTTAAACCTCTTGGTGAAAATTTTGGATCTGCTACCGGGTGGGTAAGGGGAGAGTGGATGTACAGTCATGCAGCCTTCACTATGCATTTATTCGTGCAGGCCTTATGGTGCCTCAAACATGTGATCGACAAGTGATGCAAAGAACAACTCTGTTTTTCAATGTTTGAAAAAAATCCTCTTCTTGGGTGTTTGTCAATTTACTTTCACAGTAAATCTCGTCGTTTCTCTTCATTTTCTAGGTTTTCAATAGCCATAAAATGCCTGAGAGTACAGTCAATCAACAACAACTTCATCACATTCAGTCCCTTGAGGATAAGGTATACTTGTGATGTTGTATCTTACCATTGTTTGCTTTGTTCATTTTGTACCTAAATTTTCTACTGGTTTAAATTACGTTGCTTGGACTCTCCATGAATGATGGTTGTCGCACCTGTGTCGAATCTTTAAAAAATGCACTACTTTTAAAGAATCCGACAAACACCTTGTCGACAATTTGGAAGAGTCTGATCGAGTAACATATTTAATTACTTCTTGCATAAACTGCTGCTTGATTAGTGTGGCTAATGGGCGAGTGGATGAATAACATTGACAGCCTTGTCTTGCATTTATGCTTCAAAGTTGTGGACTCATATTATTACTAAAAGTTCTTCATTGTTCACTATTGTTCAGGTAGGAGAAGTGAACAATTGATAGGTGAACTGTTTTTTGATAAATAGTTAAACAAGTTCAGGAAGAATGTATGAAACTAAAAAAACTGGGATATTTTAGGTGTGTTTTTGACCATTAACGCTATTTTAAATCATCATGGTGAAAATTCTGGCTCCACTACTAGGGTGAGTAAGGAGAGAGTAGATGTATAGGTATGCGGTCTTCCTTTTGCAATTATGTGTCTGTTACGGTGCCACAAACATGTGCTGAAAAAATCCTCCATATAGAGAAACTCTATTCTCCTATATTTATCTGCTGAAGAAATTCTCTCTTAGGTTTCTGATCTCATTTTTTCTTTTCAATTTCTAGGTGTCCGATAGCCTGGAAATGCATATAAGTGCACTCAATCAACAACAACTTGATCACATTCAGTCACTTGAGGATGAGGTATACGTATGATGTTGCACTTCCTAGTATCTTACCATAATTTGTTTTGTTCACTTCTTTCTGTACCTGATGGGGTCCCACATCAGTGGGTTAAAGGTTCCTTGGTATCCTTACACGGTCTTGGGTCAAAGGCGAAGCTAGGATTTCAACTAAGGGGGTTCAATATTCGAAGAAAACCTAGCCAAAGAGTGTTCAACACCTACTATAGATACATAAAAATAATTTTAACCAAGTATAAATGATGTATTTTTTCGTCGAAGGGGGTTCGGCCGAACCCCTTAACAAGGCCTGGCTCCACCTCTGTCTTCGGCAATTCTCCCCTTATGAGCTAGCTTTAAGGTCCATTTCTTTATCATGTTATCAGAGTCAGGTTCACCCAATTCATTTGTTTTCGATTCCGATGTTGGACCCCCATCTTATATTGTCCATGCTCTAGACATGCTGGGGTGTTGGAGTCCCACATTGGTGGGTTAAAGGGTCCTTGGTCTCCTTATATTGTCTTGAACAATCCTCCCCTCATAAGTTAGCTTTTGAGGTTGAGTTAAACCTAAGGTCCATTTCTTTATCAGTACCTGAAGTTTTCCCTAGGCCAAGAGATCTTTCAAAAACGCATTACTTTTGAAGGATGTGAAACGAAAATGACATTTTTGATGAATCTGAGCAACATATTTTGTTACCTCTTGCTTAAAATGCTCCTTGATTAGTGTGGCTAAGGGGAGAGTCGATGAATAACATATGCAGTATTGTCTTACATTAATGCAAATGCTGCTTTCATGCCTCAAATTTGTGCACTCACATGTCACTATTTGAGATATTGAGGCCGCATTTGAAAAAAAGTAGTTTTTGTTTGCAAAGTGGAAAATGATATTTGAAATAAGGAAGATGCAAGTGTGGAGGAACTGTATATCTTCTATTCATGAACCCAATGTATTTATACATTTGTATAAGATGCTATCTAAGGAAACTAATCAAAACTATTAAAAAGGAAAATCCTGATGATCTGCTCCTATAATTGAGTCACCTATATATGGAAGGAAAATATATGTCAACTCACTAATTATTCTGTAACACTCCCCCTCAAGCTGAATTATTGATCATGCCTAGCTTGTTACAAAGATAATCAACTCGAGTTCCATTCAACGTCTTTGTTAACAAATCAACTAGTTGCTCACCTGTCTTTACGTAGCTAGTGGAAATCAAATTCTCCTGAATTTTCTCAGACAAAATGACAGACAACTTCAATATGTTTGGTTCTTTCATGATACATTGGGTTTGAGGCATTATAGAGCGTAGCTTGATTGTCCCATCAGTGTTTTGATGGAGCAAAATGTTTTAACCCAATTTCTGTTTAAAGATGATGGATCCACATTAGCTCACATGTTGACTGATCCATGACTCTATACCCAGATTCTATTAGTGATTCTCGCTACTGAATGAATTTTGCAAATTGTACTGAGACCAAAATTGTTTGCTCTGAACTATTTCCTCCTTTGATACTGTCAATCATTTTCTCCAACTAATCAACAGTCCAAATATATAGATTGCATAGACAGACAGTCAGGATAAAGAGAATTTCTTCACAAATATTAATGTCCAATAAAACTGAGAACCCAACTGACAAGAGAAACCCAAATAAAACAAAGCTTCGGGACACTTCTAAAAACAAATGAACTAGAAGTCTATCCAAAGAGATTTCAAACCAAACCACCAGTTCATTCCCCAACCAATGTGGGACTTTCACATGTTCTAACACTCCCTTCACACTCAGGGCCAAACTGGCGCATGGATTGGAAGCCTGAACGGAGATGAACTTGTCTCTAATACCATGTAAGATGCTATGTAAGGAACTAATCTAAACAATATTAAAAGAGAATATCCCTATGATTTGCTCCTATAATTGAGTCTCCTGTGTTATTTTGCAATGTTATCGGGTACAAGAATCTGTATTTAGGTACAACAACTTCAGCTCAAGTTCATATGTAAAACCAAGAACACCTATGAAGTTGGTTAACACCTTCAACATAAGATTAAGGATAATCTTTCCAAGAAGTATGTTAATTTTCAGAAATAAGATGAAACAGAATTTTTAAGGCCAAGTCCCCCGACTTCACGGAGTGTCCTTAAGGAATAATTCCCCTCACTTGTACCCGAGGTTATGGAATCTTCATCCCAAGATAAAATGGTCTTCAATCCAACAATATTTGAACTCACTCAACAACTAATGATCACAATGAGTTTTTGAAGATATAAAGAGTGTTTTTGCTGTCAAAAAATCATGGTAATACCCGAGGAATACGTCAAGTATTTATAGACTTTAAGTGTTCATTCAGAAAGGAAGCATTGGTTCTACAAAAAGGCACCTATTCAGTACAGTCACGTCATCTGCGCCCAGTCTGTGCTGGACCTGCGGCTGATCACTTGTTCATAAAGATTTAAATAATTTTTTTCTAAAAAATAGATCTCATCGATCGATCATTTTCCAAATCCGAGCCGAGTGAGCAACGACGACGATGCGAGGCACCTCTTGGTTCTTACCTCACTTACCATGTGGAGTAAGTGTTCCACAATACAAACACCTTAAAGCTTCTTTCTCCCACTAATGTGGGAGAATTTAGTAAGCTTTCCAAAAAGAGTACACTTTCCATTTTAATGTCTCTCTTGCTCTCCACTATTTTCACTCCATTTTTCATTTACACACACATATAGAACCCAACAATCCCCACATGAATGGGGAATGACTATATTTTGAAGAATTTACGGACAAATATGTGATCATTTAATAAAGACTGATTGCATCTAGATAAGTGGGTTTCCTTTGAACTTTCCGTAGTAAACATGCATCAAATGCACTCGGTCAATCGGTAGATTTGATATCTTTGAACCGTCGAGCTTTAATGTACACCTAGATAACACATGTCACACAACCAACCTTTTACCATTTATGATTCTTACGGTTTTGTTCTTTTCATCCATAAACATGTCCCATTTTCATGAGAGCTTAGAGAATAGGCCTTTACTAACATTCGGTCATTTGATAAATCCAAATCCGAAGCCGAAGCCGAGTCGAGCAAGCAACGACGTCGTGAGGAACCTTTTGGTTCTTGCCTCACTTACAATGTGGAGTAGGTTTTCCATAACATAAGCACCTTAAAGCTTCTTTCTCCCACTAATGTGGGAGAATTTAGTAAGCTTTCCAAAAAGAGTACACTTTCCATTTTAGTGTCTCTCTTTCCCTCCACTATTTTTCCTCCATTTTCCATTCACACACACATAGAACCCAACAATCTCCCACGTGAATGGGGAATGTCTATCTTTTGAAGAATTTACGGATAAACATGTGGTCATTTAACAAAGACTGATTGCATCTGGATAAGTGAGTTTCTCTTTGAACTTTCCATAGTGAACACATATCAGATGCACTCGGTCAATTGGTATTTGATATATTTGAACCATCGAGCTTTAATGTACACCCAGATAACACATGTCACACAACTAGCCTTTTACCATTTTTGGTTCTCACGGTTTTGTTCTTTTCATCCATGAACACATCCCTATTTCAGGAGAGATTAGAGAATAGGTCTTTACTAACATTCTCCTTGAAGAGACTTCCACTTCACCCTCACATAGGTGATTTCTAAATGCTTAATCCTATAGATTAAACTATTTGGTCAAATTTGAAAAATTTAGATAATCATTAAAAAAATTCACACCATACGTCTTATCCTTGTTTGCTAAACATTGTCTACATCATGAGAATGGTTGGTATATTGACAATGTTGAACCTGTCAGAAACAACTTCATTTGATTTCTTTGAACCTAGCTCTTAGCATCTCCAGTCTGCTAGGTAGAATTACCGCCATACTGACTTGTCCTAGGACTTAAACCCATTCCCTTGGATGTCCTCTCAACTTCTTCTCTAGACAGGCCTTTTGTAAGTGGATCTGACACATTATCCTTTGACTTTACATAGTCAACAGTGATAATTTCATTAGAGAGAAATTCTCTAACGGTATTATGTCTTCATCTTATGTGATGAGATTTACCATTGTACACTACGCTCTCTGCCCTACCTATTGCTGCTTGGCTATCATAGTGTATACATACTGGTGCCACTGTTTGGTCCAATAAGGAATATATTCCAAGAAATTTTGGAGCCATTTTGCTTCTTCACCGGCTTTATCTAATGCGATAAATTCAGATTTCATTGTGGATCGAGCAATGCATGTCTGTTTGGATGATTTTCAAGAGATCGGTCCTCCACCGATAGTAAATATATGTCCATTCATGGATTTTATTTTGTTCGATCTAGTGATCCAATTTGCATCACTATATCCTTCAAGTACCTTTTCAATATAATGAAACTGTGACAATGCCAACCCTTGTGGAGTTCTATGGATTCTTATTCCTAAGATCACATCCGCAACTCCAAAGTCTTTCATATTGAACTTGCTCTCGAGCATTTGTTTCATTACATTTATGTCAGAAATATCTCTATTGATGATCAACATATCATCCACATATAAGCAAAGAATGACTTGGTTATTTCGAGTGTCTTTAATGTAAACACATTTATCACATTCATTTATATTGAACTCATTTGCCAACATGATTTGGTCAAACTTCGCATGCCACTGTTTAGGTTCTTGTTTTAGTCCATAAAGTGAATTAACAAGTTTACACACCTTATTTTCTTTTCCAGAAACCACAAAACCCTCAGGCTGTTCCATGTAAATTTCTTCCTCTAGGAATTCTATTTTGCACATTCATTTGACGGATTTCAAGATCGACCATATATTGCCGCCAAGGCAATTAACATCTGAATTGACGTTATCCTTGTTACTGGAGAGTATGTATCAAAGTAATCAAGGCCTTCCTTTTGTTTAAAGCCTTTTACAACAAGTTTTGCCTTGTATTTGTCAATTGTACCATCAGCTTTCATTTTCCTTTTGAAGATCCATTTAGAACCTAAAGGTTTATTTCCTGAAGGAAGATCAACCAACTCCCATGTATGGTTTCTTAAGATTGAATCAATCTTACTATCGACTGCCTCTTTCCAAAAGGATGAGTCCGAAGATGCCATCACTTTTTTAAATGTTAGAGGCTCATTTTTAAGAGAAATATTACAAAATCTCATTCAAACGAAGTTTTTGTTCTTTGACGTGTACTACGTCTTGGATTCTCATCATTATGTACATCCTCACTTGGTTTATTTGAGGTCGTTTAGACCCTCCACTAGACGGTTCATGTCTAGTTTTATACAGATAAATGTGTTCAAAAAATTCAGTATTATTTGATTTAATTACTTATTGATATCTAGATGTTTGGATTTATGAACCAAAAACCGACATTCTTTACTACTTTTAGCATATTCTATGAATATGCAATCCACCATCTTAGGTCCTATCCTTACTCTTTTAGGCATAGAAACTTGGACCTTACCTAGACACCCCCACACTTTGAAATATTTCAAGTTGGATTTCCTTCCTTTCCATTTTTCATATAGAATTGATCATGTCTTAATATGAGGCACTCTATTGAGTATTCGGTTAGCCGTAAGAATAGCTTCCGCCCACAAGATTTGCAGTTTACTTGAACTTATAAGTAAGACATTCATTATTTCTTTCAAAGTTTGGTTTTTTGTTTCTGCAATTCTATTAGTTGAGGTGAATACGGGGCTGTAGTTTGATGGAAAATTTCATTCTCTACACATATTTCGGTGAAGGGAGATTCATATTCTCCGCCCCTAAAACATCCAGTTTTGTATTGCCTAAACGCATATATTTCTTCATCCTTACTATTTAGCAAGTAGACATAACAATATCTAGTGCAATCGTCATTAAAAGTTATGAAATGCTTTTTCCCACCACATGATAGTGTTGACTTCATATCACAAATATCAGTGTGTATTAAGTCTAAGGGATTGGAATTCCTTTCAATGGACTTATACGAATGCTTAGCATACTTTGACTCCTCACACGTTTGACACTTAGATTTATTGCACTCAAAGTTTGGCAAAACTTCTAAGTTAATCAGTTTTCGCTAAGTTTTATAATTGACATGTCCTAAATGTTCTTTCCATAAATCATAAGACTCAAGCAAGTAAGAAGAAGTAGAACATTTATTGATTTCAACATTCGTTACATTCATTTTGAATATACCCTCATTGAGGTACCTTTTTCTACATACACTTCACCTTTACTAAGTATAATTTTTTTTGGAAACAAATACACATTTGAATCCATTTTCTTCTAGAAGTGATACAGAAATCAAGTTCTTTCTTAACTTCGAAACATACAAGACATTGTTGAGTGTCAACACTTTGCCTAAAGTCATTTTCAAGCACACTTTTCCTATTCCTTCTACTTTTGCAGTAACGGATTTTGCTATGTCAATTTTTTCTTCTCCTTGAGCCGGAGCAAAAGCAACAAATAACTCCTTATTAGCACAAACATGACGGGTAGCACCGAAATCCATCCACCATTCATAATGATTTCCTACCATGTTGCATTCGGACATCATAGCACAAAGGTTGTCGACTTCTTTCTTAGACTCAACAACATTTGCTTGGTCCTTCTTCTTCCCTTTCTTAGGGGAACTACAATCAGTGGACTTGTGGCCAATCTTGCCACAGTTAAAGCACTTTCCCTTGAATTTTTTTTTTGGGTTGATTGTTTTCATGTCCAACTTTATTGTACTTTTTGGAGTTGTAGTCATCTTCTACAATATTTGCTCCATTCGTTGTAGAATTTCCTCTTGACCTCTTTCTACAGTCTTATTGTCTTCTTCAATGCACAATCTAACAATTAGATCTTCGACAAACATCTCCTTACCTTTGTGTTTCAAATAGTTTTTGAAGTCTTTCCACATAAGTGGTAGCTTCTCTATTGTTGTTGCTACTTGAAACGCTTCATTCACGATCAAACCTATAATAAAGGTTATGTGAATATTAAGAACACTTTCAAATTGTTCAGCAAAGGTATTTTTCAAAATCATACCTTCCACTAGGAGATCATGGATGATCACTTGCAGTTCCTGCACTTGGGAGACAACCAACTTGTTGTCTATCATTTTATATTCCAGGAATCTTGCAACGAAGAAATTTTTAGTTCTGGCATCCTCTGTCTTGTACTTTCGTTCTAGCACTCCCCATAACTCTTTTACTGTCTTTGTTCCACTATACATATTGTAAAGGTCATCTTGGAGACCACTCAAAATTTAGTTCCTACAAAGGAAATCTGAGTGTTTCCAAGCCTCCACAACCACAAATCGCTCTTGTTCAGAGGTTCCCTCAGGCACCTTCGGAGCTTCCTCAAATTTGAACCTTTGAAGATAAAGAGTTTTAAGGTAGAAAAATATTTTCTACTGCCACCTCTTGAAGTCAATACCCACAAATTTTTTGGGTTTCTCCGCTGGTGCCATAGCTTGTGGAGCATTAGTACGACTCATCGTGGCAATACTAGTTGCTGCCATAGTCATTCCTGCATCATGCACTTGACTATCGGTAGTCATTTTTCTATCACAACAAGACAATAACTTTAGTATATCAAAATACTATTAATAAAGTTGCAACAACTATAAACACCTCTGTTTCTAGTTCAACGATGCAGTTTTTATGACTTTCAATCTTCAACCGAGTGATCTTTAACTTGTGATGAAGATTTTATTTCTTCAAACCACTAGTTAAGTTTAAACAGAGTAGAAATTAAAGCTTTAATCTCCAGAAATCAAGCAATAAAGATTTTGAAAAATTATTCCATAAGATTGTTATTTTGCAATATTTTCGGGTACAAGAATCTGTATTTAGACACAACAACTTTAACTTAAGTTCATGAGTAAAACCAAGAATACCTATGAATTTGTATAACATCTTCAACACAAGATTAAGGATAATATTTCCAAGAAGTATGTTAATTTTTAGAAAAAGATGAAATAGAATTTTTAAGGCCAAGTCCCCCGACTTCATGGAGTGTCCTTAAGGAATAATTCCCCTCAGTGTACCCGAGGTTATGAAATCTTCCTTTCAGGATAAAATGGCCCTCAATCAGACAATAGTGGTACCTCTTGCAAGATTCTTCGAACTTACTCAACAGTTAATGATCACAATGAGTTTTTGAAGATATAAAGAGTGTTTTTGCTGTCAAAAAATCATGTTAATACTTGAGAAATACGTTAGGTATTTATAGCCATTAAGTATCCTTTCAAAAAGGATGCATTGGTTCAACAAAAAGACACATTTTCAGTACAGTCACGTTAATTGCGCTCAGTCTGTGCTGGACCTGCGGCCATAGGTGACACTGTCCGAATTCCAGTGACTATCTGCACTGCACCTGCACCCGCAGGTTGTCTAAGTGTGCGCGCAAATCACCCTATAGCGCGAAACAGTGTGCCTTTTACCTTGAAGTATCGCATCCCATTGAGATGTGTTGCGTATGCGTTTGCATGGCGTCCAAAATATGCCCGCACATGGAGAAAGACAATTCCATCAGATTTTTGGATTAAAATTTCACTTGTTCATCAAGATTCAAATAAATTATATCCAAAAAATAGATCTCATATCGATCATTTGACAAATCCAAATCCGAAGTCGAGTGAGCGACGACGGGGCGAGGCACGTCTTGGTTCTTGTCTCAATTACCATGTGGAGTAAGTGTTCCACAATATAAACACCTTAAAGATTCTTTCTCCCACCAATGTGGCAGAATTTAGTAAGCTTTCCCAAAAGAATACACTTTCCATTTTAGTGTCTCTCTGTTCCTTCACTATTTTTTCTTCATTTTTCATTCACACACTCATAGAACCCAACAACCTGTAAATGGAAGGAAAATATATGTACAACTCGCTAACTATTTTTAACAAAATTGAAGTTATGTTTGGTCATGAATGCCAACTTGATTTGTTTTTGAATTTTTGTGTGAGTGAAAAAAGTGAACATTTTGGTGCTTTCAAATTCCTGAGAAAAAATAAAGAAATTTCTTGTTAAACATTTAAAAAAAATCATCGCCAAATGCTCCCCGAGTAACTCATTCTTGTGCCAATGCTTGTCCTCTTAGAACTTCCAGCATTTGTTATTGGGTTCAAAGTATATGAAAAGTGTGAATGAAAAATGGAGGAAACCAAGTGGAAGAAAAAATAGAGAAGAAAACACTAAAATGGAAAGTGTACTCTAAAATGGAAAGTATACTATTTCTCCAACATTGGTGGAAGAATATGACTTTTAAGTGTTTATATTAAGAAACACTTATTACACTTGGTAAGTGAGGAAATAAATAAGAGATGTCTCACGCCGCCGTAGTCGTCACTCGCTTGGCTTGGCCTTTGATTTGGATTTCCATTTGGAAAATGATCGATCGATCAGATCTATCTTTTTGGACAAAATTTATTTGACAGAACTTTAATCCGAAGGGAAAATATAAATACAATAAATTTTTTCTGTGTTTTGATCCTCCAGTTATATGCATGCATGCAGTGTTTCGAACTGATTCTTCAAAAGGATGCATTGTTTCGTACTGAAGCTTTAGAAGGATGCACTATTTCAAACTGATGCTTCGGAACACTAATTCATGCAATAATCTGCCTGTTCGAAAAAAATGCAATCTTTGAACGAACAAACATGATTTTTCAGGAAAGGTCACACTTTTTAAGTGAACCATTTCCACTTTTCAGAAGAGGCATAAGAAGGCTATATAAACCTGCTTTCATCCACAGGTTTAGACACAAATTTTTCTGAATTATAAACTCTCTTCTTGTCTTCAAAACATTATGTGTGATCAATCAAACTGTTGAGTGAGTTCATCGAATCCAACAATTTGAGGTGCCGCTATTGTTCGGATTGAAGACCATTTTATCCTGGGGGGAAGATTCCATAACCTCGGGTACAGTGAGGGGAATTATTCCTTAAGGAAACTCTGTTAAGTCGGGGGACTTGGCCTTACAAATTCTATTTCATCTATTTCCAAAAAATAAACACACTTCTTAGATAGATTATTCATAATCTAGTGTTGAAGGTGTTAAGTAACTTCAAAAGTGTTCTTGTCTTAGACCTGAACTATAGTTGAAGTTGGTGTTAAATGTATACAGATTCTTGCACCCGAACACCATAAAACAATAATTTTAAGGAATAATTTGTCGAATCTGTATCGCTTGTTTTTGGAGATTAAAGATTTAATCTTTCTACTCCGTTTGAACTTAACTAGTGATTCGAAGACATAAAATCATCATCACAAGTTAAAGATCGCTCGGTTGATGATTGAAAGTCATAAAAACTTCATCGTTAACTAGAAACAAGAAGAAGAGTTGAAAGTTGCTTAACTTTATAAGTAGTATTCTGAAAATACTAAATTTTGTTGTCTTGTGGTGACAGGTAAAATAACTAACGAAATTCAAATGCAAAATGCGGCAACGACTGTGGGAGAAACTAGTGTTGCCTCAACAAGTCGAGCAAATGCTCCGCAACCAATGGCACGTATGGGAGAAGCCCAAAAGATTTGCGGGCATTGACTTTAAGTGATGGAAGAAGAAGATGTTGTTCTATCTCACAACACTATGACTTCAAAGGTTCACTAGTGAGGATGCTCCTGAGGTGCCCGAGGGAACCTAGGACAAAGAGTGTTTCATAATTGTAGAGTCTTGAAAACACTCGGACTTTCTTTGCAAGAATTATATCTTGAGTGGTCTCCAAGATGACCTCTATAATGTTTACAGTGTAAATAAGACATCGAAGAAATTGTGGGGGCACTAGTAGGAAAATACAAGACAGAGGATGCGGAAATTAAGAAATTCTTTGTTGTAAGGTTCCTGGACTGTAGAATGATAGATAGCAAATTGGTTGTCTCTCAAGTGTAGGAATTGCAAGTAATCATCCACGGTCTCCTAGAGGAAGGTATATCTTTGAAAAATACCTTAGTTGAACAAATTGAAAATGTTCTTAGTACTCACATAAACTATTTTGTAGGTTTGATTGTAATGATGCATTTTAAGTAACAATGATCAGAGAAGCTACCACATATATGGAAAGACTTCAAAAACTACTTGAAGAACAAATACAAGGAGATGACTGTCGAAGATCTTATTGTCCGACTACATATTGAAGAGGATAATAGGGTTGTCGAGAGGATGTCAAAAGGGAATTCTACAATTAATGGAGCACATATTGTAGAAGATGACCAAAACAATTCTAAGAAAAGGAAACAAATTGAACAAGGAAGAAATCAACCCAAGAAGAAATTTAAGGGAAAGTGCTTCAACTATGACAAGATTGGTCATAATTCCATGGATTGTTGTGCCCCTAAGAAAGGAAAGGAAAAGGACCGAGAAAATATGATTAAGTCCAACAAAGAATGTGATGATTTGTCTGCTATGTTTTCAGAATTCAACTTGGTGGTGAATCTTCGCGAGTGGTGGAGGGATTCTGGTGCCACCCTCCATGTTTGTTCCAACAAAGGGTTGTTTTCATTATTCTCTCTGTCTTAAGTAGAAGAAATGATCTACTTGGCTAACTTCGCTACGGCTAAGGTAGAAGAAACAGGAAAAGTGGGATTGAAAATGAGTTCAGGAAAGGTCTTGACACTTAATAATGTCTTTACATTCTGAAATTACGTAGGAACTTGATTTTTGTTTTACTTCTAGACAATAATGGATTCAAATGTGTAACCGTTTCTAAAAAAATTATAATTAGCAAAGGAGAAGTGTATGTAGGAAAAAACTATCTCATCGAGGGCCTTTATAAGATGAATGTAATGAATGTTGAAATCAATAAAAGTTCAAATTCCTCTTACTTGCTTGAGTCTTATAATTTGTGCCATGAACGTTTAGGCCATGTTAATTATAAAACTTTATGAAAACTGATTAACTTAAAGGTTTTGCCAAACTTTGAGTGCAATAAATCAAAGTGTCAAACGTGTGTGGAATCAAAGTATGCAAAGCATCCTTATAAGTTCGTTGAAAAGAATTCCAATCCTTTAAACTTATTACACACTGACATTAGTGATATGAAGTCAACACATCACGTGGTGGGAAAAAGTATTTCGTAACTTTTATTGACGATTGCACTGAATTCTTTGAAAATATTTACCGGTATAAAATTAGATATGAATAGTCTAGTGGAGGATCTAAATGACCTCGGGATGAACCAAGTGAGAATGTATATAATGAAGAGAATCCAATACGTAGTACACGTCAAAGAACGTCTACTTTATTTGGATCAGATTTTGTAACATTTCTCTTAGAAAATTAGCATCAAACATTTAAAGAAGCGATGTCATCGTCAGACTCATCCTTTTGGAAAGAGTCAACCAACAGTGAGATTGATTCAATCTTAAGCAACTATACATGGGAATTGGTGTATCTTTCTCCAGGAAATAAACCTTTAGGTTCTAAATGAATCTTTAAAAGAAAAATAAAGGCCTATGGTACTATTGACAAATACAAGGCAAGACTTATAGTAAAAGGCTGCAAATAAAAAAAAAGCCTTGATTACTTTGATACATACTCTCCAATAACAAGGCTAACGTCGATTCGAATGCTAATTTCCTTGGCGGCGGTATATGATCTTAAAATCCACCAAATGGATGTGAAAAACGCATTCCTAAATGAAGAATTGGAGGAAGAAATTTACATGGAACAGCTTGAGGGTTTTGTGGATGATATGTTGATCACCAAGTCATTGTTTTATTTATATGTGGATGATATGTTGATCATCAGTAAGACATTTCTGACATAAATGCAACGAAATGAATGCTCGAGAGTAAGTTTGATATAAAAGACCTTGGAGTTGCGGATACGATCTTAGGAATAAAAATCCATAAAACTCCACAAGGGTTGGCATTATCACAGTCTCATTATATCGAAAATGTACTTGAAAAATTCAATAATATGGAATTCAGTATTGCCAAGACTCCATTGGATGTGAGCTTTGCACTTCGAAAGAATGAAGGTGAAAGTGACTCACAATTGGAGTACACAAGAGTATTGGGATGTTTAATGTATATAATGAACTGTACACGACAATACATAGCATGCGCTATTAGTAAATTGAGTCGGTACACGAGTAATCCCAACAAAACTCATTGGATGGCAATGAAAAGAGTTTTGGGTTATCTTAAATACACTCAAGACTATGCCTTGCATTATAATAAATATCCCTTGGTACTCAAAGGTCATAGTGATGCAAATTGGATCACCGGATTGAATGAAGTAAGATCCACAAGTGGATATGTATTTACTATCGGTAGAGGAGAAGTCTCTTGGAAATCATCCAAAGAGACTTGTATTGCTCGCTCTACAATGGAATCTAAATATATCGCATTAGATAAAGTTAGTGAAGAAGCAGAATGGCTCCAAAATTTCTTGGAAGATATTCCTTATTGGCCCAAACCAGTGGCACCAGTATGTATACACTGTAATAGCCAAGCGGCAATAGGTAGGGCAGGGAGCATGATGTACAACGGTAAATCTCATCACATACGAAGGAGATATAATACCATTAGGGAACTTCTCTCTAGTGGAATTATCACTATTGACTATGTAAAGTCAAAGGATAATGTGTTGGATCCACTTACAAAAGGCCTATCTAGAGAAGGAGTGGAAAGGATATCCAAGGGAATGGGTTTAAGGCCTAGGACAAGTCAGCATGGCGGTAACTCTACCTAGCAGACTGGAGATCCCAAGAGCTAGGTTCAAGGAGATCAAACAAAGTTGTGTCTAACAGGTTTAACATTGTCAATTACCCAACCCATTCTCATGATGTAGACAATTTTTAGTAAACAAGGATAAGAGTTAAGGCGAAAAGTCTTTTAATAATTATCTAAATTTGGCAGATTTGACCAAATAGTTTAATCTATAGGATTGAACATTTAAAAATCACCTATGTGATGGCGAAGCAGAAGCCGCTTAAAAGAGAATATTAGTAAAGGCCTATCCTCTAAGCTCTCATGAAACCGGGATGAGTTCATGGCTGAAAAGAACAAAACTGTGAGAACCATAAATGGTAAAAGGTTGGTTGTATGACATGTGTTGTCTAGGTGTACATTAAAGCTCAACAGTTCAAAGATATCAAATCCACCATTGACCGAGTGCATCCGATGCATGTTCACTATGGAAAGTTCAAAGGAAAACCCACTTATCCAAATGCAATCAGTCTTTGCTTGATAATCACATACTTGCCCGTAAAAATTTTTTTTATGAAAAATAGCCATTTTCCATTCTTGTGGGATTGTTGGGTTCAAATTATATGAAAAGTGTGAATGAAAAATGGAGGAAACCAGGTGGAAGGAAAAATAGAGAAGAAAATACTAAAATGAAAAGTGTACTCTAAAATGAAAATTATACTACTTCTCCCACATGGGAGAATGTGACTTTTAGGTGTTTAAATTAAGAAACACTTATTCTACTTGGTAAGTGAGGAAATAAATAAGAGATGCCTCGCGCTGTCATCGTCATCGCTCGCTCGACTCTGCTTCAAATTTGGATTTGGATTTGAATTTATCAAATAATCGATCGATGAGATCTATCTTTTTGGACAAAATTTATTTGATAGAAATTTAATCCGAAAGGGAAAATATAAATGCAGTAAATTTTTTCTGTGTTTTGATCCTCCAGTTATATGCATACATGCAGGGTTTCGCACTGATGCTTCAAAAGGATACATTGTTTCGAACTAATGTTTCAGAAGGATGCACTGTTTTATACTGATGCTTTGAAACACTGATTCATGAAATGGTCTCGAAAAAGATGCAATCTTTTGACGAACAGACATGATTTTTCAGGAAAGGTCACACCTTTTAAGTGAACCATTGCCACTTTTCAAAAGAGGCATATGAAGGATTTATAAACCTACTTTCATCCACAGGTTTAGACACGAATTTTTCTGAATTACAAACTCTCTTTTTGTCTTCAAAACATTATGTGTGATCAATCAAATTGTTGAGTGAGTTCGTCGAATCCAACAATTTGAGGTACCGCTATTGTTCGAATTGAAGACCATTTTAGCCTGGGAGAAAGATTCCATAACCCGAGTACAGTGAGGGGAATTATTCCTTAAGGACACTCCATGAAGTCGGGGTACTTGGCCTTAAAATTCTATTTCATCTCTTTTCTGAACATTAACAAACTTCTTAGATAGATTATTCATAATCTAGTGTTGAAGGTGTTAAGTAACTTCAAAAGTGTTCTTGTCTTAGACTTGAACTAGAGTTGAAGTTGGTGTTGCATGTATACAGATTCTTGTACCCAAACACCATAAAACAACACTTGTGTCAAGTAATTCTTTTGTTGTAGTTGAGTCATTTATTTTCTGTTTTCTTCAATGTTCATGTAAAGATAGAGATCCTTCTTCAAGATGTTTGTGATGAATTTTCCTATTACTAAATGATATGGAAGTGTAAAAAGAACATCATTCACTTAGATGTTTTTTGCAGGGTTTGGTTAATAAAGATTTCCGGATCGCCTACTCATTGAAGGAGGAGTGTGGTTCTTCTTTCTTCCTGGATCTATTTCCTACTTTTCTACGTGATGCTCGCGCTGTTATGCGAAACCTGACCTCTGTTCTGTATGTTTTTCTGTTGTTGTTATGCACAAATTATTTTTGTTTTTACTTTGGTTGTTGATTCGTGTTTTGTTCTTTCATTAATTTTAGTGAGTCATGGGTTGTGGACTTTGATATCTTAAATGTGCAATGTCACAAGCTGAAAGGAAGTGCTGCATGGTGAGTTGTTATTACTTAAAGTATCCATAAGAATTTATCTTCGCTAAGTTTAAGTAGATATTTGATATTTGGTATGTAGTCTTACATATAGTGTTACCAATGAACAGTATTATAGGATTGAACCTTAAAAGTGGAATGTGTAGGGAGGATTCATGCATCCAACCTTAACTAGTTTGCCGTTGAGATAGTTGATTGATTTAGTGTGCTTTGTCATGCCATCTTTAAGATTTTGTCTTGTTTTTTTCACTCCCATTGTTTTTCTTTCGAACTGGTTTGTAATGCTTTTACTTGAGCCGAGGCTCTATGGGAAATAACCTCTCTACCTCCCAAGGCAGGGATAATGTTTGCATACACAATGTCCTTCCCAGACCCTACTTTTTGGGATTACACTGGGGGTATGTTGTTTTCGTAGAAAGCAGCTACTTCGTACTTGCTTTATCTAAACGTTTAGTATCTCTTCACATCTTAACTGATTTTTCTTTTCTTGTGTACTTTTTCCTTAAACAATTCTCTGAAAATTGTATCCTCAAATCTTCCGTTGAATATACAACAGTTGGAATCTTAGGTTCGCCATTCCTTTTCATAATTACTTGCCACAAGAAAGATCATAATGATTCTGCTCAACTTCTCTTGCAGCATTGGAGCTTGTAAGCTTAAGAAGGCATGTGATCCCTTTATCGCAGGAGTTGACAAGAAGTCCAAGATTGAGTATGGTTCTTTCTACATTAGCTAGAATTTTTCTACTGCTTGTTGTTTAAAATGTTTTACTATTCACTTGCTTGATAGGCAATCTGTTTGATTCGGGGAATGCTTAATGCATGTCCTTGTTGATCTCAAAGTCAACTTTTCCACAACAAAGATCAACTATTTGATTAAGATTTGCTTCTATTTAGCTAGGCACTTTAGAGTACATTCCCTTTTCTTAAAACATGCAAATTTTTTAGTAATACTAACACTTCACTGCAAAGGAAAAATGAGTTTCCTTTCATTTTACGGCCATTGAACTCTTTAATCTTCTTCCTTCTTGTTAGAGTGGGTTAAAACCCCACATTAATTGGGGAATGGACTAATGATTCGCTTATATGGACTTGGGCAATCCTCCTCTCGTAAGCTAGTTTTTGTGGTTGAGTTAGGCGCAGGTGTCATATCCTCATTTGGGCTACCAGTGCACGCGTCAGTTAGGCCCTTGGCATGAAGCGAGGTGTTAGAGTGGGTTGGAAGTCCCACATTAGTTGGGTAATAAACTTGCAGACTGTGTAAGAGGATGTGCACTAATCCTTTAGCAATGATCAGAACTTTACTAACCTTATTGCTTGTTTTTTTTCTCCGATGTAGAATTCTTCATCATTAAATTTTCTTATTGCGGTTAGAATTTCATAACTGTTCAATCATCTGTTTCCTCTAACAAGAAATCCTTAATCACTCTTGGTGAGAATCATCTTTTTTATCATATAATTAGCTAATATCACGAAGATTTTAGATTATCTGACAAAACCTTTTCCCTTGTCTCTGTAGGTGTCTGTGGGCATTAAAAGACATCAAACAAGAATGTCGTGTTTTTCGTAGAAAAACAAAAACTTTCATGAAGGTACCATAACATCATGCTTACATTTACTTGAAGTTGCTCGTGACATTTTAACATGTGTCATTTGGTAATACTGGTCGACTTCTTCATGCGGAATTACATTTCTGACTTACATATACACCTATTCTTTTAAATTAGTGTTGCGATAGCCTTTCCTTCCAGAGACAGTAAGAAAAAAGTCTGATCTTGATCTTCTTTTACATCTGCTTTACCTTAACATATTTGGCTAACAGTTAACATAAATCTATCTAACAAATGCAGAAGTAAGGCCTTTCATGAGTATATCTAAAGAAGCTTATTGTAAAGTCTAGGGGCACACTACAAGTATGATCATTATCTTTGCACTGTTACATTGGTTCACTGTGCACGAGTTGGCTGCTAGTGCACGTGAGCTTAATAGTGCACGTGAGTTTGTTAGTTTATTATGTGGTTAATGAGTTGTGTGATGAGCAGGAAAGTTAAGTGTGTAATTTAATGAGAAGGTTCTAGAATATATGCATCTATATATAGGTGCAAGTTGTAACAATGCATAGATTTTGACAGTTAATAAAATTTCTCTCTTCCTCCTTCTTCTCTATTCAATATAGCTTGGTTAACCAAGCTTTGTGTTAGACTTTTTAGTGAAAGTTTTCATGGTATCAGAGCGCTCAAGTTCGATCGTAGAGTATGAGAAACAATCTATGGAGTTTAGATCTCCATTTTGGTAGAGTTTTTGATTTCTGTAGTTGACTCAACTTGAATCACAATTTTTTTTTTGCTTGCACTCTGAATTGTGGCAGTAGATCTATCTTTATTTTTAGCTGTTTTTGGTGTGGTAGTTGCTGGTGGTTTTCAATCCCTACATCTATTTTCTTGCTTGTTGAAGTGTGGAGAATGGAACCTAAGATAGATCCCAGTGATCCTATGTTCATAGGCATATCAGATGTGTTTGGAGCTACCCTGATTCCAGTCAAGCTTATTGGATCTAAAAATTATAGGGTGTGGAGTAGATCAATGAGGATTGCATTATTGGGGAAACAAAAATTTGGATTTGTAACTGGTTATGCAATGAGGAGATGTATAGAGAAAAGTTGCATGAACAATGGGAAACAAGTAATGCAATAGTGTTGTCATGATTAATGAGCTCAATGAGTTCTGAGTTGTTGAATGAGATTGTATATGCTACAAAAGCACGAGAAGTTTGGGAAGATCTGAAGGAAAGGTTTGACAAGGTGAATCGAATGAGATTATACCAATTACACGGAGAAATCAACACTCTGTCAGAAAGTACTAATTCAGTATCTACTTATTTTACCAAATTGAAAGGTCTATGGAGTGAGTATGTATTGTGATCCCTACCCCTTCATCTGATTGCCCAAGGTCTAAAGACTATGCAGATCATCTTGCTTATATGAGACTGATAGAGTTTCTAGGAGGATTGAATGGTTCATATGACCAGCTAGGAGATAGATTCTGCTGAAGGGAGTGACACCTTCTCTCAATCAAGCATATGCTATGATAGTGGAAGATGAGTTGCAATAACTTGCCTACTCGTCCATCACAAGTGAGAAATCAGATCTTATTACAATGCATGTGAATAGAAGTTCAGAAGTAAGTCATAGAAATCATAATTACAAGAGGAAGGAATGTGACTACTGCCATTTTACTAGACATAAAAGAGAGAATTGCTACAAGCTGATAGGATATTCTACTGAAAGGAGGAAGATGAATTACAACACTGGAAAATTCAATGCCAACAGATATCCTGGGAACCAATATGCAAAACAAGTTGATACTCACTTTTTATATAGTAATTTCAATGGACAGGTTGTTGGTGGAGATACGGGTCAAAATGTTTCAACTAGTCAAGGTGGTCCCAAGGAAATCAATAATACAATGTTGGCAAAAGGCCAAGCCTTCACTGATGGGGAATACAAGCAAATTATGGAACTTCTCAACGGGGATCAACAGGAGACAAAACATGCTAATATATCGGGTATAGCTACCTATTTATTTTCTCATGTTGAGCAACAAGAATGGGTAGTTAATTCTAGTGCCACTCATCACATTGCATCAAACAATAATATGTTTTCCACAAAAAGTAAAGTAGATAAATCAGGAGGGGATAAGGTGAATCTACTGAATGGAGCCAAGCCTGATATATCTCACAATGGAAAGACACTAGTTTTGCAAAATAAAACTGTAAAGGATATACTATTTGTCCCTGACTTTAAGCTGAATTTGCTATCATGTCCAAGGTTACTGGATAATTGTCTTGTTTTGTATCATCTTTCCCTGACTTCTTTGTATTTCAGGATCTTTACAGTGGCAAGGTGAGGGGGTTGGTAAGGAAAAAGGAGGATTATACATTCTTCAAGGTGTACATAGAAGGAAGAATACATATTAAGATAAAGAAAGGCCAGTAGCAGACATAATAATACATGGCAGTAGTCTGTGACACAAGAGACTTAGACATCCATCCACATAAGTGTTGAAGTCACTAGACTTGTTGAGTCCTTGTAAGGATTCTGATCTGCTAAATAAATATCATGTATGTCCTTTAGCCAAGGAGACTAGGTTACTTTTTCCTAGAAGTGAAACTAAGTCCACCATATGTTTTGATACTGTACATATGGATCTGCGGGGACACTATAAAATACCTACTTTTGATAAAAGGTTCTACTTGTTAACCATTGTGGATGATTGTAGTAGATATACTTGGATACATTTGTTGCAGCTTAAGTCTGAGACCATTGTTGCTCTCAAAACTTTATATTGATGGTAAAAATTCAGTTCAGAACTAATGTGAAGGTCATAAGAACTGATAATGCACTGAGTTCTTCAACACTCAGTGTAATTATTTGTTCAAAACTTTAGGTGTGTTGCATCAAAGAAGTTATCCTTATACACCACAACAGAATGGTGTTGTAGAAAGAAAACAAAGACAAATCCTGAACATTGCTAGAACTATCAGGTTTCAATCACAAATGCCTATCAGATATTAAGGTTTAGTTGTTAAGGTTGTTGTCTACTTGATGAATAGACTACCCTCATCCTCTATTAGTGGTAAGAGACCATTTGAGGTATTGTTTTCCAAGGTACCTTCCTGATCACACATGAGGGTACTAGGTTGTTTATGTTATGCCTCAATATTACCTAAAGGTGATAAGTTCTCTGAAGGGGACAAAAATGCAGTGTTGATGGGGTATTCCACCACACAAAAGGGATACTTATTATTGGATATGATCTCTAATAAGTTTTTTGTTAGCAGAGATATTACATTTTAGGAAGATGTTTTTCCTTTTGCTAAAACCGAAGGCAAGAACCAATCCACACATCCTTTCGAGTCATATATAGAAAATAGTGGTGGTGATGAAGAATCAGTTGATTTAGTAGATGTTACTGATGATCAAAAATCAGGTGTAGGAGAATTACCTCAAAGCACTCCAATGCCCGATCCATCAATGGATGCAAAAGAAGAAGGTCCGCCAACTGTTCAACATATTGAGCCAACTCCCTCTTGCACAGACAATGCAGAACCTATCACTTACAAAAGAACATCAAGAGTGGCTAAGGAACCTATTTGGATGAAAGACTACACTATACTTCGAAAGAGAAAGGGTACAAGATATCCAATATCCAATTACCTATCTTATGAGAATACAACATCTAAGTAACAATGATATGAGAGTAGTTGACTGTTCAACCTATTGAACCAACTCCCTCTTGCACAGACAATGCAGAACCTATCACTTACAAAAGAACATCAAGAGTGGCTAAGGAACCTATTTGGATGAAAGACTACATTATACTTGGGAAGAAAAAGGGTAAAAGATATCCAATATCAAATTACCTATCTTATTAGAATACTACATCTAAGTATCAATGCTATGTGAGTAGTTTTTCAGACCTGGTTGAGCCTCGATATTTCAGTCAAGCTATTAGAGATGATGGATGGATAGAATCCATGAAGTTAGAGATTAAAGAACTTGAAGACAACAACACATGGGAAATAGTTGAGTTTCATTGGCCCAAAATGGGTATTCAAGATCAAATATAAAGCAAATGGGGATGTTGAGAGACTCAAAGCAAGACTGGTAGCTAAAGGCTACAGCCACCAGGAACGATTGGACTACCATAATACCTTTTCACTTGTAGCAAAGATAGTGACTATTAGATATGGTATTGCACTTGTTGTATGTCTATAATGCCTTTCTATAAGGGTACTTAGATGAAGACGTGTCTATGTAACTACCTGAAGGCTTCCAACAGAAAGGGCATAGTAAGGTATACAAGTTGATTAAGTCTTTATATGGACTTACACAAGCCTCTAGGCATTGACATATCAAACTAACTTAAACTCTCATAAATGAAGTATTTACTCAGTGTGTATATGACCACTCATTGTTTACCTGGAAGAAGACAGAAGGAATGGTGATAGTCTTAGTCTATGTAGATGACCTACTGATCACTGGGGATAATGAAAGTATGGTTTCTAAAACCAACCAAATATTACATAAGCAGTTCAAGCTCAAAGTCTTAAGGGAGCTCAATTAGTTTCTAGGAATTGAAGTTTTGAGGCTGTCACATGGAGTCATTTTGAATCAAAGAAAATATCTTCTGGAGTTGATCTCAGAAGTTGGTCTAGCTAATCAAAGCCACCATCTACACCTTTAGAATCCAATGCTAAGTTGACATCAATCGAGCATGATGAAATCACAGGTTGTACAGGTGAAGTTATTTTAAGAGATGCAACTTATTATCAAAGGGTAGTGGGTACACTTATGTATGCCACTATAACAAGACAAGATATCAGCTATGTTGTTCAAAAACTGAGTAAGTTCATGCAAAGGCCCAAAATATTTCATTTGGAAGTAGATTACAAGGTGATCAAATACTTGAAAGGTTCAGTAGGTCAGGGAGTGAAGAAACACACTAATGCTAATTTGGTTTGTTGATGTGACTCAGACTGGGCTGCTTCTCCCCACAGTAGAAGGTCAGTGACTTGGTACATGGTGCAGTTTGGTGGTTCTTTAATATCTTAGAAGTAAAAAAATAGCATACAATATCTAGAAGCTTAGTTGAAGCTAAATACAGAACTATGGCTTCAACTATAGCAGAACTCACTTCGCTAGAAGGATTTTTTGTGGATTTAAATGTGTTGGTTCCCAAACCTGTCATAGTGCTCAGTGATAGCAATTCTACCATACAGTTAGGAGCTAATCTTATCTTTCATGAGAGCACAAAACATATAGAGATTGATTGTCATTTTATCAGAGACAAAATCCAAAGTGGTTTAGTGCAGACTCTGCATGTTTCGTCCCAATAACAGGTGGTTGATATACTAAATAAAGGCTAGGCCATGATCAACATTCTAAACTCTTGAGAAAACTTGGTGTGCTTAATATTATGCACCCTTTGTCTTGTGGGAGTGTATTGGAAAGTCTACGATCACACTACAAGTATGATCATTATTTGTGTAATGTTACATTGGTTCACTGTGCACATGAGTTGGCTACTAGTGCATGTGAGCTTACTAGTGCAAGTGAGTTTGCTACTTTATTAGGTGGTAAATGAGCTGTGTGATGAGCTGGAAAGTTAAGTGTGTAATTTAATGAGAAGGTTCTAGAATATATGCATCTATATATAGGTGCAAGTTGTAATAGCACATAGATTTTGATAATTAATAAAACTTCTCTCTTCCTCCTCCTTCTCTGTTCAATGTAGCTTAACCAAGATTTGTATTAGACTTTTTGGTGAAAGTTTTCAAAGCTTAATATGATTTTCACAAACTTATTTAATAATCTATCAAATTGCTTCTGATACAGTTCCATGTCTCTTTTTTCCACTTAATTTTCTCAATATTTTTTCTTTTTGGAGTGTACGACCATTTCATCAGAAAACTTAAATTATTAGAGAGAGCATAAAACAATAACATATTTAGTATAGTCCCACAGATGGGGTCTAGGGAGGATGAGGTTTACGCAGACCTTATCACTTCCATTGAGAGGTTGTTTTCAATAGACCCTTGGCTTAAGTACAGGTTTAAAAGAAGAGCAAGAGTGAAAGTAAGTGATGAATATAACGAAGAAAACAGTAAAAGAGCGCAGATAGCCAAAATAAATGAAACAATAGTAGTAATAAAATCAAAGGTTAAGATAATGCTAGCATAAAAATAATAATACTAGTAAGGAAATATATAGATGCACCAGATTGGAACCCCGGTCTATCACAGGGAAAGGGGAAAGTGCTCAACTACCCACTAATCGACAATCCTTGCCCTCCATGATCTCATATGTATGGTCATCTCCTTGATGAGCTAGAGATATGTCATGTCCTATCTAATCACCTCTTTCTAATTTTTTCTCGGTCTACCTCTACCTCTCCTCATACCTATCACTATCAGCCTTTTGTAGATAGAGTAGATCCTTTTTCTTTTTTTCAGCTATTCTTATCATGAAATTAACTACAACCAAAAGCAAAACTGAAGAATAATGGAGCAATCACACTCCAAATAGGAAATATAGAGGAGTAAGAAGTAGAAGAGGAAGATGAGGAAGAAGAACTCAGAGAAATAGAGAAGTGGAAGAGGAAGAAGATGAGTGAATAATTGTAGTTGATAGTTGTATTCAGTTCAATAATCATGTAGTAGTATATAGTCGTGTATATGTAGCATCAGATGTTCAGCTAGTGTAGTAACTTCTTTTCAGTTATTCTAACTAACTAATTCACTATGTTAACTAACTTTAGGACATCTTATCTGTACACCTGTTTTTCCCTCCTTTTCCATTGATATCTTTAGCCTTCAATATTCAGATCTCAACAATCCCCCCTTAAACTTGGCACTAAAAAAAGATTCATAAATTCAAGTTTGGACATCAGATACTCATGTTGAACCTTAGTTAAACCTTTGGTGAAAGCAAGTTGATCATGAGTGGATATGTATTCAGTTTTGGCAAGTCCTTATTGAATCTTCTTCCTCACAAAGTGGCAATCTATTTCTATATGTTTGGGCCTTTCATTATAAACAAGATTTTCTTCAATGTGTAATACTGTTTTGCTGTCACTAAAGATAGTTACTGGTAGTTGTATTTGAATATTTAGGTCCTTGATTAAACCAATTAACCAAGTAAGTTCTGCAAATATTGAGGCAAGACTTATGTACTCTAATTCAACTAAACTTCTTGAGACGGTTGATTGTTTCCTTGATATTCAAGAGAGTAATGAATCACCTAGTTTGATAGTGAAACTAGTAATAGAATTTCTAGAAAAGGCACATGCATCCCAGTTAGCATCACAATGAGCTACAAGAATATCTTTCCTTGCACTAGACCTTTGAAGCCCTTTTCCTAGCTTTTCTTTTATATATTTGCACTCCTGTGAGATTGTTTTGGACTCTGCAAAAACTAACTCAACGTGTGAGCTATGTTTGGTCTTGAGACTATAAGATATAACATCTTTACTATTATTCTTTGATGCATTCTTTGATAATCTAGTTCCTCATCATTAGGTCTTGCAGCTCCTGGGACATGTTGATCAAAGTCTCTAGTTGTTAGTTATTTTTAGTATCAAAGGGTGTGGGATCTGAGGAGCTGGTTTAGCAGCACTAAGACCATTTTTTGAAATCAATTCAAGTGTATACTTTCTTTATGGCATCATAATCTCTTGTTTAGACCTTGTAAATTCAATTCCTATGAAGTATTACAATTTTCCTAAGTCTTTCATCTTGAAAGTTTTGTGAAGATCTTCCTTGGTTTCAATTATCTAATCCAGCTTATCCCCAGTTACTAGTATGGCATCCACATATACTAGTACAAAAATTACTCCATCACCGATTTCCTTGATATATAATGAGTGATCATATTGACTTTTCCTAAAATTGCAGTTGATTAATGCATAAGAAAATTTTGCATTCTGTTATCTTGGTGCTTGTTTCAATCCATAAGGATTTACGCAGATGTATTCATGCCATTCTAGTAAAGTCATCTATAATAGTTAAGAATGATTTGTGACCATCACAAATAGGAACATTAAATAGACCCCAAAGGTCCATATATAGTAGATCAAAAGGTTTAAAGCTAGATGTAATACAACAACAACAACAACAAACCCAGTGTATTCCCACCTAGTGGGGTCTGGGGGGGGTAAGATGTACGCAGTCCATACCTCTACCTCTGAAGAAGTAGAAAGGTTGTTTCCGATAGACCCCCGGCTCAAGGCACGAGACACCACACAAATATAAAGTAACGCACAGAACAGGATTTCATAACGTAAATACGGCACCCATAGTAGTAGTAAACATCGGAAAGCACACAGATTCGTAATAAAACATGGAACACTGAAATCATAACAAGAAGAAGAATAGGAATAAGAACAAAAATAAGAATAGGCAGGATAATAGGAATAATACCCCCACCAAATAATTCCCTACCCTAGCGCCCCAAACTGGCCCTAGTCCTCTGCCCTAATTCGTGCCCTCCAGACCTTCCTATCTAGGGTCATGTCCTCGGTGAGCTGTAACTGCTCCATGTCCCTCCTAATCACCTCAGCCCAGTACTTCTTCGGCCTACCCCTACCCCACCTAAAACCATCCAACGCTAGCCTCTCACACCTACGAACCGGGGCATCCATGTCCCTCCTCTTCACGTGTCCAAACCAACTCAATCGGACTTCTCGCATCTTGCACTCCACTGGAGCCACACCAACCTTCTCCCTGATAGTCTCATTCTGAACTCTATCCCCTCTAGTCATCCCACACATCCAGCGCAACATCCGCATTTCTTCCACCTTCATTTTTTGGATGTGGGAGTTTTTAACTGGCCAACACTCCGCTCCATACAACATGGCCGGCCGGACTACCATCCTGTAGAACTTGCCTTTAAGCTTGGGCGGCACCTTCTTATCACACAACACCCCCGACGCGAGCTTCCACTTCAACCATCCCACCCCAATACGGTGCAAGACATCCTCGTCAATCTCACCATTACCCTGTATCACGGACCCGAGATACTTGAAACTATCCCTCTTACATACCTCCTGCGATTCCACCTTTACTACCACCTCATCCTCCAACCTCACGTCATTAAACTTGCATTCCAAATACTCTATCTTGCTTCTGCTCAATCTAAACCCTTTAGACTCAAGAGTTTGTCTCCACACCTCTAATTTGTCATCCACACCCCTTCGGGTCTCGTCAATCAGAACTACATCGTCTGCAAAAAGCATACACCAAGGCACCTCCCCTTGAATACGCCGCGTCAACACATCTATCACCAAAGCAAACAAAAAAGGGCTAAGAGTAGATCCCTGATGCAATCCTGTCAAGACAGTGTAATGCTCTGAGTCTCCTCCCGCCATCCTCACCTGAGTTTTCGATCCAACATACATATCTTTAATCGCTCTGATATAAGCCATCAGGACTCGACTCACCTCCAAGCATCTCCAAAGCACCTCCCTGGGAACTTTGTCGTAATATTAGTAGAAAATGCTAATCTGATTTGCTTAGCAAATGGACAAACACTACATTTATTTATATTGTCATCTAGAAAACTACTTTTACTAGGGAACATTTTACACAGTATCCTAAATGGAACATGTTTTTGGTTTTTAGCTTAGAAATTAAAGAAATCACAGAGAAAAATTTGGAGAGAAAAAAATACTATAATTGTATTGTCAAAAGGAATTGTTTTATTAATAACTCAAAGACATATATTTATAGCTATATTTCTAACTAGACTTTAATTCAAATTCAAATAAAAAAGGGATAACTAATTTCTATTCAAATAACAAAGGGATAACTAGTTCCTAAGTTTAAGCCACATAGAACTCTAATAATTTGAAATTACTAATAGTTATCTACTTCTACTTTATTTGTGAGACATATTTTCAACACTCCTCCATGGATCAGAAATTGTAGATTGCAGTCTCAACTGAATTTGACCTGTTGAATAAATTTACCAATTCATCTTTGGTCCCGCAAGGCTTGTGTGCATCTTCTGTTGGATTAAATAAGAAACTTTTTCCTCTCATATCGACTTATAAAATCTCATGATTAGTGGAATCAACGATTCGACAATATTTTTATCCAAATAATAATTTAAATCCTTCTTTCATTAGCTGGCCAAAACTTAATAAACTTTTATCAATATCAGACACATAAAGGACATTTGAAACTATTTGTGTACCTTAAATTATTTTGATTGCAACATTTTCATTTCCTTCTGCATGAATATAGTCACCATTTCCAATTCTGATTTTCTTATTTTTCAAAGGCAAAAACTTTTCAAAAGAGTTTTGTCATATGTCATGTGATTTGTTCAACTACTGTCAATCATCCAAAAATCAGATTTCTTGATTGAATAATATGTTGCCACAAATAAGTGATCTTCTTCTTATTCTTTGGTGACTTGGGCATCTGCTTCATATTTTTGAGATTTGTTTTTTGCAAATCATAGCTTCATGGCTAAGTTGATTGCAATCTTGCATTGTGCATCTGGTCTCTTTTAACATTTAAATGAAGGATGAACTATTTTGGCACAGTGTTGGCAAGTTGGGTAGTTTTTTCTTGAATTATTACCCTTGCTTTAAATATTGTGGTTAGCTTCCAAAGATCCTTTAAACATGATACAAGAACAACCAACAAACTCAAGGACAACACAAGATAACAAGAGGGATAACAACACAAGATAGCAAGAACCAACGGTTTTCACTAAAACAAGAACAAACTAGTACATAAAAGTAAAGATAGGTAGTGAAACATACACTATTACAAGACCAAATAACCCAAGGATATCTCAAATACAAGGACCCCTAAGACTTACAATATTAACAACACACTCCTATGAAGACACAAGAGGAAATCCACCACTCAAGCACTAACGTTTCTAGCCAATTTTGCAATACAAGTGAGTACCACACTTGTTCTTTCCCTAGTTTTGGTTACAACTCACTCTCTCTCTAGAGAATAGTCTTTCAATATCATTTTACAAATAAAGAACTAAAGACCTAAAACTAGTCTATTTATAGACTTATTACAAACATAAGTGAAATATCCCAAAAGCCCTTAATGAAGGGAAGACAAAAGGTGCCTATGGAGTGTAGTGTATGACCCGTTCTTGGTGTGTGATATGGTTTTTCTTTGCACTTTACTTGCACGCTTCGAGGCTCGGGTTCGATGCGCACTCTCATACGGTCATCTCCGTGATTATTCTTGTATCATCCTCTCCATCTTGAGAGAAATTTTCCCACAAATTCATGGCTTCACCTCATTCAATTGGCCACTTAAAACAGTCCGTAAAATATGGAGAACCCACAAGCTTAATAACAACAAATCTCAGCCAACATCTTTATTTTGAATCTTGGCTTCCTCTTTATCTTGAGCTTTACCTTCAGTATCATCCGATTCAAGTCTCCTACCATCATACAAGCATTGTCGTAGACCACATATCCTTCATGTTTCTTTCTACCATTCTCACCTACATGGACATATTGATTTTGATAAAGTGGAGCTTCGGTCAAGAGGGTTGGTTTAGTGAAGTGAAGCTTCGGTTGTGGAGCTTGGACGGAAGGAATTTGAATTGGTGAAAGTTGAAGCCTTTGGTTAAGAGGATCTTGGATGGGAGGGTTTGATTTTAGTGTAGACATTTGGCGTCCAAGTCCTAGTTGGACTTGATCGAACTGTGGGGAAATGGGCCTAGTTATGTCTTAGTTTTGAGGGCTATTTATAGCTTGGCTTACGGAATTAGGTGATAGTTTTGGAGGATTGGTCATTGGAAGTAAAATGTCGGGAGTCAAAGCACGAGAGTTCCTTCGACTCTCCATTCGATCCAACCTCTCACTCATAGTTAACACATACGAGCCAATTTTTTCAAGACCCGCATTGGCCCTAGCAAGGTATCGGGACATAGAATCAAGGCAAGCCAAAATGAGATTGATGGAATTATTGTCTATTATTTTTGCATTTGAAGCCTCGGGTTCCATGGGGGTTGTACCAAAAATAACCCTTCAAGTTTCTTCAAACTCAAGCTCAACAATGGTGGATGGCTCAAATAACCTCCAATTTAGGTCAAATTCGAACCCAATACTCCTATAGTGTTAGAGAACACAAATCTAACACTAAAAGCACAAGAAAAACACAAAATCAAAAACTCAAAATTTGACCTAGGGTCAAAAACGGGTTTAGTATTTTGGGGGATTTTCGATTTTGACACTTCTTTTTTGTTAGGATTTTCAATTTATAGACTCTGATAGTGTTGGAGAACAAAGATCTAACACTACAAACACACAAAATACACAAAAATCATCTTTTTTCTTTTTTCTTCTTTTTCACTTTTTTTTTATTTTCAAGATAACAATCCCAAGATTGATTTTGTTGGAGATTGATTTTGTTGGAACAAAATCAAACCTTGATTTGATTCTAAATGATACAATAACAGCCCACAAACTCAAGGACAACACAAGATAACAAAAGGAATAACAACACAAGATAGCAAGAACCAACGGTTTTCACTAAAACAAGAACAAACTAGTACATAAAAGTAAAGATAGGTAGTGAAACATACACTATTACAAGACCAAAGAACCCAAGGATATCTCAAATACAAGGACCCCTAAGACTTACAATATTAACAACACACTCCTATGAAGACACAAGATGGAATCCACCACTCAAGCACTAACGTTTCTAGCCAATTTTGCAATACAAGTGAGTACCACACTTGTTCTTTCCCTAGTTTTGGTTACAACTCACTCTCTCTCTAGAGAATAGTCTTTCAATATCATTTTACAAATAAAGAACTAAAGACCTAAAACTATTCTATTTATAGACTTATTACAAACATAAGTGAAATATCCCAAAAGCCCTTAATGAAGGGAAGACAAAAGGTGCCTATGAAGTGTAGTGTATGACTTATTCTTGGTGTGTGATATGGTGTTCCTTTGCACTTCACTTACACGCTTCGAGTGTCGGGTTTGACGCGCACTCTCATAAGTTCATCTCCATGATTATTCTTGTATCAAACCATACCACCCTATCTCATAAGCCTTCTTTGCTCTTGTGCCTGCAATGTATTTAACAATTTTGCTGAGGCAATCTTGAATAGGTTTTTTGTGTTTTCCAAGGTAGTTGATGCTTCATATCTTCAGGCTGTAACAAGATTTTTTTCAATAATTTTTGAATTTTTAAATTTTGTGTCAAGCAATCTTACCTTATTGACAATGACAAGAAGTCGGTCTGAGTACTATTTGATAGTCTCAGATTCCTGCATCTTTTGCTATTCGAATTCCCTTATTATATTCAACACCTTTATGCCTTGTATTCTTTCATCTCCTGTGTATTCTTCCTTCAGATAATCCTAAATTCTTGTTTATTTAAGGGTCATAATTCTTATGAAAATTATTGGAGACATACTAGCAAACAAAGTCGCTTTTGCCTTTGATTTTCTTATTTTCTTTTCCTTTTAGCTTTTGATCTGGGTCACCTAGGATTATTGGGCAGCAGAAGAATATCATAATCCTCCTTCACGATCTCTCAAAGGTCTAAAGCCTCAACATAAGTCTCTATTATTATAGCCTAAAGTTGGTAATTATCACCATCAAAGACAGGAGGATCTATTTGGGAAAGTTGTTTTCAGAATTCTTCTTGCTCGATCTAGATACCAATTGTTGGTTTTTAGCTTTGAAATTAAAGAAATAAAAAAGATAGACTTGGAGAGAAAAAAATACTGCAATTGTATTGTCAAAGAGAATTATTTTATTAATAATTCAAAGACATATTTTTATATCTAAATTTCTAACTAGACTTCAATTCAAATTCAAATAACAAAGGGATAGCTAATTTCTATTCAAATAACAAAGGGATAACTAATTCCTAAGTCTAAGACACATAGAACTCTAATAATTTAAAACTACTAATAGTTATCTACTTCTACTTTATTTATGAGACATATTTTCATCACATGTCCAAGTCTCTTATGTCAAAGTTTCAGATCTATTTTATCAGTTATCTCAATATTTAATACACAATCAGCTACTCTTCTATGTCCTGGTAGTCTTTGCCTCAGTATAGTCCATTCATTTCTCTACGAATCTGCATCTTCCCATTCCAAAGATCCTGAAATACAGAAACGTTAGGAAAGAATGTTGTGAAGCATTTAAGCTGTTTAGTAGCCTGTGAAACTGATAACAAGGTATATTTGAATTGAGGTAAATGGAACACATTGTGTACTAAAAGTTCAGATATTGAAAAGTATAATCTTTTATTCATAGAATTGTACATTTTTTATAATAGAAAAGTAAGATCAGAATAAACTAATCAATTCCTGATTCTTGAGAGATTCTTGAATCAAGGGATTTCCCCTAATCTATTTCCTAGAATAACAACTAATATATTTTCCTAAGATACATGCTATCCCATATTTACAGGAGCTGATTACAGTCAAATTCGCTAGCTGATTTGTGGAGCAGATTTGATTGAAATCTGTCAGTCATTGTGGAGTAGATTCTGCCTCAATCTACTGGCTCATTTGACACTCCCTCTTAAGTTGGCATGTAAATATCAAACTTGCCCAACTTGCTAACAAATGACTCAAAGGTAGTTTTGACGAGGCCTTTTGTGAAAATATCTGCTACTTGTTTAATTTTTAGAATGAAAGAAATGCACACACTTCCATCTTCAATCTTCTCTTAAATAAAGTGTTTGTCCACTTCAACATGTTTTGTCCTGTCACATTGAACTGGATTATGAGCAATGCTTATGGAAGCTTTATTGTCATAGTACAACTTCATAGAAAAACTCATAGGTCTTCTTAGTTCTTTCAAAAATCTCTTGAGCCAAAACATTTCACAAATTCCATGTGCCATGGATCGATACTCAGCTTCAACACTACTTTAAGCCACCACAGTTTGATTATTACTCGTCTATTTCACTACATTTCTCCAAACAAATGTACAATAGCTGGACGTAGACTTTCTATCAATAAAAGAACCATCTCTGTCCGCATCTGTATAAGCTTCAACACTTCTTTGTTCATTCTTTTTAAAGAATGACCCTTTTCCAGGAGAACTCTTTAGATACCTTAGGATTCGATACACAACTTCTTGATATTCTTCTCGTGGAGAATGCATGAACAGACTAACTAGGATCACAACAAAGGAAATATAAGGCCTATTATGTGACAAGTAAATCAACTTCCCTACATGGTATCAGACCCTATCAATTGATTTTCCATCCTTCGCAAACTCTAGATTCGGGCCAATTGGAGTATCAGCTAGTGGCTTTATTTATTATTTTAGAATAGGGTTTTATATTTTCTACTTTCATAAAGATTAGACTTTTTAGAATAGGGTTTTATGTTTGTGTCACGACCCGAACCAGGGCCTGACCATGATAAGCATTTCGAACCATTGAGGCCTGAAACACCCCTATCTGTCTGGTAATCATGCACCTAATTCATATGATCAAAGTAATGCGGAAGAAACACAATATAACGGAAACATGGTCAAGAATCATATGAAAATAAAAATGGGGAATAGTGTCCCACAATCTAAATCAACATCTCTAAAATCGTCTGCAAAATCATGACTGAAACAATGTCTATGTGAAAAATGGGACAAGGCCCCAGCAGACCCCCAAAATAGAATATAAGATAGAAGGAATGCAGGACATAAGACCTTCCAAAACATAGAAGGCTCACCACTTGTCTCTGCAAATCTGTCTGAATGATCTACTGATTCTCTTGACCCCTAGACTAGGCCTCTAAACCTGGGAGGTTGGACAGGGGAGGGGGTCAGCACAAAAGTACTGGCACGCAGAGATATCAAAACAAAACATAATATTTTTACAAAGTATAGTTGAGAGCCATTATAAAGCAATTTCGTATCAAATCATTTGAAAACACATGGGTGTAATGCAATAGTTTTTCTCAACAATAATGACATTCAACTGAGCTAGGTGGAATACCCTACATAATTTACACCAACTGTGAAACCTCGGTTGCCGCCGATATTAGAGTATAAAGGATGGAGAGACACTCAAGACCACACAACATGGTGTCTCGACCCAATGGTAGTGCCCAAGATCACTTGGCTCGGGCTCCCACCTATAGTCCCGATTTGGGAATGACATAAAGTCAAGTACACAGAACGCTTAGCCTGGTACCAATATTCTGTGTCGGCAAACACGTTATTCCAGCGATGAGCCCTTGTGTCTCAAACACCTTCTTCGGCCATCCACCTTTCTCATATAAAATAAATGCATTCAAATTTCATTTAATTCAATCACGTATCGTATTCTGTAGGGTATCGTCATACCCCACTTGCAAGTCATCAATATCACATCCACATATGCATAATCATGTAAAAACCAAGGTGCTTCATCATTTACAACTGGTGAACAATATTTATTTCAAATTCATGCTCTCTTTTGTTGATCACAATATAATATGGAGTATCGAACCATTATCATGGGAATTTATAAACAATTTATCATTCATATTTATCAACTTCCATGGAAAATCTCAAATCACATATGCATGGTTTTCAACCATTGAAGTATATAGGCAAACAATTCCCATAACATAAAGAAAATGACTTAGAAATCATATTGAAAGCAAGATATTAGCATTTGATTGAAAACCCCCATTTAAAAGCATGCATGTAACTACACCCATGAGATTTTTGGATAACCCCGCGTACCTCTATTTCCGAAGATACTAGATGTTTCTTGAAGCTTGAGTATTGGTGATTCCAAATATGTAATTATCTTCGAAAATCCACGGTCAAATCTTGAACTATTTGGATTTTTATTTTGAAACCCTAAGGAGAGTTCTTGATCAATTCTGGGGAATGTATGTGTATTATGGTGTTTGAGGGATTAAATCCCGTGTTGGTGGTATATATAGGGGTGGAGGATGACCAAAATACCCCTAAGGAACAATTAAGGTCAAATTTGTCCCTCAGTTGACAGTTGACAGTTTGATAGGCTGGAGTAAACCGATTATATATATTTACTTACACACTCAAATTGGATGAAACCAACTGCATTTGAAAAAGGACTCAAACAGATTTCGTTTGATATATTATAGCTCACACAGTTGATTATATACAAAGAGTTATGGTCGTTTGAATTTGACCCTGAAATGCTGAAAACTGGGCAATAGGTTGTGCGTTTTGCTACTGTTTTGAAATCCAAACGCAGCCTTATGCATTATAAAAAATTTTAGAACTTATCCGAGATGTACTATGAGCTTTCCCGATCATAACGCAACTTGAAAATCTAAAAACGGATGTCGGAAAGGTTGAAAAGTTGTATTCCGAAGATTGCTTGCTAAAATGACTCTAAGTCCTCATTACACTTAGAAAAATTTTCAAGTTTTAAAGTGACACTCTATTAAAGGCTAATCCATGCACGACTTTTACGGGGTGTTACATTATCTCCCCCTTGGTATCATTCGTCCTCGAATGATGGGTAGGAACTTGTTGAAGCCTTAAATATATGAAATAACGTGGACACGACATGTCCTCTAATAAAAAATACACTGGTATGAAACATGACCATATGGCTGGAACTACTGATATTCTGAATTCTTATATCAGACACGCATATCTGATGCATGGAATACACGACTGAAGCTATTCATAAGATGAATTCTCATAATAAACATGCATATCTGATGCATGGATCTGTGACTGAGTTGTTCCCATGAACGCAGGACTAAATACACTGATAAGCTGAACTTTTTCTATTGAACATGTATTTCTAATGCAAGCATATCTGACTGGACTAACGTATGAATGTATGACTGATTTCGCAATGATAACTTGTGCGAGTCTTGTAATAAGAATCTATGCATGCAACTGAATGAGGTATCTCCCCTTTAGGATCCTATGTCCCTCTATGAATGCTCAATTCACTAAGATATTCGGGGAACTGAGACGATGCACAGGGCACCTACGAATTGAACCATAACTGAACCCTGGAATCTGAATCTAATGCATGACGCATGAACAAATCTATACTTGCAATTACTAGTATACTCTATCTTGGAATAGTAGCATGTCTGAGATTTCGAGTAGCATGAATAAGTGCAAAGACGAGAAAACAAGTCATGCGAATCTGACTGCTAAACTGACTTATTGGCCATACAGACTGAATTATACTACACCATCATACTTAACTGGAATATTCTCTTCAACACTCTCTCTAAGGAAGCTCTAGCAGTAATAGGGAACCATGAATCTTGGGTATGGATTACACAAAACATCCCACTGAGGAAATCACAACATTGACACTACTCTGCAGTCTGGAATATAGACATATAACTCCTAAATTAGGATAGAATTTTCAGACCTTTGGCAATACAACTTCTTACTTTCAGGCTTAGAGCACTTCCCGAATATCCTTTAACTATACCATTCCTTATAGATATCATATTCATTCAACTCCGCTCAAAATTCTCATATGAGCATTGACAAATCTTTCTACTAATGTCGGAAATAACTTAATCCCTTCGCCGTGATCAAGCCTAAATCTAAGTCACAAAAAACAAAAAACATGCCAGACCAAGCTATTATTCTAAACCATATGATGCCACCTTCTATATCTCCTTTAAAGATCACATCCTAAGTATAACATGCCTTACAACTTCAATGACTACTCTGAACTCTTAATATGAAGTCGCTATTGCATATTGCGACCTTCCACTACAATCCCAAAACGTCATTCAAGCCTATTTTATAACCACATGTTTACTTCAAGGCAACCACCCATAAATACATACTTCACATAGTTTCTAAACTATTGTCAATATAACTCCCACGCGCTACCCTAAAACATACACACAAACTTTTCCACTAACCATCTCATGTATCAAAGATTGGCCCCAAATCTTACTTCATACGTATTGCCTTATCTAAATAAAATAAACGTACTATGATCTTTCATCAACAAGAACATTTACATCATCACCACTATCATTGCATAGGGAGGGTCACTAAAAGGTTAAAACATAAAGACCCTGAAGCATGAGAAGATTTTTATATGAGACTGAGCACACTATAAAGAGTGAGTATATGCGTCATGAATTGCATGACCTCAAATAGAGTTCCTAACATAAGGAATGTGATTCCGACTACTTGAATGAACTAGAACTCATTATCTTGGAATTGGAAGAGTACGTGACTCTCTGTCATATATAGGAACCACAAACTATGATCACGGAACTAAAACTTAAAGCTTGAGTATGTATTGGGATCACGGAAAAATACTAAGATAAGAATGGGTTGAGTCTCACCCTCACTTTTTGAAATTCTATATCATCATGACATCACTACTAGAATCTGAGAGCCTGACTTGGTTATTCGTTCTATCATCTCCCCCTTGGCTTTAAGCTATCATATTAAGTTCAAGAGATCCCTTATTGCTAGACTCTAAGATGAACTACACTCACCGCACTCTGGGGTCTGGAATACAACAATACACATAATTAAATAGAAATTTAACCCGAAAGACCACACATGAAAGTGGAAAGCCCACTGTTAATACTACCTTCTAAGATACTATATATTTCGATAGCCCCAATAGTCATAGTCTAATTCTTGCACACTTATTTCTATTGGTTCAACCTTCAAAACTCAAACTTAGATTCTAACACTTAACATGGCTATTTAGATCACCATATACCATCTAACTAGTCTTTCTCCACTTAACAATTCAATGGTACCACTAGCCACACAAATTATGTAATAGTCTTAGAAAAATATTCCACAACCTCATATCACCTTGGCATACTTCTACACCATACCTACAACATTATACTTCATTACGAATCAATTTAAAATTAAGTCATTTCATACACCGTTCAAGCCTATTAGATCACTTTCATATAACTAACATCATTGATCAAGAAATCATCACATCCACCTTTATGAACTTCAACTATTCAAACTTAATGTCTAGTGCTAAACATGATTTTACAACCCAACCTTACGCATGATTCTGATTTTACAACCCAACCTTACGCATGATTCTCACTTGGAAACCATGAAATAAACATCAAGAAACACTAGTACACTAGAACTTCATAACAACAATAATCGACCTTGACCTTACGGTCTTCCTTATCATAACTCATTAGCACGTACTATTTCAACACATCAAGCCTACTAATAGTTATTCCCACAAACATACATCATTAATCTCATGCCACTATTCTTACATCCGCATCCTACATTAAATTCAATCCAATGGTCTAGCATCAATCATCTACCACCAATGACGAAGGCAACATAATATACTAATCCATCAAATTGGAACATTTTATCCCAAATACTTCAAAATCTGCTACATACCTTCTCATAAGTAATACTAGTTTACAACTACCAACAAAAGAAGGTCAAGGGGTAAGGTCACATAATAGACATAATCAACCTTAATCTTATATTATAACCCCATACAATCTTTTCTACTTATATGGATTTCTCACCTCATACTTACTCAATCAATCATACATTTAGACTGCCTTCAAATTCCTCAAACAACCATGAGTCTATAATCATAACTTACTCGCTAATGTAGCTATTTTCACATTCAAACAACCAACAAATCACCCTGACTAACAACTCCTTCTCTACCTTATACTAAACTAACTTGCAAGGACGAATTACCTCTTTACCAACTCAATCTCATGCAAACAAATTCAGCTATACATATATTAAACCAATGAAAGAATAACAAGTTGGACAACAAGTTGCTAGTGAATCGAAACAAGCCTCACACGGCTTTACTAGACTTTGGTTTTGTATTTTGAACAAGAAAATGAGATGGATGACAAGGCAACTATGCTAGTGAATCGAAAAAGCCCCACACGGCTTCACTAGACTTAAATTTTTTTTTATTTTTTCCAAAAACATCATGATAACAAGATTACATATTACAAGGGATAGAAAATTGACACAATATTATGGTCTAAGAATATACATATTATTCTGTATAAATAAAAATCTGAGTAAAACACTTCCTCCATGGACTACCATACCATCCACACACGCTGCTAGCTACCACATTGGTTTATCACTATAAAGGGGTAAATCATCCTCAAACATCGGTTATTCAACTGAAATATTCATTTACACAAAATCACCCTCACTCTGACTTCTAACTTTGTGACTTTACATCACCAACTTCTTGGTCCAATATCATTACCAATAAGTCATGACAACAACACTTTAACTTATGCTACTATTTGGGTAGAAATATAGTTCCAACATTCTGCTATACATTGTCCACATCTGTAACAAGATTTTGAGAGGGACAAGATAGACTTAATACCTTAAGTTGGAATGCACAATTCCATCAGGATCAATATTTACATCAGAATCAACATATATTGATGCACTAACAGACTCCTATCGAGTCTTTGCACAATTTTTAAAATCTTATAGGACTCAATCAGAAAGGAATATATCATGTATATTCTAAACATTTTGCACTTGAATCAACATCAGGGTAAGGAAAGAATTTGGGATAACTTTACTTTCATATAGGTGACACCATAGCATGAATTAGAGCATGAAAGAGGAACATTCTGACTCTATTGCATGAACTAGAACATGAAGAAAGAGACATTCCTAAATGCCTAGTAACCTCCTGCTTATCAGTGTGGCGCGCTACACACCCATAAACAAGACTACTCGACGCGATTTTGCAGACACCCTGGAACCATGGATCATGTTTTGAAACCAAGTTTGTCACGACCCAAATCAAGGCCTGTCCGTGACGATCATTTCAAACCATTGAGGCCCAAAACACCCCTATCTGTCTGGTAATCATGCACCTAATTCATATGATCAAAGTAATGCGGAAGAAACACAATATAACGAAAACATGGTCAAGAATCATATGAAAATAAAAATGGGGAATAGTGTCCCACAATCTAAATCAACATCTCTAAAATCGTCTACGAAATCTCTACTACATGACTGAAACAATGTCTATATGAAAACTGGGACAAGGCCCCTAGCAGACCCCCAAAATAGAATATAAGATAAAAGGACTGCAGGACATAAGACCTTCCGAAACATAGAAGGCTCACCACTTGTCTCTGCAACTCTGTCTGAATGATCTACTGATTCTCTTGACCCCTAGACTGGGCCTCTGAACCTGGGAGGTTGGACAGGGGGGGGGGTCAGCACAAAAGTACTGGCACACGGAGATATCAAAACAAAACATAATATTTTTACAAAGTATAGTTGAGATCCATTATAAAGAAATTTCGTATAAAATCATTTGAAAACACATGGGTGTAATGCAATAGTTTTTCTCAACAATAATGAAATGCAACTAAGCTAGATGGAATACCCTACATAATTTACACCAACTGTCAAACCTCGATTGCCGTCGAGATTAGAGTATAAGTGAGGGAGAGACACTCAAGACCACACAGCATGGTGTCTCGACCCAATGGTAGTGCCCAAGATCACTTGGCTCGGGCTCCAACCTATAGTCCTAATTTGGGAATGACATAAAGTCAAGTACACAGATCACTTAGCCTGGTACCAATATTCCATGTCGGCAAACACGTTATTCCAGCGATGAGCCCTTGTGTCTCAAACGCCTTCTTTGGGCATCCACCTTTCTCATGTAAAATCAATGCATTCAAATTTCATTTAATTCAATAACGTATCGTATTCTGTAGGGTATCTTCATACCTGACTTGCGAGTCATCAATATCACATCCATATATGCATAATCATATAAAAACCAAGGTGCTTCATCATTTACAACTGGTGAACAATATTTATTTCAAATTCATGCTCTCTTTTGTTGATCACAATATAATATGGAGTATCAAAACATATCATGGGAATTTGTAAACAATTTATCATTCATATTTATCAACTTTCATGGAAAATCTCAAATCACATATGCATGGTTTTCAACCATTGAAGTATATAGACAAACAATTCCCATGACATAAGGAAAATGACTTAGAAATCATATTGAAAGCAAGATATTAGCATTTGATTGAAAACCCCCATTTAAAAGCACGCATGTTCATAAAGACTACACCCATGAGATTTTTGGATAACTCCACGTACCTCTATTTCCGAAGATACTAGATGTTTCTTGAAGCTTGCGGATTGGTGATTCCAAATATGTAATTATCTTCGAAAACCTACAGTTGAATCTTGAACTATTTGGGTTTTTATTTTGAAACCCTAAGGAGAGTTCTTGAGCAGTTTTGTGGAAAGTATGTGTATTATGGTGTTTGAGGGATTAAATCCTATGCTGGTGGTATATATATAGGGGTGGAGGATGACCAAAATACTCCTAAGGAACAATTAAGGTCAAATATGTTCCTCAGTTGACAGTTTGATAGGCTGGAGTAAATCGATTATAACTTCTTACTCACACACTCAAATTGGATGAAACCAATTGTATTTGAAATAGGACTCAAAGAGATTTCATTTGATATGTTATAGCTCACACATTTTATTATATACAGGGAGTTATGATCATTTGAAGTTGACCCTGAAATGCTGAAAACTAGGCAATAGGCTATGCGTTTTGCTACTGTTTTGAAATCCAAACGCAGCCTTATGTGTTTCAAAAAATTTAGAAACTTATCCGAGATGTACTATGAGCTTTCCCATCATAACGCAACTTGAAAATCTAAAAACGGATGTCGGGAAGGTTGAAAAGTTGTTTCCCGAAAATTGCCAGCTAAAATGACTCTTAAGTGCTCATTACACTTAGAAAAAATTTAAAGTTTTTAAGTCTAAGGACACTCTATTAAAGGCTAATCCATGCATGACTTTTACGGGGTGTTACAGTTTCCTACTTTCATAAGGATTAGACTTTATAGAATAGGATTTTATTTTACCTACTTTGTTAAGTATTAGACTATTGATGTAATACTTCTATTTAAAGTGATTTTTGGAGAGTAAATTAGTAAGTCATATTCCAGTAATAAGCAAGATATTAGAGTTCTCTCTTCTATTGAACTATAAGGTTTCAGCCTCCCTTTGATGAGCTGAAGAAATTAGAGTTCTCTCTTCTATTGAACTTTAAGGTTTCGGCCTCTCTTTGACGAGCTAAATTTATATATCGCTTTGATACCAAATTGTTATGGATCTTTATGGAGGGATGGAGTCACAGGGCAATATATAAATTCAGCTCGTTAAAGGGAGGCTGAAACCTTAGAGTTCAATAGAAGAGAGAACTCCAATCTCTTTAGCTCATCAAAGGGAGGCTGAAATCTTAGAGTTCAATAGAAGAGAGAACTCTAATCTCTTGTATTTTTACTGTTATACGACTTATTGATTTATTCTCCAAAAAACCCTTTAAATAGGAGTATTACATCAATAGGCTAATCCTTAGCAAAGTAGGAAAAATAAAATCCTATTCTAGAAAGTCTAATCTTTATGAAAGTAGGAAACATAAAACCCTATTTTAGAATAATAAATAAAATCACTAAAATATAATTATATATTTAATTAATTGACTTCCACGGATCCAGAGGGCATCTTATTAACAAGATAAGTAATAGTCAAGAAAGCCTCTCCCCAAAGGTACTATGGAACCTTACTGGTAAACAGTAAGGCCCTACTTACCTCTAACAGATGCCTTCGTTCTTTCTGCGATGCCATTTTTTTGAGGTGTATTCGGACAAGAGCTTTGGTGTACTATCCCATTTTTTCTGAAATACTTCCTAATTATTAATTAAAAAATTCACGATCATTGTCACTTCGAAAAATCTTAATTTTCTCACTAAATTGTGTTTCCCCCATTACATAGAAAGTCTCAAATACATTTTTAACTTCAGATTTGTCCTTCAATAAAAAACCCAACTCAGTCTAGTATGATCATCTATAAAAGTTACAAACCACTATTTTTCAGACATTGTTAAAATTCTAGATGGTCCCCAAACATCACTATGAATCATCATAAAAGGTTTAGAAGCCTGATACTTTTGAGAGGAAAAAAAGATCAGTGATGCTTAGCCAATTCACAAAATTCACACTGGAATAAGGACAGATTTTTATTTTCAAATAACCGAGGTAACAAATGTATTAAATAATAAAAACTTAGATGTCCAAGCCTATAGTGTCAAAGCATGACTTTATTCAAAACAGAAGTAGAGTTCAAACAAGTAGGATTCAGTTGTAGAGAGTTGTCCCCATTGTTAAGAAAATAAAGACCTCTATATTATGTAGTATTTCCAATCGTCTTCCCGAGATCTTTTCCTAAAATTCATAGGAATCAGAGTAAAAAATAGTAGGACAATTAAGAGAACGGGTTAATTTACTGACAAAAACCAGATTACAAGACAGCTTTGGAACATGAAGAGTATCATCAAGTGTGAGGAATTGTGATAGTTTAACAATTTCTTTTCCAGAGATTGCGGAGAAGGAACCATCAACTATCTTGATTTTATTATTTCTAAAGGAGTATAAGTAGAGAAAGCACGAGAACTTTCAGTCATGTGATCAGTAGATCCTGAATCTATGATCCAAGAATCTTTTTGGTTGTAGTTTGAAGTTAGAAAAGAATCTTTTTTATTGTAGTTGTCACTTACCAAAGCAGATGGTACGATACCCATTTCAGAAAAAGAACAAGAAAGATTAGGTGCATTTGCACAAAACTGGGGAGATTGAAGGAGTTTGTACAGAATCTCTAGTTGTTCCCTTATACATGGAGACGAATCCGGAGGAGGTTGCTGCTCCTGCTCAATATGAGTTGTTTGGAGGTCTTGACCATGTTGATATTGGAAAACATGATTATCAACTCCCTTCTGCTTCTAGGTTGTTGGTTTCCCAAGAATCTTCCAATATGTTTCACGGGTGTGCCAATGTCTTTTGCAATGATCACACCATGGCCTTTTATTTCTATTATCTTCATTTTTCACTGTTACAAAAGCTGATGAGTCTATAAGGTTTTAGTTCAACATTTAAATTAGGTTTTAACATAACTTTCCTCCTAGTTTTTTCTCTCCTGACTTCAGAAAAGGTTTCACGAAGTGAGGGAAGAGGATTTTTTCCTAGGATTCGTGACCTAACTTCATCAAACTCCCAATTTAATCCTGCTAAAAAGGTGAATTCTCTCATTTTCTTCCCTTATTTTTTCTTTCACACTATCCTTAGAACACTCTCATTCATCATTATAACACTGGGCTAACTAATGCCACAAAGACACCATTTCGTTATAATAAGCAGTGACTTCTTTGTCAGCCTGCTTAGCCTGTCATAGTTTAATTTTCAACTCAAATATTTGAGAAGCATTTTCTACATTAGAATATGTCTCCCTTACGGCTTCCTACATATCCTTAGGAGTAGGTAAAAATAGATAAGGTTTCCCTATGGCTGGTTCCATGGAATTATTAACCAGGCGATCAAGAGTGAATTCTCTGATCTCCTGGTGTTGATCTTTGGGTCTCCTACTTTTGACTTTTTCGTCTCTCTGGTCAAATGTCCTAACTTTCCATGACCATCAATTGCAAGCTTTACGTATTGTGCCCATTCCAAGTAGTTCTTCCTGTTTAATTGATGAGAAGTTAAATGGAAGGACATGTGAGAAACATTGCCTCCTTGAGTCATCATATTTTATGTAGGAACTTATAGAGTTTCTTCTTTTGATGTTCCAAAAAGATGATCTCCTTGGAAAGATGTTCTTTCTATGTGATACTAAAGAAAATGTCCCGCTCTAATACCATAAAAGTTCAGATACCGCAAAGTATATTTTTTATTCATAGAATTGTACATTATTTATAAACTTATCAATACCTGATGCTTGGGAGATTCTTGAATCAAGGAATTTTCCCTAATCTATTTCCAAGAATAACAAATATATCTTTCGAATATACATGCTATCTCATATTTACAGGAGCTGATTACAGAAAAATTTAGTTGCTGATTTGTGAAGTAGATTCTACCTCAATCTACCAGCTCATTCGACATGTACATTGCTATTATCATAAATATTACTAGAGCAAGTGTGTGTAACAAATGACATATCACCATTACGTAATGTTACTCTTTGAGAATTCACTGACTCGGATATTAAACCTTTATTTAGGAGGCCAATGGCTGCAGTCATGTGATTTATAGCACCTGTGTCAATAATCCTCTCATGTGGTTTATTGCTGACCAACTGGGAACTACTAATACCTGACATGTTTGTTGCACTGGTAAAGGGCATGTATGTTGAGACTTGATTCTGTTGTTCCAGCATTTAGCAAATTTGGTCATATTGCTCATGTGTAAACCTTGGTATTATCATCCCAACATTTGGTTGGCCTTTTGATGTCTGGTAAGCACCTTGTGACTAAGTCTGTTGAGGCTGCAACTGCCAATCCGCAATAGCAGCATTATGAGCACTACAAGCAAGCTTTCTCTGCTTGAATTTGTTATCATAGCCACCTCTGGGGTCGTTGTTCATTCTTTTCTCACTAGCCTTTTGATCACCATGTTTGGGATGACTTGGTGGATACCTCACTAACCTACAGCGATCCACCTTATAGTGACCCTTCAATTTGCAGAAGTCACAGATATCATTAGGATTGTATGTTGAGACTTAACTTCTTTTCCCTTTATGATAACCACCACCTGTAGCACTAGTCTTAAACTAAATGACTAGTGTATCATGACCACTAGGAGTAGCCCCCAATAAGACTGTAGTCATAGTAGATTGAACCACATTCTTTTCTCTCATCACTCATTAGCATTGAATATTCCATGTTAACAGAAGTCAGGGGTGTCATAAGCAAGATTTGACGTCTTGCTTGAGAATAGGTGTCATTCAACCCCATAAAAAATTGGTGCAACTTTTTTCTCTATAGATATGCCAAGAAGTCTCTTGACCTTTCACAATTACAAGCAGGAGAGGGCACTAAGGATTCAGACTCATCCCACAAATCCTTTAATTTAGTGAAGTAGACACACTTTGATTGAGCTCCTTGTGATAAAGATGCAATTTCTTGATGCAGATTATAAGTTCTAAATCCATCGATTTTATCAAATCTCTCTTTTAAGTCATACCAAACATCTAGGGCACTAGAAGAATATACTACCCCTCCAAGAAGGTCACTAGACACTGAGTTCATAAGCCATGACAATACTATTGCATTAACTCTTTCTCATTAATTACATAATTCAGCAGAGAAATTCACTTTTTTCCAGGAACCATCAACCATACCAAACTTATTTCGACCTAATAATGCAAGTCTTACCACTTTACTCCACACAACATAATTTTCACTTCCTTTCAATTGAAATGAAACAAGTGAAGTACCTGAAATATCAGCAGTAGATAGATATAGTGGTTGATTAGTATCCAGAGGAGGTGATGTAAACTGAAAAGTAGAACCACCATTGTTGGCATTCACAGGAAGTGGAGCTGAAGTCCCAATGCCATCCAAACCATCATCCATTTCCATCGAGTAGAGATGAATTGCAGAAAATTTAACAGATTCTGACTTCTTGAACTCAAGAAGTAGTACAGATTCCACTGAGGTAGGATCGAAAATGAGTACCGATTCAATTTAGTAAGCTCTGATACCATGAAGAATAATGGAGTAATCGCACACAGAATAGGAAATGCAGAAGAGTAAGAAGTAGTAGAAGAAGGAGAACTCAAAGCAAAGAGAAGTGGAAGAGGAAGAAAATGAGTGAATCATTGTAGTTGATAGTTGTATTCAATTAAATAATCATGTAGTAATACATAGTCGTGTATATATATCATCGGATGATCAACTAGTGTAGTAGCTGATTTTAAGCTATTCTAACTATTTCACTATGTTAACTAACTTTAGGACATCTTAACTGTATAACTGTTTTTCCCTCCTTTTCCTGTGACTTCGTTAGCCTTCAATATTCAAACCTCAACACAAACAACTCAGGTCTTCAACAGTATCTTGGACTAACCTTTTTAACTCAAAGAGGATTATATAGAACCTATGTAATAAATGAGAGTTATCTCGGTTGCAGCACTAGCACTATGAGATACTTGATAAGTTGCTACTTCTCTGGTGTTCTATTTTTGAGTGCAGTAAAAGAGTACATGGAACCTGAGGTTACCAATTTTTGTCTTTTAAGTGAATAAGCTTTGTTAGGAGGCCAGTCATGATAAATATGAATTTTATGCGTATTTGCTCCTCTTGTTAAGTCTAAACCACTCAATTTCAGAGGAGGTTTTATATGATAGTCGATCTAATCGTTTCTTGCACTTTTGCTTTCTATTGTAATACTAGTAGAAGTTGCATTACTTGTCTAGTAACGTAACATTTGTTCTTTGCATAAAATAAAGCTTGAGAAGGAAATCGTGGAAGCTGAGAAATCAAAGTCATGATTCGTCACCAGTGATTCTCTCATCCCAATGGACTGGAGTAGAGGTAATATTCTGTAGTTCCCTTTTTTTGTTTTTTCTTGTGTGGTGATTTCTGCTTTGATCCTTTGACTATCTCGAGAAGCCCAGAATGTTGAGAATATAACTAAAATAATAAAAGCGCTTTCTCTAAAAGCTTAAGCTTTTAAATGAGACAAACACATGCTTCAACACAGAACAGCTTGAGTAGAATAATTACGAGTTGGAGGTATCTTAGTATGTTTCCTATGTTGCTAGTACTCCATGTTTGTCAAATTTATGTATAGGTTGTAAGGTCCCATTGACATTGGTTAAAGCAGTATGTGAACCTTTTTGTTCAATATACATGTTAGATATCAGATAAAATTGGATACTAATTGATGGCGTTTCTCTATATATCTGCCAATGCACAAGATATTGTCAATAGCACAGATTTAAGATTGCCTAAATATGCACACGTATAATTTCAGCTGTCTGATATGCAAGAAACGTGGATAGGTTGCCCACAACTAGAGCAACAAAGCTGTGATGATGCATAATAGTTGCTTCCTGTAAAATCTTGTGAAAAAATAGTTTTGACAAGAAGGGTGTGTTCTAGTTGTCAACGAAATAGTTGGGCGCTTTGAGGCCTCAACTTTAAATACCAGTAGAGACAAAACACTAGATGTTTTTTTCCCATCTATTCCAGTCAGAGTTACTTTGCTTTGCTGGAAGATGACACGTATTCCATGGAATTATTCAGCATGTGTTGTTGCTATAATATACACTTCCTCGGCCACTTTAAGGCAGATTGATCTTAAGAAGATCATTGTTTACTCCTTATTAGCTCATATGAAGCTGGTGAATATTGGTATGTTTAGTCAGACGGCAGCCATTAGGTTACCTATTTGGAGCCATGGGACACACAAGGCCAAAACGCACAGATCATTGTTTACTCCTTATCCGCTCATATGATCCTGGTGACTGTTGGTATGTTTAGTCGGACGGCGACCATTAGGTTACCTATTTTGAGCTTTGGGACACACAAGGACAAAACATGTGTGTTGGACGTGCAATCCATAAACCTACTAGCAATGGGGAAAAAGTATGGTATATCTGTCATAATAAAAACTTGATTAGAAACATCAGCAAGACGACAGACTGTCGTCTGTTCCAAAAAGAAAAGCGCAACATTGGCCCGAACAATGCGGTTATTAAAAAAAAAAAAACACTAGTTTTGACATAATAAAAATGTTCTCTGCCTGCCTTACTATTGATGTTTTGTTTTTCTAGATCAGAAGATGGAAAATCAATCAAAGGCCAATGGTTGGACGTTCATTTCGAGAATTGGCCATATCTCTGGAGAGTGAATGTGCTTCACTACTACAATTCTGCTGGCTAGAAAAACTATGAAAAATGATATGTTTCAACTTTTTAGTTACCATCCATGTGGACAATGTATTTGTATAAGACAGTTGTAGTGTATTCATTTGTTTATCATGCTTTTATTTTATACTTTTGTCTTTTTAGTGGTTAAAAATTCTAGTTAAGCAAGTAGAATTTATTTCAACGATCACTCAACTAATAGTTATTATTATGTCACTAAGATCAACTTTCTTCTAATTCCAATTTTCCAACAACAAAGAAAGTTATATTCTTAAATAATACCACTATTAATTGAGTTGAGAAATATTCAACTCCCAATTAAGAGGAGGATGATAGGACTCACATATATAGTAAATGGTAATATATATTTCCAAGGAAATGAACATAACTTGACTACTTATGTTGGAAGGTACAATTGATAGGTTCAGTAAACATAACTTGCCAATGTCATATTTAGAAAGAGTCATAATCTTTTAGAAGAAAAATGAAAGTAATCACATAAAATAGGTTGAGTAAACTCTAATCTGTATTTTTCAACAATTAACTTCAAACATATGAACAAGAAAATGAAGTGTTTTAACTCTGTATTCACAACTTCGAACTTCAATAAAAAGTTCAACACCCAACTTATGAACATCAACGAGATGAAGCTCAAACTATTTTCTGAAAAATAGCAAAATCAAACGTTTAAAAAGTCATGATGATTGAAAAATTCAAGTCCACTAAAATTCACAATATGTTCTTAAGAAAATTATTCACTCGCAAAAGCTAGCTAGCTCAAAGAGAGGTCTGATACCATGTTAAATTAGGTCCAAATACAACTAACGCAAACTTTATAAGGCATTACACTAGTATATATCCTACTAGTGTAAAAGACATTACACTAGTATATCTATATGTAACTTGTAAGCCACGATTTTAATATTAAAAATAAATCAAAGTTACCTGACATGATCGGTGCAAACATTTTTACTAACGATAAATATATGCTTTAAAATCATAAAAAAATAATTTTAATGTGTTTTATGCATACCTAGCAGTTGCATTTTGCTCCATGGCTTCTCTCTTGTTCAACTCAGCAGCAGTTTTCTTGTCATCTTTCTTCTCTGTTGCCATCTCTTTCTTTAAAGGGTCCCTTGTACTCATTCTTTCTGCCTGTCAAAAATATGTTGGTACAAACCAGAGCTCATCCATTAAGGTCAAATTTTTGTAGTCATTAATGCCAAGTACCTATTAGTTGAATTGAATGTTTCATGAATTAAAACGACGGCATAATATATATACATGCTCTTTAACTTGATCTCAGATCACAACCTCCAACTTTGGGTGTGCATAAATAGACACTTAAACTTGTATAAAGTTGAATAAGTGGACATAACTTGTATAAAGTTGAACAAATTAACACATATGTCCGGCATAATACACTTAGGACGCCGTGTTGGCCGGACCTACTTGTTTAATTTCATATAAACTTAAGTGCCAACGTTGATAAATATAATCTGAGATCAAATCAAAAGATTTATTTATGTCTTGTGCCTGAAAACAACTGAAGCAATATATCGTCGGATCTCTTTATACCAAAGTTGATAAATGTAAGATAAGACATTTTAACTTGGTTTCAATTGAAAATTCTGACTTTGATTATGAAACTACACATTTCAATTCATCTTCACTGAATAAATGAAAAATGATAATTTAAAATACCTATAAAATTTACGTGTCACGTAAATATAAAATGTCGACAAAATATATGGTGTCCAAATAGATATAATAAGGATGAGCTAGAGTATTTAATTATGAATTGAAATCAAATTAAGATGAAATCTAGTTAAGATGTTTAAACGTGGACTTTTAAAGTTGAGTGATTAATTACTTATTATGTGAAGCTAAAATTAAGATATCTAAATGTGCATTCTATAGTAATATTTTGCAATCGACGCTACTATAGAAAGATTTGACGTTATATATAAATACCTTTTCTTCAAGGATGGCCTTGGTATTCTCCATACCAGACTTTGCTGATGCTGCAATATTAGCTGCTTTCTCTTTAGCTGTCTCCATTTTCTTCTTCTTCTGTTTTTCTACTATGATAAACTTGCTTTATAGCTCTTTCAATAATTTTCTTTAATAATTTGTCCTCTAATTATTTACAAGAGGTAGAAAACAAGAGAAACTTCTAGGGTCTTCGTTGGCATATTTTGAAGCATACATCGGATTCAGTATTTAAATTTTATTAATTTAATTTTTAAACTTTTAATATTAAAATATTACTATATTCTTAAAGTTATAAATTTATATTAAATTTTTTATAATTTTATTATTATTTATATAATTTTTTATTTTTTTTTACGTTTAAAAATATTGAATTGAGATGAATTCAAGACAATAAGAGTGATCCACCTTTGCAAGGAAGAATGAATTATTGCCACGTTGATTAGTAAGGAAGTTAAGATTTGTAGACGACTTGACACGTTTCAATAGTTAGCCAACCCAATATGTAGTTCATTTATGGCTGTTAAGTGGGTCGGGGCCGGGTGAACCTGGAATCGGCTAGTGTTATTTAATCGGGTTGAGGGTCGGTTTGGGTCCGGGTTGGAGTCTAAGTGGGCCGGGTCGAGTCGGGCACAATAATAAAAAAATCAAAAATATACACATGTATACTTTAAATATACACGTCTATAGAAAATCTATTCACATATATACACTCTAATCTATGTATATATAATACTTTAAATGAAATATACTATAATATATATAAACAACAACAACAACAACAAACCCAGTGTATTCCCACCTAGTGGGGTCTGGGGGGGGTAAGATGTACGCAGTCCATACCTCTACCTCTGAAGAAGTAGAAAGGCTGTTTCCGATAGACCCCCGGCTCAAGACAGTCGCCACACAAATATAAATATAAATATAAATATAAATATAAATATAAATACAAATATAAATATAAATATAAAGTAACGCATAGGTAGTAGGAAACATCGGGAAGCACTCAGATACCTAATAAAACATGGAACACCGAAATCATAACAAGAAGAAGAATAGGAATAGGAATAAAAATAAGAGTAGGAAGAATAACAGGAATAAACCCCACCAAAAAAATTCCCTACCCTTGTGCCCCCAAACTGGCCTAGTCTTCTGCCCTAATCCTCGCCCTCCAGACCTTCCTATCTAGGGTCATGTCCTCGGTGAGCTGTAACTGCTCCAAGTCCCGTCTAATCACCTCTCCCCAGTACTTCTTCGGCCGACCCCTACCCCGCCTAAAACCATCCAACGCTAGCCTCTCACACCTACGAACCGGGGCATCCATGTCCCTCCTCTTCACGTGTCCAAACCAACTCAATCGGACTTCCCGCAACTTGCACTCCACTGGAGCCACCCCAACCTTCTCCCTGATAGTCTCATTCCTAACTCTGTCCCCTCTAGTCATCCCACACATCCAGCGCAACATTCGCATTTCCGCCACCTTCAATTTTTGGATGTGGGAGTTCTTAACTGGCCAACACTCCGCTCCATACAACATGGCCGGACGGACTACCATCCTGTAGAATTTGCCTTTAAGCTTGGGCGGCACCTTCTTATCACACAACACCCCCGATGCGAGCTTCCACTTCAACCATCCCGCCCCAATACGGTGCGAGACATCCTCGTCAATCTCACCGTTACCCTGAATCACGGATCCGAGATACTTGAAACTATCCCTCTTACATACCTCCTGCGATTCCAGCTTCACTACCACCTCATCCTTCAACCTCTCGTCATTAAACTTGCATTCCAAATACTCTGTCTTGCTTCTGCTCAACCTGAACCCTTTAGACTCAAGAGTTTGTCTCCACACTTCTAATTTGTCATCCACACCCTTTCGGGTCTCGTCAATCAGAACTACATCGTCTGCAAAAAGCATACACCAAGGCACTTCCCCTTGAATACTCCGCGTCAACACATCCATCACCAAAGCAAACAAAAAAGGACTAAGAGTAGATCCCTGATGCAATCCTGTCAAGACAGTAAAATGCTCTGAGTCTCCTCCCGCCGTCCTCACCTGAGTTTTCGCTCCATCATACATATCTTTAACTGCTCTGATATAAGCCATCGGGACTCGACTCACCTCCAAGCATCTCCAAAGAACCTCCCTGGGAACTTTGTCGTAAGCCTTCTCTAGATCGATAAACACCAAGTGCAGGTCCTTCTTCCTTTCCCTATACTGTTCCACCAGCCTCCGTACCAGGTGAATTGCCTCCGTCGTCGAGCGCCCAGGCATAAATCCGAACTGATTTTCCGAAATAGACACTATCCGTCTCAGCCTCCCCTCGACGACTCTCTCCCAAATCTTCATAGAGTGACTCAATAACTTAATCCCCCTATAGTTATTGCAACTCTGGATGTCACCCTTATTCTTATAGAGAGGGATTATGGTACTCCACCTCCATGCCTCGGGCATCTTTGCCGTCTTGAAGATTTCGTTAAACAGAGCAGTCAACCACCTTACCCCAGCCTCTCCAACGTACTTCCAAAACTCCACCGGTATCTCATCCGGCCCCGTCGCCCTACCCCTCCGCATCCTGCGAACAGCCTCTCTAACCTCCTCTACCCTAAAACGTCTACAATAACTAAACTCCCGACACTCCTCTGAGCGCTCCAGTTCCCCTAACACAATAGCTCTATCCCCTTCGTCATTCAAGAGCCTATGGAAGTACGACTTCCATCTATTCTTAATATGGCTGTCCTCCATCAACACTCTGTCGTACTAATTTATAAAACATATACACACATATACGTTAAATATACACGTCTATAGAAGATCTATTCACATATATACACTCTATTCTATGTATATGTAATACTTTAAATCAAATATACTACAATATATATTTGTATAGTTATATACCAATTATAAAACATATACACATGCATACTTTAAATATACACGTCTATAGAAGATCTATTCACATATATACACTCTATTCTATGTATATGTAATACTTTAAATCAAATATATTACAATATATATTTGTATAGTTATATACCAATTTATAAAACATATACACATGTATACGTTAAACATACACGTTTATAGAAGATCTATTCACATATATACACTCTATTCTATGTATATGTAATACTTTAAATCAAATATACTACAATATATATACATTACAATATATATTTGTATAGTTATATACCAATTATAAAACATATACACATGTATACTTTAAATATACACGTCTATAGAAGATCTATTCACATATATACACTCTATTCTATGTATATGTAATATTTTAAATGAGATATACTACAATATATATACATTGCAATATATATTTGTATAGTTCTATACAAATTTATAAAATATATACAGATATATACATTAAATATACACGTCTATAGAAGATCTATTCACATACATACACTCTATTCTATGTATATGTAATACTTTAAATGAGATATACTACAATATATATACATTGCAATATATATTTGTATAGTTATATACTAATTTATAAAATATATACGCATGTATACGTTAAACATACACGTCTATAGAAGATCTATTCACATATATACACTCTATTCTATGTATATGTAATACTTTAAATGAAATATACTATAATATATATACATTACAATATATATTTGTATAGTTATATACTAATTTATAAAACATATACACATGTAAACATTAAATATACACGTCTATAGAAGATCTATTCACATATATACACTCTATTCTATGTATACGCACCATTCAATGTATATATACTACTACTTATAAAATATACTACATTATATATACATTACAATATATATAGATATACTTATATACTAATTTATAAAACATATACACATGTATACGTTAAATATACACTTCTATAGAAGATATATATACGTGTATACGCACCATTCAATTTATATATACTACTACTCATAAAATATACTACATTATATATATATTACAATATATATAGATATACTTATATACTAATTTATAAAACATATACACATGTATACGTTAAATATACACTTCTATAGAAGATATAGGCACAAATGTAAAAAACATATGCTACTTAATATAATAAATTAATAATATTTGGTAGTAAATTAATAATATATTAGAAGTAAGTTTTTAATTTAAAGTAGAAAACTAGAAATTCAATTTAAAATTTTAAATCGTTAAATGAAAAAAAATAAAAAGCAAGGACTAAGGAGTGAATGAATTTGAGGAATTTTATTGATTGCAAAATGATCCAAAATTTATAATTTACATGAATGAAAAATCTATAAATTATGCATCATTTTTTCCAACTCATTCATGTTAATATAAATGGGAACTTACATAGGATAGTCGAAGTCAACGGGGGCAAAACCATGCATTGGACTTGATTCTGCTAAGTTCTCCCGTGAAGTCATAATTTCTTCAAGTTTCAGCTCGTCGCTCAGCTCCGGTTCCATTCCTTGGTTTCTTCTTTCCGCTCTAATACAATCTCTGAGGCAAACTAGAACATTCATTGCATTGCTTCCCAATGAGTGTCGGTTGTCTCCAAGCTGCTGTCATCCCTGACTAAAGGCGCTCTCTGATGCAACGGTTGACATTGGAACATTCAAGATATCTCTAGCTAATCTTGAAAGCACAGGATATTGTGTTTCATTACTCCTCCACCAATCCAACGTGTTGATCCATCGTCTGCGATCCTCTGGTGCCATCCGAAGATAATATTTCAGCTCTTCCCGATAAGTTGATATGTAAGTTCTCTCATCAACACTGTTCCAACAATTTAAATCATAAAACGAATCAGAAAAACCACTATGTGCCGACCTTTTAGAAGATAATGGCTCCTCGGGAGGATGAGGAGCGACAGTTGGAGTGATATTTGTAGGTACGACTAAATCAAATAAATCAGCATCGTGATTATATTTCTACCATCGTTTATATTTTTATATTTTCTCATATTTTCTCGTAGTAGTGGCTGTGGGCGGTAATGGTAGGATAGGGTCATGTTCGAGGGGGTTGGGGCATGGGTTTGTTGTGGGGGCGGGGGATGAGGAAAGGGCGGGAGTGGGAGGGAGGCCAAGGTTTGGCCGCGGGGGTGGTACAGAATGGCGTGCGGATAGTGATGGTAGGCTGAGGGTTGGGTCTTGGAATATAGGGACCCTTCAGGGTAAGTCCATAGAACTTGTGAAGATCCTTAGGAAGAGGAGAATTAATATTGAGTGTGTCCAGGAGACCAAATGGGTAGGGTCTAAGGCTAGGGATGTGGATGGTTACAAGTTGTGGTACTCTGGGAGCGAGAGGCGTAGGAATGGAGTTGGCATCTTAGTAGATGAAGAGCTTAGAGGTCAGGTCGTAGAGGTGAAGAGGATCAATGATAGGTTGATGACTATTAAGTTGGTCATCCGTGGGTTTACCCTGAACGTGTGTAGTGCCTATGCGCCCCATGTGGGCTCGGACGGGGAGGAGAAGATGCGGTTTTGGGAGGCTTTGGAGGAGGTGGTGAGAGGCGTGCCTAGCTCGGAGAAGATTGTTGTAGCAGGAGATTTCAACGGGCACATCGGGGCAGTACCGGGAGGCTTTGGTGATGTGCATGGTGGTTTTGGTTTTGGGGACAGAAATGAAGAGGGGACTACTCTATTGGAGTTTGCGAGGTCCTTTAGGATGGTGGTGGTGAACTCGGGTTTCCCGAAGAAGGACGATCACTTGATCACCTTTCGAAGCGCGATAGCCAAGACCCAGATTGACTTTATGTTGCTTTGGAAAGGGGATAGGGTGCAGTGTAAGGACTGTAAGGTTATCCCGAGTGAGAATCTTTCGACCCAGCATAGGCTCTTGGTTATGGATTTGGGTATAAAGAAGACTAGAAAGGGGAGAAGTAAAGAGGGTAGACCTAGAATTAAGTGGGGCGGCTTGACGCCAGTGAAGGCGTGGGAGATAGGGGAGAAGTTGGCGGGGTTGGGGGTGTGGGAGTGTAGGGGGGACGTGGATAGTATGTGGGATAGGGCGGCGAGGTGCATCAGGGAGAATGCAACTGAGGTGTTGGGTGTTTCTAGGGGCCGCGCCGGGCACCATCGGTGGGATTGGTGGTGGAATGAAGAGGTGGAGAAGAAAGTGAGGACCAAGAAAGGGGCGTATTCTAAGTTGGTTGAGAGTAAGGACGAAGAAGAGAAACGGGTAAACAGGAAGGAGTACAAGCTAGCTAGGAAGGAGGCTAAGTCAGCTGTCACGGCAGCTAAGACGGCCGCTTTTGAGAGCTTGTATGCGGGGTTACAGGGGAAAGGAGGGGAGAAAAAGTTGTTTAGACTCGCTAAGGCTAGGGAGAGAAAGGGGCGTGACCTCGACCAGGTGAGGTGCATTAAGGGGGAGGACGGTAGAGTGTTGGTGGAGGACGGCCACATTAAGGATAGATGACAGTCGTACTTTCATAGGCTCTTGAATGACGAAGGGGATAGAGCTATTGAGTTAGGGGAACTGGAGCACTCAGAGGAGTGCCGGGATTTTAGTTATTGTAGACGTTTTAGGGTTGAAGGGGTTAGAGAGGTTGTTCGCAGGATGCGAAGGGGTAGGGCGACGGGGCCGGATGAGATACCGGTGGAGTTTTGGAAGGTCGTTGGAGAGGCTGGTGTAAGGTGGTTGACTGGATTGTTCAACGAAATCTTCAAGACGACAAAGATGCCCGAGGCTTGGAGGTGGAGTACCATGATCCCTCTCTATAAGAATAAGGGGGACGTCCAGAGTTGCAATAACTATAGGGGGATTAAGTTATTGAGTCACTCTATGAAGATTTGGGAGAGAGTGGTCGGGGTGAGGCTGAGACGGATATTGTCTATTTCGGAAAACCAGTTTGGGTTTATACCTGGCCGCTCGACGACGGAGGCAATTCACCTGGTACGGAGGCTGGTGGAACAGTATCGGGAAAGGAAGAAGGACCTGCACATAGTGTTTATCGACCTGGAGAAGGCATACGACAAAGTTCCTAGGGAGGTGCTTTGGAGGTGCTTGGAGGTGAGTGGAGTCCCGCAGGCGTATATCAGAGCAATTAAGGACATGTATGAGGGAGCAAATACTCAGGTGAGGACGGCGGGAGGAGACTCGGAGCATTTCACCGTCTTGACAGGATTGCATCAGGGATCTACTCTTAGTCCCTTTTTGTTTGCTTTGGTGATGGATGTGTTGACGCGGCGTATTCAAGGGGAGGTGCCGTGGTGTATGCTTTTTGCGGACGATATAGTTCTGATTGATGAGACTCGAGGGGGTGTGAATGCTAAATTAGAGGAGTGGAGGCAAACCCTTGAGTCTAAAGGGTTCAGGTTGAGCAGAAGCAAGACAGAGTATTTGGAATGCAAGTTTAATGACGTAAGGATGGAAGATGAGGTGGTAGTGAAGCTGGAATCACAGGTGGTATGTAAGAGGGATAGTTTCAAGTATCTCGGGTCCGTGATCCAGGGTAACGGTGAGATTGACGAGGATGTCTCGCACCGTATTGGGGCGGGCTGGATGAAGTGGAAGCTCACGTCGGGGGTGTTATGTGATAAGAAGGTGCCGCCCAAGCTTAAAGGCAAATTCTACAGGGTGGTAGTCCGTCCGGACATGTTGTATGGAGCGGAATGTTGGCCAGTTAAGAATTCCCACATCCAAAAAATGAAGGTGGCAGAGATGCGAATGTTGCGCTGGATGTGTGGGCTGACTAGAGGGGATAGAGTTCGGAATGAGATTATCAGGGAGAAGGTTGGTGTTACCCCAGTGGAGAGCAAGATGCGGGAAGTCCGATTGAGCTGGTTCGGACACGTCAAGAGGAGGGGCATGGATGCCCCGGTTCGTAGGTGTGAGAGGCTAGCGTTGGATGGTTTTAGGCGGGGTAGGGGTAGGCCGAAGAAGTACTGGGGTGAGGTGATCAGGCGGGACATGGAGCAGTTACAGCTCACCGAGGACATGACCCTAGATAGAAAGGTCTGGAGGGCGCGAATTAGGGCAGAGGACTAGGACCGGTTTGGGTCGCTAGTGTAGGGAATTCTTGCTGGGGGTAGTATCCTGGTTATGATTTCGTCTTACTTGTTCCTTGTTTTAGTACGAATCTGGGTGTTTTCCTCCGTTTTCCTCCTTTTCTTTTTCTTTTACTTATGGGTGTCGTATCTATGTTATGCATCTTATGTTATGTAATCTTGTAACCTTGTTCGGTGCTTTACTTTGTATTTGTATTTGTATTTGTATTTGTATTTGTGTGGTATCTTGTGTCTTGAGCCGGGGGTCTATCGGAAATAGCCTTTCTACTTCTTTAGAGGTAGAGGTATGGACTGTGTACATCTTACCCCCCCCCCAAGACCCCACCAGGTGGGAATACACTGAGTTTGTTGTTGTTGTTGTTGTTGTTGTTGTTGTTGTTGTAATCCTTTGCATCAGCCGTAGCTGTCCACAAATTAGGTTGTACTTGTTCAGAATCATAGTTAGTATTTATTTCTAAGTTAGTATAAATAAGAGTATTAAAGTGACACATATTATTATATTTCATGCACGGAGTTAGCATAGAACCAACCAAGTAAATAGGGGGAATCGGGAAAAAATATTTTTTAAATTTCGTAAACATGGCGCCAACAGCTTCTTTATAACCTTCTTTATTTTTATATTCTTTGAGCAAATCAGAAATTTCGGCTATATATGCCAAAATATTACAAACAGTAGGATAATAAGCACCGAAAAATTCAACCGTAGCTATATAAAATTTTTCTAAAAACTTAACAAGATCATTAATTACAACCCAATCAGAATTATGTAGCATACAATCAGCAGAATCAGCAAATGAACCGCAATGTTGGTTAAAAGCTAGTGTAATAGGAATTCTATATTTATAACAAGTTTTTAAAAATTCATACGTAGAATTCCATGTAGTATCAATTTCCTGAGGCATCAAAATCGGTGTAAGTCCATTTTCTTGACATTTAACTTTAAATTCTCTAATTCTCGATCTATAATTATTTCCTTGAATAAAACCAACAGTAAGACGAATTTTTTCAATATAAAACTCAAAAAACTTAAGACCATCTTTTACAATTAAATTATATATATGACATGCACACTTAATATGAAAAATTTCAGGCAAGGGCGGAGATAGCATAGATTTTAATTTTTTTATAGCAGTGTTGTTGTTAGAAGCATTATCAAAAGCAATACATAAAATTTTATTTTCGATACCATAATATTCGACAATTTTAACAATAAAATCAGCAATAAATTGTCCAGTATGTTTACGATCTTCATCATATAAAAAAGCAAGAATACGTTTTTGCATCACGAAATTACTATCCATCCAATGACAAGTAACGGTTAAATAATCATTTTTATTTACAGCACGATCAAGATCAGAAGTTAGGGACAATTTACATTGAATATTTTTTAACAATGTTGATAAATAAAAATAATATTGTGAATGAAGTCTAAAAATATCAGACCGACAAGTAGTTCTAGGAATACCGTTAAATATATGATTATAAATTGCTTGTATATAACGAATAAAGGCATCAGAAGAAGGAAAATTAATAGGCAAACAACCCACAGCTACCATTTTAGCTATTTCTTCCCGGTCCCTTGTCACACCCCGGTTTTTCACCGCATCCGACCCCGCCAGGGAGTTGGATTTAGAAAAATGGGTTTTCCCAATTAAAGTGACGTTTTGAAAAGGGATTATTTTATTTACAGAGTCGCCACTTGGAATTGAGTTTGGGTGTTCCAAGTCACCTTATTGAATCCCTATTCAAAAGGAAATGACTCTTTAATTTTATTTTTTGGTCTGCGAACTAGAAATCCGGATAAGGAATTCTATTGACCGAGGGGAAGGTGTTAGGCACCCCTCGAGTCCCGTGGTTCTAGCACAGTCACTTTAATGACTTACGTCTGGCTTAAATTAATTTTATTTTGTTTTGGATTTATAATATTTATTAACCTAAAAGTTGTTTTGCCTCCCGCTTTTAATTTATTTTGAAATTATTTATTATATTGACGTGTGGCTCACCGATAGTAGTACTTTTCGGCCTCACCACAAATTTTGGCACGTTTCTCGTGCCTTTATGGCATTTATGAGTCGTCCCCATTTTCCTAATCTAAATAAGCACCTAATGGGTTTAAAACCCACCCAACCCAATTCAATCGGCTTCAAATGGTAAATTAATTTAATTATAACGAATGGTTGGTAGCAGGGCTTTCCAACTTCATCGTTAATTTTCACTTGCATATTAAATATTAATTATTTAGAGGCTAAGAACCTAACTCATTATTTTATGAATTCACTTCCTTACCAACAAAAAAAAAAAAAGAATACAATTTTTTTTTCTAAATAAAACATTCAGATCTATCGAATAACAAAATAAATCAACTGCCAGCCGAACAATAGAATTACTAGAAACATAACTTTGTTCATAGATAATGTAACCAGATATTACATGCGTACATTGAAATGTTGTTGTACAAATATAATATCATGACTGATATAACATTAAGCTCCTCATTCACTTTATTCCTAGTCTTTTTAGCTGCTTCCATTAAACAATTATACACATTGCTAACTTAAAACCCCACCATCATCATTATCTCAATTTAATTCATAATTATTAGCCATTGCAAACGGACTTCACCACATTCTTTCGAGGAATCCCAATCTATATTATTATGACAGTTTTCAAATTAATTTATTAAAGATATAATACAATACTTTATATTTAAGATATCAGAAACTATAGAATTTTCATTTTTTTTTTTAAAGCTTTACAAATGTTATGACATTCTTAAGACTAGATCATTTAGTTGTCTAGTAGGATAAAAATTCAATCAAATCCAACGTTGAACATCTATCGGGAATTGCAACACGACCGGAGAAACTCACTGAAAACCTCGATGAACTCGGACTTAATCTTTGAACCCACTTTCATTTTTCAAGATTGCTAAAATGCTTTCAATATTTTCCTATCTCTCTCTATATATGTTTTTCTCTCTACTCTATTACTGCTTTTATTTTCGAATCACTGCATATGTCTTTCTCTTTTTATTTCCAATACTCTCCATCTATGTTTCCCTAAGTGTTCCAACTTTTATGACGTTTTCTCTAAGTTTTACCCTTTTTCTAAATCCCAAGTCTTAACAAATATATATGGTCCAAAAGGAACCTTTCACGTGAATTTGCATGCATGCAAATTATATACACAATATGAAAGATAAAAAGAAAACAGAAGCATTACGAAAGATTATGGAAAAAGAAAAGATGCCCACTTGACAAAGCATGCACACATGCATATAAATTTTCAAATCATTAGATATACAATGCTATATAACACATGAGATGATCTTTACAACGTAGTTCGTGTTTTGATACACATGAAAATTTATAAAAAAAAAAATATTATAGAATTGGGTAAGAACCTGTGTGAAGAATTAATTGAGTATAAAATTTAGAAAGCCGTCACCGAAAACTTCAAACGAAACTCCCAACTCGAACTCTAATTTTGCTCTCCTTTTTGTTTCTAACTCTTCTTCTATGGCTTTCTATATTTTTTTTTCTAGCCTCTCGTTCCCTTCTTCCTTACTGCCTTCTTGTTTTTTTTTTCTTGTTGTCCGTGTCCCCTTTTTTCCGTGCATGTGTGCATGTGTTGCATATATAGTGTATGTAGTGCATGTCGTGTATTATGTGTTTGTGTGTTTGTTGAGTGAAAATAGGGGAATATGGGGAATATTGGGTTAGTGGAGTAGTTAGGTTTCTGCATTTTTTTTTTAATTTTGGAAGAAATAAAAATAATTAAAATAAAAAAAATAAAAAATAAATAATAAAAACAAATAAGAAATAATAATAATAATTAAAAAAAAATACAAAATAAGTTAATTAGCTAGTCTTAGGAATATGACTAAGAAATATTAATATCACAATTTTTATTAAAGTTGAAAGAAGAAAACAACTATAATTTAGATTATTTTTTTTAAAAAAAAAAAATAATAATAATAATAAACAAATAAATACGATAAAATAAAAACTTATTCAACAATGTGACTCTATTTTTGTAGTTTTCAAAATTTTTAACGAACCTCAAAAATAAGATAAATTTAAAATGCCTAAAAATAAAAATAAAAAAATAAAAAATAAAATAAAATAAAAATTAATTGAACATTAAAATGGTATAAAAATATTAGGTTTGGGTCAAAAATTAGGTGTTTACAGAATGCCCCTCTTTGCAAAAATTAGGTTTGGAAATATGAAGAATTTTCAAGCAAAGAAGTAAACATGACTAATTTTTGGCTCAACCCTTTATTCAATATTAATACGTAAATAAGTGAGAAAGAGGTGTGACCGAGCCCTGGCTTTGGGCATCCTACATATCTCGGGTTATAAGAGAATCAGGTCACGTGTAGTTCAAATAGGTGTGGGAATGAGTGGATGAATTGGAGAGTCGAGTTGAGGTCCCGTCGAGTTTTCGGTTCGTTGCTCCTTTTATTACATCAAAGAATGAAACTAGAAATAAAAGTACAAGATCCTACCTATTATATTTGTCTTGATCCTCTTGCTTCCGATCTTCTTCTTGGATCTTCAGTTATTGCCTCACTTTCTTCCGGTGGGTACCTCGATCTCAAGATTTGACCTTAAAGTTAGGATTTGAGATTTGAACCTGCAACTTGGATTGAGTCATTGACACTCTGCCAAAGAACAGTTCATAGAATACTTTGGATGCTTATTCTCCTTATCAGAAGCTAAAAAGATGTCTCTTGAGATGTTGGGCCGCTACAGATACAGAGATGACTCTAACTATCTTCAACCTGATCATTCTTCTATATTCTGACCGGAGATGAAATTCCATTCTTGGATAAACCTGTGCTTCGCAGAAAACCTGCAAGCCATCAAAGAAGACGAAACAAAACAAACAAAATTTTCTGCCCCAATTTACACTAGAAAAATTTTGTGAGTTATTAGAAAACTATAATCTAGTTTAAAAATAAATAAATGAATGAATGGATAGAAATTTAGGCTAAGAGCGTAATAAGATAAGAACTCTATTCTTAATGATGCAACCAAAGGAAGTTATGCCTAATGAATGCATGGAAAAGAATTAGGATTTTTGCTTCTAAAAATGTGATTAGGGATTGTCATACCCTATGAAGAAATAAAGAAGAAAAATAGGAAGGTTTATTTCCTCAAATGTCGACTAGGGGACGGCGCCCTATGAAGATAAGATAAGATGTCAACTAGGGGATGGCGCCATATGAAGACGAAATAAGATGTCAACTAGGGGGTGGTGCCCTATGAAGACGGAATAAAATATCAACTAGGGGATGGCGCCCTATGAAGACGAATAAGATGTCACCTAGGGTATGGCGCCCCATGACGACGAGATAAGATGTCAACTAGGGGATGGCGCCCTATGAAGACGAAATAAGATGTCAACTAGGGGGTGGTGCCCTATGAAGACGAGATAAGATGTCAACTAGGGGATGGCGCCCTATGAAGACAAAAAGATGTCAACTAGGGGATGACGCCCTATGAAGACGAAAAGATGTTAACTAGGGGATGGCGCCCTATGAAGACGAGATAAGATGTCAACTGGGGGATGGCGCCCTATGAAGACGAGATAAGATGTCAACTAGGGGATGGTGCCCTATGAAGACGAGATAAGATGTCAACTAGGGGATGGCGCCCTATGAAGACAAAAAGATGTCAACTAGGGGATGACGCCCTATGAAGACGAAAAGATGTCAATTAGGGGATGACGCCCTATGAAAACTAGATAAGATGTCAACTAGGGGATGGCGCCCTATGAAGACGAGATAAGATGTCAACTAGGGGATGGCGCCCTATGAAGACGAATAAAGATGTCAACTAGGGGATGGCGCCCTATGAAGACGGAATAAAATGTCAACTATGGAATGGTACCCTATGAAGACGAATAAAGATGTCAACTAGGGGATGTTGCCCTATGAAGACGAATAAAGACTAGGATTTTTTTTTCTTTGTTAGAAAAGAAAAAAATGCCCCAGTCTTGAATATGAGGGGTTTTATTATTATTATATTGGTACGAAAAAAAGAAAATTCAAGAAAACTTAACTTTGTTATACTTGTTTTTCTCACTAAACTTCACAAGATTGTTTTGCCCCTGTTCAGCAAAGGAAAAAAAAAATTGTGAGTTTTAAACTTGGTAGTTGGTTTGTGGCCTTGAATCCTTTGGAGGTTTGCCTTATCCTTGCCCCAACTTGATACAGTCGATCAAGCTAATTAGTTGGTGAGCTTGAATCTTCGTTTTTTAAATTCTGCTGTATTTTTGTTTGTTTCAGTACGATTCTGATCTTCATTTTCAAACGCTTCACTCATAACACTTGTCTTAACTGGCTCTCTATCCTTGTCAAGGTGGTGAATGCCGAATAATCTCTGCTCAATTTCACTGGGAGCCATGGTCAATTTTGCGCGTTTTTCTTTATTTTGTATTTGGTGCGAGACTTACCCATAAAAAAGACGTGTAAAAATGAAATAAGGAAAAATCAAAAGAAGGAATAAAAGAATTATGTTTGAATAGAAAGTATTTCTACCAGTAAAGTAAGAAAGCTTATTTGGAGGTGTATATTGACTTCAATAACGCATGACACACAATTTGAAGTAGATTCTTGATCCTTCAAAACTGTCTAATCTCGAATTAGGCTGCACCTTTCAATCAAATCAAGTCATTCTTCTTGATCTTTGTCCTGTCATGAAAAACTTTGCTTGACTAAAGTCATTCCTTCTGGGATTTTCTCAATTGACCTCTCTAATTTTGATTGTCTCGTTCATCATTGTCTTATGGCGCCCCTGAGGGTTTTCACCAAAAAGATATATTTTTTTTTTTATATCTTGTGGTGCCTCCATGGGTTTTCACCTACAAGATATTTTTTTTTTGAATCTATATATACATATATATACAACACACAAGGCTTGACATTCTCAAAGATTGATCAGAAGGTCTTTAATGGACAAAGGGAAAAGGATTTTTAGGGTAGATTACAACTTAAGAGCCATATAAAAGTGACAATAGGATATATATCTCATTTTTTTTTTATTTTTTTTTAATACTAAGATTTTTTGTTTTTCTTTTGTCAGACCGAACCTCAAGATAGGGCTGCCTACGTATCCATTTAGGAATCAGGTCGAACGTAGTTCAATGGTGATGCATTATTTATTTTTTTCCGGCTCCAAAGAGGGTAATCAAAGAAAGATAAATAAGGCTCGAAGGGCTGACAAGGGATTAATGGCATTTAGTTAAGTAGAATGATGGTCTTTCGTCATTTCAACTTGAGAATGTTAAGCACAAGTGTGTCAAATATAATATCTTTTGACTGAATCGGCATTGATAGCTTTTTCTGTCATTTTTCCGTCCATATCCGCAAGTTGCAAAGCTCCATTTGATAATACTTGTTTAACTATGTATGGGCCTTGCCAGTTTGGAGCAAACTTTCCTTTAGCCTCTTCTTGGTGTGGAAGGATGCATTTTACAACAAGTTGGCCGACCTCGAATTTTCTAGGACGTACCTTCTTATTGTAAGCTCGTGCCATCCTCTGTTGGTATAATTGACCAAAGTAAACTGCCGTCAACCTTTTTTCATCTATTAATGATAGTTGTTCTAGTCTAGACTTGACCCACTCCGTATCGTCAATTTCGGCTTCACTAATGATTCGAAGCGAGGGAATTTCGACTTCTGCGGGTATCACAGCTTCAGTCCCATAGACTAGTAAATAAGGAGTTGCGCCATTTGATGTACGAATAGTTGTACGATATCCTAAAAGAGCAAACGGTAATTTCTTATGCCACTGTCGAGATCCTTGGACCATTTTCCTAAGAATCTTCTTAATATTCTTGTTTGCTGCTTCAACGGCTCCATTTGCTTTAGGACGGTAAGGGGTAGAATGGTGATGCACGATCTTGAATTGCTCACAAACCTCCTTCATTAGATGACTATTGAGATTGGTTGCATTGTCTGTGATAATGGACTTTGGTATACCAAAACGACATATGATGTTCGAGTGAACAAAATCCACTACTATTTTCTTCGTGACTGATTTGAAAGTAGCAGCTTCTACCCATTTAGTGAAATAGTCAATAGCGACCAGTATGAATCGATGCCCATTAGAAGCTTTTGGTTCTATTGGACCGATTGCATCTATGCCCCAAGCGACGAATGGCCAAGGAGCAGACATCGGATGCAGCTCTGAAGGTGGCGAGTGAATCAAATCACCATGAATTTGACACTGATGACACTTGCGAACAAAGCGAAAGCAATCTCTCTCCATATTTAACCAATAATATCCTGCCCGCATAATCTTCTTTGCTAAAACATAGCCATTCATATGCGAACCACATACCCCCGAATGTACCTCATTCATGATTCTTTCATCTTCCTGAATATTAACATACCTCAACAAGTTCAAGTCTGGGGTTCGTTTGTACAGAATCTCCCCACTTAAGAAGAACCCATTAGCAAGTCGCCTAATAGTCCTTTTTTGATCTGCACTGGCGTGTGTTGGATATTCTTTTGACTTTAGGAAGCATTTGATATCATAGTACCAGGGTTCATTATCTGGTTCTGCATCAATTATATTGCAATAACCATGTTGATCTCGTATCTGTATCTCTAATGGGTCGAGATGCGTATTTCCTGGGTATGGGAGCATGGAAGCTAGGGTAGCCAGGGCATCAGCAGCTCATTATGGGATCTGGGAATATGTCTAAACTCGATAGACTTGAATCTCTTGCTAAGGTCCTCTAAGAACTGTTTGTATGGAATGAGCTTGATATCTCTCGTTTCCCATTCACCTTGAATTTGTCGAACGAGTAATTCAGAATCTCCCAACACCACTAGCTTGTGTACACCCAGATTTATTGCCATATTTATCCCCATGATGCAAGCTTCATATTCTGCTGTGTTATTAGTACAAAAGAAACAGATTCGTGCTGTGGTGGGATGATGATGCCCGGTCGGTGAGACAAGAACCGCCCCAATTCCTACTCCTTTGACATTGACTGCCCCGTCAAAATATAATTTCCATGCATACATGTCATCTTGAACTTCTTCCTCAATTGAATTTATCTCTTCATCAGGAAAGTAAGTTCGCAAAGGCTCATACTCATTGTCAACTGGGTTCTCAGCCAAATGATCGGCCAATGCTTGCGCTTTCATAGCGGTACGAGTAACATACACAATGTCGAATTCTGTAAGTAAAATCTGCCACTTCGCCAATCTGCCTGTGGGCATAGGTTTTTGAAAAATATACTTTAAAGGATCCATTTGAGATATGAGGTAGGTTGTGTAGGACGAAAGATAGTGCTTCAACTTCTGAGCAATCCAAGTTAGGGCGCAACACGTCTTTTCTAGAAGAGTATATTTTACCTCGTAACTTGTGAACTTTTTGCTCAAATAATAGATTGCTTGTTCCTTCTTGCCTGTGATATCATGCTGTCCTAAAACACCACCAAAAGAATTGTCCATCACTGACAGATATAGGAATAAAGGCCTACCAGGTTCCGGTGGGACCAATACTGGAGGATTTGCCAAATATTCTTTAATCTTATCAAATGATTCTTGACATTCGTCTGTCCATTAGATAGCAGCATCCTTCTTTAGCAACTTAAATATCGGTTCATATGTAGTGCTGAGCTAAGCGATGAATCTGCTTATATAATTCAGCCTTCCTAGAAAACTCATGACCTCAGTTTTATTCTTCGGAGGCGGCAATTCTCTAATGGATTTTACCTTGGAGGGGTCCAATTCAATGCCTCTGCGGCTAATTATGAAACCCAAAAGTTTTTCGGATGGAACTCCAAATGCACACTTGGCTGGATTGAGCTTAAGATTATACTTTCGCAACCTTTCAAAGAATTTCCTCAAGTCATCTACGTGATCGACTCGTGTCTTGGAATTGATAATGACATCATCAACGTATACTTCTACTTCCTTGTGCATCATGTCATGCAAAATAGTAGTCATAGCTCTCATGTACGTAGCTCCCGCATTCTTTAAACCAAACGGCATGACCCTGTAGCAATAAGTACCCCACGGGGTGGTGAAAGCAGTCTTATCTGCATCTGTTTCATCCATCAAGATCTGGTGATATCCGGCGTAACAATCCACGAAAGATTGAATCTCATGTTTATCACAATTATCAACAAGGATATGAATATTGGGCAGCGGAAAGTTATCTTTAGGGCTTGCTTTGTTCAAATCCCTATAATCAACACAGACTCTGATTTTGCCATCTTTCTTCGGTACGGGCACCACATTAGCTAACCATGTGGTGTACTGAGCGACCCTGATCACGTTCGCATTCAATTTCTTCATGATTTTCTCTTTGATTCTATCGCTCACGTCAGTTTTAAACTTTCTTTGCTTTTGCTGGACCGGTGAAAAATCAGGGTATGTAGGCAGTTTGTGGACTACCAAATTTGTGCTTAGACCCGGCGTATCATCATAAGACCAAGCAAAAACATCCTTATACTCGATCAAAATCTGAACGATATCATTTCTGATATTCTGATCCGCATGAATACTTATTTTTATTTCTCTAACCTCCTCACCAGTTCCCAAATTTATTATCTCGGTGTCATTTAAGTTGGGTTTGGGCTTATCCTCAAATTGATCCAATCCTTTTTTGACTTCCTTATCAGCTTCACCTTCATCGTATTCATCTACCGTTTGGTTTGCTGATTCGAGATTAGACAACTTTTTAGGATCTAAATGTGAACTCCACGTACATGCCATATTATCGGAGCCAGTATTAACATAACTGAAATAAGATAAAAATAATAAAAATTAAAAGAGGGAAGAAAAGATAAATTTACTAGAAAACTTGAATTCCATTTAGTTGAATCGAAAAGGATAGGAGGGTTAACATGAAAATAACTAAACTATGTGGACTACCACCCTGAGAATAGTCCAAAATACAAAAGAAAGAAAAACGAAACAACAAAATAAACTACCAAGACTCCTTCCTTGTGGGCAGAGGAGTGGCTTCCCAGTTAGTGAGCTTGATATTTGGCCCGACGAACTGCACATCCGCATGGATAGGGCCTTCACCCATCTAAACCATGTTTACTTCATAAAACATTTCCTTGAGGCCTTGACATATTTCATCCACATCCTTGTTAGCATATGAGTATTGATTTTCTTCCTTTTGAGCTTTTGTGAACGATTGGCTAATGTGTGGAACCGGAATTGTCAGTTTCCAAGCCTTCTTCTTCTTCTGCTTTTTTGCCCATTTTCTATCTGCTGCGGTAGGCTTAAAGCCTAAGCCGAAGGAGTTGTGGCTACCACATGGATCTACAGGGTTTATAATTCCTTGCAGCGAAGCCCCTAATCCTTTTCCCGGTTGATAACCATTTTGTAGCATTTGGCTAGCCACCATGATTGAAGTAGAAGAGAGATAAGACCTTGGAATTGGCGTACCTTCCACGACTTGATCAGCTGTCACGATTTCGAAGGCTTGATAAATGGGAGATTCACAACCCTCTTTTGTTTCGATACAGGGTACAGAAGGATCTCGATGTATGGGAAGGTCATCCTCTCCATGTACAATGATTTCCTGATTGTCGTGTTCAAACTTAACTACTTGATGCAAAGTAGAAGGTATGGCTCTGGCCCTGTGGATCCATGGTCTTCCTAAAAGTAGGTTGTAGGAAGTATCCATGTCTATTACTTGAAAGGTGATTGTAAACTCAACTGGTCCGGTAACCAAAGCAAGATCTATCTCACCAATTGTGTCTCGTTTTGCACCATCAAAAGCCCGAACACATACATTATTGGACCGAATCCTATCTGGGCTGATTTTTAACTTTTGCAAAGTAGAGAGAGGACAGATATCTACTCCTGAACCTCCATCGATCATTACCCCTTTTATGTAATGTCCTTCGCATTTGATAGTCAGATGCAAAGCCTTGTTGTGATCAGAACCTTTTGTGGGTAATTCATCATCAGTGAAAGTGATTCTATTTGCTTCAAATATTCTACGAACCATCCTTTCTATTTGACATACCGTAGTTTCCTTTGGGACGTATGCTTCGTTCAACAACTTAATCAATGCCTGATAATGTTCTTTAGAATGTAGCAGCAGGGACAATAACGAGATTTAAGCTGGGGTTTTCATCAACTGATCGACAATGGAATAGTCTTGGGTTTTCATTTTCTTCAGAAATTCCTCAGCCTCTTCGTTTGTGATAGGTTTTTTCATTGGCCCTTGACTATCTTTAAACTGTTTTGGTCAACTTAATTCTTCTGGAACATAGCATCTTCCTGATCGAGTCAAACCCCCCGTTTCGTTTGTTTCTTCCATGACCTCTTTTCCTTTGTACATCACTGTGGTTTTGTTGTAGTTCCATGGGATGGTTTTTAAGCTTGTTACTGGGAGCTGTGCTGCGTGTCTTATGACAATTGGCTCTGTCATCTCTCTCATGTTGTTGCGCCGTTGGTCGAACCCTGCGGGACCACTCAAAACATATGGTTTTGGCCCATCTTGTGCTATTCCCTTTAGCTTTGCAGGAACATACAATACCATCTTTTCTGAATCTCGGGGTCTTATAATGGAACTCGCTCCTTTCACGATCAGTGGTTCTCTTTGCATACCCTTCAGTGCTTCACCCGGGTTCTCCTTCAAGGTGCCTATTTCCATCACTGCTTGGCTTGTTGGCCTGTAGTCTCTATCATTAAAAATCATCCCCACGACGTGTGTGTTACTGTGATTAGGAAGTGGATTATCGGTGACATTCGGTGCTTCTTCTTTTTGTATTACGATTGCCTTGCTTTCGATTAACTTTTCAATGGCTCTCTTCAGACTCCAACAATTTTCGGTACTGTGACCTTGGACGTTGGAATGGTACTCACACCTTACATTAGGATCAAACCAACTTGCATTCGGATCCACTTTGAAAGGCAAAACAGGTTCAATCCATCCTAATTTGACCAATCTCCGCAACAGGCTCGTATATGATTCTCCAATTGGGGTGAAGTTTTCCTTTGGCCTCTGTTCTCTTGTATAGTCTTCCGGAACATACGGATTACGAGGGGCTTGTAAATTTGGCTGCCGCGGACGAAAACCTTGTGGCGCAGGTGCCCGCCATTGTGGACGCTGAGGAGGTCGGGCATACGCTTGAGCATTAAGAACAGCAGGTTGAGGTGTATAATAATGTTGAGGAGGGCTGGGTTGTCCCTGTTGGACATGAACATAAGGGGAGTTTCGTCCCCTTTGGGCATTGCCTGGTACTGATGCCATCATGGATCCTTCCTCCTTCTTTTTTCGATTTCCGAAACTACCTAATCCACTTTGAATGGCTTGTGTAGTGGCCCTGAGGGAAGTTTGGCTCATGATCTTTCCTGATTTGATGCCATTCTCCACCATTTCCCCAATTTTTATTGCTTCGGCGAAAGGTTTACCAACCGCGGCTAGTAAATGATGAAAATAATCAGACTCTTGAGTTTAGAGAAAAACGTCAATCAATTCCTGGTCCTTCAATGGCGGCTTGACTCTAGATGCTTGTTCTCTCCATTTTATGGCAAACTCTCGAAAACTTTCAGATGGTTTTTTCTTCATATTAGCGAGAGAAGTGCGGCCAGGGATAATATCGAGATTGTATTGAAATTGTTGTACAAAATCTTGAGCCATATCATCCCAAACGTGCCAATGGGAGATGTCTTGATCGATAAACCATTCGGAGGCTATTCCCATCAGACTTTCTCCGAAATAGGCCATAAGCAGCTCCTCTTTCCCTCCTGCTCCTCTGAGTTGATTGCAATACCTTTTTAAGTGGGCCACTGGGTCACCATGACCACTATATTTGTCAAATTTTGGGGTCTTGAACCCTATTGGTAAATGAACATTAGGGAACATACACAGGTCTTTGAAAGAGACGCTTTTGTGTCCTCCCAATCCTTGTATGTTTCTCATACTCTGCTCCAGACTCCTCACTTTTCTAGCTATCTCTTCTCGTTCTTCATTCATAATAGCCTTCTCAATCACGATATGAGACTCAGGCTGATGAGTGGGCTGAAATGAATTTACGGGTTTGAATGCCAATTCAGGAGGATAGACTTGATCATGATTTAGCTCGTTGATAGGCTTCTGCATCATTGATGGAGGATTTATATTAGTTGTCACGGCTGGAATAAAAAGTGGGTTGTTCGTGAATGATGGATTTGGAGGACGCATGGTGGATGTGCCAGCAACGCTAGACACATTAGCGTATGGACCGAATCCAGGCGGATAAAGTGGATCGTCGACTTGGGATTGAGTAGAACTGGGATGGTTTGCATCTAAAAAGCCAGGAATCGAGGAAGACGGGGCTTGTACATTCGCCCAGGCCTAATACATTTCCGCAATTTGTTGCTTCAATAACCTATTCTTCTCCAAAGATGCGAACTCTTGTGGAACTAACTGATCTCGACCTTCTTCATTGTCAGATTCTGTTCCATCTTTTCGAGTCATCTTCCTTTTTCCTTTATACCTCGTGTTGTACGGGTGAGAGGCCAACATAACCACAACCAACCACCTTATTCTCTCTTTCTCTTTGAAACAGAAACAAATATGTTAGGATTCAGAGCTTTTAAAAATATTGATATGTTCATAACTAACTCAAATATCATGCACCTAAGTAATTTTCTTCCTGTAATGGACTTAGGAAAAACCCTCTTGTTTCATCCCGGCTTTGGTGAATTAATTTTTTCCTCATTATTTAACGCCAACATCTTAAAATTATTACTTGAAACTTGACAAAATATATATATATATATATATATTTGATCGCACCCGCCGAGGGTTGCCTACGTATCATGTTTTACATGAATCAGATCATCACGTAGTTCATGCTTTATTTAACCCCCTTTTTCAGATCAATTAATTCACTTAAAAGCCGGTCAACATCCGATATGGCGTTTTCTATAATGCAACAAGTAGCACATAAAATGTACATGATGGTCTCAAAAGGTGACACCTGGCCTAGACGGACCCGACCCCTGGGTCGAGCCCTACTAAGTCAAAAATACATGTGATACAAGTAAAACGCAGTCTATTAGGGATAGCCATGTCTAAGCTCCAGTTATGCTAGGTTCAACCTGGTGGATTTAGGTATCTAGACTGTCAATGAAACGAGCGGGCAACTCGAGTCGGCAAGGGACAGCTTTACCGGTAGCAGGGCTTTCCGGCCTCACTGTTGGTCCCTTTCCGTCCTAAACCATGGGTGACTACAGAATCCTTCCCAGGAGCGTTGCCGCATCTCTGGTATCTCAAGCTCGGGAGCGTATACCGCATCTCCGAATATACAGTATCTCAGAAGACTCAGATGGGTGCGCGAGAGAAGACAGTTTATATCGTAATTCAAATAATATCAAAGCGATAAACATGTAGGCAAAGAACACATTTAGGCCAACAATATACAATATCAAAATTAAATAAAGCCAAACAAGTCAATATGAAAGCTCGAATTCTGGTTATATCCCCAGCAGAGTCGCCATCTGTCACACCCCGGTTTTTCACCGCATCTGACCCCGCCAGGGAGTTGGATTTAGAAAAATGGGTTTTCCCAATTAAAGTGACGTTTTGAAAAGGGATTATTTTATTTACAGAGTCGCCACTTGGAATTGAGTTTGGGTGTTCCAAGTCACCTTATTGAATCCCTATTCAAAAGGAAATGACTCTTTAATTTTATTTTTTGGTCTGCGAACTAGAAATCCGGATAAGGAATTCTATTGACCGAGGGGAAGGTGTTAGGCACCCCTCGAGTCCCGTGGTTCTAGCACAGTCGCTTTAATGACTTACGTCTGGCTTAAATTAATTTTATTTTGTTTTGGATTTATAATATTTATTAACCTAAAAGTTGTTTTGCCTCCCGCTTTTAATTTATTTTGAAATTATTTATTATATTGACGTGTGGCTCACCGATAGTAGTACTTTTCGGCCTCACCACAAATTTTGGCACGTTTCTCGCGCCTTTATGGCATTTATGAGTCGTCCCCATTTTCCTAATCTAAATAAGCACCTAATGGGTTTAAAACCCACCCAACCCAATTCAATCGGCTTCAAATGGTAAATTAATTTAATTATAACGAATGGTTGGTAGCAGGGCTTTCCAACTTCATCGTTAATTTTCACTTGCATATTAAATATTAATTATTTAGAGGCTAAGAACCTAACTCATTATTTTATGAATTCACTTCCTTACCAACAAAAAAAAAAAATACAATTTTTTTTTCTAAATAAAACATTCAGATCTATCGAATAACAAAATAAATCAACTGCCAGCCGAACAATAGAATTACTAGAAACATAACTTTGTTCATAGATAATGTAACCAGATATTACATGCGTACATTGAAATGTTGTTGTACAAATATAATATCATGACTGATATAACATTAAGCTCCTCATTCACTTTATTCCTAGTCTTTTTAGCTGCTTCCATTAAACAATTATACACATTGCTAACTTAAAACCCCATCATCATCATTATCTCAATTTAATTCATAATTATTAGCCATTGCAAACGGACTTCACCACATTCTTTCGAGGAATCCCAATCTATATTATTATGACAGTTTTCAAATTAATTTATTAAAGATATAATACAATACTTTATATTTAAGATATCAGAAACTATAGAATTTTCATTTTTTTTTTTTAAAGCTTTACAAATGTTATGACATTCTTAAGACTAGATCATTTAGTTGTCTAGTAGGATAAAAATTCAATCAAATCCAACGTTGAACATCTATCGGGAATTGCAACACGACCGGAGAAACTCACTGAAAACCTCGATGAACTCGGACTTAATCTTTGAACCCACTTTCATTTTTCAAGATTGCTAAAATGCTTTCAATATTTTCCTATCTCTCTCTATATATGTTTTTCTCTCTACTCTATTACTGCTTTTATTTTCGAATCACTGCATATGTCTTTCTCTTTTTATTTCCAATACTCTCCATCTATGTTTCCCTAAGTGTTCCAACTTTTCTGACGTTTTCTCTAAGTTTTACCCTTTTTCTAAATCCCAAGTCTTAACAAATATATATGGTCCAAAAGGAACCTTTCACGTGAATTTGCATGCATGCAAATTATATACACAATATGAAAGATAAAAAGAAAACAGAAGCATTACGAAAGATTATGGAAAAAGAAAAGATGCCCACTTGACAAAGCATGCACACATGCATATAAATTTTCAAATCATTAGATATACAATGCTATATAACACATGAGATGATCTTTACAACGTAGTTCGTGTTTTGATACACATGAAAATTTATAAAAAAAAAAAATATTATAGAATTGGGTAAGAACCTGTGTGAAGAATTAATTGAGTATAAAATTTAGAAAGCCGTCACCGAAAACTTCAAACGAAACTCCCAACTCGAACTCTAATTTTGCTCTCCTTTTTGTTTCTAACTCTTCTTCTATGGCTTTCTATATTTTTTTTTCTAGCCTCTCGTTCCCTTCTTCCTTACTGCCTTCTTGTTTTTTTTTTTTCTTGTTGTCCGTGTCCCCTTTTTTCCGTGCATGTGTGCATGTGTTGCATATATAGTGTATGTAGTGCATGTCGTGTATTATGTGTTTGTGTGTTTGTTGAGTGAAAATAGGGGAATATGGGGAATATTGGGTTAGTGGAGTAGTTAGGTTTCTGCATTTTTTTTTTAATTTTGGAAGAAATAAAAATAATTAAAATAAAAAAAATAAAAAATAAATAATAAAAACAAATAAAAAATAATAATAATAATAATTAAAAAAAAAATACAAAATAAGTTAATTAGCTAGTCTTAGGAATATGACTAAGAAATATTAATATCACAATTTTTATTAAAGTTGAAAGAAGAAAACAACTATAATTTAGATTATTTTTTTTTTAAAAAAAAATAATAATAATAATAAACAAATAAATACGATAAAATAAAAACTTATTCAACAATGTGACTCTATTTTTGTAGTTTTCAAAATTTTTAACGAACCTCAAAAATAAGATAAATTTAAAATGCCTAAAAATAAAAATAAAAAAATAAAAAATAAAATAAAATAAAAATTAATTGAATATTAAAATGGTATAAAAATATTAGGTTTGGGTCAAAAATTAGGTGTTTACATCCCTCAATTTATTATACATCTTCGCTACGTGACCGGTTGCTGGGTCCATTCTAGTTTGCGTTGACCCACCAACATCCCCACCACCTTTTGCAATATTTAACTCTCTTTTGTGATCTTCAGCTACATGTCTCATTAATGTACCCGTACCCCCTTGCTTGCCTCCACTTCTATGCTTATATATTTGTTGACAAATATTGCATTGCACCTCAATATCTGATATTCGTTCAAAAAATTGTCATGCAATACTAGTTCTTTTACGAGGTTTGGGGGCACTGGGAGGACGGGAAGGGAGATTAACTGATTCAGATCTAACGTTAGCATCTCCTACTGCGGGTGTCTCAGCAATATTTTCATTATCTTCATCTAAATTAACCGCATCTATTTCATTTTCTTCTTCTATACCGTAATTTTTCTGAGCTTCTACATAATCCATATCGTGAGCACCTACACCTATTTCTTCCTCAAAAGGTGTACCACGCGGTACTGAAGGCGAAGACACACGGGTATATCTACTACTTGAACTACCTCTACCGCTAGTAATTTGCTTTTTACTACCACTACCGCTTCCGGGACAAAATTTTTTAACACCTTTAGTAGCGAGGTTTCTTAATTTATCCATAATATAAATTAAATTAAACTAAAAATATTCAAAATACACAAATATAATAAAATTAAATATTAAACAATTAATACAATAAATAAAAATTAAACGTAAGAGATGGAACGACAATACCAAATTTTGGAAGTATCCGAAGATTGCGATTTTAGAAACTTTCGCACGTACTTTGTAAACGAAACATTAAAAAATTAAAGTGAACACTTTAAGAAATTAAATGTATTGAATATTTGAGAATTGAGAATTGAGATTTGAGAGAGTGAAAAATTGTGTGAAAAATGATTTGAAGTTGTAGGGTATTTATAGATATTTTTTGGGATTAAAAAATATTTTTTAAAGTTTTTTATTTTTTTCTTTTAATAAATGGGCTCAAACTAGCCGTTTGGACCCAAAAACGGCTATATAGCCGTTGGGCCAACGGCTAGTTTGGCCCAAAAGCCAAAATCTCTTTTTTTAAAAAAAAAAAATTATCCGGGCCGGGCCGGGCCGATTAACCGGCGGGCCTGAATCGGACTTGGTCCGAGCCGGATTAGCCGGGTCCATTTTAAAAAATAACCGGCTCGGGACTCGAAACCCTAAAGCCCTAGGGCTTACCGGGCCGGGTCAACCGGGCCAAATTCGTGACGAAGGCCGGGCCGGGTCGGGTCGGCCCCTTGACACCCATAAGTTCATTTATGAAGTTGGTTGCCATTGATCCGTAGCATGTTTTGCTTCTGATAAATTTTGAACGAATTGAATTATGATACGTTCACTAATAAGGAAAATAACAAAAATATAGAAGGTTTAGTTTTTAACTATATGATATTTTTAAGTTTTTAAAATAATTACAAGATATATTAAAGTAATTATTTAAATATATAATTTAAATTTTAAATGTCTTTGAAATACACAGTTATTATTACTACATATTGAAATAATTATTCGGATATACAATTTAAATTTTAAATGTATCTGAATTATAAAGCTATTACATAATATCAATTGCATAAATACACAACTCAAATCTCACAAGAAGAAGATTTAGATAGACCTTCAAATATACCCCAGTTTAACAAAAGAGGAAGATGTATCTTTATCTAAGAGACATGTGAGTTTAACAAAACCCTGAGATGTTTTAATGTTATTTTAAAGTAATGAGGACTTTTATAAATAATCGTTATGTTTGACTATTTCAGGTATTTATCCAAAATTAGAGCCCATTAGGCTATGAGATTTTTTTTTTTTTTCAAAAAATTATTGTAGGTTAATGAAAATTATAATGTTTGTGTCGTAAGAACTTCAAATATAATTTGAAGTTGTATTTTAAAAAGTAAAAATGTGTTCTCTCACTAAAAGTCAAAAAGAAGTTTAAATTATTTTAATTATCAAACATAACTTTAATTTCAACTTCAACTCAAAAAATTTTAATTTACATGATCAAATGCCTACTTAATTTATATAATCATTTTGACCGATTTATTTGACGTACTTATATGTGCGCTAATTAGAAGCCTTTGTAAGGAAAAAAAAAAGTACTTCCTTCGTCTTATTTTATGTGTCATTATTTTCTTTTGATTCGTCCAAAAAGAGTCATATTTTCTTATTTGGTAATTATTTAATGGCATCATTTTCATTTTATTTTTACTAGTCCCACTTAAGAAGAAAATTTAACTAAAAAGTACTCCCTTCGTCCCATTTTACTCATCCTAAATTTTCTAATTTGTTGTCCCATTTTGCTTGTTTTTTTTACTTATCAAGACAAGACAATTTTTTTTCCCATTATACCCTTAGTGTAATTGATTACTTCTTATTATTAGCATTCTTGAAAAATGTTGCAAAAAGGAGTATCATTAAGAGTACATCATTAAGAATATAAATGGTGCTTTGATATTAGTCATCCATCAATATTGAAAGTAACAATAAGACACAATTAAGAGGGGTAAAATGGTAAAGTTATATTATCAATCATTGTTTTCTTAATAGCTGTGTCATCCCAATTTGGGACGGGTAAAATAGGACGGAGGGGGTAAATATTAAAGCAACTTTAAAATGGGCAATTTTGTAAGCTTTATAAAGTCATCACTTATTTCTTAAACTTCGTATCCAATCAAAAGGGGACACCTAAAATAAAAAAGAGGGAGTATCTTTATTTTAACACTTTCTTATCAAGAGTTATATATTTCGGTAAGCAAATCATATTATATCTAATCACTTGTCATCAATACTTCGCTGGCTATCTCTTTTCCTCCTCAAGACCTTCAGTGTTAATCATCACATCTTCACCAAGGCATCTGTATATCTTCTTTTGACATGCCGAATCATCTTTCCTAATAAGTACATCCATCAATGTTTACACCATCATTTAAACAACTTTTACCTTCTTGACATTAAAAAAAATATATATGGAATAATACTCCAATACACTCTCTACTACGGATACAAATATATTTGCACACCAAGTAGCAGAAACTACCTCCTTGTTAAGTGGATCAAATAATTCAAACAAATTGTATAGTCTTGAGCTCTGACTTGTCTATAGATCATTCATTATAAATGGAAATGACATCCATAGGAACGCTTGCAATCAAGTGAACTAACTGAATTTGACAATAAACTTAATAAAATTCTACATTGACATCTTCTCAGCAATATTGTATACTAAAACTGTGTTAAAGGATCTCTTTCTAGTTACTCTAGAACAATTAGAAGATTATCTAGAAGAAATACGGGTTTATGCTTTTGGAGGCAACACACTTGGTCCCGCTTAGGTGGTCAAATTCTTTTAGGGTGTGTTTGGTATGATGGAAAATATTTTTCTATTTTTTCTTGTTTTGTTGGAATAAAATATTGGAAAAACATTTTACAAAATAACTCATTTTTCTGTATTTGAGGGAAAATGACTTGCCTCATGGACCAAGGGAAGTTATTTTTCAAAAAATGACAAATGTGACTTATACCCTCACCCCCACCCCTCTTCCCTACCCCAACAACATTCATATTCACATGACTCAAAAAATTCACATTTCTAAAAAATTTACATTACTCGGAAATATTTTTCACTGTGCTTTGTTTCAATTTTTCACTGCTTGAAATAAAAAATAGTGAAGCCCGAATTTTTTCCTTTTTCAATGTTCGTTGAATGTATTGTTATTTTCATATGCATAGAGGAAAATTTACCTATGTTACTTTTGCTAATTGCATATTTCAATAGCATATTTCATTTTGTCATCGATGTAACTTATTTCACAAGGTTGAATAAGCTTTTCGTTACGTTATATTTCTATTGCTTGTAGTATCTTGAGATTGTCCTGACAAAATGTTGAAAAGTCTCTCCTATATTTGCTAATTAATAGTTTTTAAATTTAGTGATTGTAATATTTTAGTATTCGATATTAATATTATTTGCTATGCTTAAATTCGTTCTTACAAATTGTTGAGTTGCTAGAGACTTTGGTATACTAGTTAACAGTTAGTAGTATTTTCTAACAAATATTTTTCACTCACCAATCAAAGATTAGAAAATATTTTTTACTCACAAACCTAACACCATAAAATATTTTTCGAAAAATATTATTCACTCACCAACCAAATATGAGAAAATAAGTAGAAAACCAACTTATTTTTCAAGAAAACATTTTCCAAGAAAACATTTTCGATGGAAAATATTTTCCATCGTACCAAACACATTAGAAGAAATACAGGGTTATGCATCTGGAGGTAACACTTTTGATCACGCTTATGAGGTCAAATTAATATATGCTGAGATGAAAGATTGGAATATAATATTGATATCATGCCAAATTCCATCAATCTAATCATTTTTGGATTAGATCAAGCTTTCCCTGTTTGTTAACCTCTCAATAGTAACTATGTCTTAATAGCAAACTAGTAGTTGGGATCGATTAAATGAATCCTCTAACATCTATAAAGAAGATCGTCATACTTAGAATATCTCCATTCTGCTTGTCAACTGGCTGTAATCCTTCTCTTCTATTCGGACTTTGGACTGAGTTTGCTAGACACATATTGAAGTCATGGAGTTAACCTTGTTGACCTCTGATCTCACATAATGATATTTCAGCCAAGAACTTCCTCTGATTGAACTGTCGTTTTTTTTTTAAATCATTGTCAATTCATTCTAGTTTGACAACGAGTTATCCAAGCACGGATGAAGATTCTTCACTCTTTTATACTTACTCCTCAAAATTCAACAAAAACATGAGATCAGGGACATAGCCTGAATCTAACAATTGGGTCGTCAAACCAGTCAAAACATGCTGCAGATTACTTTCTTGAAGAGACATGATATGACATGCAGAGAATGTGTACATTTTATTCTGCAATTCAATCCAACTATGTCCAGTTTCCTTCTTTAATGCCTTCTCCTTGATCAGCTTTCTAATCTTGGCTGTTTCATCCCACATTTGTAGCTCAGCGTAAATGTTTGCCAATACGATGTAAGCTGAAGTATCATCTGGATCGATATCTAGAATCTTTTCAGCAGCATATTTTGCCAATATGAAGTCTCTGTTAGCTTTGCAACCAGATAAGAGGCAACGCCACACTACCTTATTTGGTTCCCCTGAAAAGCTCTTTATAAAACCATAAGCTTCTTTTGTTTTTCCTTTGCGTGCAAATAGACTGACGATACAAGCCAAGTGATCTGTCCTTGGAATGATTCCGTGCACCTTAGTCATGCTAGTAAAGTGTTGAAGTCCCTCATCTAAAAGTCCGACGTGTCCACAGGCAGATAACATTCCAAGAAATGTGATATCGTTAGGTTTGACCCCATTACTCTGCATCATATCATAAATTTCTAAAGCTTCTGTTCCAAACCCGTGTTGGGAATATCCTACAATCATGCTGTTCCAAGATACCAAGTTTCTCGCAGGAAGGATGTCAAAAACTCTACGTGCATAACCAAGTCGTCCGCATTTAGCATACATATCAACGAGGGAGCTGTCAACAACCACATTGGAATCAAATCTAGACTTCAGTACGCGGGAATGTGTTTGTTTGCCCCATTCAATAGCTGGTAAATCTCCACATATACTCAAAATGCTAGAGTATGTGTATAGACTCGGTTCGAAACCCTCAAGCAACATCTCCCTGAGAAATCTCATAGCGTCTTCATACCGACCTGAGCTCACACATCCAGCAATAAGCGTATTCCAGCTAACAACATCACGTTCTTTCATTTCTTGGAAGAGTTTTAATGATTCCTCAAACAGGTCACCTTTGGAGTAAAAGTCCAACAAAGCATTGCGTACGAAACTAAATGAGTCGAATCCCAATTTTACAACTCGGCAATGAATCAGTTTCCCAGCTCTAACTTCTTTTACATCAGCAAAAGCTCCAAGAACTGATGAAAACGTTCTCTCACTTGGTTTCAAGCCAGACGAAAGCAACTTGCAAAAAAGTTTAATAGCCTCTCTTCCACTCCCAAACTGCACACACCCTCCAATCATCGCAGTCCAAGCATGCAACTCCGCTCCATCCGCCTCATCAAAAGCTCGACGTGCCAAGTCCAATCGACCACATTTAACGTAAAAATTAATCAAACCAGTCAACACAAACTGATCCATCCCAACACCAAACTTAACAACCAAACCATGAATTTGCATCCCAAGTTGCAAACTTTTTATCACAGCACAAGCACCCAAAACACTCCCACACAAAAACTCATTCACTATCAGTCCTCCCCTCAACGCCAACACAAACATGTCCAATCCTTTCTCATACTCCCCACAATGAAAATAACAAGAAATTAAAGAAGCCCAAGTAACCTCATCAGGCTCCAAAATCCCATCAAAAACTATCCTAGCTGATTTCAACAACCCACGTTTCCCATAAAAGTTAACCAAACAATTACTCACAAAATTATTCAAACTTCCTTCCGTTCTACACAACCTCCCATGTAACTCCTTCCCTATTCTTTCATCACCTAAACTAGTACAACATGATAAAGCAGCTACATATGTATAACCATTCGGAGCAAACCCATCTTCAAGAATCATCGACCTAAAGCACCCCAAAGATTTTTCGGACATACCCAATTGCGCATAGGTGGAAATTAACGTCGTCCAAGAAATGATGTTTCGTTCAGGCATTTTGTCGAACAGTTGTTGGGCATCATTGAGCTGGTTGAGTTTTAAGTACATTGTGAGTAAGTGATTGTTTGTGAAAATGCCTGCATTTTGGTACCCAAATTTGAGTAGTTGTGCATGGAGTGCCTTGCCATTGAGGAGGGACTTTGAGTTTGTGCATTGCCTAAGGAGTTGAATATAGGACATAGAGAGAAAATAGAACGAGTAATAGTGACTAGTCAAATGTACGCCTATTGACTCTTAACAAACTTTTAACCAGTCATGTGACTGACCCAATTTTGCAATCTAACAGCTAAATCAACTATATTATGGACATTACAAATTGAGAATATATGAAGAATACATCTTTCAATTGACATGTAACAGTACTCTCCCTTTGGATAGTCCCTGACCTCAACGATTAAATTGGGGAAACTGGAGGGTAAAAGGCTGATAATCTTTTCAGGTGTTAGTCTTCTTCAGCAGTGTTGAGCCATTTCACCAACAACTCAGTAGCCGGCTTGCCATGCTTCTTGACCAATCTTCTATCCAAGATAGCCTGAGGTATTAATAGGATATGACCAACATCAAAATGAACCTCAGGCAATGTAACAATAGCAATGTGAGATCCCAACTTTTTCTTGAGTTGAGAAATGAGAAAGGTAGGGTGATCTTAGAATCAGCAGGCAACTCTAGAGTATAAGCAACTGAGCCAACCATGGCTATAATCTGAAAAGGGTCCAAACAACTACATATAAGATTGTAGCTTGATGTAGACCCAATCACCAACTGTATATGATATATCAGTTCTACCTTTGTCAGTATGTGATTTCATCCTATTCTGCGCCCTCCCCAAATAGAACTTAAGACACCTCAAAGTAGCCTCTCTAGCTTGCAAACTCCTATCCACCATGTCAAGTTACGAATCAAAAGGCATGCAAGGCGAAAGGGGAGGAGGTGATTGTCCATAAACAGCAGCATAAAGGGTCATGTTGATAGCAGAGTGAAAGGTGATGTTGTACCACCACTCAGCTAAGGCCAACCACTGTGGTCACTCCTTAGGCCTTTCAAAGGTCATACATCTGAGGTAACACTCAAGGCACCTAATCACAACTTCTGTTTGTCCATCTGTCTGAGGGTGGTATGCAGAAGAAGTAAACAATGTAACCTTCTCTAGCTTGAACAACTCTTTCCAAAACTTGCTAGTGAAAACTGGATATCTATCTAATACTATAGTCTTGGGCATACAATGCAGTTTGAACACCCCATTCATGAAAGCTTGAGCTATCTCTAAAGTTGTGTAAGGATGATTAAGTGGCATGAAGTGAGCAGCTTTACTCAATCTGTTAACTAACCAGAAGCTAGATGAAGACCTATAAAGTCCATGGTAATGTCTTACCAAATCCTATCAGGAATTGGAAGAGGTTGAAGAAGGTCGGGGTATGCTACATTTTCACCCTTGCACCTCTGGCAAACATCACAATGCGTAACATAAGAGTAAACATCTTATGTTTGAGCCTAAAATGAGACTTAGAGCCTGAAGCTCTACCATTCTGATCTTGCTTAGCTTGGGAGATGAAACACTGGCAAATAATGGTGTTGGGTAAGAAGACCTCCACTGAAATTGAGAGCAATTTGCACCACCCGACTATTTTTGAGAATAATCAAAGTTCCCTATTCTAGCCCTCTTATTCATATTTTCTCTTTTCTTTTCTATAATCTTCTCCTCCTTAATCTATTGGGCATGAACCATTAACCTGGAGATATCTATCTTCTTGACCGATATCACAGTCCTACACTCATTGACCATATCCTCAGGAACACCTGACATAAACTTACTCATTCATGCTCTAGAGTCGGCAATCATAGCCGAAGCATACTTTGAAAGTTGAATAAACTTAAGAGAATACTCCTTCAAACTCATGTTACCCTGCTTTAGATTAATGAATTCCAGCACCTTGGCCTCCCTTAGATCAAGTGAGAAGAACCTGTACAGAAATGCAACAACAAACTCATCCCACATTATCGGCTCTGCATCCGCGCGTCTATCATCTTTCCATTGCTTGTACCAAGTCTGAGCAACTGATAAGCAGCCAAGAGAGCACTTTCAGTTAGAGAGACACCCATGATCTCAGTAAATTTTTGAATATTATCCGGGAACTCCTGTGGATCCTCTTCAGATTTAGACCCAAAGAATACCGTAGGATTCATCCGAGCGAAGTCTCATACTCTGGTTGCTGTCGTATTCACTCCTGGGTTGGTTAGTGTAACAACTTGCTGGTTAGGCTGGATGAGCATGGACTGAGCTAGCACCATGAAAGCATCCCTGAACTCAGGATGGGAGACTTTGTTCGTTCAGAGGGTCTATTCAAGTTAGTGGTGCTTGCTAGTTTCCATTTTCGTTGTCATTTCTCCTTTCGTTGGTTCTCTTAGGAGGCATATTCTGTAAACGCATGGAGCACGAGTTAGAAGAAGATTTTAATAGAGTTCACACTCTATCGCAAGATATGAACATGAAAGAAGTAAAACTTTTTCTAAAATATATCATAACCTCTCACTCATTCGTATAGCGCGCTACATACCCATGAAGAATACTCTACTTAAGGCGGCTTTCAGATACCTTGGGACATTTTAAACCTAATGTTCTTATACCAAGTTTGTCACAACCCGAGACTACCCCTAGTCATAATGTGGTGCTTAGAATCACAAAAGATCCTAAGGTAACCCATGGTCTGGCATGACCAGGGGCGGAGCTACATGTATGATTGGGGGTTCATCCGAACCCCCTTCGACGGAAAATTATACTATATATACATGATTAAAATTATTTTTTATGTATATATAGTAGATGTCGAACCTCCTTTGATTAGTTTGTATGTTCACTTGTGAACCCCTTGGTAAAAATCCTGGCTCCGCCACTGCATGACACTAAGAGTAATAAAGTAAACTGATAAATATTGAGTGAAAACTGAGCTAAAAGAAATAACCCTAATAAAAGAAAATCAATATGGAATATCAAAATCCACAACTTTTACAAAACCATCCTGCTGAAAGTCTAACTGATTATCTGAAGGCCTCCACTAAGATGAGTTGGACAAGCCTCAACTAACTCTAACTATCTGAAACTAAAATAAAATTGAAAGAAAATGTTGATAAATGGTCCTCGAATGATGAGGCTTCACTAAGCACTATTGTTGGAGTGACTGCTGAATCAAGATAACACGATTGAACGCCGGAACCTATATTATAAAATAATATAGAACAAAAGAAAGTATACGATCAGTACTTTGAATGTATTGAGCATGTGAGATATGCATTACCCTATGTGAGATGAGCATGATGAAAGTGACATGATAACCTGAACATGGGACTGAAATTTGTAAACTGATGTTATAACCAAGTAATAGACATATAAAACTATAAGATGCTGAATAAATTAAATACAAGGTCAAGCAAGGTTTGAGACTAGACTGTGGGAGGTTTCTGTAACCAATATAGACCATGTGAGCGACATGGAATCCAACCTGTAATAACCCAAGTTGGGAGGGTGTTCTATATCTTACCAAGGGTATGGACTATGATTGGCGTGAATTCACTCACGACCTCATTAAGGGAAAGGAAAACACTCTCAACTAGCAAGGACCCTTTTACCTATGGTGGTATATAGTTTAGGACTTGGGTTATTTGAACCCTTGTTCTCTTGATGCTACGTACTAGTCCCAACTGAAAGTAAACTGATATATTGAAACGCTCAACAATAATGATGTCTTGAAACTGAAGGTAAGTGTTTTATCGGAAAACATTTTAAATGGAGAAAGTTGAATGACTGAGTATATAACTGAAATACATGATATCCTAGGTCATCGAGTGTTCATAACCCTCTATCTTAGAAGAATGCAACTAATAATGACAATTCTATAAACTGAACGTAATGAGGAATTGCATAACTCAAGCTCAAAATCAAGAATTTTATCAATATTTTGAGGGTTAATAGTAATGAAAATGTAAAGATGCACAAATTTATAGGGAAACATATAGTCATGATTTATTCATAGCAAGAAATTGAAAGATATTGAAATTCACTCTTTTCATGGAAATCTAAGCTTGAACGATGAATTAACTTGGGGAGTTGAGTTACTTTTGAGACCCAATGGGTGGAATGAACCCATTGACGAAATCCCACATACCTGGAGATAAGAACCCTGAAGAAATCTTTAAACTTGGAGCTTGAAGAAGATGCACCCTAGTTTGCCCTGAAGAAGAGAAATTGTCTATTTTCTCTTATTTTTACCAAGTGTCGATTGTTTTCCAAGTAATGAGAGACTCGGGATAATATTAATCCTAATAATCAGCCTTGGGTGGCTTAAACGATGTAATTTAGGGGTTTAACAAGTAGAAAAAGATTGGAACGCCCCTTATAAAATGTAACTGGAAAAGCTACAGAGGAGGACGTATACGATCATGGGCCCACCTACGATCGTGGGTGGTCCTCGTGGTTAGGTAGCTAATTTGAGGCTCTCTGAACTTGATCAGACGATCCATGATACGATTGTGGGATCCATCAACGATCGTGCGTTGGTTCGTAGGTTGAAAGTTCAAATCGAATAAGCTTTGGGACTCACAATTGTACCTAAGATCGTGGTTTCAAACCATGGTCGTGGTTCCCTATCATGGTTGGAAGATATACTTGTCAACTTTCAGGTGTTTGGGACTGTTTTGATCAGAAGAGAGCATTGTATGGTCGTAAATCTCACCAAGATTATACCTATGCTAGTAGTTTTTTACTGCTGGACAGTGCTCCAATAAAATGGCCATAACGTTGTACTCAGATATTGGATTAAGGAAAAACTGGATGCATTAGAAATTACTCAAACATCTTTAACTTGATGGGTCTTGAGCTCAAAAATACTCCACAATCTAGGAGCTATGCTCATTTGAAGTTGACTATAGGGAGATTCTTCGCAAGAAAACCACCGATAATGATGGCTTCAACTTGGCTATGAGCTAGGAGTTACTTGTGACCTTAATACATATCTAAATCACTTCTCATACCACCAAAATATGATGTTTGATTTTACATGTACTTGAAGCATGGTTCTGATCTTAGCTTGGATTTTCAGAATGTTACATTTGGATATTCAACGTCATGGGGATAAATATTTTTTTTAGAACAAGCGCAAAAATGACCCTAAAATTGGATGAAAATAACAAATATATTTTAAAAAATATAGCAAATTAGGATAAATATAACTTATTTGTGAGAGTACACGGACAAACATCACCCTTTTCCGTATTTCGTACATGTGTTATGGTTGAGAACTCTCAAAATAGTATAGGATGATGCAATTTGCATGTATACTTAATTTTTTCTACTTGGTACTAGCATAATATCCATTTTTCTGAACTACGTCCTACAGAAAAGTAATATTGGATTTTGTGGACTAAATTGCACAAAACACTAACCATATGAATGAGAAAAGTCAAATTCTTTTTTACAAAAATTAAGAATGCTATCACAAATAATTGGTACACATACAGGGTACCAACTAATCAATTAAACAATCAAACTCAATATCCAAGTGGAACTTATTTTTTCAAGTACACCACATAGAAAAACTAGAATTACCTATTCAATTTTATCAACTTAACTAAACACCAAGTTTATGACAATACTAGTAACGATTGTTGATATACAATCAGTCCAATCTGCCAGCCTATGGACACAACTTCCACCCTCTGTTTCAGTTTAAATGATTGTGTTTGACTGGACATGTAATGTAAGAAGTTAAGAATTTTTTTTGAAACTAGAAGTATTAAACTTAAACATGTAATGAGATTTCGGTGGCTATAAAACCGTATCATTACGGACAATACGATCTACTGGGGCACAAGAGGTTCATCCGAACCCCCTTCATCAAAGAATTGTATCGTATATAATACAAGGTCAAAATTACATTATATGTGTAAAGTTTTAAATGTTGATCAAATATCATCATTGTCTAGCTTCTTCATGTGTTTACTTCTTTATATTTTGAGTTGTTTCAATGAAAATCCATCCAATCGGTGATTAAGCATAAAATGAAAGGCTTAAATTTCAAATAGTTCCAAACCTCCATAGCAAGCTCACTCTTGATGAAGAGGCGATCAATACTTTATTTATCATGCTCCGAACAGCACCCGAACCGAATTAGCACTTCTCAGATCAGGCTAGGCCTCTCTAGTGTCACATAAAATGAAACGGGGGAGTAGAAATTAAGGTAAAAAATATTGTCAACCTATAAATTCAGGGAAGACATACTAAGGAAGTAGCTGTGGAATTCATCAAAGGTCAGACAATTAGCTCAAGAATACTTCAACATTAATGCAATTGGTATTATACAGGCAACCATGTTTTGTAATTAGAGACTTCTTCAATAATTTCTCAAACTATAAATGCTCCAAGATGTTTATAAGTTATATCCATCACTCAAGGTAAGGCCAATTACTAAGAAAAAACCATAGTGTATACAGCAAATTTTGAGTCTCAAAATTAAAAATGGATTCCAAAGGCTTCAATTTTTCAATTGTAGCACTTCTTGCTTGTCTGATTTTATCATTTTCATCATCTATCCATGCCTATCGACCACCATATTGGCCAACAATTAGAGTAGGTTACTATAGATATAGTTGCCCCAATGCTGAATATATTATTCAAAATATTGTAAACAAAGCTGTGTCTCGTAATCCAGGCATTGCTGCTGGCCTTATCAGGTTACATTTTCACGATTGCTTCGTCAGGGTACGTACAAAATTTAATGCTAACTTTTTTATTTTGTTGATTTAATGATTACATTATCTTATGATAATAACGTGCTGTGTGCTTTAATTAGGGGTGTGATGCATCTGTGTTATTGGATGGACCAAATTCCGAGAAGGAAGGTATTCCCAACAAGAACAGTTTACGAGGTTTTGAGGTGATTGATGCTGCAAAAGCTGCACTTGAGGCTGCCTGCCCTGGAACTGTCTCATGCGCAGACATACTTGCATTTGCTGCTAGGGATAGTTCCTATAAAGTTGGGAGAATATACTATGATGTCCAAGCTGGACGCCGCGATGGACGTGTTTCTATTGACTCTGAGACATTGGACAATCTTCCTTCTCCATTCGTCGATGTCAAGGAACTCATCAACAGTTTTGCAAGGAAAGGTATGTCAGTTGATGAAATGGTGACTCTATCTGGTGCGCATTCCATTGGCATTGCACATTGCGCTGTTTTTGCTAACCGTCTGTACCCTCAAAACAATCAACAAGATCTGCCAATTGACCCTGAATACGCAGACTTCTTGAAGTCCATTTGTCCACCAGAAGCTCTTACAAATGGGACGGGAGCTTCTAACCCCACAAACTTTGATGTCTTTACACCAAACAAGTTGGATAACAAATATTACTTGGGTTTAAAGAGTCAAAAAGGATTATTGGTATCTGATCAGACATTGATGTCACACCCAACAACTGCTAAACTGGTGAACTACAATGCTCGATATGGTTCAATTTGGGCTAGAAAGTTTGCAGCTGCAATGGTTCACATGGGTACTTTGGATGTACTCACAGGTCGTAATGGGGAGATCAGGAGGAACTGTCATTTCGTGAACTAACATGATCTCTATCATTTGCCTTTCATTAACTGGAGAAGATTTTCAACATTATTTCAACTTCTTCATCCTATTCAAGATGCAAGGATGGTTCAATGCTTGTCCAATTGTTTTTGCTTTTTTTCTTTTCACAACGTTTGTTCAATTGTTTTTATTTTTCCACAAAGTTTGTCCAATTATATTTGTTTTTCCTAATGTTAATTTGTCGAATTGATTGAAAGGAGTTTTTCTAATAATTTTTATAAATGATTCATGCAGTTAATGTTGGAACCAAAATTTAGATGAAGGGGGTAGGAGATGGGAAAATGGGGGAGGGGATAACAAGGTGGGGAATCGAATCCTCATCAATAAGGTAAAAAGTTCAAGTAACCAACTAACTGAGCTACTAAAATTCTCCGTGAAAGAGATCTTGAATCTATGATAACAAACTAATTTCTTAAATTATATCACCTAGCGGTAGCATGCAAGATTGAAATTAAACCAGGTGTTACCCATGTTGTAAATGAGAAACAATTAACAAGTTAGTTTGAGACTAAGGAAATGCATATGATATCCTTAGGTTTGCATAACAAAAATTTTAATGTATACTCTGTTGAAGATGGAATAAGTCCCACATCAATAGTAAAATGGATGAACAATCTCCTTAAATGGTCTTGGGCAATCCATCTCTAATGATCTAACATTGGAACTGATCAGTTAAGCTCAAGATTCATCAGTTAAACTCTTGTCCAGATGATTGTTTCGCCAAGGTGAATGTTGGTGGAGGCTAGAGGAGGCAGCGCATTTGTTGTGTCCTTTGCAATCGGTTCTAGAAACTACTTCATATTTGATCGCCCTCGATCAGTCCCAAACTAGACTTTTCTAATAGAAAGTAAAGAGAGAATTTCGGAGGTTCTAAGGTATGGAGACAATTATGCAATATTCTGATAGACCTGATTGTCACTCATTGGGGGAAAAGGTGAAAAGCACTAAATATTTATTTTTGATTGGTGTACCAGGGTGAGGCCGGCGAATCCCAACAGTGGCAGAGATAAGATGACAAGATTGAGAAAAGGGGCTAAGAAAACCAAGTCTTTCACTCGCTTAAAATTATATTGTTGTATCATACATGTAAAGAAATGGATTTTGGACCAAACTCAATCCCAAACTCATGAGGGAGGAATGGAGGATTGTCAAGTCCATATAAGGAGATCATATTTGCCTCATCCGACCGGTGTGGAACTTAACACCCTGCCTCATGCTAGAATTGGACATTTAGTGCGTGGACAATTTAATATGGGGGCCAACATCGGTAAATTAAAAATTGGTATGGGGCTAGTTGGCTCTGACCATATAAAAAATGAATCCCGTGTCTAGCTCAACCCCAAAAACTAGTTCATGCATGATGGAAGAATTGCCAAGTCCATAAAAAGAGATCATATGCCTCATCCCACCAATATGGGACTTAACAACACACACATGATGACATGTAAACAATGTGTATTCAATATGAACACTTTGACTTGTATTCAAATGTTAAATATATAGGTACAAAATCCTGTTACAAGTGGACAAAATTGTTGTGAACCCTAGCTACTTGGATTACCTTTTCAATAATTTTATCCTAAATCTTTTCTGCTTCCTTTTGCAGCTTCAATGAAGCCTTAAATTTTCCTTGGATCACATGAACAATCTATAGTGAGTGGGCTAATTATGTTCACAACACCAATAAACTCCAAATTGTAAATTTTCTGCTGAATGCCTCTCAATATTGAGAGTCTTGTCATTAAATGGAAAAAATTCAATGATTACATCTCTAAAGATCCATCTTCCTATTCCTAAAGATCAATTTTTCTATCCCTCTAAATCCGCTATTCTATCCCACAAAATCTGCTCTACTAAAGCCACTATTATTCTCTTTAATTACTAAATCAAATCTATGTAATTACACTAATATACAACAATATATGATTAGATTAATATATACAATATTTACATCATACTAACATACCCCCTCAAATTGATGCTGGTAGATCAAGAAGCATCAAATTGCCGACTAGAAACTGATGTCGTCGTCGTGCCATTGATTTTGTAAATGCAACAGCTATTTGAAGATCGCTGGACACGAGCGAAAGAGTAATGACACCTTTATATACATCTTCTCGTATATAATAAAAGTCTACTTTGATGTGTTTAGTCCGCTCATGATAAACCGGATTAGTAGCAATCTGATAGCACATGTATTGTCAGCATGGAGAGGAGTAGGATTAGATTGAGGAAATCCAATCTCAGCAAGTAATCCACGAAGCCACACAATCTCGGAGCAAGCAATAGACATTGTTCGATATTCATCCTCTGTTGAAGATCTTGACACACAGTCTTGCTTCTTACTCTTCCAAGATATCAAAAACTCTCCAAGAAACATGCACCAACTAGTAATAAAATAACGAGTGTCAGAACATCCTGCCCAATCAGAATCACTAAAAGCATTAAGACTAATAGGTGAACCACTAGAAAAGAATAATATACGAGTAGATGTTCCTAGGATATATCGAATTATGCGATGGACAACCACCAAATAAAGATGACGGGGAGCTTGTATGAATTGACTAACTTGTTAAACTGCAAAAGAGATATCAGGCCTGGTAATAGTAAGGTAATTAAAGCTCCCAACTAATTGCGCAGACCCAGGATTTAGGAATAATGGGTGATTAAAAAATTTTAAAAAGAAAATCACCTCAATAAGGTTCGAACTTGGGACCTCCTTCCAATGAAGAACCTTAAGATCAACATAAATGCCAATACACCCACCCAACTTTCTGTGATAGTGGGTGCTTTTATTTGTTTTATACCTATTTTCATATATTTTCTATGTAATTATACCTATTCCACGTCAAGTTTAGTGGGTGCCGAAGAACTCTAAAATACAACATAGGTTCGCCCCTGGTTGGATCAGGATGAAGATAGTCTTCCTCCTGGCAATACTTTACATTCAATTCTAATGGAGTATCTACAGAGGAGTAATCTTGAAGACCTACCAAAGAAATCATATCTTGGGTATATTTGTGTTGATTTAGAAACATACCTGATGAATTACGATGAACTTTCAAACCCAAGAAATATGTAAGAGTACCAAGATCTTTCATATGAAAAAAGAATCCTTAAGTTGTTGCAGGCTAGTGATTAGTGAAGAATCAATTCCTGTAATAATAATGTCATCTACATATACCAAAAGAAGAACACAACCTGTGGATGTTTTCCGAAGAAACAAAGATGAGTCATATTTTCTCTGCCCAAAAGAGAATTGTAGTAAACTAGACTGAAATTTGTCAAACCAAGCTCTGGAAGCTTGTTTTAATTCATACAAAGACCACTTCAACTTGCATACATTTGATGTAGGCAATGAGAACAAACCTGGTGGAGGCTTCACATAAATATCATCTTTGAGATCACCATGAAGAAAATCATTTTGACATCCATTTGATGAAGAGCCCAGTTTTGTGAAGCAGCAATAGCAATAATAGTTTGCACCGTCGTCATTTTTGCTACCGGTGCAAAAGTCTCTTTAAAGTTCACACCATACTCCTGTTTGTTACCAAGAACAACCAACCGAGCTTTGTACCTATCAAGAGCTCTATCAGAATGAAGTTTAATTGAATTAACCCATGTACATCCAATTAGATGGACATTTGAAGGACATGAAACAATATTCCATGTGTCATTTTCTTTAAGAGCCAAAAGTTCTTCCTCTATTGCTTTCTGCCAATATTCATGCTTGGAAGCTTGTAAGTAACAAGTTGGAGCAGAAATGGTGGATAAAGTAGATAAAAAGCCATACCAATTAGGAGTATGAGATACTCTCGTATATTACCGAGTTGGCTCAAGAGGAGCAGGCCTTAAAGAATTCTCAGATTCTAGTTGTGGAGTAGTTTCAGGTGGCGGATCAATATCAGGAGGGGGTAAAGTTGTCCGTGGACGTTCATACACAAATCCAGGTTTGAACCTCTTAGAAGAAGATGAAAAATCCTCAAAATTTGGAAAAAAAGGTGAAGCAGGATATAACTCAACATGGGTAAGAAAAAAATATTGATTCTCAAAGAAAACAACATTTCTAGAAACATGAAATTTATTAGAACATGGATCATAACAGAGAAAAATCTTCTGTAAAGTAATATAACCCATAAAAATATATTTGGTAGACTGAACAGAAATTTTATTGCACTGTGAAGGAGGCAGATGCACAAAATAAATACAACCAAATAAATAAAAATTATCATAGCTTGGATTTTTGTGATAAAGACGAAAATATGGAGATTCTAGATTTAAGACTTTAGATGGTAGTCTATTAATTAAGTAAACAGCAATAGACAAAGCTTCCACCTAATACTTAGATGGAACAGAGGACTCAATCAATAAAGTACGAGTGACATCTAAAAGATGATGATTTTTACGTTCAGCAACCCCATTTTGTTGTGGTGTACATGGACAAGAGCGTTGTGAGATAATTCCTTTTTCAAGCAAAAAGTTTTTGAACTCATAAGACATATATTCTTCACCAGAATCAGATCTTAATAATTTGATGCAAGTAGAAAATTGAGTCTCAATATAGGCCAAAAATGTCTTGAATATGGAAAATACCTCAGCTTTGGAACGAAAAAAATATACCCACGTAAATCGACTATAATCATCAATAAATGTCACAAAGTACTTGAAATGAGCATGAGAAACAATTAGTGAAATATCCCAAACATCACTATGAATGGCATCAAAAGACTTTGTAGCACGACTACTAAAATTAGGAAAAGGAAGAATTTTACTCTTGCCTAATTTACAAGAAGAACAATCAAAGGAAGCAGTGAAAAATTAATTTTTGTTTTCCAATAAACCCAAATTTGATAAATGAGACAACAAAATAGAATTTGGATGTCCTTAGAGCTTATGCCACACCTCAGTCTTACTAGGTGTAGAAGTACAAGCAAATGATAGAACACGAGAAATGGAAAAGTGTATAGGAAACAGTCGTCCAACTTTAGGCCCCTTTGCAGTTATTGTCCTCGACACCTGATCCTGCATAATACAGCCATTACGAGAAAAATTCACATCACAATTGTTATCTACCAATTGTCCAACTGAAATAAGACTAGTGGATAGTTTTGGTGACACAAAAACATTGTTGAAAGTTTTAGTAATATCCCCAACCTTGGTAATGGGTAAATTACTATCATTGGCAACTTAAATATGTGATGGACCATGATACTTACGAATATTTTTTAGCATACTAGATGAGTTGGTCATATGATTGGAAGCGCCAGAATCAACAAGCCAAAAATTAGATGCAAGATTATTACCTTGTAGCCCTAAAGCGGAAAAGGCTGAAATGATCATTTGTCTTACCATTTCAAGAGTAAGAACTTGTCCCGAAGATGAGTTCTCAGTAGTGAAATCATTTGTCTCATCTTGAAAAGCATTGACCTTACGGTTTTGAGGGCGTGTGAGACATTCTTTGATAATGTGTCCTTGTTGTTTGCAATAATTTCAAAACTTCCTACCACAATTGCTAGCAATATGACCATATTCCTTGCAACTGTAGCATTAAGTTCTAGTCATATCTCTACCATTTCCTTTACCTTGGGCAGAAAATGCTACAACAATATCATCAACTTGCTTGAAAGCATTTTGTGTGACAAAACGCTGTTCTTCATGGAGTAATTCCCTAAAACAAATATCCAAGGAGGGAGACGGTCACGATTCATCAAGTGGGAGCAAACACTCTCAAACTCAGAGCGTAACTTCATCAAAAATTGATCTCGTTTTCTTTGCTCATGAACTTGCTGAACTACAGAGGGATTCAACAGGTATTTTGGCATAAATAATATCCGTAAATTCAGCCCATAAGTTCAGAAATCTAGAAAAATAATCCTGAACAAAAAGACCTCCTTGAGAGTAATTAGCAATTTCATACTCTAAGTGAAAGCATTAGGCACTATTATCTTGGTTGTAAACCTTTTGTAAATAATTCCACATGGCTTTAACTGTCTTGTAAAGCCTAAGATTAAGAACAATAATAGGATCAATTGACCCTAAAAGCCATGTCATCACCCAAGCATCTTTAATCTTCCATTCACCTAACTTTGCAGGATTAGTAGGAGCAGGATCGGCTCCATCTATATGGCCCCATAGTTCTTTTTCGATGATAAATAACTGAAAATGAAACTCCCATGATGAAAAATTCTTTCCAGTGAAATGAACGCTGAATGATTCAAACTGATATGAAGTAATATTTATGAAAATTAGAAACACTGACTCAAAAAAAAAATGACCAAGATCAAAATTCAAGGTATTAATTGCCGAGGAACAATCAACAAAACCAAAATTTTTAAAAAAGATTGAAAGGAACCACAAATGAACTCTATGAGACAAGACAGTCAAGAGAAGGCTCTGATACCATGTCAATTTTCTGCTGAATGTCTCTCAATATTGAGAGTCTTGCCATTAAATAGAAACTATTTAATGATTACATCTCTAAAGGTCCGTCTTACTATCCCTAAAGATCAGTTTTTCTATCCCTCTAAATCCGCTATTCTTTCCCACAAAATCTGCACTACTAAAACCATTATTATTCTCTTTAATTACTAAATCAAATCTATGTAATTGTAGACACCTAATTTTGTCCCTCACAAAAATCCAATTCATCCATTTTTACCTCGCATTAGCATACGCCCTCACCTATATGATTATACCCCACAAAAATACAAAAATAACAAAATTTCAATAAATCTCTAATATTCCCTTATCCTAACAAACATTATCTCAACCAATTCACACCCCTTACCTCCCCTACCCTACCTCACACCCCACATCTATACCCCTACCCCCTTCTCTACCCATATACCCCCACCTCCTTACTCATTATTCATATTTTTAAGGGACCCGCAGTAGCAAGAATAAGGGAGCATAAGTTCATACGCACACACATATATAATACACATACACATTGAGGGGAAAGCACAAATAAAATGGGATATTCACGCACACCATCACACATCACTCTCACAATCTCTCACAAACACCCCATATTCTCACACTTCATTCTTCCATAACAATACAGAATCCTCACAACCCTCACAACACACATAATTCACGGGAATACACAGATTGGAGAGAAAGAAAAATGCTCATTCTTTTCTTTCTATATACACACATAGGCACCCACTGAAATCGGGAGACAGAGAGGGATGAGCCGAGAGTTGATCGGAAAGGGAGTGAACGGAACACAGTGGGTTATTTGAGTTTTTCGGTGAATGTTTTCATTTGAAATCATCTAATCCCCACTGGATTCCATCACACAGATCCAGAATTGGCTCCACTAGTTGAAAATCGATGAAATCGAATCGAAATCCGCTAAGTTGTGATTCCCAATTCTGTTGTTCTGGCAAACTTCTCGCCGAAATTGGCTGTAGCTCATCGGATAAGCCACCACATTCCCGAAATCCTCGATAAGCAGCTATTCGACTTGATTCCGGTGAAGCCTAGCTATAAATCGAGTTCAAATTTATCCCTTTTTTGTGATTTTTTGTTTTGGGTCAACGAAAAAAATAGAACAGAAGGGGAGTATATCGAAGTTGGGATTTGGTCATTGTTGAGGTGCGATGTTGAGGTACCATTGGTTCGCCAGCTTCGATCGATCGCAAGTTGTTCGGAATAAAGTAGTCAATTGAGGTCCAACTCTATTCTTTTCCTCTTTTATTTTTACGATACTTCATTTATGAGATTGAGTATTTGTGTGTTGTGTGATCTTTGTTGGTGGTGAATAATCACTTATGTTGATAGGTTGTTGATTCTTTTGGTTACAAATCGTATGTGAGGTAAATGATGAACATTGAGTTTACGGGGTTATGGATTGTTGGAAATAGTAGCATGAATTGTTATGTTTGAATCTTGATTTAAAATTAGATAATTAGATTTGGGTGGGATTGAGAATTGAAAATGGACAGAAAGTGAACATGATTAGTTCGTATTGATTAATTGATGTTTGTTTGATGCAAAATAGGCGTCGAATTTGCTAAGTTTGATAATATCACATTCTAGATCGAAACTAGTAGGCAAATGCTAGATCGGGTAGGCAAATAGGAATGGTGTTTTGTTGAATGTTTGAATGTGCATGTGAACGTTTCTTTCCACTTTATCACATAAGATTTGATGATATATTCATTCGCCAGGGAATGCCCCAAGATTATATTGTACTTATTCATCGGGGAATGCCCCGAAGTATTTTGTACTCGGAAGAAGTCCGTGATGAAGGCCCCAGGCATCGGGTAAAGCATTGGAGCGTAGTTTAGGATTAGTGTGGTTAGCATAGGTTTACATTTTCACATTTTTCTATTTTGGGACTGTATAATTAGACTGGACATTATATTCTTTGATATTCATTTTGTTTGTGTTTGTTTGTTTAATTGTTGTGTGTTTATGTGGTTTATACATTCTTAGTGTCAAAATTAGTCGATACGCTCCACCAAGCGACCGTGGTCGAACCACGGGATCGAGGGTTCCTAACACCTTTCCCTCGGTCAACAGAATTCCTTAGTCGAAATTTCTGCTTGCAAACTAGTTTTAAAGAGTCAAATCATTTTGAAAAGGATTTTCTAAAGGTGACTTGGCACATCGAATTATGCCAAGTGGCGACCCTGAGTTTTTCTTCTTGTCACTGAATAATAAAAACCCTTTCAAACTTAAAATCTAATCTTTTGATTAAAATAGGGGTGTGACAGCAATTACACTAATATACAACAATGTATGATTACATTAATATCAACAATATTTACAACATACTAACACAAATAATGCAATTTGCTTCTGACTAAAATTATTAGTTGAGAATTAAAGGGGTTTAGAAAATGCCATCCCCATGTACAAAATTATATCAAAAAAATCTTTTAATCAATTGGATAAACATTGGGAAAAAATCAAATACAATTCAATAGGACAAACTTTCGGAAGAGGAAAAAACAAATAAATGAACAAGCATTGAACCATCCTTGCCGCTTTTTAGGATCGACAAGTGGAAATAATATTGAAACTTTCTCAAATTTCTCAAAGACAAGTGATTGAGATGTAATTAGTTAACGAAATTATAGTTCCTCCTGATCTCTCCATTACGACCTTTGAGTATATCCAAAGTACCCATGTGAACCATTGCAGCCGCAAACTTTCTAGCCCAAATTGAACCATATCTAAGCATTGTAGTCCACCAGTTTAGCAGTTGTAGGAAGTGACATCAATGTTTGATCAGATACCAAAAATCCCTTTTGACTCTGTAATGCCAAGCAATATTTGCTATCCAACTTGGTTACATCAAGGTTCGCGGGATTAGCAGCTTCTATTCCATTTGTAAGAGCTTCTAGTGGACAAATGGACTTTAAGAAATTAGAATATTCAGGATCAATAGGTAGATTTTGCTGATTGTTTTGAGGGTACAAACGGTTAGCAAAAACAGCGCAATGTGCAATGCCAATGGAATGTGCGCCAGAGAGGGTCACCATTTCATCAACTGACATACCTTTCCTAGGAAAATCATTCATGATTTCCTTCGCATCAACGAAAGGAGAAGAAAGGTTGGCCAATGTTTCAGAGTCAATAGAAACATGTCCATCGCGACGTCCAGCTTGGACATCATAGTATATTTTCCCCACTTTATAGGAACTATCCCTAGCAGCCAATGCAAGTATGTCTGCACAGGAGACAGTTCCAGGGCAGGCAGCCTCAAGTGCTGCTTTTGCAGCATCAATCACCTCAAAACCTAGTAAATTATTCTTGTTGGGAATACCTTCCTTCTTGGAATTTTGTCCATCCAATAACACAGATGCATCACACCCCTAATTAAAGCACACAATATGTTGGTATTATAAGACAATGTAACCATCAAACTAGCAAGATAAAATGTTAGGAAAATTAATTGCATACATACCCTGACGAAGCAATCATGAAATGTAACCTAATAAGGCCAACAACAATGTCTGGATTACGTGACACGACTTTGTTGACAATATTTGAACAATGTTTTCAGCGTAGGGATAGCTATATCTATAGTAACCTACTCTAATTGGTGGCAACGGTGCTCGATAGGTAAGAATAGATGATGAAAATGATAAAATCAGGCAAGCAAAAAGTGCTACAATTGAAACATTGAAGCCTTTGGAATCTATATTGATCTTTTTTTTTAATTAATTGGCTCTCTTGATCAAGTGATGGACGGTGAAGAGTTGAGATAGGTTGCTACTCAACTCAGGGACAGGTTCCCAGATACACTCACATGACAAGAACTAGGAGATATATAAAGTTAGAAGTGCAGGAATAAAGTAAATAGAAGACACAAGGTTTTTACGTGGAAACTCCTTGCTCAATGGGGAAGATTTCTCAGCTCCACTATACTCAAGCAAATTCTTGAATACAGACTCCACGGAATTAACCTCCTAATCCTTTGTTTCCTAGCGACAGCTCTATTACAAGGAAATTCAAGCAGTACCTCTACTGCTTCAACTTCTAGCTAAATCTAACTGGACTCCACAAGCTAACCATAGCTTGAACAATCACCTAACTCTACACGATTACAATGAAAGGTCTGCACCTTAACATCTACTACAATCATAAGCTAATGTAGGCAAACATTGATGAACAAAATACAAAGACTCAAATACAATAAGGAAGTAAAAATATAACTCAATTAACAATCAGTTTCTTGTTACAGTGTGGAGTCTTTGATTTAGCTTCTGAAAGATATTTAGTTATGAGAATATGGAAGCATTTTTTTCTTGTTGAGAAAGATTAGCAACATATAGTATGACACAAGAAAACCTAGAGAGATCTCATTGGTTGAGGCAAAAAGGTGGCGGCAGCTTTTTCCACCAACTTTTATACTTTGTGTCAGTTGTGACTGTTGACCGTGATAGTGACAGGTGAGCCCAACCTATTTTGTCATCACAAAAACTCCTATAAAAAGGTCCCACATACAAATTACATATAGTTTTCAATCATCAAAATTAAGGACTTAACAATTTCCCCCTTTATGATATGACAAACCTCTGAAAGCATTCAACATTTTTAAAACATCCACACACAGCATAGTCTACACCTCAGCGCAACACGCCACAAGGCCATGCCAAGCCAGTTTGCCCAACCAATTCCTCTGTTGTTGATGCCTATAAGAATATAAGCATTCTGCACCTTATTCCCTAATACAATATCGATAAAGGAGACACAAAACAAATACCAAAATAGTCCACAAGTTGGAAGAACCGAGGACCCCTTTGGTGACCTGTAACGCCCCGTAAAAGTCATGCATGTATTAGACTGTAATTTCTGAGCTTTAGACTTAAGTTCTAAATTCTTCTAAGTGTTGAAATGACTTAGACTCATTCTTAGCTGGCAACCTTCGGGATACAACTTCTCGACCTTCCCGACCTTCATTTTTGGATTTTTTTGTTGCGTTACGATGGGGCAAGGTTGTAGTACGTCTCGGAGAAAATTTAGAATTTTTGGACGAGCCTAAGGCCTCGTTTGGATTTCGATCCAGTGGCAGCGCGCGATTAGCCCGCGCCGCTGCTGGATCGCGCCCGGCCAAAATGTTCAGTCCATCCGGATTTTTAATGGCATTTCCGTAAATACTCATTCTCCTATCAACTTAAACACGGGAATTAAATCCCTAAAGAGCCAAAATATCATTATATTCTTCAAATTTGCTCAAGAACTCTCCCTAGGGTTTCAATATTAAAACCCAAGCAACTCAAGATTTAACCACGGATTCGTGAAACAAATTACAGATTTGGAATCCTCTCGACGTAGGCTTCGATAGACACCCAAAATTCGTGGAGAACAAGGTACGCGGGGTTTTTCCTAAATTCTCATGGGAATAAGAAAAAATCATGTTTTAGAATGGGGTTTTAAATTATGTATATATATATTTATGTATAAGATGTTTTAACATCATTGTTTTGGTCTTTTGACCATCTCCAAAGCGATTTGATAGTTTATATACATATATGAATGAATGTGTTTAAATTTTGAATACATGAACTTGCTAAAGACATTTGACCACCAGGTGTTTGATGAAATTTCTGCATGAATTGAACTTTAAGTTTCGGAGTATGAAATCCTTTACATCAGTTACATGTTTTGGTGGTCTAAACTATGTTTTGAATGAAAGCTCTTGCTTAATACATTATGGCTCAGAAAAATCATGACTTGCAATGTCTTGGTATGACGATACCAATTCATACTAACGCCATATCAGACTCAGACTAACAGACATTTCAGACTTTCATGATTTTTGACATTCAGAATGTTGCATGTACAGAAAAGGTAAAAAAATGGGCATACAGAGATGTTAGGTGGGTCCCCGAAGAGGGCTTGAGCTCAAGCGACTCATTGCCTAAAACCATGATTTTTTGACCCGGGTGTACTATTATGCGCTGACTTAAATGTCCTGTGGCGTATCAGACTCAGACACTCCAACCCTTGCGGCACACTTGGGTTGGGGGCTTCCCCGCCGAGTTAATAGCGGATTCCATACAGCCCGTGGAATATCAGACTTGTAGGGCAATACCACCTAACTCAGAAGTAAAACACAGATCTTGATTTGAAATGAACAGGCAGGTTACATGTTTTCAGAAAGTGCCCATGTATTTTTTTCGGAAACAGTTTTATACATGATGTCTTGATGAAAAATTGCTTCCACTTAATATATATATATATATATATATATATATATATATATATGTATGTTCCATTATACTATTTTTGGATTGCTTCGCGTGCCAATACTTTTGTGCTGACCCCCCCTCTTCGAGGTCCTAAGGAACAGTCCAGGGGTCTAGCTACTCAGTAGACATTCTCGGATTTGCAGACTTGATCTCGCAGTGGTGAGCCTTCTATTATTCGGAAGGCCTAATTATGTCAGACATTTTCTTATTTATTATGTTTTTTGTTTACTGGGGGCCTTGTCCCAGTTTCTTCTCAGACAGATGTTTGTGTTCTTAGTAGAGATTTCGCAGACTGATGTCAGATAGTATTATTCAGAAATGTTGCAGAACTTGACCATATATTCCGTACTCAATTTCAATTCCGCATTTTATTATGATTACGAATGTTGTGCATGATAACCAGATAGAGAATGGGTGTTCCAAGCCTTTATGGTTCGGGATGCTCGTCACGGCTAGGGCCTAGGCTCGGGTCGTGACAAACTTGGTACCATAGCACGGTTCATGGTCCCAGGGTATCTGCGAAATCACGTCGAGTAGAGTTTTGTTTATGGGTATGTAGCGTGCCACACTTATAAACAGGAGGCTACTAGGCGTTTAGGAATGTTTCCCTTCTTTGTGATTTAGTTCATGCTTCAGAGTCTAAACTGTCCCCTAATCAATGATCTCTTGTATTTCAGAAACACGACTATGCCCCCCCGTCGCAACATCGATTAGAGTGCTCCAGCAGATGTGGTCCGTCCCACCCATGGGATGCAGACCCATAATAGAGCTTCCACGCCAGAACCTGTCCCTACTCCGAGAGTTCCTCCAGTCACAACCAGTCCACCTCGGGCTCCGTGGACTAATGTCAACCATCCACCAACTGCTCAGAGAGATATCTCAAATGCAGAGTTCAGACGGTCTATCCATATGCTGACACAACTGGTAGCTAACCAAGCTCAACGATCGGAAGATGTTGGGTATGCATCCATTACGTCTGAGGCTACTAGAGTCGGGCGTTTCATGAAGATGAATCCACCTAAGTTCACTGGTACAAAGATGGAGGAAGATCCACAGGAGTTCATGGATGAGATGGAGAAGATCTTTAAGGTAATGCATGTAGATGAGATTAAAAGAGTGGAATTGGCAACTTATCAGCTTAAGGATGTTGCAAATTAGTGGTATGCAGACTAGGAAGATACAAAAGGCGAGAGTGCTGAGCCTACAGTTTGGGGTGAGTTTGTAGAAGCTTTCCTTGATAGATTCTTTCATTTGGAGTTGAGGGAGGCCAAAGCAGAAGAGTTCATGAATCTGAAGCATGGCAGTATGAGTGTATAGGAGTACACTTTGAAGTTTAATCAACTAGCCCGCTATGCACCAGAATTGACTAGCAATATGAGAGCCCGGATGAGGAAATTTGCATCCGGCCTTGCTGATAACCTGGTACTTGAGTGCCAAGGGGCAATGTTGAATAGGGAGTTAGACTTTGCTAGACTGACAGTCCACATGCAGCAGGTGGAAGAGAAGAAGAGAAAGATCGCTGAATCTAGAGAGAAGGACAGACAGGCCAAGAGAGTCAAATCTGCGGACCAGCACCAGAGTCAGCCGCAGATTGGTAACTGGGGAAATAGGTGGTCAAAGAAAATGAGGTTTTGGAATAATACACAGTCAGCAGCCAGCGCCCCAGCGCCCAGACCCCCTGCGGACAGACAGACTCAGAGCTTTCAGACTCCTCATAGATCTAGAGCACCAGATACTCAGTCGCACGGTAGTGTGGCTCAGCAGCATCGCACTTACCCCCGATGTGAAAATTGTGGTAGGAATCATCCGGGGAAATGTCAGTTGGGCACACTTGTATGTTATTCATGTGGTCAGTCAGGCCACTTTCAGAGGGACTGTCCATCTGCTAGGAGGAGTGCTGGTCGTGCGAAGTTTCAGGGCAATTCCACAGCGCCACCCCCGTCTTAAAAGGGCGCCACATCAGCTGCCGGGAACAGTCGCAACCGATTATATGCCTTGACCAACCGCCAGGAGACGGAAGCTTCCCTAGATGTTGTTACCGGTACATTAAAAATCTTTTCTCGTGATGTCTGTTTGTTACTTGATCCCAGATCTACCTTATCCTATGTGACCCCTTATGTGGCTGTTGGTTTCGGGTTTGAGCCCAGTGTGATTTCTGAACCCTTTTCTGTTTCTACCCCGGTGGGGGATTCTGTTGTTGGTAGAAGGGTATATAGGTGTTGTGTGGTGACTGTTGGTAGTCGGGATACAGTGGCAGACCTTATAGAGTTGGACATGATTGCATTTGATGCTATCTTAGGGATGGATTGGCTCCATTCATGCTATGCCATATTGGATTGTAGGACCCGTAGAGTTTCCTTTTCCTTCTCGAATGAACCAATGATAGAATGGGAGGGACATTCTTTAGCACCCAAAGGGCACTTGATATCTTATCTCAGAGCCCAAAAACTCATTTCTAAGGGTTGCTTGTATCACCTTATTCGAGTCAAGGACTCTAAAGTTGAAAATCCTCCTCTTTAGTCTGTCCCTGTGGTGAATGAATTTCCAGAAGCCTTTCCCGAAGATCTCCCAGGGATACCCCCTGATAGGGAGATAGAGTTTGGTATTGATGTGTTGCCAGATACCCGTCCTATTTCTATTCCGCCATATAGAATGGCTCCCGCAGAGTTAAAAGAGTTGAAAGAGCAGCTAGCAGACCTCCTAGATAAGGGATTTATACGCCCCAGAGTATCTCCTTGGGGTGCACCTGTACTTTTCGTGCGTAAGAAAAACGGTTCCCTTCGTATATGCATAGATTACCGTCAGTTAAATAAGGTCACAATTAAAAACAAATATCCTCTTCCTAGGATTGATGATCTTTTTGACCAGCTTCAGGGTGCTAGATGTTTTTCAAAAATAGACCTTCGTTCGGGCTATCATCAGTTGAAAGTTAGGGAGTCAGACATTCCCAAAATAGCTTTCCGAACCCGATATGGTCACTATGAGTTTCTTGTCATGTCCTTCGGTTTAACTAATGCCCCTGCAGCCTTCATGGATCTTATGAACAGAGTTTTTCATCAGTTTCTTGACTCGTTTGTCATTGTATTTATTGATGATATTTTGATTTATTCTAAGAGTAAATAGGATTATGTCGATCACCTCCGAATCATTCTTCAGACCCTTAAGGATCATCGGTTGTATTCTAAATTTTCTAAGTGTGAGTTCTGGTTAGATGCTATAGCCTTCTTAGGGCATATTGTGTCCAGTGACGGGATTAGAGTGGACCCCCAGAAAGTTGAGGCAGTGAGAAAATGGCCCAGACCCACGACTCCAACCGATATTCGGAGCTTCTTGGGTTTGGCAGGTTATTACAGAAGGTTCGTAGAGAGTTTTTCATCCATAGCGGCCCCACTCACTAAACTGACTCAGAAAAAGGTAAAGTTTGTGTGGTCTGATTTATGTGAAAATAGTTTTGAGAAGTTGAAAGACAGACTGACCACTGCACCTGTTTTGACTCTTCCCGAATGTGTTGGTGGTTTTGTGGTTTACTGTGATACATCCCGTGTGGGACTTGGCTGCGTTTTGATGCAACATAGTAAGGTGGTAGCTTATGCATCTAGGCAGTTGAAGGTGCACGAGTGGAACTACCCTACTCATGATTTGGAGTTAGCAGCTGTGGTGTTTGCCCTTAAGATTTGGCGGCACTACTTGTACGGCGTTCATGTTGATATCTTCACTGATCACAAGAGTTTGCAGTATGTTTTCTCGCAGAAAGAACTGAATCTCAGGCAGAGGCGGTGGTTGGAACTTCTGAAAGACTATGATATGAGCCTGCATTACCATCCGAGCAAGGCAAATGTTGTAGCTGACGCCCTCAGCAGGTTGTCTATGGGCAGCCTTTCTCATGTAGAAGAAGAAAAGAAAGAGATGGTGAAGGACATTCACAGCGTTGCGAATCTGGGAGTGCGACTGTTAGATTCCGAAGACGGAGGGGTGATTGTTCATAAGTTAGCTAAGTCATCCCTTTGTGCTGAAGTGAAGGAGAAGCAGGTTGAAGATTCCATCTTGATGCAAATCAACAAAGATGTGGGTCAACAGAAGGTGATGTCTTTTGAAATTGGTGGTGATGGTGTTCTGAGGTTTCAGGGTAGATTATGTGTTCCGAATGTCGACGGGCTTTGAGAAAGAATTCTTGATGAAGCTCACACCTCGAGGTATGTTGTCCATCCTGGTTCTACTAAGATGTACCATGATTTGAAATCTATGTTTTGGTGGAATAATATGAAGCGAGATGTGGCTAACTTTGTTTCCAAGTGCTTGAATTGCCAACAAGTGAAAGTAGAACATTTGAGGCCAGGAGGTACTTCCCAAGAAATAGCGTTGCCTTTGTGAAAGTGGGAAATGATCAATATGGACTTTATTACAGGACTTCCGAAGTCCTGAAATCAGTATGACTCTATATGGGTGATTGTAGATAGGCTTACCAAGTCAGCTCACTTTCTGCCCGTCAGGACTAACTATTCGGGGGAAGATTATGCTAAGCTGTTCATTGCAGAAATTGTCCGTTTGCATGGAGCGCCTGTCTCCATTATATCCGACCGAGGTACGCAGTTTTCTTCTCAGTTTTGGAGATCGTTTCAGAAAGGTTTAGGTACCCAGGTGAACTTAAGTACAACATTCCACCCTCAGACTGATGGGCAAGCTGAACGCACCATCCATACCCTGGAGGACATGTTGAGGGCCTGTGTGATTGACTTTAAAGGTTGTTGGGTTGATCACTTTCCACTGATAGAGTTTGCCTATAACAACAGTTTCCACTCTAGTATTAAGATGACATCTTTTGAGGCATTGTATGGTAGGAGATGTAGGTCTCCAATAGGCTGGTATGAAGTAGGTGAGATACAGATGTATGGGCCTGATCTTGTTCATCAGGCAATGGAGGATGTGAAACTCATTAGGGAACGACTTAAGATAGCTCAGAGTCATCAGAAATCCTATGCCGACATCAGAAGAAGAGAGTTAGAGTTTGAGATTGGAGATTTGGTTTTCCTCAAAGTTTCTCCCATGAAGGGAGTTATGCGTTTCGGGAAGAGGGGTAAGCTAAGTCCTCGCTATATAGGCCCGTATCAGATTGTAAGGAGAATAGGTGGAGTTGTGTATGAATTAGAATTGCCTGCATGTTTGGGTTCTGTTCATCCAGTATTCCACATATCCATGTTGAAGAAGTGCATCGGAGATCACTCTTTGGTGGTGCCCATTGATGAGATCAAGGTGGACGATTCCTTGTCTTACGAGGAAGAGCCCGTGGAAATCCTAGATCGACAAGTGAGAAAATTGAGGAGTAAGGAGATAGTCCTAGTTAAAGTGTTATGGCGAAATCAGAAAGTTGAAGAAGCAACTTGGGAGTCGGAGCATGACATGAAAGTGAGATACCCAAGCCTATTTGAACCATCAAATAACGAATTGGAAGGTACAATTCTTGCTTTATGTTTCCTTCTATGTATGAATCTGCTTGAAATCATGCGTGACTATTCCCGCGTCATCATTCGGGGATGAATGATCCCAAGGGGGGGGGGTAATGTAACGCCCCGTAAAAGTCATGCATGTATTAGACTGTAATTTCTGAGCTTTAGACTTAAGTTTTAAATTCTTCTAAGTGTTGAAATGACTTAGACTCATTCTTAGCTGGCAACCTTCGGGATACAACTTCTCGACCTTCCCGACCTTCATTTTTGGATTTTTTGTTGCGTTACGATGGGGAAAGGTTGTAGTACGTCTCGGAGAAAATTCAGAATTTTTGGACGAGCCTAAGGCCTCGTTTGGATTTCGATCCAGTGGCATCGCGCGATTAGCCCGCGCCGCCTGCTGGATCGCTCCCGGCCAAAATGTTCAGTCCATCCGGATTTTTAATGGCATTTCCGTAAATACTCATTCTCCTATCAACTTAAACACGGGAATTAAATCCCTAAAGAGCCAAAATATCATTATATTCTTCAAATTTGCTCAAGAACTCTCCCTAGGGTTTCAACATTAAAACCCAAGCAACTCAAGATTTAACCGCGGATTCGTGAAACAAATTACAGATTTGGAATCCTCTCGACGTAGGCTTCGATAGACACCCAAAATTCGTGGAGAACAAGGTACGCAGGGTTTTTCCTAAATTCTCATGGGAATAAGAAAAAATCATGTTTTATAATGGGGTTTTAAATTATGTATATATATTTATGTATAAGATGTTTTAACATCATTGTTCTGGTCTTTTGACCATCTCCAAAGTGATTTGACAGTTTATATACATATATGAATGAATGTGTTTAAATTTTGAATACATGAACTTGCTAAAGACATTTGACCACCAGGTGTTTGATGAAATTTCTGCATGAATTGAACTTTAAGTTTCGGAGTATTGATGATAGGCGAATTTACGCTCCTATATCAATATATTTTGCCCATATTTTGGCCTAGTTTTGAGAACAAATTATATATTTCATGCATTTTTAGTCTTTTTTCCTATAAATGAGCTAACAAACATGATTAGTAGAGTTTCAGGTATAAATGATGCAGAATTAAGTATTTTATGGCTTACTTGACGCAAAAGAAAGCTCACAAAGGAAGGAAAGGGAGTTTGGACGCCTAAGGACCAAAACGGCTGCATGGAAAATCTGTCCCGGGCTAAAACAGTATTTCTGAAGACTTTGGGGACCTGGACCAAAACTGCTGCATGGAAAATCTATCCCGGGCTAAAACAGCATTTCTGAAGACTTTGGGGACTTACAGACACAAAGCTGGATTTTGACAAAGATACATTAACCTAGTACAATTAGGTTATGTATTTCATTAGTTTATTTGGATTATGATAATGTTACCTTAACCTAGTACATTTGGGTTAAGTGTTCCATAGGCCTAGTAGGATTTGGTTATTTATTTCATTAGCATAGTAGGAGTAGGATAGGAGTATTATAAATACCCTATCATGCTAGAGATTTTTATTCATTCCTCCCTTAGTGGAGAGAATTAATTCCGCAATTCATTCAACAATTAATCTTCTTCCATCCCTCTCTTCTTCCACCACAACAATTCTACAACTCTTCTAATCTTTCCATTAATCTTATTTTCTTCTACTCTTCTATTCTTAATTTCCGCAACAAGAGAAACGTTACCTTGCTAAGGAATTCACGCCTCACGCCTACCACTTGTGCTACACGAAATTGATCAATCTTGTGGTATAATAACAATGTCAATCGTGATCTCCTTCACATTCATGGGTAACTAAACCTCTCTGTTGGGGTTATGGAAGCCGAATGAGATACTATCTATTGTTGTGAGTTTGTGAGTTTGTGAGTTCGTGACACGTATATTGCTTATATCATTATTCTCTTCATCTTAATCTACATTCTTTGCGGTTGCAAACGCAAGAATACGCCAGTCTAACATTTAACTTGTTCGAGAGAAAGGTTATTTGTCTGGAAAAGAGATAATGTCAAGGTAGTAGGACACCCTTTCCTATTAAAAAGCTAGTGCCGTAACTGGACTAACCTTTTGGAGAATTCGTTCCGTTAGACACGCTTTAAGCTCAAGAGAGTTAAAGTGAAATAGTCCTTGTTTAGGTCGAGAGATGCTTGGATTTACCATCGAATACAATTCTCTATAAGCAATTGCATGTCAGAATTCTACACGCTCATAGCCAATAGAGACGTATACCTCAGAAGGTGGACATAACCCCAACGCTTCAATTCTCATTGTTTACAACGCACGTAACAATCTCTCTCTCTTTACTTTATTATTTTCAGCTTTTGTTTACATTACTTGCACGACAAGAATCCCCCTTCTTACGAGACTTGCACCAAAAGTTTAGTAATTTTACTTACTTGTTGGCCAAGCTATTCCCTGTGGGATCGACACCCAACCCAGGTTGGGTTCTATATTTGCTAACGACCGCTTTGTTTTGAGCGTTATCAAGTATGAAATCCTTTACATCAGTTACATGTTTTGGTGGCCTGAACTATGTTTTGAATGAAAGCTCTTGCTTAATACATTATGGCTCAGAAAAATCATGACTTGCAATGTCTTGGTATGACGATACCAATTCAGACTAACGCCATATCAGACTCAGACTAACAGACATTTCAGACTTTCATGATTTTTGACATTCAGAATGTTGCATGTACAGAAAAGGTAAAAAAATGGGCATACAGAGATGTTAGGTGGTTCCCCGAAGAGGGCTTGAGCTCAAGCGACTCATTGCCTAAAACCGTGGTTTGCCGACCCGGGTATACTATTATGCGCTGACTTAAATGTCCTGTGGCGTATCAGACTCAGACACTCCAACCCTTGCGGCACACTTGGGTTGGGAGCTTCCCTGCTGAGTTAATGGCGGATTTCATACAGCCCGTGGAATATCAGACTTGTAGGGGAATACCACCTAACTCAGAAGTAAAACACAGATCTTGATTTGAAATGAACAGGCAGGTTACATGTTTTCAGAAAGTGCCCATGTATTGTTTTCGGAAACAGTTTTATACATGATGTCTTGATGAAAAATTGCTTCCACTTAATATATATATATATATATATATATATATATATATGTATGTTCCATTATACTATTTTTGGATTGGTTCGCGTGCCAGTACTTCAGTGCTGACCCCCCCTCTTCGAGGTCCTAAGGCACAGTCCAGGGGTCCAGCTACTCAGTAGACATTCTCGGATTTGCAGACTTGATCTCGCAGTGGTGAGCCTTCTATTATTCGGAAGGCCTAATTATGTCAGACATTTTCTTATTTATTATGTTTTTGGTTTACTGGGGGACTTGTCCCATTTTCTTCTCAGACAGATGTTTGTGTTCTTAGTAGAGATTTCGCAGACTGATGTCAGATAGTATTATTCAGAAATGTTGCAGAACTTGACCATGTATTCCGTACTCAATTTCAATTCCGCATTTTATTATGATTACGAACATTGTGCATGATAACTAGATAGAGAATGGGTGTTCCGGGCCTTCATGGTTCGGGATGCTCGTCACGGCTAGGGCCTAGGCTCGGGTCGTGACATGACCACTCTCGGATTCACTACAACAACAATGAAAACACAATAACAACAAGATATTAAGGTGTTCAACACCTCTAAAATCAGTGAGCCAACAAAATAGATTAACAATACAAGCACAAGAACAAGAAGAACACAAAGTCTCGATTTTGGGACACCAAGCCTGAGAATGAACAACAACAACAATGAAATAGATAGATAGGTAACTTGACATATAAATGTACAAACACTATGAACCTAGGTGTATATTAAACACAAAGACCTAAGAATTCATACAAGTAACACCAAGATCTACGGTGACCTCAAAGGAACAGAATTCCCAAGCAACCAACATTTCAAAATTAGCACCAACGCAAGTGATATCCTCACTTGTTTACAAGGAATCCACCTTGCAAGACTCTCTCTCTAGAGCTCTAAAAATACCATCAAAGTTATGAGAAAATGACCTAATATGTTCTATTTATAGCCTAGGTTACAACTTATTACAAAATAACTAAAATGCCCTTAATGAGCCATGTCAAAGGGGCGGCCTTGGAGTGTGCATATTGGATGACTTTGGAGTGTTGGGACTTGTTCTCTACACTTCAAAGCTTGTTCCATTAGTTGGGTAGCCACCCGAGCTCGAGTCTTTACATATTGGTCCACGATCACGATCGTATTTGTATCATCCTCTCCTTCTTGAAAAAGGATTCGACCTCGAATCCGAACCTTGTAAAACAATAGGAAGGACAAACAAACACAAGTTCCTCAAGGTATGAGGGTTAGGATTAGTGTAATCAATCATAGCATCTTTCCAAGGTGGCTCAAACTTCACATAAACGCAAACATCCCTCTTACCCAAATACCCTCCCAAGAAAGAGTCAACTAGTCTATCCACATAAGTGTGACAAGAAACAAGGAACAAGAGTTGTTCATCAAGTGAAAACATAAACTCTTCTTGGATCAACAAATAGGCTTGAAAGACGAGATAGGAATATAGACACGTAATTTTGTCCTTTCTCAAAAATATTATTTTTTTAAATTTTTATTTTTATTTTTATTTTATTCACCTTACCATACTTTTGTTGAATTGATAATTCCCCCCCCCCAAAAAAAAGAAGGAAGAATTGAAAATAATTAAATAAATAGCATCTTTGCCACCTCACTATGTCACCTCGACACCTCATTTTCCATTTTTCATTGGATACATGCAAAAGGCACATGCCCTACTCATTTTTCCACACGTCACCCTCATCTTTCCACATGCCACACTAACTTTTTCACATGCCACACACTTAGTCCCACAAGTCACCAATTATATGCTTCCACATAGGATAATAAATAAAGAAAAAGAAAAACCAAATAAAAAATATAAAAGAAAAATTCTAAAAGGGGAAAAGGGGAGCCTTATTCTTTCATCATCATCTTCTCCACAATAACAACAATCACCAAATTATCTTTCTCACCAAGAAGAACAAAAAAAAATGAGGGAGAGATGAGAGAATGATTTGATAGTCGAACTGATTTAATAATGTGGTTAAAAATGAATTTGGGGGATGGAGTTGAGAAATTGATAAAAAAAAAAGTTGAATTTAGATTAGCTTTGGTTTATTGTTGTTTTGTTTAATTCGTAATGAGCATGAATATTGTTGGAATATGATAAAATTATGATATGTTGAAATGGATAGGTGAATGTTGGTTCGGGTAGGCAAAATTTAGGAATAAGTTTTCTTGTTGAATGTTTGAATGTGAAATTTGAGTTGAACGGTTTGGTTTTAGTTCTTGCATTTGGAAATGTATTCATTTAATCGGGAAATGCCCCGAGATCACTTGTATTTATTCGCCGGAGAATGCCCCAAAGTTTTTTGTATTTGGAGGACGTCCATGATGAAGGCCCAAGGCATCGGGTAGCATGGAAGCATAGTATAAAATTAGTGTAGGGTAGAATAGGATTTACATTTTCGCATTCTTTTTCTATTTTGGACTGTATAATTGGACTGGACATTGTTTTTGGATTTGTTTGTTTGATTGATAGTTTTATTTATGTTTGGTGTGGTTTATACATTCATAGTGTTTAAATTAGCCGATATACTCCACCAAGCGACCGTGGTCAAACCACGGGATCGAGGTGTGCCTAACACCTTCCCCTCGGTCAACAGAATTCCTTAGTCGGAATCTCTGTTCGCGGATCAGTTTTATAGAGTCAAAATAATTTTGAAAAAGGATATCCATGGGTGACTTGGCACACCCGATTTATGCCAAGTGGCAACTCTGAGTTTTGAAACTAATGAATCCCTTTTCGAAACAATTTTCATCTTGTATCGCTTTAATAATAAAACCCTTTCAAATCGTAAAATGAATCTTTTGGAGTTAAAAAAGAAGTGTGACAGCTCTGGCAACTCTGTTGGGGATTTTCAGAATTCGAGATTATTTTTTGAAGTTATATCGGCTTAGTTTTGACATTATGAGTGTATAGACATTGTTGTTGCTATTGTTTGTATTTGTTTATCGTTGTTGAGTGACTACATGCTACGTGCTTACAGTTTTTCTCTTATGTGTTACCGCTTCATATCTAGCCTCATTTGCATAACCCGAGTCAATTCTTTCTGCAACAAGTTTTATAGTACACGCTGTGTACACGACCTATAGTTGAGTCACCCTTATTTTTAGGAGGGGGAGCCATCGGCTAGTATGGAATGGGTGGAAAGCTAGTGCAACCACTATCGACCATACGCTTCCTCGAACAACCTTGTTAGTGAACACCAGCGTAGGTCAGCATTTAGGTCATGCTTATTTGCATTATATTGAGATCTAGCGGGACCCATGTGGCCCTTTGTAGGAGACTCACCTCTAAAGCATCCCTACGTGCTAAATGTTGCACTTTCGAGTCTACATTCAAGTTGACTGGTCTTTATGGTGACACTCACTCGCCTGAATTTCCTCCTAACACTGAGAAGCCTGTTATGACAGAAGAACAAGTGAAAATGACCAGAAAATTGTGAAGTTTGGAACTGGCTATGAAGAACTTACAAGCATTTGGGGGTTATAAAAGTGTCTCATATAAGGACTTATGCATGTTTCCATGTGTCAACCTTCCTTCTGGCTTTAAAATGCCAAAGTTTGAGAAGTACGACGGACATGAGGACCCAGTGGCACATTTGAGGCGCTATTGTAATCAATTAAGAGGCACTAGAGGGAAGGAAGAACTACTCATGGCTTATTTCGGGGAGAGTCTGTTAGTCCTAGCTTCGGAATGGTTTGTTGACCAAGACATTGACAAGTGGATTAGTTGGGATGACCTAGTTAATGAATTTGTGCAACAATTTCAATACAATATGAAGTTGATCCCTAATGAAAAATCCCTAACTAGTATGAAAAAAAAATACTGAGAGCTTCAAGGAGTATGCGATCAGATGGCGCGAACAAACTACTAGAGTGAAACTGACAATGAAAGAAAGAAAAATAGTGGAAGTGTTTATTCAAGAATAGGATAAACATATTATCAATACTTGTTACCTGCATTGGGCAATTCATTTATTGAGGTCCTTAAAATGGGTGAGATGATAGAAGAAGTAATTAAGACGGGTCACATTGTGAGTTTAACAACATTGAAAGCGACTACTTAAGCAATTCAAAAGGGTTCAGGAAGTGTTGGGGAGACAAAGAATGAGGAAGATGCATTCGCTATTATAGTTGGACAGTGGGAATAGTCAAGAATACCCTGTCTTCATCACTCTCAGGCTCAAACCCAAGTTCATACCCAAACTCCACATAATCACTCCCAAAATCCATTATACTATACTCCTCCACCTCCATATCCAATATATAACGAACAACCATATGTTCAACCCCCATCTTACCCACAGTGGAACACACCAACCCCTCAGAGCCATCCTCTAACTCCACAAGCATACCAAAACCCTTCTAAGCCTGAATTTTTATTCAAGCCAAATGATGAAACGAGGTAGAAGTCGAGAGATAGCTTCACATCAATTGGAGAGTTGTATGCCAGTTTATTTTAGAGATTGATACAATGGGGTATGATCACTCCTCTCCTTGGGTGCACTCTTAATCGGCGTTCAAGAAATTTTGATCCTAATATACGATGCGCGTATCATTCTGATGCTCAGGGTCATAGTATTGAAGATTGTCGTGATTAGAAAAGAGAAATTGAAAAGATGATTCAAGATGGATCAATTATGGTGCAGAATATTGACAGTATGGAAAGCTCTAATCATGCTGAAATGCAAACCAGTGGCTAAGTTATCAGGCTGACCAATTGAGAAGTCACCTCTCTCTCTACTAGGAAGAGGTCTGGTAGTTTATTCTGTTTTCTTTTCTGTTATCCAAATTATTTTAGGGTCGTTGTTCGGGATCTATCTTGTTTTGTCCCTTTGTCATTAGGTTCAAACCCTTCTATCCTTCATTTTAACAAAATAAGTGTCCCCCTTTTCCCTGTGTTTTAAATATGTGTTGTTTGTTTATTTTCTTTACATAGTACATTTTATGTTGATTTTAGTGATATGACATGCTAGCGGAATTTTCAGCCAGATCTTAAAATCCAGATTAACTGAAAGACCTGTCTAAATTAGGTCAGATGGTGGAGTGATATGTTGAACAAAGTGCAAGAGTAGTAATGCACAAATTCAGTTAAAGTTAGTGTTGTACAAATGCCACGAATGATCTCCATCTTTCATTTTCACATTGCATGATGTGTACTTGCATTTTCAAGGATTCATATGACGAAGGCATTTCATTATGCTATTCATACATTGTGTCATCCTTTGGGTGCCCCATTTAAGCCTTAGTGTTATTTTCTTTTCATACACCTCTTTTGGAATCAAGATAGAGTCAGCAAAGCTCAAAAAAAAATGTGTCAAAAAAAATATGTCCAAAAAGAAAGAAAAGAGAAGAGTGTTAAGAAAAATAGAGTCAGAAAAAGTCCCAAAGAGAAAAGAGTCAATAAAAGAAAACAAAAATCAGAATCAAGCAAAAGAACAAGCTGCCAGAACTATGCATGACCTAATTCTCCTCTCTTGGGGGTGAGATACGTAGGCTGCCCTACTCCGGGCTCAGTCCAACAAAATTAATAATTTAGAGTCACCCAGTCAAAAGAAACTGCAGAATGAGTTAATCCTTATTATTTGAGTCGATTCCAAAAGTTGTAAGTCCTACCCCACTTCAAGTGTCGTTTGGCCCCTGTAATTCTTTCTTTCTAACCCTATCCAAAAGTCAAGTTACAACCAAAGAAAAACTTTCAGATCAATCTTTGACGATGTTAAGGCTAAGTATGCAAGGGATATGATGATGTATTTGGGAACTACTTGTCATCCTCAGCATAAAAAATCAGGAGAGAAATAAAAATGAGAGAGTCTTATTGGTGAAAACCCTCATGGGCACCACAAGACGATGGTAAGTTGAGAGAGATAAAAATGAGAGAGTCTTATCAGTGAAAACTCTCACGGGCACCGAAAGACGACTGTGAGTTAAGGAAAATGAAGATAAGAGAGTCTCATTAGTGGAAAACCCTTACAGACACCATAAGACAATGGTGAACTGATAAAAAGAAATGAGAGAGGCTTGTTGGCAAAAATCATTCAAGGCGCCACTAGCTGAATGAGGTCTCCGAATGCAATTGACCTAAGAAAGCAACTCAGTTTCAGGGTCATTAACTCAATAATAATTTGTGAGAGTTTTAGATGGAAAGATCAGGCAGTTTAATCCGATATGCATGACATAATCATCAGAGTTGACTATCATTTTTAGATGAATTTTTGGTTTCTTTGTTTCAAATGGGGACATTTATTGTCTTTTCTTTCTTTTTTTTATTTTTGTTTTATCTTTCTTGAGTCAGTTATCCAAATAAAAATTATCATTCTTTTTTTCCTTTTCTTATCTTCGAGTTAAATCCAAGTCAAAACAAGTGAGAAAAGATTTCAAAACTGGCTACCAACTTCTTTAATTGCAAAAGCAAGACAAAATCTAGCACATGAAAGAGACATGATTGTGAGCCCAAAAAAATGGGCATGCAGAAAGTTTTATCAACAGACAAGTCGGGGAACTAATGGAAATACCAAGGTTCAAAGAGTCTATCTGAGAAGCATGGCAAAGCAGAGATACTATGTTTGTTTCAATCACTCTTAATAATCTAAGTTCGGGTCAATAATTCAGCAAGTTAATGATATATGCTAATGATTGGAAGCAAGGTTAAATATGACGAGGGCAAGAGCGATCGTCGCAAAAGCTAAAGCCACAAACCAGCCACCATGGTTTAAACTCATAAGTTTTTCTTTGATGAAACAGGAAACATATTACTTTTAAACCAAGGACTTTAAAGCATAAATATCAAGGGCTGCAATGCCTTACTTTTACAAATGCAGAAAGCAATGTTGTTGCACAGGTTTGATAATCAAATCATGGTAAAATTCATCATCTTATATCTCTCGGAGACACACTTTCCTATCCAGGGATTTTAGTTTTCATTTGCTGGGTGATACACTTTTTAAATTGAACCTTCACTCCTAGAAGACGTACCTTTAGTCGAGTCATCTCTCTTGACCCCTAAAAGATGTATGTTTTAGTTGAATCATTTCCCTTGATTCCTATAAGACGTACCTTTTAGTCGAGTCATTCCCCTTGACCCCTAGAAGATGTACCTTTTATTCGAGTCATTCTCTTTGATTCCTATAAGATGTTCCTTTTAGTTGAGCCATCCACCTTGATTCCTAGAAGACGTACCTTTTAGTCGAGCCATCCACCTTGATTCCTAGAAGACATACCTTTTAGTCGAGTCAATCCCCCTTGACCCCTATAAGACGTACCTTTTAGTTGAGTCGCTCCTTTGATTCCTATAAGATGTACCTTTTAGTCGAGTCATTTCCCTTGAACCCTAGAAAAAGTACCTTTTAGTCGAGTCATTTCCCTTTGATTACTATAAGACGTACCTTTTAGTCGAGTCATCCACCTTGATTCCTAGAAGACGTACATTTTAGTTGAGTCATCCCTCTTGATTCCTATAAGACATACCTTTTAGTCGAGTCATTCCCCCTTAACCCTTAGAAGACGTACCTTTTAGTCGAGTCGCTCCTTTGATTCCTATAAGATGTACCTTTTAGTCAAGTCATTTCCCTTGACCCCTAGAAGACGTACCTTTTAGTCGAGTCATCTCCCTTTGATTCCTATAAGACGTTCCTTTTAGTTGAGTCATCCCCCTTGATTTCTATAAGACGTACCTTTTAGTCAAGTCATCCCCCTTGATTCTATAAGATGTACCTTTTAGTTGAGTCATCTCCCTTTGATTCCTATAAGACGTACCTTTTGGTCGAGTCATTCCCTTTAACCCCTAGAAGACGTACCTTTTAGTCAAGTCATCCCCCTTTAGTCCTATAAGGCATACCTTTTAGCCGAGTCATTCTCCTTGATTTCTAGAAAATTCACTTGCTAGTCGAGTCATTGCACTTAATCCTTATGAGATGCACTTCCTTGTTAGTTCTCATTTGTCAGGTGACACACTTTTTAATTTAAACTTCTGTCTCTAGAAGACGCACTTTCTAGTCAGAATTCCTCACTTTAATTCTTAGGAGACGCACTTACTAGTCTTGGTCATTCAATTTTAATCTCAAGAGATGTATTTCTTGGTCAGAGTATTGATTCATTATTGCAACATGCAAGTAGGTATGATCTGACTTTCTCAAAAGTCTTCTGATGGTAAACTGGGGCAAAAAAAAATTAATATCTGTTTTGGAACTTTACTTTTTTGGCAAACAATTTTTTCTTTACAATAATTTTGTTTGGGATAATTTTGTTTCTAGTTTTGATGTGATTTCAAGAGCCCGCCGAAAGCACAGAGCAAATAAATGGAAAGTCAAACAACAAGGTGAAGAAGTTGAAAGTCAAGTAACAAAGTGAAGAAAATGAAAGTTAACAGATCGAAAATAGCAAGTCGGGAGCCCGCCTGGAGAAAAAGGTGGTGAAATTGAAAATCAAGCAACAAGTTGAAGAAATTGCAAATCAGGAGCCCGCCTAAAGAATAGGGTGATGAAACTCAAGTCAAGATTCCAACAGAAGCTGCGTAGATAGAATTTTGTAATTTCATTTATGTTTTTAAGTTGTAATTTTCATTTTTTTGATGTAATAACAGACTTGTGGACCGAAACATTGATGGGACCTCACTCGACTCTCCAAATCGGCATAGTCCTTCTCCTTTCAATCCTTTGAGATAACTGTCACTCGATTCCCTCATAACTTGGGTAGGTAGGATGTCCTAAGTCAAGACCTGGTTTCCCTCCTTCCTCATGCTCTGTGCTTTTGAATAAAGGTTAAGACAAAATTCTGTTTCGTTGTCTACTGCTTTGTATGAAAACACCATGTGTTTACATCCAAAGAGGGCATGATGTAGACACGTAATTTTGTCTTTTCCCAAAAATATTTTTTTTTAATTTTCATTCTTATTTTTATTTTTATTTTATTCACCTTACCATACTTTTGTTGAATTAATTTCTCCACCCCCCAAAAAAAGAAAGAATTGAAAATAATTAAATACATAGCATCTTTGCCACCTCACTATGTCACCTCAACACCTCACTTTCTATTTTTCACTGGATACATGCAAGAGGCGCACACCCTACTCATTTTTCTACATGCCACCCTCATATTTCTACATGCCACACTAACTTTTGCACACTCCACACACTTATTCCCACAAGCAACCAATTATATGCTTTCACATTGAATAATAAATAAAGAAAAAGAAAAACCAAATAAAAAAGATAAAAGGAAAATTCTAAAAGGGGAAAAGGGAGGGCTCATTCTTTCATCACCATCTTCTCTATAATAACAACAATCACCAAATCATCTTCCTCACAAGAAGAACAAAAAAAACAAGGGAGAGAAGAGAGAATCGCGCGAGAGAGAAAGAAAATTAAGAGAGAAATAGTACCGTGAACAATGCCATGAACAGTGCTGTGAACAGTGACGTGAAAAGTACCATGAACAGTGTCGTGAACAGTATGAACAGTGTCGCTTTTTGGGTTCGATTGGATTTACGGAGCTTCAGTTTTGGGTCTCAAAATTTTTAATATGGAATTGGAGTTCGTCATTGTTGAGGTCCTATTAGGAATTCTATAGTCCGGTCATTCTTGATTTTATTATCAACGAAATCAATTCTTCAAAGGTCCATCTCTCAAATCTACTTTTTATTATATCGAAGTTGGTTAATATCGTGATTTTGTGGTGTGGTTTTGAATATTTCGAGAAAAATGTTAACTGTTGTTGTGGATATGAATGATTGGTATGCTTAAATGTTTGAATCTTCATTGGGGTATGTGTTTTTGGTTTCAAATTTTGAAAAGTGATTTGATAGTCGAACTGGTTTAATAATATGGTTAAAAATGGATTTGGGGGATGGAGTTGAGAAATTAATAAAAAAAGTTGAATTTAGATTAGCTTTGGTTTATTGTTGTTTTGTTTAATTCGTAATGAGCATGAATATTGTTGGAATATGATAAAATTATGATATGTTGAAATGGATAGGCGAATGTTGGTTCGTGTAGTCCAAATTTAGGAATAAGTTTTCTTGTTGAATGTTTGAATGTGGAATTTGAGTTGAACGGTTTGGTTTTAGTTCTTGCATTTGGAAATGTATTCATTTAATCGAGGAATGCCCCGCGATCACTTGTATTTATTCCCAGAGAATTTCCCGAAGTATTTTGTATTTGGAGGACGTCCGTGATGAAGGCCCGAGGCATCGAGTAGCATGGGAGCGTAGTATAAAATTAGTGTAGAGTAGAATAGGATTTACATTTTCGCAATATTTTTCTATTTTGTATTGTATAATTGGATTGGACATTGTTTTTGGATTTGTTTGTTTGATTGATCATTTTATTTATATTTGGTGTGGTTTATACATTCATAGTGTTCAAATTAGTCGATATACTCTACCAAGAGACCGTGGTCGAACCACGGGATCGAGGTGTGCCTAACACCTTCCCCTCGATCAACAGAATTCCTTAGCCAGAATCTCTGTTTGCGGATCAGTTTTATTGAGTCAAAACTGTTTTGAAAAAGGATATCCACAGGTGACTTGGCACTCCTGATTTATGCCAAGTGGCAACTCTGAGTTTTAAAACTAATCAATCCTTTTCCGAAACAATTTTCATCTTTTATCACTTTAATAATAAAACCCTTTCAAATCGTAAAATGAATCTTTTGGAGTTAAAAAGGGGGTATGACAAGGAAGGTCATAAACTGCATGCTTATTCAAGTCATTCCAAAAGACATCCTCATCACCATACTTTAAATGATCACTGGGATCAAATGGGTGGAGTGTCTATGGACACAGGTTTAGGATGCATTTCATTTTCCCAATACTATCACTAGTACAATCATGTATCCCCTCTATACTAGCATAGTCTACAACAAAAACAGAGGGTCATCCATAGTCAATCGGCCAACATGTTCAACATCACCATTTTCACATATAAGTTGGTCTTCATGACTTTCATAAGACAATGTACTATCACTTGCCACAATGGCCTCAACACTAGATGGATCAACTAGTGTATCCACAATCTCAAGTTGTACATTATCATCACCAAGAGGAGGCACATTCGGCTCATCTAAAGACAAACTACCATTTACCCTTAGTTGGCTACTAGCCTCATTTACTAGAGTAAAAGAGTTAGTTTGATTACCTTGTAGCTTATGTGTAGCATGTCCACTCACAGGAACTTGATTAGTAAGGTTTGAATTCTCTATCAAGTTATCCAACTCCTTACAGATAGAGCTTTTTGTCCCTTCTATTCTTCTTTCCACTCGGTCCATTGTTTTTTCCATTCTCTCCATTCGAGTACTAAGGTCATGTTTCATACCCATTATGGCATCCATCAATCATTCATGGTCACCTTTTCTAATGCCATCATACCTAACACAAGAAATTCTAAAACAAAAACAACAAACTAGTTAATGTTATAAAAGAAAACATCCTCACAAGCTCTCACACTTTGAAATGTCTCTCAATTGGCCTCATAAGTGTTGGTAACTCGTTTATACTCCAAGGAGATTGCTTGGTACCAATTGGGGCTCGAGGTCGGAATAGATTCTCTTTTGAAACAACTCAAAGAAAATACGTACGGACTTGAATCAAGAAACTACAATGAATTTCAAAAAGATAAAAGACCACAAAAAAACGTAGACACGAATAAACGGACCCAAAACTAACTTACAACCTAGTAGACAATTACTAGTTTGTTAATTAGTAATAGAATCAAAAAAAGGCAACTAACAGACAAAGATTTGAAACTAAGAAACAAAATATTTGAGCTTAATTATGTTGTGTGAACAGTAAAATGTGATGACGTGGCAGCCACGATATTGGTCACGATCCCACATAATTTTAATCACCAACTTGAAGTTTTTGTCTTGATACAATTTGGAATGGAAGATTTTGTATTTTGGTGAAAAAATTCAAGTCTTAGAAACTTTTTCAAATTCACTCAAAAAGGTGAGACTTGACTTATACTATTCCCACAAAACAAGGTCCTTGAAATATGGAAAAGTGGTTGACAAGTCTTTGAAGTGATGTGTTCAAGTCTCTTCACCAACAACTTTTCAACTTTATCTTACACCTTTTTTGATCCATGGTATACTTTATATTGGTCAAGACATTTCAAGAACAACAAGATCACAACAACAATTTCTCAAGAACAAAAACTCCACCAATATTCATCTCCTAGTCCACAACAATTGTACCACTCGGTCAAGAACAAAAATATCAACCCACGGCCAACTTCAAGTTTAAAACAACAAGTTCAACAACATAAGCTCAAACCTTTAGATCTAGACACTTTTAGTGTTGGTGAGAAATAAACCAAAATTAGAAACAATCTAAACAAACAAAAGACTACAAGATCTAGTCACAAAGAAAATGTCCCGGCCAAGACAAAAACAAGACCCAACTTTCGGCCAAAAACAATCTCAAGAACACTTCACTTTTTTTTTTTAAATCTCAAGCCCAAGATTGATCTTGTTAAAACAAAATCAAAGATGGCTTTGATACCAAATGATACTAGATCAATAAAGGAGACACAAAACAAACGCCAAAATAGTCCAAAAGTTGGAAGAACCAAGGACCCTTTGGTGACCACTCTCGGATTCACTACAACAACAATGAAAATACAATAACAACAAGATATTAAGGTGTTCAACACCTCTAAAATCAGTGAGCCAACAAACTAGATTAACAACACAAGCACAAGAACAAGAAGAACACAAAGTCTCGGTTTTGGGACACCAAGCCCTAGAATGGACAACAATACCAATGAAATAGATAGATAGATAGGTAACTTGACATACAAATGTACAAACTCTATGAACCTAGGTGTACATTAAACACAAAGACCCAAGAATTCATACAAGTAACACCAAGCTCTACGGTGACCTCAAGGGAACGGGATTCCCAAGCAACCAACGTTTCAAAACTAGCACCAACACAAGTGATATACACATTTGATTACAAGGAATCCACCTTGCAAGACTCTCTCTAGAGCTCTCAAAATATCATCAAAGTGATGAGAAAATGACCTAATATGTTCTATTTATAGCCTAGGTTACAACTTATTACAAAATGACTAAAATACCCTTAATGAGTCATGGCAAAGGGGCGGCCTTGGAGTGTGCATATTGGATGGCTTTGGAGTTTTGGGACTTGTTCTCTACACTTCAAAGCTTGTTCCATTGGTTGGGCAGCCACTCGAGCTTGAGTCTTTACGTATTGGTCCACAATCACGATCGTACTTCTATCATTCCCCCTATCTATGAGCATCAAGTTTCCCTTGAGTGAGAGAACTCCTATCTTCATTCTTGATCAACACTTCACTCTTTATCAACACAACACAAACTACATATCCCTACCTATTGACACGTAAATACAAGCTACCTCAAACTTTAATACAAGATATGACCAACACTTTACACTTGATTAGCACAAGCTCATCATCCTTTCGAGCTACCAAGGCTGTTAGAACATCTATTTCTTCTTCAGACCCTTTTGCATATCAAGCAGCTCACACAGAAAGGACTTAGACTTCACACTTCCCTTCCTGGGAATGCATTCATTTTCTTCCAAAGTGGTAAAGTTAAACATTTATTTCACGGACCCAGCCTTTCCCTTGCCACATTCAACATTGAAATAGGCAAAAACACTATTCAGCCAAAAACCATAAGTGAGGCCATGTTTGCCATCATTTGAATTCATAATTGTGTTAAAATTCTCAATGACAATCGCTGGGAGGTTCGCCTTCTGATAAGCAGACAACATTTCCATAAGGTACATATCAGGGTCTGTCATAGTACCCCTTCTCTCAGACCTAGAGAGTAGGACCCTATGTACTAATTCAAATAATATTTGACATTCTCCCTTTAGAACTATCTTGTTGATACTCTTATTCAGGTCATCAAGGTCACTACACATTCCAAAAAACTGCACACACCCCTCCCCTAATCTAATCAACCTAATTCCTATAGTTAGAACCCCAAGAATCTCAGAAAAAGTATCTTCATCTAAGATCATAGCTACCCCATAAACTTGTGAAGTTAAATATAGACCATCATTAGAAATAACCAAGTTATGGTAGATTATCCTTACCTCTTCCTCATGCAACAGGGGCACAGGCAACTCAAAAAAGTGTTCTCAACTCTAAAACTTCACCCAATTAAGTAATTTTCTTATTTCGAGTATGTCAGCCACAGTCGTATCAAAAAATTTTACTCTTAATACTTCTTGAGTCGTGAGAATCTTCTATCTAGCTTCTCGAGACAAATCCTTCTCTTTGGATGTCTGTCATGCCCCGAGCCGAGACCTTGGCCGCGACGAGCATCCCAAACCATAAAGGCTCGAGCGCCTTTTCAAACTGGTAGTGATATACACAATTCATATACTCTAAAGAAATGCGGAAAAATATAACAAAACGAAAACATGGTCATTCTCTTAATCCAACTAGTCATTACGAATATAAGTTCATAAATATTCAGAAACATTTAACACCAGTCTGTGAAATCTCTAATAATACGAGAACGACATCTGTCTGAAAACTGAGAAAAGGCCCCAGTCAGACCATGAACTAAAATCAAATAACAATGTTCCATAAATAGGGACTTCTAAAATAAGGGAGGCTCACCAACTGCAAAGTTCTGACAAACCAATGTACTGCTTAGCGGGACCCCAAAACTAAGCTTAGATCCTAAAATATAGGGGTCCAATACAAATATAATGGTACATAGAATAATCCAAAAATAAAATACAATTTTATATAATATAGGTGAGAGCATTTCATAAAACATATCAGCAGAAAACATTTGAAAACACATGGCATAATCAGTAGGTTCAAAACATATGAATGAATCTCAACTCGCCTATTTGTCTTACTTCTAAGCTAGGTGGTACACCCTATATATCTACAATCCCATGGGCTATATAAAATTTGCCCTTAACTCGGAGGTCAAGCTCCCAACCCAAGTTTGTCGTAACGGTCGGAATCTATATATCTAATACACCAAAGGGCACAAGGCCAGCATAGAATCCCTATCTTGGGTTATCATAAACCCGTATCTACAAAGCACGGTATCCAACAATGAGCCCTTACACTCGAATGCCTTCTTCGGGTAACCACCTAACTCTCTTTAAGCCCGTTTTAACCTCTTTAAGACATACATCTTTTTAAAATCAAAATCTAAAAATCTGATTTTGGTGTGGAATTCATCTGTTGGGTATCGTCATACCAAGACTTGCAACACATATATCTAAGCCATGAAATATTGTATTACAGTCTTGTCATCCAAACAAAATACTTAGACCACTAAATCATTCAAACAGTGCAAGGGAATTTGTCTATCAAAACACATGAGCTTATGTAAAGATTCTCTCTTTCAATTCTTAAACATATAGTGGTCATTTACTTTGTAGCAAACCATGAAATTATTTCAATAATCATATTAAACCTTTATAAACAAAAAACACTCTCTCTTCAGTTCACAACCAATCTTAAATCATTTAACAATATCCAAAAAAATGTTTATACCAGGCTTCTAAATATGAAATTCATCAATTCATAACATGTGAAATCAAGAGGTGTCATAACAAGACAGGGAGTATGAATATTCATGCTCTCAATTCAACTTTCAAACTCAAAATGCATACATACATATATGCGAGCAAAAATTAAATTTAAGGGAACGCCTCAAGACCAAAACATTATTATCAAAAAGGGTTCACAATGCTTACTTGTTAATGTAAGTTCAAGACTCCTTTGTAAATATATGATTTCTTAACTTTAAAACTTACTCAAAATGATTTAAATATGCTCGTGAAGTTTACGAAAGCCCCACGTACCTTGTGTCACTTAGTTTGAAGATTGGAACCCTAGTCTTGACTCCTTTCTTGAAAATCTTGAACTTTGGGGTTGGATTCATGATCTTTAAGGAAGAGTTAGGGTTTAGTTTTTTGAGAGAAATTGAGTAATTTTGAGCATGTAATTCCCTAATGACGTCTTAATCTACTGTTATCACGATTTGGGGATATAGAGAAAAAAATGAGACTGCCCCTCAAAATTTTAATTCGCAACTGAAATCCATTTTGGGACTCACCGCAACATACCAGAGGCCTTATCGCTATAGGCACCACGGCGCGGTGCAATCGTGGTGACCTACGATTCTTGAAATCCAAACACGTCTCAATCCTCTCCCAAAAAATCCAAAACTTCCCCAAGACATCCCCTTTATACCCCTAAACATGAATCAACTTAAAAATCTATATCTCGAGGTCGGAAAGATCAATTTAAAAATCATTGAAGTTAAGGGCTCAAAATATGACTAAGTCTTTTAACACTTAGAAAAATTTCAGGTTGTAAGCTCTCTATACATGCTATAAGAGTGGTGTTAGGTCGAGAATACTACAGGGTGTTACATTATCCCCCCTTGGGGATCATTCCTCCTCGAATGATGACTCGGGTCACAGACAAGAACGATCTCAAGTACATTAAGGAAAACGAGAGAGAGAGAGTAGTATATGATTTGTACCTTCAATATCACCATCCATGGTTTCAAAAAAGAGTCGCGTACCTTGCACACTTGTCATCCTCCAACTCCCAAGTAGCTTCCTCAGCTTTTTTATTCTTGCACAACACCTTAACTAAAGTTATCTCCTTACTTCTCAACTTTCAAACTTGGCGATCCAAAATTACAATGGGTTCTTCTTCATATGAAAGAGAGTCTTTTACATTGATCTCCTCTACAGGAAACACCAGGAAATGATCTCCAATACACTTTTTCAACATGGAAACATGAAACACTGGATAAACAAAAACCAGACTCGTGGGCAAATCTAACTTATAAGCAACCCCACCGATCCTCCTCATAATCTGATATGGTCCTATATAACAAGGACTAACCTTCACTTTCTTTCTAAATGGAATGACTTCCTTCATAGGGGAGACTCTTAGAAATACCCAATCATCAACCTCGAACTCCAACTCTCTCCTTCTAACGTTGGCATAGGACTTTTGAGGACTCTGAGCCGTCTTAAGTTGCTCCCTAATGATCTTCACTTTCTCCATTACTTGATGAACAAGGTTAGGCCTAAATGATCGATTTTCACCTACCTCATACCATCCAATCGGAGACCTACATCTCTTCCTATAAAGTGCTTCAAAAGGAGCCATCTGTATACTGGAATGGTAGTTATTATTGTAGGCAAATTCTATCAACGGCAAATGGTCTACCCAACTACCCTTGAAGTCTATCACGCAAGCCCTCAACATTTCTTTTAAGGTCTGAATGATGCATTCTTCCTGCCCATCTGTCTGAGGGTGGAAAGCGGTACTCAAGTTCACTTGGGTACCTAAACCCCTTTGAAAAGGCCACCAAAACTGTGAGAAGAATTGCGTACCTCGATCGGATATAATAGACACAGGAGCACCATGCAAACGGACTATCTCTCGAATGTACAGCTTAGCATAGTCATCCCCCGAAAAATTTTTTGTACTGGAAGAAAATGAGTGGACTTGGTCATCCGGTCTACAATCACCCAAACGGAGTCATATTGATTTCAGGAATTTAGAAGCCCCGTAATAAAGTCCATATTGATCATCTCCCACTTCCATATAGGCAAAGTTATCTCTTGGGAAATGTCACCTGGTCTCATATACTCTTCCTTGACTTGTTGACAATTCAAACACTTAGATATAAAATTGGCAACATCTATTTTCATATTATTCCACCAGTAAATAGGCTTAAGGTCATGATACATTTTCGTAGAGAGAGAGTGAACAACACACCTCAACGTGTGAGCTTTGTCAATAATTCTTACCCGCAATCCATCCACATCGATACATATAACCTACCTTGATACCTCAAAATTCCATCATCTCTAATTTCAAATTCCATAACCTTTTGTTGACCAGCATCCTTCTTAATCTGCAACAAGATGAGGTCTTCGACCTGCTTTTTCTTAACTTCAGAATATAAGGAAAATTTAGCTACCTCTTGAACAAACACTCCTCCATCTTTGAAATCCAGAAGTCGACCACCCAAATCTGCAAGCTGATGAATATCCTTCACCATATTCCTCTTTTCTTCCTCAATATGAGAAAGACTTCCCATTGAAAACCTACTAAGGGTGTCGGCCACCACATTGGCTTTGCCCGAATAATAGTGCAGGCTCATGTCATAATCCTTCAACAACTCCAAACACTACCTCTGCCTGAGATTTAATTCTTTCAGTAAGAAAACATACTGCAACTTTTGTGATCAGTGATTAAATCAACATGCACCTCATACAGATAATAATGCCATATCTTTAGCACGAATACTACTGTTGCTAACTCCAAGTCGTGGGTGGTATAGTTATTTTCATGCACCTTTAACTACCTAGATTTATAAGCCACCACCTTACTATGTTGTATAAGCACACACCCAAGTCCCACCCGAGATGCATCACAGTACACAACAAAGCCCTCTGTACCCTTGGAAAGGGTCAAAACGGGCCCAGTTGTCAACTTGTCTTTCAGTTTCTCAAAACTATTCTCACAAGAGTCAGACCAAAAAAATTTCACTTTGTTCTGAGTCAATTTAGTAAGTGGAGCAGCTATGGAGGAAAAACACTCTACGAACCTTCTTTAATACCCTGCCAAACCAATAAGCTCCGGATATCTGATGGATTCGTGGGTCTGGGTCATTTTCTCACTGCCTTAACCTTTTGGGGGTCAACCTTAATTCCCTCACTAGAAATAATGTGCCCCAGGAAAGCGATAGCACTAAGCCAAAATTCACATTTGGAAAACTTTGCATACAACTCATGCTCTTTGAGGGTCTAAAGGATGATTCAAAGTGATTGGTATGCTCATCCTCACTCTTAGAGTAAACAAAAATATCATCGATGAAGACTATAATGAACAGATCTAAAAACTATCGGAACACCCTATTCAATAGGTCCATAAAGGTTGTAAGGGCATTAATAGTCTGAAGGACATAACTAAGAATTTATAGTGGCCATATCGGGTTTGAAAAGTTGTTATGGGAACATCAACCTCCCTAACCTTCAACTGATGATACCCCAAATGAAGGTCTATCTTAGAGAAACATTTGGCACCCTGAAGTTGGTCAAGGAGATCATCAATTATAGGAAGAGGTATTTGTTTTTACGGTGACTTTGTTTAGTTGACGATAATCTATACACATACGGAGGGAGCCATCTTTCTTACGCACGAAGAGTATGGGTGCACCCCAAGGAGAAACACTAGGACGAATAAAGCCCTTGTCAAGAAAATCTTTTAACTATTCTTTTAACACTTTCAATTTTGCAGGAGCCATTCTGTATGGCAGAATAGAAATAGGGAGAGTGTCCTACAACAAATCAATGCCAAAATCTATCTCCCTATCAGGTGGTATCCTAGGGAGATCATCGGGAAAGACTTTTGGAAATTCATTAACTACAGGGACAGACCAGAGGGAAGGACTTTCAGCACTGGAATCTTTGACCCGAATAAGATAATACAAACAACCCTTGGATATAAGTTTATGGGCTCTGAGATAAGATATGAACTTCCCCCTAGGTGCTAAAGAATACCCCTCCCACTCTATCACAGGTTCATTTTGAAAGGAGAAAGTGACTTTGCGGGTTCTACAATCTAATATGACATAACATGAATGAAGCCAATCCATTCCTAAAATAGCATCAAAGTCAATCATATCAAGCTCTACAAGATCCACCACCGTATCACGATGACAAACAGATACAACAGAATTCCTATACACCCTTCTAGCCACAATAGAGTCACCAAGAGGAATGGAAATAGAGAAAGGTTCCAGAATATTTTTAGGCTCAAAACCAAAATTAACTGCCATATAAAGGGTCATATAAGACAAGGTAGACCCGGGATCAAGTAACACATACATATCACGGGAGAAGATTTGTAATGTACCCGTAACAACATCTGGAAAAGCCTTGCATCCTAGCGGTTAGATAAGGAATAAAACCAATTACGACCACCTCCAGTCGCTGAAGTGGTACCCTTGGGGGGTGGTGGGACTATGAAATCATCTTGAGACTTAGTACCCCTAATATTTTCTCTAGCTGATGGACAGACTATTTGGATATGGCCTGGCTGACCACAAGCATAGCACACCACGTGCCAACATGACACCTCCATGGGTTACTTTTACCCCAAGTCCCATATCATGGGAATGGCGATATGATCGCGCTACAATACCATGGGACTGAGTACCCTACATTCCTGATCTATTATTAGGCCGGAAATTTTGAAACCGCTGATCAACTAAAGGTATGGGTGCTGGGGCACTAGCTGAAGTATGAACATTATTCCAAAGCTTTTTCCTGGACCACTTATTACCCCAGTTACTACCTTGGTGCTGACTGTTATTCTAGTCTGTAGACCTAGACCTTTTATCTTGCCTTTCTTTTTCTCTTACCTCAGCTAGTCTTTTCTACTGCTCTTCAACCTGATGCGTATGAACGGATAACCTTAAGAAATCCATATCTCTATTCAGAATTAATTCTTTGTACTCCAACACCAGAATGATCTGGAGACCGGATGCAAACTTTCTCATGCCTCATGTTACCAGCCAATTCTGGAGTATAATAGAACAGTTGGATGAACTTCAAGGTAAACTCTTTGACACTCATTTTTCCTTGTTTCAAGTTCATAAATTCTTCAGCTTTTGTTTTTCTCAATTACTGGGGAAAGAAATGATCCAGGAAAGCTTCCACAAACTCACCCTACAAAAGGCTCAGAATCGCTACCCTTCGAATCTTCCCACTCATTATACCACTGGTTGGCCACATTCTTCAACTGATAGGCTGCCAATTCAACCCCTTCAACCTCATTTCCATGCATAACTCGAAAAAAAATCTCCAATTCATCAATGAACCCTTGGGGGTCTTCCTCAACCTTCATACCAGTAAACATAGATGGGTTCGGTCTCATGAATTGACCAACCTGTATAATCTCAGATAAACCATACACAGACCCTACATATTCAGACCGACGGGCCTGAGAAGCCACGAGCTGAGCAATCATATGTATGAACTATCGGAAATCAACATTTAAGACTTTTCTTTGGGAAGGCTGAGCACGGTTAACTCCAGATCGAGAGGCCCTAGGTGGACTAGTTTGAGTTGTAGGGACTCCGAGAATAGTAACAAACTTTAGGGTTCGAGCTCTATTATGAGTTCGCATTTCATGAATAAGAGAACATCCTCGGCTTGGGTATTCTATTCATTGGACATACAGGGAGACATGATCGATTTCTGGAATATAGGAAATCATTCATTAGAGGGCATTCAGAATCTATAGAACGAACTAAATCATGAAAAAAGGAGACATTTCTAAACAACAGTAGTCTCCTCTTTATAAGTGTGGTGCGCTACACACCCATAAAAAGGACTCTACCCAACGCGATTTCATAGACACTCTGGGACCATGAATCGTGCTCTGATATCAAGTTTGTCACGACCCGAGCTGAGACCTTGGCTGCAACGAGCATCCCAAACCATAAAGGCCCGAGCACCCTTTTCCAACTGGAAATCATATACACAATTCATATACTCTAAATAAATATGGAAAAAAACATAACAAAACGAAAACATAGAATTCTCTTAATCCAACTAGTCATTATGAATATAAGTTCATAAATATTCAGAAACATTTAACACCAGTCTGTGGAATCTCTAATAATACGAGAACGACATCTGTCTGAAAATTGGGACAAGGCCCCCAGTCGGACCATGAACTAAAATCAAATAACAATGTTCCATAAACAGGGGCTTCCAAAATAAGGTAGGCTCATCAACTGCAAAGTTCTGACAAACCAATCTACTGCTTAGCAGGACCCTGAGACTGAGCCTCATATCCTGAAATATTGGGGATCAATATAAATATACTGGTATGTAAAATAATCCAAAAACAAAATACAGCTTTATATGATAGAGGTGAGAGCATTTCATAAAACATGTCAGCAGAAAACATTTGAAAACACATGGAATAATCAGTAGGTTCAAAACATATAAATGAATATCAACTCGCCTCTTTGTCTTACTTCTGAGCTACGTGGTACACCCTATATCTCTACAATCCCATGGGCTATATGAAATCCGCCCTTAACTCAGCGGCCAAGCCCCCAACCTAAGTTTGTTACAAAGGCCGGAGTCTCTATATCAAATACGTCAAAGGGAACAAGGCCAGCGTAGAGTCCCTATCTTGGGACTTCATAAACTCGTATCGGCAAAATACGGTTTTCAGCAATGAGCCCTTACACTCGAATGCCTTCTTCGGATAACCTTCTAACTCTCTTTAAGCCAATTTTAACCTCTTTAAGACATGCATCTTTTAGAAATCAAAACTAAAAATCTGATTTTGTTGCGGCATTCATCTGTTTGGTGTCATCATACCAAGACTTGAAAGTCATATATCTAAGCCATGAAATACAATATTACAGTTTTTCACTCAAACAAAATACTTGGACCACCAAATCATTCAAACAGTAACAGAGAATTTTTCTATCGAAACATATGAACTTATGCAAAGATTTTCTCTTTCAATTCTTAAACATGTGGTGGTCATTTACTTTGTAGCAAACCATGCAATTCTTTTAATAATCATCTTAAACCTTTACAAACAAGAAAACACTCTCTTCAGTTCACAACCAATCTCAAATCATTTAACAGTAGCCAAAAAAAATGTTTATACCATGCTTTTAAATATGAAATTTATCAATTCATAACATGTGAAATCAAGAGATGTCATAAAAATAGACGAAGTATGAATATTCATGCTCTCAATTCAACTTTCAACCTCAAAACATATACATACATATATATACGAGCAAAAATCAAATTTGAGGGAAAGCCTCAAGACTAAAACATTATTATCAAAAAGGGTTCACAATGCATACTTGTTAATGTAAGATCAAAAACCCTTCGTAAATATGTGATTTCTTAACTTTAAAACTTACTCAAAACGATTTCAATATGCCCATGAAGTTTAGGAAAGCCCCAGGTACTTTATGTCACTTAGTTTGAAGATTGGAACCCTAGTCTTGACTCCTTTCTTGAACATTTTGAACTTAGGGGTTGGATTCTTGATCTTTGAGGAAGAGTTAGGGTTTTTTTTTAAAAGAAATTAAGTAATTTTGAGCATATAGTGCCCTAATGACGTCTTAATCTACTATTATCATGGTTTGGGACTATAGGGAAAAGACGAGATTGTTCCTCTGAAAATTTAAATTCGCAACTGAAAACCATTTTTGGGACTCACCATGACGCGCCAGAGGCCTCATTGCTATAGGCACTATGGCGCGATGACCTACTATTTTCAAAATCCAAACACGTCTCAATCCTCGCCCGAAAAATCTGAAACTTCCCTGAGGCATCCCCTTTATACCCCTGAACATGAATCAACTCAAAAATCTACGTTTCGGGGTTGGGAATATCAATTTAAAAATCATTGAAGTTAAGGGCTCAAAAATATGACTAAGTTTTTTAACACTTAGAAAAATTTCAGGTTGTAAGCTCTCTATGCATACTACTAATAGTGGTGTTAAGTCGTGAATGCTACAGGGTGTTGCAATGTCGTAGCATTCTTCAATGTACCAGTTACCCACCCAGAGGCCTCAGAAGCATATGAGGTTTTGGAAGATTTGGAACTGGGACCTAGTCCCTTATCCTCAACATCAACTGACCTTATTCTCTTACCGGGGACACTAGGCACTGGCTTTTGAACTAACAAAACTTTTCCTTTCCTTGGTGAGAAAATTCTCATTTCTTGCACTTTCTCCTGAGTAGAAACATTAGACTTTTCAACATAAGAGTCAAGGGACTCATCCTTAGAGTCACTTAAGCCTTCAAACATTCGTTCAATCTCACTGTCAGTATCTTCAGTATTTGGTTCAACTATATTTATTCCACATTTCTTTGGCATTCTTCTTACTCTTATACTACCATTGCTTCTTTCCAGTGCTTCCTTCTTTATGTTCCTAGTACTTGTTCTTGTTCCAGGAGTTGAGGAAGAGGATCTTTTCTTTGATGTCTTCCAGGACAAGGGTTTGTTATTCTTCTCATCAGAACCATCCATGCTAGCCCTCATTGTCATTAGATGAATCAAGAACCGATTGGAGCACTCTGTTTTCATCATCAACGTCTTCAAGGAGATCATTTTTTCGGCCGGTGAATAAGACTCGTGGAATAGTTGGGTCATGAACTTTGTCCTTAGAGAGATCGGTACCATCATTTTCTTTTGAGAAAGAGGCACTGGGTCAGTTCATCTTTTTTTAGGATTATAAAGTTTGGCAATTCTTTGTAGAGAGAGGGAGTATATTCAGTAACGACAAATTTCTTCTCTGAGTCTGAAGGTATTGAGGGTCTGTCTACCATTTTCAAAGGAAGAGGCTCGTCTTTCTGAGAAAATAAAAAAAAGTAATACATTTCACAGGGTTTGGAAGAACTATAATATATGGAAGGATCAAGCCTTTATGCTTTTTTTGTGAAATGTTTGGAATTGATGAGATTGAAAAGAAGAGGATTTTAAAAATGAGAGAGAAAATGATTTGATTTTAGGCTTTATTTAGGGTACGGGAAAACGGTTGAGATTAAAAGATACGATGCATCTGATGGGACATGTCCGGTCAGATGGATGCATCTATTGAGTTTAAAGTAAGAGTGGCAACCTTTTGGAAGAGGAGGGAAGGTGACGTGGCACGATTATTAAATATTTAGAACGGTTATTATTTAGAAATAACAAGTGGTACTAACCTAATTAGGAACCTGGTCCCTAAGTAATGTTAAAATCTAATGACTTGGTGTTGTCTCACCACTCCTTTCATATCTTTTCTTCCTTGCCATAGGTATTATCTACAAAGATATGAGACTGAATTAGACATGCAGGATAGTTTCAAACCAGGATACCTGCTTACCAATTCATATCCATGAAAGAAGAATCATGAGGGTCTCCTGCATTCACATTGATTTCATCAGCTCTACCCATCCTTGTGTTACTCGACCAGTTCCTTGTTGTCCTTCATCAGGGATGTAATACAAAAGATTCCTTCACAACTCGAAATAGACATTTTCCAATAGATTTACAGTAGCACCAGCATCAATCATACTATATTTATTGTTTTAACTTTTAATTACCAAGAAGACGTCTCTTTTAAGATGCTTTCAGCAAGGGGAGATATTCAGTATTTCAATAAATTGCTCTGAGCAACCATTGTCATCACCCTTGTGTTGGTTTCTTCCCCTTGCCTTCCCCTACATCCTTAATCACTTATCAGTTTGGGAACCCATTTGAGTCTGAGTTCCAAAAAAATGACAAGGAAAAAATTAGCCTTATCTTTATTCAGTTAGGCAGTATTAGTTTCCTCTTTTTGAGTGTTGTAAACCTTTTTTACTTCCTAAGATTTGCATTTTTGGAGGAGAAAATTTCTTGCGAGTGACCATCCTTTCCACCATAGGTACAAGAAACATTATTTTTGCTCCTTGTATGTATGACTAAGAAGCTAGATCTATCCTTTTGACTATTGTATCCCAAGTTTCTTCTGTTACTGGACTTTTGGCTGAAATGATTGATCGTTTCTTGTGAGGATTTAGTCCACTTGAGAGCTTTCTCAAGTTCAATATTCACCCTAGTCAGTTCCTTCTCAAAAATAGAGTTTCTATCGTAGGTGGCGGCCAGTTCAGTCTTGATATTTGTCAATTCTTCTTTCGATTAAAACTGTATCCTACATCCTTCTCCTTTATCTTTTAGATCCTGCTTTGAGATTTTATCTACCTTTTTATTGAGTAGCTTATTTTCACAAACAAGAGTCTTACAGGTGGCTTGATGCTCAGTTATTTGCACATTCAGCTCCACTATTTCTTCTTCACATTTTGCCAGTTCTTCTTTCAAATTTTCCTTATCTTTAGCAAGATCATTTAGAGAGTCAATCAATGCAGAGGCAAGAGATCTCAGCTTACTTAGGGAGTAGTCCTTCATATTTTTCTTGATATCAAAGAGAGTGATTGATTTATCTTTCTCATTATCAGTATCTGCCATTAGAGCAAAAAGTGAGTCAAACACTGATACTTCATCTTTCATTACTATTATGGAAGCTTATTCTCCTTATTCTGAATCACTTGAGAAGTCACCCAACAAGCTGCCAACACTTGATTAACAACTTTATCTGTTTCAGCTTTCTTACTAAACCTTACAGGAACCCGATCTTTCTCATTTTCATTACCATCATCTTGCTTAGCATATTCCTTGTATTCAATCTTATGCATAGGGCAATCTTTAATGTAGTGACCAAGCTTGCCACATTTGTGACAGGTGTCGCTTCCCTTTCCTTTCTTTAAGATCCTACTAGAATCTCCTCTTTTAGGCAAGGCCCTGACTCTTTGAAGGCTTTGAGGACCCTCTTTGCAATATAGGTTGTCTTCTTATCTTCAGCACTAGTAAATTAATTTGCATCCTTAAGGACTAGTTCCTTTTCAACCTTGGGCTCAACCTTTAATTTCCTAAGTTTCTTTAATGTCTCATAGGTTTTTAGATTGCCTATGAGCTCATCCATGGCTATCTTATTTAGATCTCTGGCTTCGTGATAACATCAACTTTACTTTTCCATCTTTTTGGTTGAATGCTCAAGAATTTTCTAACCTGTTTGTGAGTTGGAATGACCTCAACAAGACAGTACAGTTCATAAGTAATAGCAGTAAACCTTATGTGCGTCTCTTGTATGGACTCCCTTCCTGTATGGTGAAAGTCTCATATTTAGGGGTGTGTAAAAACCGAACCAACAAATAAAAATGTTATTGGGTTAACGGTTTTTTATTGATTTTATAAAAAAGTTTATTGGGTAAACGGTTCGGTTTCAGTTTTAACTAACCGATAACCCAATAAGGATACACTAAATTATCTATCTATCTATCTATCTATCTATAGATATAGATATGTGTATGTATATATATTATATACGTAGCTTATTCACAATTCAGTGATTCACAAAGTATTAATCTATTCAGGGCATCAAAGGCACAATATAAAGCTCGGCTATTATCGTATTGAAAAGCTTGAAACATTATAGCTTCCAACAATTAGGATTTAATTTTTTTTCTAACTAACATTCAGTTCAAGTTTGAAGATTCTTATAAACTAAAATGCATTGCGTAGGATTTTGGCGATAATTAAGATTTTATTTTTTTATGTTAGTTGTTACTATTTCTATTTTATAAGTATTTTCTTATTGGTTAAAACGAAAACCGAACCGTTAAGGACCAAAAACCGATAAATCGAAACTGATAAGAAAATATCTTATTGGTTGGTTATTGATTTTACATATTTAAAAAACGATAAACCGAATCAATAACACATAAAACCGAACCGAACCGATCGATGCATACCCCTACTCATAGTGGCTTGTCAAAATATCCACCTTTGACTTCTTTACTTGTGTGGTTCCCTCATGGGTTGTCCAGAAGGCAATCTTAGATCTCTTTAGCAGTTTGATAGGCAGAGATCCTATTATACTCATCGGGATCAATACCACACACAAAAATATTCTTGGCCTTGTAGTACTTTTTAATTTTTTTTGTCAGTATCATCAAAATCCTTTTTGGTTTTTGTCACTTGTGAAGTTACATCACCAATCTTCACTGGCTTTGTAGGAACGAAGGGGCCATCCTCTATGACATCCCATAGCTCACAATCTTCAGTCATGATGAAATTTTGCAGTCTTGCCTTCCACCACCCATAATATTCACCATTGAATCACTATAAAAAACGGGTTAAATTGTTGAGGTTAATTTTAAGGTTTGTGGGGTTTAAAACCCCCGCAAAATGTAATTCTGACAGTTCCCAAAACCCCCCACAATACGAGCCATCACAAACAAGTTGCGGCAGTTTTTTTGACCCCCGTAATTAATTTGCGGGGGTTATTTTGTGGCGGTTGACCACCCGTTATTCTAAATTTAATTTTTTTATAATAAATTTTTATTTAAGAATTGCGGGAGTTTTAGTTTTAAATTTAGTAGGGCCTATCAATTTTCAATAACTAATTATAGATTCTAATTTTAGCTCAAATTTAATGGTTCCTTGAGGCATAACCTACAATCCAATAATTGTTCAATTCATATATCATTAATACAACATGAGTAATTAAACATTGTAATTGACATAGCAAAAATACATTGAACATTAAACTTCAAAATTAAAGTTTCAACATTAACATCTTCAAAGTTCAAATTTTCAACATTAACTAGAACCGTCAAACTCAAAAATCAAATTTAAACACAACACCTTCAATATTCTAAAATTCACTCCAACCACACAATTACATTATCATAATTGAATATCCAAGACAAATGCAACGAAATCAAAAAATGTCATTAGGATCATTATCATCACGTGATCTCCTTGCATCCATGGGCGAAATGTGTCCACTAGCCGCATCACTTGGCGACGTAAAAATGCAAAGTATAAAAATCAATCGATAATAAGTCCTTATTATAAACAACAAGTTATAGTGAACATCATGCTTTAACACCATGTTGGAAAATTTTTCAAAGTTCTAGAGAAAATCAAGCCTCTATAGTGAAATGCGTTATAACGAGGTGATGTTACAAAGAGTTATTACTAGATTACTTACTTTCTATTCAATTGTGTGACCCATTAATTTTTTAAGTTGTTCTTAAAGAAATTATCATGACCAATCAAACATCACCATATAAATTGAAATGGATAGAGTATGCATGTGTAAATGTGTATGTACGTAGAGTCATGGATCTATAAATTGGACCTCCATAGAGCCTTTCTTAGACCATCAAAGAGTAGAGAGTTACAATGAAGTTCCTCCATAGAGCATTATACTCTGGCCCTAGCACCTTACCAGAGTTTTAAAACACTACAAATCATGTTTAGTTGTGTCTTGCACACAAAATACACTGGTTTAGCATGAAGATGACGCATCTCTTTTAAGGTTCTTTTCAAAAGAAAGTTAATGAGCACTGAACTTCATAGAATAATTTTTATCTCTGAATGTGGAAGTGGCAGAATGAAACTAGTGGTTTACATTAATAATGCCTGCAACAGTTTTTAACCAATTAGTAGGCTTACAGTTGCAGGATAGACCAATTACTACTTGGCATTTGAACATTAAACTAAATTCATACTCATCCCGCATCACCATCCTCAACTCAATGCATATTAAATCTACATCCAACAACTGACCAAAAATAATGCATCCAACTTTATCTTTGGCAATGCATAAAACTCCAGAAATCATTAATTAAACAAAATTACATTAATTGGTTGGAAATATAAGGTTCTTTCTGCTGGAGTTCCAATAGATCATTCTCCTTGGAGTACCATCTAAATTTAGCATAAAGAAATTCCTAACAAATGTATGCGGTATGTTTTATTACTGGTGATGCCAGGGAAAGCTGTCCTATTTCCTTATCAACCTGTTTTGGAATAATTTCATTTGACAACATAGGGATTTAAAAAAAGAAAAGAAAAAGACTGTTACAAGATATTCTAAATATGAATAAAATACCAAAATACTGTCAGACCAGACACTTCGTCTCATATAAACAGGACGCAACAAGTCAATTCAATGTATACCTATTTAGTTTCTAAATACAAAGGTGCCGGGATGGACACAAAATCAGTACCAAAATCTAGAGGAACCCCCTTGGCCTCCTCTAGATCGTCCCTAAATCCAACCATGCAAATTATCAACTTCAATTCCTCTTCACAACAACCTATCAAACTCTATGGTAACACCAACTTTCTAACATGGAAGACTCAACTCCTCAATTAGTTATATGGCTATCAAATTCTAGGCTATCTTGATGGTTTCATTCCTTGTCTATCTGAAACTATCACACAATGAAATCAACAAGTTGCCAACCCATTGTTTAGAACATGGTTTCATCAGGATAATCATATTCGGAATGCTTTACTTTCATCCACATATCCAAATATCGTGTCATCAATCGATAATGCCGTAATTCTAAGCAAGCTTCTGATGAGTTGTGCACTGCCTATGCAAATAAATCAGACTCACATCTATAGTATTCACATTTCTGTTGCCAAAGTCACTCAAGATTCCAAGTCCATCTCTGAATATTTTGTGAGATCTACTCAATTTCTAATGAACTTGACATAGTAGGATCTCCGATCAGTAATCTAGAACTCGTGGTTACAATATGAAGCGGTTTGGGACCTGAATATCGGGCCATCAACGCAGCCATTCATGCTCATGATACTCTGATTTTCTATGAATAACTCTATGGCAAGCTTATCGACAATGAACTTTTTGCTCAATTATGAAGATTAGATCTCTCTGGTCGTCCCTACTCAAGTGGCCCAATGAACCAATTTTATGACCAATCAAAATGGGTATAAATAGAAACGCAGACAAGGACAACAAAACTGGCATCCTAACCACATTACTAATAGATCTTACCCGAAATGATCACGTCCTCAACAACCTAAATAAGTGCTAGTTCAATGCCAACTTTGCGATAAATTTGGCTATGTAGCATGGGTTTGTAGATCCAGATCTCACAACTTTGAAGTAAAAGTTCACTTTAATGTCAGTAGAATGTCTCAATGCTCCACGACTCCATGGATACTTGATACAGGAGTCTCGCATCATATTACAGATGAACTCAAAACCTGATGCTACCAGATGATTACAATGGCCAGTCCAAAATCACAATGGGTGATGGTAACACCATTTCAATAACCCATACATGATCAACTAATCTTGTTACTATCTTTCAGCAGTTTTCTTTGCATAATATTTTATGTACCCTAACTATCAAAAAAATCTTATATTTGTTACAAAATAAAAAAAGACACCCCTATGATTTACAACAACAACAATATGCCCAGTGTAGTCCCACAAAGTGAGGTCGGGGGAAAGTAGAGTGTACACAGACACCCCCGAGCTTTAGCAAATGATTATTCGTTCCACAATAGTTAAGAGGAAAAATAGATACCTCTTGTGGGATTACACTGGGTTCGATATATCCTTCAGTAATAAGATGAATATTAATTCAGTTACATCATTTGCTGAAAAAAAAAAAAAAAGGAACTGCATACCTACTGGTATGAAGGTGAAATCTGCAATCCTTTTCTCAATATCCCTGATCACCTTATCACGTCCTCTTGCAAGAAATGTTCCAGAGCTGGTTCAGACCCTGGCAGGGAGAGGAATAACGGGAGAAAAGAATCATTAGAGAATAAATTATGGTAGTACAATACTACAATCAAATCTCCATAATCTTCAGTAGCCCGGGGTATGCAAATAAAATGCTTACCTGCTGTCCATACTCTTGCCAGTAGAACTATCTACAACACTTGACTTTTGCATGTGAGGCTTGGCAAGACTAATCAAATACTCACATTCCTCCTTGAACTTCCAAACAGATGACAATGAAATTAGAATCTTAACTCTTCAGGTCAGTGAATCTGATGGATAGAAGCAAATGTATCAAAACTAGATCAAACTCTTGATTTGCTACAATACAACACCAATATCAATTTTTCATCGTTGAAAAAAAAGTAGAAATCTCGACGAGGTTAGACTTTTAATCAAAATGAAAACTTCCATATAAGTATCACTTTTATTGAACTAAAATCAAATCAAATCAATTATGCTCTAGCTTCCTACATGTTCTTTGTTAAACAACAGAATCCGATATCAAATTCATCTTGATGAGCTCACAAACTAATTCTTGGTAAAACAACAGCGGCAATTAGAAAGGATTTGAGCTCTGAGATAACTAGTAAAAATAGAAGCTACCACATACATATACAATGTACAGAATTTTTAAAAAGAAGAAATCTTTACCAAGAAATTATGGTAAATGTAGGCTCTTGGTTCCAAAGAAATTACTTCAACCCACTGATCTCCTTTTCCTTCGTCATCACCATCTTGTCTACACCCCCACAACAATAAATTCCATCAAAATTATCAGATCCCTAACCCAATTACGCTACTAAAAACATCAATTCAATTTTAACTTTGAACTGCATTGTGTGCTATAGAACTGAGATCATGTGCTTTCTGAGATCATGCAATAAGCAGCGAAAGGATCAACAATAAGCAACAATGCATCTCTACACTAATTTGGGAAAATTGAGAGCTGTCGATTTGGGAAGGGAAAGTGAGAGCTGTCAATTTGGGGAAGTGAGGGAAATGTTTTGCCCAATTAAAACAAAAGGAAAATGTTTGGACCAATTAAAAAAAAAAGGAGGGAAAATATTTGTTTTTAGGGTATAGGCGCTAATTTTTTGTATTGATAGAGGGGGTTTAAAAAACCCCACAATTAATAGCAGAGGTCTAAAATCTCCGCAAATTTATAGGCACTATTTTTTAAGGTAGGTGTTATTTTTTCAATTGATAGAGGGAGTTTAAAACCTTCGCAATTAATAGCAGGGGTCTGAAACCCCCCGCGAAATTATAAATCTTAGTGGCAGATTTTTAACCCCGCATTTCATATAATTTTATAGAGGTTAAAATAACCCCACAAATAAACTCCCGCTATATTACCCGTTTTTATAGTGAATCTTGGGGGTCTGGTGGTTGACTGACCTTCTTTTGGATTTGGAGGAGCTGTCATTCCTCAGGATCCTTCCAATTAGCTAGGTGTTAGCCTTTATAGGAAAACCTTATCTGATACCAAATGAAGAGTTGAGATGGTTTGCTCCTCAACTCAGAGACCTGTTTTCAGATACACTCACACGACAAGAACTAGGAGATATATAAATTTAGAAGTGCAGGAATAAAGTTAATAGAAAACTCAAGGTTTTTATGTAGAGACTCCTTGCTCAACTATACTCAAGCAACTTCTTGAATACACACTTCAAGGATTAACCTCCTAATCCTTTGTTTCCCATCAATAACTCTATTACAAGGAAACTCAAGTTGTACCTGTCACACCCCATTTTCGCACTCCAAAGGGATTATAGTTTAAAGTTCGAAAGAGTTTTATTATTTAAGTGACAAGAAATAAAAATTTGTTTCAGAAAAGGATTATTTACATTTTTTATTCAGAGTCGCCACTTGGCATAATCTGGTGTGCCAAGTCACCACTGGAAAATCTTTTTCAAAACTATTTGACTCTTTAAACTGGTTTGTGAACAGAGACTCCAGCTAAGGAATTTTGTTGACCGAGGGGAAGGTGTTTGGCACCCTTCGATCTCGTGGTTTGACCACGGTCACTTGGCAGAGCGTATCGGCTAAATTGACATTACGAATGCATAAATCACCCAAAGCACACAAGAATTAATCACTCAAGCAAACAAAAATAAAATAATCCAAAATATAATGTCCAGTCCAATAATAAAAAAAATGCATAAAAATAAATCCTACTCTAAATTAATTCAAGACTAATGCTTTACCCGACGCCTCGGTCCTTCATCACGAATGTCCTTCGGGTACAAGATACCTCGGGGCATTCTCCGGTGAATATATACAGATACTTCGGGGCATTCCCCGACCAAATTATACAATTGATCCAAAAGTAATAAAATCAAACCATTCAATCAAATTTCAAACATTCAATCAACCCACAATCTCTAGATTTGCCTACCCGACCTACGTCTTACCTATTCCAATCGGCGTATCTTGATACTACCAAATTCAATTAACGTTCATTTCAAGTCAAACAACTAATGAATCAAACTAATCAAAATTCACCAATTATATCAAATTTTCAATTCTCGTCCCACTTATTCCCACATGAATTCAAATCTTTAAATTCCTTCATTCACGTGAATCAATCAATCAATATCAACCACAGTAATCACGATTGCTCAAATACAATATCGGAACTTATCACCATGTCACAATCATCAACCAAGCACAATATTCACTCCAACACACCAAATATAGTAGACATTAAATAAAAGAGGGGAATAGAATTGGACCTCGATTCGTAGCTTTCAAACTTCAAATATTAATCGAGTGAAAAGACAAAGACTACGTCCAAACATCTGAGCAGAACCTCAGTCAACAAACCCACAACTCGGATTAACTAACTTTCCAAAAAATTAGATTCAAAACCCAAAAATTACTAAGGACAGTAAGTGAATCTCAACTCGGTGTCGAGAAATTGTGACCCGAGACGTCATATCTCAATAGAACCCACCAACTCGAGTGTTTCCCAGCTTAATCTTCTTAGAAATAAAAAGGAAACTAAAGGAACTTCAAGCTTTCGAAGGCTGGAAACTAGCTGAACGATGAACCAGTGGTAGATTTTGACAAAAAAAATTTCACCGGAGAAGCTCAAACAGGGGATGAATCTCTCCGAAAGACTCAAACCAAGACCAAATTTCTTACCCGTTCTCCCTCATCCCTCGATCTCGAATCTGTCACTCTCCCATGGCATGGTGCTCTCGTGTAGTTGTGTATGTGCGACTTTGAGCTGGTAGAATTAGAAAATGATGAAGAAATGGTCTGGTTCGATGATGAGCTCACCGGAGAAGCTCAAACCTACCATCTCCCTCTCGATCTCCTCTCTTTCTCTCTATCTCACTCAGCTACCTTCCCTTCACCACTCTCTCTCAGCTCTCTGATTCTATATATGTGTGTATATTGATAGGAACTTTGCGAAAAATAGTGTGGGTCTGTGTAATCAATAAAAAATTGGAGAGTCACAATGGAAGAAACGGTCTTCCTCCTCTGTCAATTCAATGGAAGATGAGTGAAAACCCCTTCCCCCGCCTCTGTGTATGGCCCCTTTATGTGTGCACGGTGTATATATATGTTGCTCTTCTTTGGGGAATCAGTGTTTGTGGTAAGGTGAGTGTGTGCTCATGTTGAATCTGTGGGTATTGAGTCGAAATTCTAGTGAAGAAGAAAAGCAAATCAAAAATGGAGTCCTCTGTGTAGTCTTTCAATCCGTATTGTGTCCTGTGAAGAAGAAAAGAAAAATTGGAATGTTCTGCTTCCTTCTCCAATCCCGTGAGGTGTAGTGTATATATTAGGTGAGGGTGGGGTAGTGGGGTAGGGTAGGTGGGGTCACGTGAGGTAGGGGGTAGAGTGTAATGGTTTTTTTTTTATTGGATGGGTTGTTAGGATATGGTAGGTAGGTGTTGTTTTTTAATTGGAGGGATAAGGGTTAGGTGTCTATTTTTGTTTGGGTGGGTTGCTAGGATAATACAAAATTAGTTAGGGGATTGTTATTTTTGTTATTTGTGGAGGGATAATCACACGGGTGAGGATACACGGTAGGATAAGGTAAAAATGGGTAAAACGACATCGGGGAGGGACAAAATTAGGTGTCTACATCATGCCCCCTTTGAATGTAAACATGAAGTGTTTTCAGACAAAGAACTAGACAGCGAGACCAAATTTTGACCCGACCATTATCCAAAGAAAGAAACAGAAAGAAGAAGGACAAACGGGTTTTGACTTAAGACATTCCACCTACTCACATTATAAGAGGATCGAATGACAAGTATCTCAACTTTTAGAAGGAGATGGACTATACCGAGTTGGAGAGTCGAGTAAGGTTCCATCGAGTTTTCGATCCACGTTTCTATCATTACATCAAAAAATAAAAATTTAATGAGTTAAAACATAAATGAAATTACAAAATCCTATTTATACAACTTCTGTTGGCTTATGACTGACTTTCATCACCCTATTCTTCAGGCGGGCTCGTGACTTGCAATTTCTTTCAACTTGTTGCTTGGCTTTCAATTACTTCGCTTTGTTGCATGACTTTTTATTTCTTTACCCTATTCTCCAGGCGGGCTCCTGACTTTCTATTTCATCACTTTGTTTCTTGACTTTTCATTTCTTCACTCTGTTCTCCAGGCGGGCTCCTGACTTGCCATTTCATCACCCTGTTCTTCAGGCGGGCTCCGGAAACCCAAAATTAAAACTAAAACAAAAACTTATCCCAAACAAGAATTATAATAAAGTAGTATTTCATTTTTGAAAGCGTTGTCCCATTTTCCAGGAGGGTCCTGAACAACAAGTAAAGTCCTATTTTTCAGGAGAGTCCTACGCATAAAGTAGAATCCCATTTGTCAGGAGGGTCCTGAACAGAAAGTAAAATCCCATTTTCAGGAGGGTCCTGAACAGAAAGTAAAATCTCATTTTTTCAGGAGGGTCCTGAACATAAGGTAAAATCCCATTTTTCAGGAGGGTCCTGAACAGAAAGTAAAATCCCATTTTTCAGGAGGGTCCTGAACAGAAAGTAAAATCCCATTTTTCAGGAGGGTCCTGCGCATAAAGTAAAATCCCATTTTTCAGGAGGGTCCTGAACAGAAAGTAAAATCCCATTTTTCAGGAGGGTCCTGAACAGAAAGTAAAATCCTATTTTTCAGGAGGTTCCTGAACATAAGGTAAAATCTTACGGATGTGCATTTCCAATGGTAGCTGAATCAAGTGAAGCGAATTTGCCCCTGTATCAACAAAGAAAATTTGTCAGTTAAAACTTAGTGGTGGATTGCAGATCTTGGCTTCTCAGGTATCTGCCCAGCACTCGTTCCTTTCATCTTTGTTCCAAATTGCTAACACTTGCCCTGTCTTGTCGCATCATTGACCCGGATCCAAATTGAGGGAAATGAGTTCTGACTCAAGCAATGGGTTTCCATTTTACCATGCCCCTTGAGGTGCACTCTTTTCCCAAATCTGTATGCTTCCACGAATCCAGTAACCTATCGGTTGATAGACTTCCTTTGCTTCATGTTGAATTAAGATCATATTTCTTTCCTGGGCTATTCCTTGGCTTCTCCTCATATAATTGGAAAGACTAGTAGTAAATTTCGAAATCCTTTCTCGCTTGTTTTGACACAGACTTGACTTAACATGTAAAGAAATGGTGGTGACTTTTATTTTGATAAATGACATCAAAAGACAAAAAGCATGAATATGTAAATGAAAGAAAAGGGCAATGTCCCATATTAAAAAAAAAAAAAAAACTTATCTGAATACGACAACCAACTCCAATGAGTATGACATGCATTTTGGATTGAGCTGCCTGATCTTCGAATCCAGACTCCCCATTTGTTGTTGAGTTCGTGCCTTTTGCCGTTGATCTGCTTCTTCAAATCCATTGGACTTATGCATCACATTCGATTGACGTCATCTTAAAAGACTTTCGCCAACAAATCTCTTTCTTTTTACTTTTCACTCTTCTCTTGAGCTCTCCATCGCCTTACGGTGCCTGTGAGGGTTTTCACCAATAAGACTCTCTCATTTTTATTTCTCTCCACTCACCATCGCCTTATGATACCCGCAAGGGTTTTCACCAATAAGACTCTCTCATTTTCATTTCTCTCCCCTCACCATTGCCTTATAGTGCCTGCAAGGGTTTTCACCAATAAGACTCACTCATTTTCATTTTCTCTCAACTCACCATCGTCTTATGATGCCCATGGGGTTTTCACCAATAAGACTCTCATTTTTGTATTTCTTTCCTGATTTCTTATGCTGAGGGAGACAAGTGGTACTTCACAATGTATCATCGTATCCATTGCATGCTTAGCCTTAACATTATCAAAAATTGATCTGAAGGACTTTCTTTGGTTGTAACTTGGCTTTTAGTTAAGGTTAGAAAAGATGGTAAGGGACTCAAACGATACTTGAAGTGGGGGTGGGACTTACAACTTTTGGAATCGACTCAAACAACACATTAACTCATGCCCCAGTTTTGTTGACTGGGTGAATCTTAAATCTTTATTTGGTTGGACCGAGCCCGAAATAGGGTAGCCTACGTATCTCACTCCCGAAAGAGGAGAATCAGGTCGGACGTAGTTCCATCAGCTTGTTCTTTGTTTTGATTTGATTTTGATTTTTTTTTTCAAACTCTTTCTTTTATTCTTATTTCCTCGACATTTATCTTTGACTCCATTTTGATTCCAAAAGAGGGATATGAAAGAAAATTAAAACGAAGCTTAAAAGGGTAAACAAAGGATGACACAATGTTGGGATAGAAGAATAAAATGCCTTCATCATATCAATCTTTAAAATGTAAGTACTAAACATGCAATAAAATCAACAAAGGATCAAATATCATACGTAATATCTTTTGACCACATCAGCATTGATAGCCATTTCTGCCATTTTGCCTTCAGTATCTGTCAAATATAAGGCTCCATTGGGCAACACTTTCTTCACAATGAAGCGACCTTGCCAGTTAGGGGAGAACTTGCCTTTAGCTTCAACTTAGTGAGGAAGGATATGTCTCAATACCAACTGACCAATTTCAAAATTCCTGGGACGGACCTTTTTGTTATACGCTCGAGCCATCCTTCTCTGATAAAACTGGCCATGACACACAGACGCTAGCCTTTTTTCCTCAATCAAACTCAAATGTTCCAGTCGGGTTTTTACCCATTCGTCATCATCAATCTCTGCTTCTACAATGACTCGAAGAGAGGGAATTTCAACTTCTACAGGGATGACCGCTTCTGTCCCATATACCAATAAATATGGAGTTGCCCTTGTTGAAGTACGAACAGTGGTGCGATAACCTAGCAACGCAAACGGAAACTTTTCATGCCACTGTCTAGGCCCTTGTACCATTTTTCGCAGTATCTTTTTTATATTCTTATTGGCGGCTTCTACAGCACCATTGGCCTTTGGGAGATATGGAGTAGAATTTTGATGTGCGATCTTAAACTGTTGACATACTTCTTGCATCAAATGACTATTGAGATTGGCAACATTGTCTGTAATGATCATCTTAGGAATTCCAAATCTACAAATGATATTGGCATGAACAAAATCTACCACAACCTTCTTTGTCACTGACTTGAAAGTTACTGCTTCTACCCACTTTGTGAAGTAGTCAATGGCTACCAAAATGAACCTATATCCATTTGATCCCTTCGGCTCAATCGGTCCAATCACATCCATTCCCCAAGCCATGAACGGCCATAGAGCGGCTATTGCATGCAAATCAACAGGAGGAAAATGTATCAGATCACCGTGTACCTGACATTGATGACACTTTCGAACAAATTAAATAGAATCTCTTTCCATAGTAAGCCAGTAATAACCTGCGCGAAGAATCTTCTTTGACAAAACATGATCGTTCATGTGTGACCCGGATACTCCAGATTGTATTTCAACCATGATTGCCGAGGCTTATCTTGCATCTACATACCTCAAAAGTCCCAGATCTGGGGTTCTCTAATACAAGATTCCCCTACTTAAGAAAAATCCACTAGCCAAACGCCTAATATTCCTCTTTTGATCGTTGGTGGCATATGCTGGGTATTCTCCTGACTGAATGTACCGCTTGATATCCAAGAACTAGGGTTCTCCATAGAGCTCTTCTTCAACCGCACTACAGTAAGCATGCTGATCACGACTCTGTATATGCACTGGATCGATATAGGCTTTCTCGAGATGTTGGAGCATTGAAGACAGAGTGGCTAAAGCATCAATAATCTCATTATGAATCCTTGGAATATGCCTAAACTTTACTAACACAAACCGTTGACATAGCTCCTGCAAGCATTGTCGATACGGGATGATCTTCAAATCTCGCGTCTCCCAATCGCCTTGAATTTGATGGACGAGCAAATCCGAATCTCCCAACACCAATAATTCTTGGACTCCCATATCAACAGCTAACCTCAAACCAAGAATGCAGGCTTCATACTCTGCCATATTGTTAGTACAGTAGAATCAAAGTTGTGATGTTACCAGGAAATGTTATCCCGATTCAGAGATAAGAACCGTACCTATTCCGACTCCTTTCATATTGACAGCTCCATAGAAGAATAACCTCCAACCTGGATCAACATCTATAACGACTTCATCGACATATGATACTTCTTCATCAGGAAAATATGTCTTTAATGGCCCGTACTCTTCATCGATGGGATTCTCAGCAAGATGATCTGCCAAGGCTTGGTCTTTCATGGTGGTTCGAGTCACATATACGATGTCGAACTCGGTAAGCAATATTTGCCACTTTGCCAATCGACCCGTCGGCATAGGCTTCAGAAAGATATAGTTCAAAGGATCCATGCGGGAGAGGAGATAAGTAGTATAGGATAAGAGATAGTGCTTCAACTTCTGTGCTACCCAAGTTAGGGAACAACACGTCCTTTCAAGAAGAGTATACCTGGCCTCATATACGGTGAACTTCTTGCTAAGATAATAAATAGCCTGCTCTTTTTTGCCTGTGACATCATGTTGACCCAGGACACAACCAAAAGAATTGTCCATGACTGACAAATATAAGATCAAAGGCCTACCCAAATCTGGGGGTACCAGCACTGGCGGATTTGACAAAGATCTTTGATTCGATCGAACGCTTCCTGACATTTTTCAGTCCATTTTACCGTAGTACTCTTTTTCAGCAACTTGAATATGGGCTCACAAGTGGTTGTGATTTGAGCTATAAACCTGCTAATGTAGTTCAGTCTACCAAGCAAACTCATCACCTCCGTTCTATTCTTGGGCGGGGGCAAATCCTGAATGGCTTTGATTTTTGAGGGATCCAATTCAATTCCTCGACGGCTGACTACAAACCCCAACAGCTTTCTGGATAGAACTCCAAATACACATTTTGCCGGGTTGAGTTTGAGATTATACCTGCGAAGCCTTTCAAAGAACTTTCTTAAATCTTTAACATGGTCGGCCTGACTTTTTGACTTAATAATCACATCATCCACGTAGACCTCAATCTCCTTATGCATTATATCATGAAACATAGTGGTCATGGCTCTCATATATGTTGCTCCAGCATTCTTCAAACCGAATGGCATCACTCAATAACAATAAGTCCTCCATAGTGTGATAAAAGATATCTTCTCTGCGTAGTCATCATCCATGATGATCTGGTGATATCCAGCATAGCAATCCATAAAAGAGGCAACCTCGTGTTTAGCATAGTTATCTACCAAAATGTGGATATTGGGAAGTGGAAAATCATCTTTCGGACTTGCTCTGTTCAAATTACGGTAATCAACACACACTCGAATTTTGTCATCTTTCTTTGGTATGGGAACAACATTGGATAACCACATGGGATAGCGAGCTACTCGAATTACTTTGGCTTCAAGTTGTTTCATGATTTCCTCTTTGATTTTAATACTTACATCAGTTTTAAACTTCCTCAACTTCTGTTTGACAGGAGGGAACGCGGGATCAATTGGCAATTTGTGAGCCACTAATTCAGTGCTTAAACCAGGCATATCATTATAAGACCATGCAAAAACATCCTTATAATTAATTAATGCTTGAATCATTCCATATTTTAGCTGTGGCAAAGCATGTACAATGATTTTAGTTTCCCTAACATCTTCTTGATCCCCTAGATTTATTGACTCAGTCTCATTCAAATTAGGATTCGGTTTGTCTTCAAACTGTTCCAACTCTTTGCTTATTTCTTTTAGTGTTTTTTCTTCATCATATTTCCCATCCTGCTTTATTACATCTTAATTAGTTTGGATTTTAAGATCAGGCTGAAAATTCTGCATGTATGTCATGTCATTAGAATCAGCATAAAGAGAACTGTGTGAAAAAAGAAAAACAAAATATATTAGACACGAAACAAAAGGGATATTTCATTTCATTAAATAAAAAGATAAAAGGGTTTAAACATAGATCCAAACATAACATAAACAAACTAAAATCTGAATTACAACCCTGAAATAACTTGGATAAACAGAAAGAAAAACAAAATAAACTACCAAAACTTCCTCCTGACGGGGAGAGGAGTGACTTCCCAATTATTGTTTTGGACAGCTGGGCCTATGAATTACAAGTCTGTCATACTGGTACCTTCTCCTGCTTCGACCATATCAGTTTTAATAAAAAGGTTCTGGAAGTCATCAACCAATTCAACTTCAAATTCCACATGCTTCGTGACACCGCTCTTAACAAATGACTCACTGAGTAGTGGCATTGGGTGAGGGAGTGACCATATTTCCTTTTTCCTTCCCTTGGCTTTCTTCAGATCTTCAGCTGTAGGCTCAAATCCCAGACCAAATGTGCCGACGTTCTCACTCAGACATATGGGATAAACTATACCGTGCAGAGACGCTTCCAAACCTTTTTCTGGCTCAAATCCGTATCACTCACCATCATGATAGAAGTACAGGACAATTGCGGTCCCGGTATAGCCTGCCATTCAAGGATACAATTCATTGGCACTATATTAAAAATTTGATAGACGGATGTCTCCTCTACGTTATTTGCTTCAATAAGAGACAAGGGAGAATCTTCATAGGCTGACAAATCTTCTTCACCGTGAATAACCACTTCTTGCCTGTCATGCTCAAACCTAATCATTTGGTACAGTGTAGACGCAACCGCCTTGGCCTTGTGAATCCACGGCCTTCCCAAAAACAAATTATAAGAGGAGTCTACATTCAATACTTAAAACTCTACGGCGAACTCAATAGGCCCTATCGTCAACATTAGTTCTATTTCTCCAATGGAATTTGATTTTGCACCATCGAAAGCCCTAACGCATACATTGTTGGGCCTGATCCTGTCAGCACCAATATTCAACTTTTGCAAAGTAGAAATAGGGCAAATATTTGCACCTGAACCTCCATCAATCATGACATAAGTGATATAGAAATCTTCACACTTCACTAAAATGTAAAGGCCCCGGTTATGCCCAGTACCTTCAACAGGCAATTCCTCGTTAGAAAAGCTGATCCAATTGACTTCAAAGATTTTTCTGACCATTTTCTCAAGTTGGTTGATTGTAATCTCCCTTGGAACATATGCTTCATTTAATACCTTCAGTAAAACATCACGATGCTCCTTGGAGTGCAACAACAAAGATAAAAGGGAAATTTGAGCAGGGGTTTTCTTCAACTGGTCTAATATTGAATACTCTGGCAATTTCATCTTTTTCAAAAATTCTTCGGCTTCTTCTTCGGTGATAGGCTTTTTGATAGATGACGGTCCACACACTATTGGCTTGGACTTTCTTAAGCTCTCAGGCACAAAGCATCTTCGTGACCTAGTCAAACCCCTACCTCATCTATATCTTCCACAACTTCTTTCCCGTGATAGGTCATCATAGTCCGCCCATAATTCCAGGAAACCCTTTTCGTATCAACTATAGGAGGTTGGGTCACCGGTTTGAGGACAATAGGCGCTGCCAGTGCTCCTTTCACCATCAAGATGGGCTGACTCAGAGCTCCCACCACTGTCAACTTAATTTTATCCTGACTTAAATTAACATACCTTCTGGCGCCCTATACTGTGATCAGGGGTTTCTTTGTGCTTTCTTAGGCTTTATATTCTTTCATTCCTTCTTGGCTTGATGACATTGCTTTCAAAGACTCCGCTACATTCACCGATTTCTCCTCAATGATCTATATCTTGACAATAGGCTTATAACCTCTCGAAGACTCTTTCCCATCATATATCAATTCTAATATATTGGCTTCAGCATGGGTTGGCAGCAGATTTTGGTTAATGTTTGGACCTTCCGGGGCCTAGACCAGCATCTGATTTGTGTCAATTAATCTTGCATAGCTCTCTTTAAATGCCAGCATTTCTCGATATCATGGCCTGGCATATCAGAACAGTATGCACACCTTAAAGAATAATCGAGATTCCTCGGCGGTGGATTTGAAAGTCTTCCTTGAATTGGGCTCAAAACCTTTAACTTTCTCAACCTATCAAACAAGCTAGCATATGAATCCCCAAGAGGTGTGAATTGATTTTTGACCGCCTTCTCCTTCTTATACTCAGGCCTAGGCTGAAAATCGGGTTTGGAGGGGTTTTGGTAATTTGGTGGAGCGAATGAGCAATTTTGTGAAGCTTGTGCGCGCCACTGCGGGTAAGAAGGGGTTTGGGCATATGGCTGCGCACTATATACTGGGTACGGGTGTGGTGGAATGGAATATAAAGGGTTTTGTGAAGGGTAGTAATGGTGGGGAGGAATAATGGAGCTTGGGCGTAGACTTGGGCTTGGGATTGGGGATAGGGGCGAGGTGGTCTTTTGGGATAGGAATGGGTTCCAGCTATGACAGTCGCCACATCCTCTTTCTTCATTTTACCTCCAAATATGTCACATCCACCTTGAATCACTTGTGTGGTGGCTTTTAATGCGGCAAAACTCACTATTCGACCGATCTTAATTTCGTCCTCTATATCTCCCCCATTTTGAGGACTTCCATAAAAGACTTTCCCATTGCCGGAAGTAAATGTTGAAAATAGGTCTCATCCTACGCCTGAATGAAAACTTCAACCAACTTACTTTCTTTCATTGGAGGCTTTACCCTGGCGGCCTGTTCACGCCACCTTATCGCGTATTCCCTAAAACCTTCAGTACTCTTTTTCTTCATGTTGACCAAGGATTTTTCGTCCGGAATCAGGTCGATGTTATACTAAAAATGTTGAACAAATTCAGAAGCCAAATCATCCCAGTTGTTCCATTTATCGATATCTCGATCGATAAACCATTCTGAGGCCAGATCAGAAAGACTCTCGCCAAAGAAGGCCATGAGTAGTTCTTTCTTTCCTCCTGCGGCCCTCAACTGGTTGCAATAACGTCTTAAGTGTGAAACGGGACCACCGTGTCCTGTATACTTCTCGAACTTAGGAATCTTAAAACCGAGGAGAAGGTTGATGTCTGGGAACATGCAAAGATATTTATAGGAAACACTACTATAATCTCTGATTCCTTGCAAATTCCTCATTGCCTGATCTAAACTTTTCAATTTCCGGGCTATGATATCTTGTTCCTCCATTGCGATAGGTTTCTCCATATCAAATGGAAATACAAGCGGCTGAGTGTACCCTTACGGTTCATTCATTTGCAAAGTAGGCTCCGGGGCATAATACTGACTATCTAAAACCTTCAGTACTGGCTCACTGGCAGACCTAGGAAGCCTCATTGTGGGACGCACAACATATATGGGAGTTTCATGTGGTGGCGGAGCCACGAATACCGGTGTGATCGGTGGCGCTGGTTGACCAGCTGGTCTTGATTGGGGAGCTGCCAAGGGCACACTAGAACTGCCAGGATAATAATGTCGCAGAGTGAATCCTGGCGCGTGCTCAGGTGACTCAGTAGGAGCAGAGAATTACGCCTGAAAGAGCAGTGGGCAATTAGAGATATTCCCAAGACCTTCAGGGAGCGGAGGAGGAGGCATTCCGCTGGCCTATGCCCGGTGCAAATCTATCAGTTGTTGCCTGAGCCTTACTACCTTATCATTATGTTCTGAACTTTCTTCCCTGCGATCCTGATCCGGGTCAATGAGCGAATTTTCAATCTTCCTGCTAGTCATGGGGAGCTTTGCTTTGGATCTAGTGAAGTATGGGTGACTAGCCAGAGTGCTGCAAACCTACCACTGTTATCTGAAAGAACATGCTCATCAAAGACGACATCCGTTAGGATTAGGGCACACAAACAAGCATGGGAATCACATTGGTAAAATTATCCTAAATTCATGTTCATTTCTACCAGCTTTTGAGGGTAGCGAGGTCATTTTAACATCATCCTGATTTTTGTCTATGCCCTTTTTTTTTATCTACACTTATTATTATTATTATATTATTTTATTTTTCGTATCCATCTCTATTTTTTCTTTTCTCTCGTTATCTACCTTTATTTTATCATTCTTTATGGCTTTTATTTTTCTTTAAAAGAGGAAAAATAATGAAACAAAATGATTAGATCAAACCCAAAAGTAGGTTGCCTACGTATCATGTTGTACATGAATCAGATCTTGCGTAGTTCGGGCAGCATGTGCATAAAAATCACTTTTTTTTTGCGAAAACAAAAATAAACAAACAAAGGAAAGACGTAACATCATAACATTTGACGAAAGAAACAGCAAAAACATACAAAGAATTTAGGACCACTTTAAAACTAAACAACAAATACGAAACAACATTCTAGATCCCTAAGACGACAAACGTGAAATTACTAATAAAGACCCTAATACCAAAAACAACTTGACTTCGACTTAAACTAGACGCCACCCTACAATGACAGACACATAAAAGACTCAAAGTGAAATAAGATAAGAAATGGTCTTTCAGACTGGTGCTCTGCATGATGACCCTGGCTGAGATGGACCTGCCTGTGAAGTTCTCTTTCTCCCATTTAAACTTTATAGCATATCCTGTAAAGACACCCTAATATTGGGGAAGAAGCTTCGGGCCCGTATTCCTGCCTCATGAGTAGTGCACTTGAAAAGATTATTCTGACACCTTTCTACCGTCTTGAACAAATCTGCTAACTGAACTCTCAGTGTTTCCACTTTGGACCCTATACTTTCATCCTGATGGTCGTCTACTATGCATTATTCCTGTATTCTCTCTCTAAGCTGCGCTGGTAAGAGTTGACTGATACCCCGAGGGATAGATTGAAGCCAGACCCCATATCCCTGAGTGTACCCCAGATTATCCAAACTTTCTTTGAGTGTGTCCACACCTAGCTTTGTTGCATGCTTCCAAAATTGCTCGTACTTGCTCTCACCTAAGGCTTGGTCCTTGAAATACTCAACATCCTTCAGAATATCCACTGCTGGTGGCACGTCCTGCAGCCTACCCAACTGGCGCATTACCCTAGAAGGACTGTATGATATGGTGCAATTGAGCCCTAACATAACTAAAGGGAGCTGCGTCCGACAACCCAACAATACTATCTTAGGTCGAAGCCACAGATAAGTCCATAAAATGCTATCCCTGGTTCTTGACTCAAGAAATTCAATCCAAGCATCGACTCCCACGGGTAATGAGAATTTATCCAAACGCAACCTGAAATCCATGGCTTTCACTCTATTGGGAATACAACAATCTACCACGTCTGGTATAACTAAAGAAGGCGCATGCAAATGCTCCATCATCCATAAATGCAATATCAGGTTACTGCCCTAAAAAAATCTCCTTCCCCCCTTCACTTTGGTTAAAGCCTTATATATTTCTGCTAAGATCATGGGTATGAGAGTGAACTTGCCCTTTTGATTAATTCCCTTGTCGTTTTGATCCTTATGAAATAGGGTCATCACCACAGATTGCAAACAGGTATTAATACGTCTTTCTTAGTGGAAACACTAAAGTACCTAACAAAGCGAGGGTGAAGACTTCAAGACGCTTTCTCTCCCACTTCTCCTTAGTCACATGAAATTCATCCCAAAAGCAATCAAAACCTTGTGAGGGCCCAAATCTAGCGAAAAAAAATCTAGGGAAACCCACGAATCACTTAAACAACCCAAACGGATACCCTTACTTTTTAAACCACAAGACTGCAAAAATCTCACGCCAGTATGATTTCATGCTCGGATCATATCCTTCTCGATATAGGGCATATGCAACAAACCGGATATTTCTGCCAAAGTAGGAGTCATTTCACATTCCCCAAACCTGAATACCAGACTACTCAGATCCCAAAAGGTCAACAAAGCCTCTATTAAATCTAGACGAGGGGTAACATGCAAAAATTCTGTGAGATCACCTAATATTTTAATCAGTTTCTGCTGATCAACATAGTTAAACATTTCCCACCATTTGATTAACTTTTTGGGCACTTTGACAACCATCAAAACTCTAGACTTGGTGGACAAATCCATCCTGTAATAAAACACAAGACATTATCTCAAAATTCGACAGGAGTAGAAGATTCCCAACCCTTGGGATTTTTGACGCAGGCGTATGTCGATGGGACAGACCACATTCATAACTCCAATTTGCCAAACAGAAGTACTGAGCGAGATCAGTCCACTTGGCTAACAACTCTAGATTACGGGGCGAGAGACCTAAGCTAATAAAAAGACAAAGGCCAACACAAAAAATACCGGACCCACCGAGGGTTGCCTACGTATCCCAACCCAAGGGAATCAGGTATGCGTAGTTCATCCAGATTGGACAATTAATGATTAACTAATACATTGACCCTAACTTAAAAGACACTACCAAAAACAAACGAAAAAACTTTTGGATTTTCAGCTAGACACTTTAACTAAGACTGACACCACTAATTATGAAGAAAAAATCTTTTTGGTATTTTTGTTTTTGACAAATAAATAGAAGAGGCAAACAAAACTTTTTTTTTGAATTTACGGTACTTTGAGAAGACAAATGCAAAACGTAAAAAAATATTTTTGAGTTTTTGGATTGTGAAGAACCAAAGCCATAAAGAATTCTAAAATAAACTACGACATTTCTCTTTTTTTTTCATTCTTTTCGACTCACTTTTTTTCTATTTTTATTTTTTGTTTTTGCCTACGCACCTTACTCCTAACAATTTTTTTTATATATATATTTTATTTTTTTATTTTTTTTATTTTTTTAAAAATCAGTCCATCAAATGACCACGTTACCCTTAAAAATGCAACAGTTAGCACGTAGGGATGCTTTAGAGGGGAGTCTCCTACAAAGGGCCATGTGGGTCCCGCTAGATCTCCGTATGATGCACATAAGCATGACCTAAAGTCTGACCTACGTTGTGGTTCACTAACAAGGCTGTTCGGGGGAGTGTATGGTCGATAGTGGCTACTTTACTTTCCACCTACTCAATAACACAGAGGGCTCCCCCCCTAAAATAAGGGTGACTCAACTAGAGGTTGTGTACAACATGTGTACTATGGACTTGTTGTAGAAAGAAGGTGGGGGGGTGGGGGCTGGTTGACTCATGATGACAGATATAAAGCGGTAACACATAGAATAAATACTATAAACAAAGAGCACGAAAACGCACAAAAGTGAAAATAACATCAAAAATAATCACAAACAATGCTTATACACTCGTAATGCCAAACAAAGCCGATACGACTCAAAAATAAGCTCAAATTCTCACTAGATCCCCAGCAGAGTCGGCAGAGCTGTCACACCCACTTTTCGCACTCTAAAGGGATTATAGCTTAAAGTTCAAAAGGGTTTTATTATTTAAGTGACAAGAAATAAAAATTTGTTTCAGAAAAGGATTATTTACATTTTTTATTCAGAGTCGCCACTTGGCATAATCTGGTGTGCCAAGTCACCACTGGAAAATCCTTTTCAAAATCATTTGACTCTTTAAACTGGTTTGCGAACAGAGACTCCGGCTAAGGAATTCTGTTGACCGAGGGGAAGGTGTTAGGCACCCTTCGATCCCGTGGTTTGAACACGGTCGCTTGGCAGAGCGTTCTGGCTAAATTGACATTACGAATGCATAAATCACCCAAAGCACACAAGAATTAATCACTCAAGCAAACAAAAATAAAATAATCCAAAATATAATGTCCAGTCCAATTATACAGTCCAAAAATTAAAAAAAATGCATAAAAATAAATCCTACTCTAAATTAATTCAAGACTAATGCTTTACCCGATGCCTCGGTCCTTCATCACGAACGTCCTTCGGGTACAAGATACCTCGGGGCATTCTCCGATGAATATATACAGATACTTCGGGGCATTCCCCGGCCAAATTATACAATTAATCCAAAAGTAATAAAATCAAACCATTCAATCAAATTTCAAACATTCAATCAACCCACAATCTCTAGATTTGCCTACCCGGCCTACGTCTTACCTATTCCAATCGGTGTATCTTGATACTACCAAATTCAATTAACGTTCATTTCAAGTCAAACAACTAATGAATCAAACTAATCAAAATTCACCAATTATATCTAGTTTTCAATTCTCGCCCCACTTATTCCCACATGAATTCAAATCTTTAAATTCATTCATTCACGTGAATCAATCAATCAATGTCAACCATAGTAATCACGATTGCTCAAACACAATATCAGAACATATCACCACGTCACAATCATAAACCAAACACAATATTCACTCCAACACACCAAATATAGTAGACATTAAATAAAAGAGGGGAATAGAATTGGACCTCGATTCGTAGCTTTCAAACTTCAAATATTAATCGAGTGAAAAGACAAAGACTACGTCCAAATATCTGAGCAGAACCTCAGTCAACAAACCCACAACTCGGATTAACTAACTTTCCAAAAAATTAGATTCAAAACCCAAAAATTACTAAGGACAGTGAGTGAATCTCAACTCGGTGTAAAGAAATTGTGACTCGAGACGTCAAATCTCAATAGAACCCACCAACTCGAGCATTTCCCGGCTTAATCTTCTTAGAAATAAAAAGGAAACTAAAGGAACTTCAAGCTTTCGAAGGCTGGAAACCAGCTGAACGATGAACCAGTGGTAGATTTTGACAAAAAAGGTTTCACCGAAGAAGCTCAAACAGGGGCTGAATCTCTCTGAAAGACTCAAACCAAGACCAAATTTCGTACCCGTTCTCCCTCATCCCTCAATCTTGAATCTCTCACTCTCTCATAGCATGTTGCTCTCGTGTAGCTATGTATGTGCGACTTTGAGCTGGTAGAATTAAAAAATGATGAAGAAATGGTCTATTCCGATGATGAGCTCATCGGAGAAGCTCGAACCTACCATCTCCCTCTTGATCTCCTCTCTTTCTCTCTATCTCTCTCGGCTACCTTCCCTTCGCCACTCTCTCTCAGCTCTCTAATTCTATATATGTGTGTATATTGATGGGAACTTTGAGAAAAATAGTGTGGGTCTGTGTAATCAATAAAAAATTGAGGAGTCACGATGGAATAAACGGTCTTCCTCCTCTGTCAATTCAATGGAAGATGAGTGAAAACCCCTTCCCCCGCCTCTTTGTATGGCCCTTTTATGTGTGCACAGTATATATGTATGTTGCTCTTCTTTGGGGAATCAGTGTTTGTGGTGAGGTGAGTGTGTGCTCATGGTGCATCTATGGGTATTGAGTCGAAATTCTAGTGAAGAAGAAAAGAAAATCAAAAATGGAGTCCTCTGTGTAGTCTTTCAATCCGTATTGTGTCCTGTGAAGAAGAAAAGAAAAATTGGAATGTTTTGCTTCCTTCTCCAATCCCGTAAGGTGTAGTGTATATATTAGGTTAGGGTGGGGTAGTGGGGTAGGGTAGGTGGGGTCACGTGAGGTAGGGGGTAGAGTGTGATGGATTCTTTTTTATTAGATGGGTTGTTAGGATAGGGTAGGTAGGTGTTGTTTTTTAATTGGAGGGATAAGGGTTAGGTGTCTATTTTGTTTGAGTGGGTTGCTAGGATAATACAAAATTAGTTGGGGGATTGTTATTTTTATTATTTTTGGAGGGATCATCACATGGGTGAGGGTACACGGTGGGATAAAGTAAAAATGGGTAAAACGACATCGGGGAGGGACGAAATTAGGTGTCTACAGTACCTCTACTACTTCAACTTCTAGCTAACTCTAACTTAACTCCACAAATTAACTCTAGGTTGAACAATCACCTAACTCTAGATGATTACAACGAAAGGTTTGCACCTCAACACTTACTACAATCATAAGCTAATATAGGCAAACTTTTAAGAACAAAATACAAAGACTCAACTACAACTAGAAAGTAAAAAACACAACTCAATGAGCAATCAGTTTCCTGCTGCAGCATGGAGTCTTTGATTCATCTTCTCAAAGATTTTTAATTGTGAGAATATGGAATCATTGTTTTCTTGTTGAGGAAGATGGGAAATATATAGTTTGACACAAGAAAACCTAGGAGAGATCCCATTGGTTAAGGTAAAAAAGTGGCAACAACTTTTTCCACCAACTTTTGTACTTTTTGTCAGCTGTGACTGTTGACCGTGATAGTGACTGGTGGGCCCAACTTGTTCCCTAAATTGTAGTAGCTTTGTTGTCACAAAAACTCTAGGAAATAAGTCCCACCTTCCAATTACGTATAGTTTGTCAATCATCAAAACAAAGAACTTAACAGATGGATACGATTTATGAGCACATTGATTATGGTATTTATGGTTTGAGAAATTCCTTGTGTTTTAAGACAACTATTGAAAACATGGATGCCTCTAATATAGCACTAACAGACGTGGACCTACCTTGGCAGTAGAGGGTGCAGGTGCACCCGCTAACCTCAAAAAAAATTCTGTATGTATAGTTTGTATATTTGTATATATATCAGGGTGTTCTGTTAAATATATGTTGTGCACACCCCAAAAAACAATTGGCTTGATTGGCAAGATGGTTGAGCATACCAAATAAAGTCTTTTATCATTTATTTTACACTTTTTCTTTTTTCTTGTGTGTATTGTGGACATTGTTAATGTATTTTTCATTTTATTTCAAAATACAAGCTCCCCTCCAACTTCAAAATGTAGATATTCTCCCCATCTTGTACTGTAAATATTTATTTCTTTTATCTTTTAATCATTGAATTTTTTTTATTTAAAAAATTAGTAATTTAAAATTTGAGATAGGCTTAAACCAAACGTTTTTCGTACAACCGTCTAGCAAATAAATCTCTCGAATTTCATATTTTTCAAAAACCTTTTTTTATTATTTAAAATATAAAAGTGCATTGAATTCAAGTATGATGGATAACACACTTTTTTCATATTAAATCTAATTAATGATATTTAATAATATTAAAAGTTTACTTATAAAATACTATAATTAATAAGTTTTCAAAGAACTGCATATCGAACTTTGACATTATTAATTATTATGTTAAATATAAAGGTGCACCCGTCAAGTTCAAATTCTGAGTTCGTCTCTGAGCACTACCTCTATAGCTGAAGTATCCTTGAGGTAATTATCTGACCTTCGAAAAGTTCCATAGTTACTATGTCATATGTTACCACTTGACACTTTTTTTCCATAATGTTTACAAGCTGCAAAGAGGTAACAAAAATAGAAGATATGAATGTTTATCAAACTACTTATCTCCCTCCAATCCATTCCAAGTTATGTGATAGAGCAGGACTAGGTATAAAAGTTAAGAAAGAAAGGCATACTTTTAAAAGTTGTGTTGGTAAATATATATGTCATAGCATCAATGTGGCTATAAAACTAGTGAAACTTGGGGCATTTGTGTGATTATAAAAGCTTCTCATTAAGGGTAAAATGGAAGAGTAAACTTAGTTGTCTCCAAATTTAAAAGCATGTAATTCTTTTTTGGAAAAACTATAAACAGTGTGTCACTGTCACATAAACTGGGAGTGAGTATTATTATGCGTGAAAGAACGTAACTAATTATATTAGTTAGGCTCCTCAATTCCTCCGTTGTTCTTTCTACAAGAAATTCGAAAGGATAATTTCTTTTTTTGTCGTTCGAGTGGACAACATCTTGTGTTTAATGGTACTGAAAATACAAAACAAATCCCACTTGTCTATTGAATTAGCTTGTTTATTTATTTAGTTGGTTCCCAGTATGTGTTAGTAGTATATTTGTGCATGCATGTCCCACATATGGTATATGTCAACTCATTACGATAGCTTTCTTAATTTGTAAAGACAGGTTTGACTAGCTCTTTCATATTGTTAGTAAAGTGCTGTGAAATTTAGAGAACGTTGTCCACAAACTCGATCCATATGTTGATTAAATAAGGTATATAACGTGCAAATTGTATCACTTAGTTTATGATGTTAGCAGATTGAGTCGTTATACTTATAACCACAATAGTGAAAACTGTAATTCTCATCATTTGCTATGGTACTATCAGAAGAGGCGGATCTAGAATTTAAAAATTGTGAATTCTCAACTTATAATTCTTTACCACTAGATCAATAACACACTTTGTTTGTAGGTTCCCAACTTATAATTCTTATATGTTTACTAGTTTTTTCAATATAAATTCAAGAATCGTACGAAAGTTACTGAGTTCCCGGGAACCCGCACCGAATACTTTACATCCGCCCCTGGTACTATGAGTTAGTGTTTGGAATTTAATAAATTTCCTGCCATTTTAGAAAGATTCTATAATGATTAATTTTGTGGATGCATGGAATATGGTTATTATTTATTTATATTTTAAGCAGTTTTATTTATTATATATTTACATTTAAGTAGCTTTATTTATTATTCTAGAATAGGGTTTTGTGTTTTCTATTTTTATAAGGATTAGACTTTCTATTGATTACTCTTGAATAGGGTTTTATGTATCATAGTTTCATAACATTAGGCTTTTTATTGATGTAATAAGACTCCTATTTATGGGAGATGTGAGGAATAATAGGTATTAATAATTTCGATCAAAAACAAGAGGTTGGAGTTCTCTGTTCCATTGAACTCTAAGGTTTCAGCCTCCCTTTAACAGGCTGAAGAGATCGGAGTTCTCTTTTCTATTGAACATTAAGGTTTCAGCCTCCCTTTAACGAGCTAAATTTATCTACAAAATTGGTTGTTCTAGGAATTCAAACAAAGGCAAGGGAAAGTCGACATCAATAGAGTCAAACTTTTCTGTTTATCGTCCTATGACTTGATCCTTCACCAAAGATCATAACAATTTGGTATCAGAGCCTAACACAATGAAAGATGAGATTAACTCCAAATTTCAAGAAGAACACGCAGCTATAGAAACCCCAATGGATTCTAAACTTGTAGTGATGGAACAACGCTTCGATGAAAAAATTATCCAAGTCATCCAAGAACAATTTTCTGACATGAAACTGGCGCCACAAAATCAGCAACACAAGGAACTGAGTCGAGTAGTGCTCTAAAAACTAGCAAATCAACAACTGCTGCTATACTACCTATTCAACAAGCCGACCAGAAACATCCAACAAAAGCTAATTCACATTCGACAGCACCAAGATATGCAAATTAAAGATGGAGTTTTCTACTTATGACGGCACCGACGATCCATTAATTTGGGCACATCGTTGTGAATAATTTTTTGAAAATCAACATACAACGAAAGAGAAAAAGGTTGGAGTGGTCGGGCTTCACATGTTGGGAGAAGCATAATTATAATACTGTCAACTTAAACGAGCAAAGGCCCAATGAGTTGAGAAGAATTTCAAAAACATTACTTCTAATGATTTGGACCTCCTGAAAGTAGCAACCCAGTGGGCGAATTAGTCACGTTTCTCCAAACTAGTACAGTTGAATTTATCAACGTCAGTTTCAAGAAAAGTTGGCTAAAGTTGATGAGCTTATTCCAGACACTTGCACGTGGGTATATTTATGGCGGGATTGGATGATTCAATCAGACTGGATGTGTGGTTGCTCAAACCACCTGACTTATCGACGACCATAAGTGTATCTAGCTCTTTAGAACAAAAACACCAACTGCAGAAGTTAAGTAATTTTGGCAAAGGGACATGGCAGCAGTCCCGGACAAGTTTCGACAGCACAACAAACTCGACAAAATCTGGTACTAGTTTAGTCACCTCATTTACCTCGGCTAATATCCAAACTAGCAATCAAACCCCTATTGTCAAATGATTAATTCATGCAGAAATGACAGAGAAAAGAGCTAAGGGTTTATGTTATAATTGCGACGAACTATATTCAGCAACTCACCAGTGCAAACGACTTTTCTGGATGGAATTAGATAATTCAGTTGACACTGTTTCAGAAGTTCTAGATGACGGCACTGAAATTCGAGCTTGAGGACAAGCTCTTTCAACGTGAGGGGAATAATATTGTGGATGCATAGAATATGGTTATTATTTATTTATATTTTAAGTAGTTTTGTTTATTATATATTTATATTTAAGTAGCTTTATTTATTATTCTAGAAGAGGATTTTGTGTTTCCTAGTTTGATAAGAATTAGGCTTTCTATTGATTATTCTAGAGTAGGGTTTTATGCTTTAGTTTCATAATGATTAGGCTTTGTATTGATGTAAAAAGACTCCTATTTAAAGGGAGATGTGAGGAATAATACGTATCAATAATTTCAGTCAAAAACAAGAGGTTGGAGTTCTTTCCTCTATTGAACTCTAAGGTTTCAGCCTCTATTTAATGAGCTGAAGAGAGATCGGAGTACTCTCTTCTATTGAAATCTAAGGTTTCAGTCTCCCTTTAACGATCTGAATTTATCTAAAAAAAAATAGGTCTTTCTAGGAATTCAAACAAAGACAAGGGGAAGTCGACATCAATAGAGTCAAACTTTTTTGTTCATCGTCCTGTGACTCAATCCTTCGCCAAAGATCATAACAAATAACTGCTACCTGATAATGATGGAGTTAGTTCTATCAGTGATTATGCATTTACTTTGGGTGTCGATGCTATTTCATGAAAGTCTTGTAAAACAGACATATATAGCACGCTCTATCATAAAATATGAATTTATAGCTCTTGCGTTGGTAGGAAAAACGGTGGCTAAGAACCATTTGGCAGGTGCGTATTAGAGAAGACAAGTTTCACCAGTTTCTCTTCATTGTCACTCAGAGTTGGCAATCAAAATTGGCAAGAACAGTGTGTATATAACCAAAAAACAAGTCACATTCACATTAAACATGATACGGTCAAACAATTGTTGAAACATAGAGTTGTAACATAAAAACAAGTCACATTCATCTAAATTTTTGTTAAGAAAATCAACTGCATGAGTCATTTATATTAAAAAAAAAATTACTCAGAATATCTTTTCAATCAGTTAGACAAACATTGGGGGAAAAACAAATACAATTGAACAAATGCTTGGAAGAAAAAGAAAAAAAAAATGAACAAGCATAAAACCATCCTTGCAGCTTGAATAGGATGGAGAAATTGAAAATTTTCTCAAAAGAAAATGATAGAGAGTTTAGTTCACGAAATGACAGTTCCTCCTGATCTCCCCGTTACGACCTGTGAGGACATCCAAAGTACCCATGTGAACCATTGCAGCTGCAAACTTTCTAGACCAAATTGAACCATATCTAGCATTGTAGCTCACCAATTTAGCAGTTGTTGGGTGTGACATCAACGTCTGATCAGATACCAATAATCCTTTTTGACTCTTTAAACCCAAGTAATATTTGTTATCCAACTTGTTTGGTGTAAAGACATCAAAGTTCGCGGGGTTAGCAGCTCCCGTCCCATTTGTAAGAGCTTCTGGTGGACAAATGGACTTCAAGAAGTCTGCGTATTCAGGGTCAATTGGCAGATCTTGTTGATTGTTTTGAGGGTACAGACGGTTAGCAAAAACAGCGCAATGTGCAATGCCAATGGAATGCGCGCCAGATAGAGTCACCATTTCATCAACTGACATACCTTTCCTTGCAAAACTGTTGATGAGTTCCTTGACATCGACGAATGGAGAAGGAAGATTGTCCAATGTCTCAGAGTCAATAGAAACACGTCCATCGCGGCGTCCAGCTTGGACATCATAGTATATTCTCCCAACTTTATAGGAACTATCCCTAGCAGCAAATGCAAGTACGTCTGCACATGAGACAGTTCCAGGGCAGGCAGCCTCAAGTGCAGCTTTTGCAGCATCAATCACCTCAAAACCTCGTAAACTGTTCTTGTTGGGAATACCTTCCTTCTCGGAATTTGGTCCATCCAATAACACAGATGCATCACACCCCTAATTAAAGAACCCAGCACGTTATTATCATAAGATAATGTAATCATCAAATCAACAAAATAAAAAAGTTAGCATTAAATTTTGTACGTACCCTGACGAAGCAATCGTGAAAATGTAACCTGATAAGGCCAGCAGCAATGCCTGGATTACGAGACACAGCTTTGTTTACAATATTTTGAATAATATATTCAGCATTGGGGCAACTATATCTATAGTAACCTACTCTAATTGTTGGCCAATATGGTGGTCGATAGGCATGGATAGATGATGAAAATGATAAAATCAGGCAAGCAAAAAGTGCAATAGCTAAAAGGTTGATGCCTTTGGAATCCATCCTTAATTTTGAGAATCAAAAGTTGCTATAGACACAATGGTTTTTGCTTCAATTGATGGATATAACTTATGAACATTGTTGGAGTACTTATAGTTTGAGAAACTCCTATAAGGAACTGTTCATATGTAAGAAAACATTTTTTTAAACATGATTGGTAACACCAACTGTATAGTTGATGTATTCTTGAGCTTGTCTGACCTTTGAAGAACTCCACAACTACCACCTAATCAAGGCATCCATGAACAGGTTGACACTTTTTTTTCTGTTAATTTGTATTAGTTGCCCTAGGACTAGAAAAAGAGGTAACAAAACTCTGGAGTGGTGGTATACTCCTCTGTATCAATTTATGTGACATATTTTGAATTAGACGGAATTTAGGAAAGAAATGGAGACTACTAAACTTGACATCTTAAACGTGTCATACAATTCATTTATGTGTAAAACCTTTTGAAATTCTCAGTTTTAAACATGTCATAACATTTATATAGTTAAAAAACGACTTATTTATTAGGGTAAAATAATTGAAAATGTCAAACAAATTATTTTTAAATGTATAAGATGCCATTCCTTTTTAAACGGATAAATAAAAGTGTCTTATAAACGGAAAATAAAAATCCCACTTGTAGATTGAATAAGCTTGTTTATTTCATTAGTTGGTTGTCAGTATGTGTTAGTAGTATATTTGTGCATGTCCCATATGTTTTATGTCAACTCATTAAGCTAGCATTTTAAATCTGTAACTACAGGTATGACTTTCCTCTTGCATCTTGTTAGTACTTGTATATTGAAATTTAGTGACTTTGTCCACAAACTAGATCACTTTCTTCTTCTTGGGAATAATTGGCAAACAAAAACTTTTGTAAAATTATTTTGTCAAATACCTATTTAATTTTTTTTTGATTTATTTTTTAGGTTTAGGGTGTAAAAAGTGAAAAAAGTGGGGCCCACACGTAGGCCAAGGGACCAATTCATCATTTATACAACTTTACAAATTTAATATAATACACCTAACCCCCCTCCACTTATTCCAATATCCAAAAAAAAAAAACCCTTTCTCTCTCCTCTTCAATTCCCAACTTCCGCTTTCAAACAACTTCTCCCAAAAATGCCATTTTGTACGCTCTTCGTCTGCAGCTACTAAGGGGGTGTTGCTGCTTCGCAAGGTTAGTTAAAATCGAGTTTCGATCATTTCTAGATCCATTTAAATGACTTTTCTTTTTGCTAATCGATTGGTAGTGATGTAGGATTTTTTTTTTTCGAATTTGGTGTTTTGATTTAATCGTGTTTTTTTTTAGCAACGAAGTGTTGAATGGTGGTATAATTGTTGTTTGAAGAGTTATTTTGGCATTTTGATTTGAACAACGTCCTATTTCTGTCTGTAGACCCGTGGTCTATGAAATGAGAATGCCCTAAATATATTTCAATTTTAAGACGTATGAAATTCTTTTAAAACATGATTGCTGAAATAGTGAAAATTGAAATATTAATAGCTAATTAGTTTGATTAGGTGCACTAGTTTGATTTTTAGCAATTGTTGTGTTTTGATATTTTGCATGTTCGATTTTGGTTCAATTATTGTATGTTTGTATAGGAACTGTTTAATGGTGGGGTGTTTGTTAATTTTTTTTTATTTTTTTTTTTTTGGGGGGGGGGGTTTCATTTGATCATTGAGTTATTTCTATTGATAGACTTGTGGTCTATGAACTGAAAATGGGAGATTTGTTCTTTAGGTGTAGACTGTGTTGAAAATGGGTAGAAAAAATGTTATTCCTAAACAGAAAGATGATACCGCTGGTAGTAGTAGAAAAAGAAAAGCTGCAGCAGTTGAAAAAGTGTTAAAAAGAAAGAAAATTGAAGAGTCGATGTCCGAATCAGATTCGAAGTTAAAGGAGATAAGCGACTACGTCGATTCTAGTGAAGATGTTGCCAAGCGAAGTGTCAGTGGTGACATTGAAGAGTGTGAGGGAAGTGGGAGTAATAGTGATGATGGGGATAATGATTCATTGTCCGTGCCATATCTTTCAAGGTGCATTTTCGTGGAGCGGTATAACCTTCGAACGATAATTGATGAGGTCATATCTTTCCCGGCAAAGATATCGGTCAGATCAAGAATGGTTGCTTATCGAGAATTTAAGCAAATTCTTGACGACTAAGAATTGAAGAAAAGATTCAAGCGGTCCTGTTTTGGACACCTGAGAAACTTGCCGGAATATCTCAAGTTCAATGAGCAGTTGGTCCATTATTTGCTGTTGCGACGCGTTAAGAACGATAAGATGCATCATGAGATGTGGTTCTGCGTTAACAACAAGTCTGTCTGTTTTGTCTTAAAAGAGTTTTGTTTGATCACGGGGCTGAACTGCTCATCATATCCCAGTGAATCAAAAATGAAGAAGGTGTTAGCAAAGGGGGACAATTTTTATTTTAAGGTAAAAAAAAATAAAAATATCACGGCGGCTAACTTGTTACACCTGATCAGAGGGAATAAGCTGAACGAGGACCAAAAGATCAAGTGTTGTCTACTGTGGTTCTTGCACACCATGTTGCTTGCGAAAGATTCGACGAAGGTTGTCGACATAAAACTGATTCGAATGGTCGACTCTTTGAGTTTCTTTGAGAAGTATCCGTGGGGGAAAGAGACATTTCAACTGACCATGGATTATCTGAAGAAGAAAAGTGACCTGAAGAAGCAGAAGGAAGTATTTGATGAGAAGCAGAAGGCAAACTATGCTCTATTCGGATTTCCCTGGGCATTCATGGTATCTACCATAAACCCTTTAGTGAGTTTATCGTAGATTATCATTTTATTTATATTATGTCATAGATTCATAGTAATTTTTTTCACTGCTGTACTACTTACAGATTTGGATCTATGAGGCCTTTCCTCATCTTGGAGAATTTGCTGGAAAATCAATGGATGAGCCCTTACCCATCCCCCACATCCTCAGATGGCACACTTCAAAAAGCAACAAGCTAATCGAAGGCGACCCATTCAAGTATAAAGGAAAAGTTATCGAGGTATGAACTTATTTTCTATAATGCAATAATAGTACCGTTTTATCGAATGTTATGTAATTGTTAATTGATATTTAGTAGAACGTGCACCCGTACATCATCACTACTGTTCATGAGACGAAGATGGATTACATGATTATGTTTGAGCCATATATGGATGAGGTGAAGAATAACGTCCTCGATGGCTTGAAGAAAGATTTAGAAGGGGCGAATGTCCTCACTTCAAATGAGGACAGTGATGATGACGGGGATTTGGGTGGTAACCCCATTGGAGTATGCATTGGTGATGATGATTCTCCGAGCACCTCCAAAGATGCAGCGGGAACCTCATACCCCGGGGATCTTCATAAGCGTGTGGCTGCGCTCGAGAAAGCGGTGTTGGATATTGCTTCCTATATCAAAGAGAAAGGAATGAAGAAAAAGGAAAATAATGAGCGACAACATGAGCAAGGTAACTTCATTCATTAATAGATGTTGTTAATGAATATTCAGCTTTAAATATCAGTAACACTTTGTAATATTATGAAATAGTGCATGTGCATGAATCAGAGAGGAATGAAGAAGGAGAAAAAAAGAGCAAAATAGATGAGTTGGCCGTTGTTATGGCAGAAGAGGAAAAAGAAGAAGAAGAAAAGAAGGATGGTGAAGAAGATAAGAGCCAAGAAGAAGGTGGAAAAGTAGAAGCAGCAGCAGAAGAAGAAGAAGTGGCAGCAGATGAACAAGGAGGCGTGGAAAAAGGAAAAAATATTGAAGAAGAAGCTGACAAAGCTGACAGAGAAGAAGTTGAGCAAGAAACAACAGGTGAACGAAAAGAAGAAGCTGAGGAAGAAACAACTGCTAAAGCTGAGGAAGAAACAGCTGCTGCAAGTGAAGTAAGAAAATAAGGTGTGGAAGAAAAGGAAACTGAAGAAGCAACAACTGATGCACATGCTAAAAAAGAAGGAGAAAAAGGTGAGAATGAAGAAGCAGCTGGAATTGTTGAGAAAAAAGAAGTTGAAGCTGTCCAAACAGTTGTGGTCATGGACATTGTTGATGAAATCAACAGTAACACTTGTGTTGATGAGGAACTTAGGTAAAGAGACATTTAAATGCTGAGATGTTTAATTTGTTGTTAAATAATGAGTTGTTAGGATATGACAATTTTTTTTATTTCACAAATATGAAGTTTGAAGGAACTGGTGGTAGGATATGACAATTATTCTTTTATTTTATGAAACTTGTTATGATTCTGAGCTAAATCTATTTCTATCAAACTGATTTATGGCATGAAATTTGAATATGCAGGGTGTGGTCATAGTTGGTACATTGTATGCTTGATATCATAGCATGCATACTTAATATTCCATATACCGTATGCATAGTCTATCATTACCCTGCCGGTCAAATTTAAGTTGACGTGTTGTTTAATCGACTATGGTTCGATCAAAAATAGTATTTAACATTATACAAAAGTAGAACTATTATTATTTATTCAATATCACTACATTCATGTTACACTTTTTCAAAGAACGAATACTAGAATATAGCACATAACATCATTTTTAGGATATTCTCTCTTTCTTCGACCAAAATCAATTTTTGTTTTAGTTGACCCCTCTCTATTTGGGTGTCATGTAGCAATAGTTTAAAGTGATCCCTCTATTCTTCGGCTTCTTTGGACAAAGTCATGAGAAAATCTTTATTTTCTTCGCATTGTTGGAGCCTTTGTAGTAAATTAAATTTTGTCAAGCCTTGAAAATTTGATGTCTCGAGTCCCGAAATAAACGTTGATGGACTGGATGGAGGTGATAGCTCATCAAGCCATTTGAAAAATGAGCATGCTCCATTATCCTAGGAAAAAAATAATTACATAACCATTAAATTAACTTTTTTTAAAAAACACGCACACCTCGCCTTTGCAATTACACAATTATAAAATTTGCGACCTGGATTTGAATCCGTGCATGACGTCCTCAAGACAGGCGCATTCCCACAATGACAAATTAGAGTATTTTTAAAATTGGATGATTGAGATGCTTGCGACATTGTAGAATTTTTAAAAATAAAATAAAGTTGATGAAATAAAATAAGGAAGGATGTACACCTTATATATGAAGTACAAAAAAAGTATTCACATTGATGGCTTACAAAAGTAGCCGTTTTTTACCGTTGGAAAAGTAATTTTTCTCTTTTGAACTGGTGGTGACACTAAATAGACTGCCGTAGATCATGACCTATGTCAGCCATCAATTTGTATGGTTTACCATAGACTTACACCTTTATTAGTGCATCGACTAATATCCTGATTATGCGTAGACTGCCGTGATCTATGTACACATTTATAGACCATCACGTAGAGATAGTTAAAAAATGAATAATTAAATTAAAAAAAATTAAATAGATAATAGTAACATGTTTTGGGGCTGGTGGAAGAAAATAATTAAGTATAATATGATTTAAATGGATAATAACATGTTTTGGGGCTGGTGGAAGAAAACAATTACATTAAAAATGATTTAAATAGATGATATTGGACTGGTGATGACACTTAATAGAACATCGTAGATCATGAACTATGTCATCCATCGATCAGTATAGTCTATCGTAGACTTACACGTTAATTATCGCATCGACTGATATCATGATTAGGCGTATACCACGATGATCTATGTACAAGTTTATAGACCATCACTTGGATGTAGTTAAAAAATGATTAAATAAATTATAAATAAATGTGGTGTGGATTTCTACACATGTGAAGCAGTGTAAACAAGTCACATAATTATAGTAGAGCTTAGACAAATTAGGGAGGGTGAATTAAGAAGTGTGTGGATGGTTAGTGGTTGAATGCTCAATATCGTAAGAGTAATGTTTAAACAAAGCATAAGTATGTATATAGGATATGTATTGTATTTGATGCCTACACATTCCACATATTTCTTTCATCACCACTCCTAAATCAAAAGAGTGTGTGCAATTGATAGTGGTAAAACATTTATCATCCTCAATACATACTTGTGCTTTGAGAAACATTACTCTTACGATATTGAGCATTCAACCACTACCCATCCACACACTTCTTAATTCACCCTCCCTAATTTGTCTAAGCTCTAATATGATTATGTGACCTGTTTACACTCCTTAACATGTGTAGAAATCCACACCACATTTATTTATAATTTATTTAATTATTTTTTAACTACATCCAAGTGATGGTCTATAATTGTGTACATAGATCACCATGGTCTATGCATAATAATGATATTAGTTGATGCGATAATAAACGTGAAAGTCTACGATATACCAGACTGATTGATGGAGGACATAGTTCATGATATACGACGGTCTATTAAGTGTCATCACCAGTCTAGCATCATCTATTTAAATCCTTTTTAATTAAATTATTTTCTTCCACCAGTCACAAAACATGTGATTATCCATTTAAATCATATTATATTTAATTATTTTCTTCCATTAGCCCAAAATATATGTTACTATTATTTATTTAAAAAAATTTTAATTTAACAATTGTCTTTCATAATTTCCAAAACGTGTGATTATCTATTTAAATCATTTTTAATTTAATTATTTTCTTCCACCAGCCACATAACATGTGATAATCTGTTTAAATCTTTTAAAATTAAATTATTTTTTGAAAATCTGTTATTATTTGTTTTAATTTACCCGATGATCCATCAATTCATACGATCGACTAATATGTATAGTCGACGAAATACTTTGTATAAAATCTAAAGATTAGATTCTACTATTCAGGAAATTAGTCAAGCCACAATAATGTAACTTGAAAAGGTAGACATATTTGATTCGAGTTTTCAAACAAGGGATCAGAACAAAGATGACAAACATACAATGTTAAAAGAAACTGAAACATAGTTGTATTAAAATTGTTCATTGTATTACATAATAAAATTTACATCAAAAAGGAGAAAATGGAAGAAGCTTTCTTCTAACAAGATCCTACAAAGAAAGGTTCTTCAGCAATGAACAAATCAAAAAAACTTAAAAACATATACGAAAATAAAACATTTAACTAAATTATGGGGATCGTGGCGGGGGGGGGGGGGGGTGATGTAGTCAGGGCCTTCCATTCCGAGCCTTTCCAGAAATTGCCCTCAAGAAATGAGCAATTCAACGGAGCTTCCGCTCCAGGTAGATGTGGTCTTGACCCAGCCCATAGAAAAACTGGTCCAAATCATTCCTTAGGAGGAGGAGGTCGTAGTGCCTCAGAGGAACACGTCTGATGGGGTGCAAGGGTATTCTTCTTGGAGGCATTTTTTTGATTTGGGTGAAGAAAAAGAAGAAGAGACCATTTCTGATATTTATGGTTTAGGAAAAACTGAAGGGTTGCGTAGAAAGAGGGCTTGTACTTATATACCTGTAGATTACGTCTGTTCATATATCCACCCAATGGTAGGTCGACGTGTCTAACAAGAGAAAATATTTCGTATGCATATACCAGTTGTTTTTCCTAGTGAAGAGACATTTTGTGCAGCTTTTTAATAAATAGGAATGGGAAACAAAGGAAATAATGATTCATTGCATCGATTTGAGAGATAAGCCGGGAAAATGACCAACATAACGTGTTAGATTAGCAATAATATAATCAATACATAATATTTTATAGACCATATATTATATATACCGTAGACTATAGATAGTCTATCGTAGACAAAGCTTTAGGTCGATAATAACTGAACGTTAAAATCTACAGAAATGCACATTCATCCCCTAAAACAATAGCTTTACAACTGAAGCTAAAAAAAAGCCTAATTACGATTTGATGCACATTCTACACGTGGTTCTTTTGTGCCTGGATTTCTTGCATATTGAACACCTATTCCTCCTTTTGGACTTAAATGTCTCATTGACGCCCTTAGTGCATTTGACTTTCTTCCTTCCGAGTTTGGGATCGTACGGGGATGGAGAAATTTTGGAGTCTACCAATTCCTGTGGAACAGTCCATTCAGCCTCCGGAGGGACCACGTTAATTGCTTTCGAGTATGCAAAGAGGTAACTTTCAGCTTTATAAATTAGCGAAGAGTAGTCATAGATGGAGTTACCATAATCTTCGCCATCGCCGTACTTTTCTCACAAAGCTGCCATCGCGTGTTCGCATGGCATTTTCACCAAGTCAAATTTCCAACAAGAACAACTCCTCTCCAAGAGATTGATCTTGGCATTAACACCATTTTCGAACACCGTATACTCGTCGAGAACCCCATTTGGATTACCCACATACAAGGAATCGCTCGTACTCTTATTATCCCTTAGGATCCTTTCCACAGAAGGCACAAACATGTTCTGTTTACCACCGACAAATGCATGCCGCTCCCTAAAATTTTCACCAAATGTTTTAGCAGTTGAATTGAATATGTATGACACGGGGTACTCCCGTTCATCCATCAAAATCAAGTTAAGCGACTCGGCGATGTTTGTGGTCATCACGTTGTATCTATTGCCCAGAAAGTGTGCTCTACTCCATTTTTCAAAACCAAACACATTTTCAAGGACATGAGCAACCTCGGCGCATTTACTCTTCAATTCCACAAAATTATCGCTAAACTCATCAAAGGAATAAGCCTTTGCTGCGGCGTAGAATAGATAAAGGTGTTCTTCGCAGTGTTGATTTACGTAAAGATTTTCAATGAGGTGCCTCATGCAAAGTCTGTGATGTACACGACTGTATACACGGGAGAAGGCATTGGCTATGCTAATGTTCCTGTCGGAGATGACACATAGATCTGGTTCAACTTCTATGATAGACTTCAGCTTCTGGAAGAAGAAGGTCCAAGAAGCATCGTTCTCTTTATCGACGACACAAAAGGCAATCGGAAATATATGATTTTCGGTGTCCTATACAACGGCGCTCAGCAGAACGCCTCCGTACTTGCCATACAAATATGTGCCATCAACGGCAATTACCTTTCTCATGTGGGCATATCCTCGTATGCAACCTCCGAATGCTAAGAAGTAGTAAACGAACGATCCATCCATCCGGTTTACCATGATAAAGTAAGAAGACCCGGGATTCAATAACTCCACCATGTGGGAAAAAGCCGGCAAGCAAGAATATCCGTGCTCCGGTGTCCCGCGAATGATGTTCTTCGCAATTACACTTCCTTTCCAACACATCCAATAGTTTGCGTTGCAACGCAACTCCTTAAATACAATTCTTTGAATTTCCCTTATGTTTTTGCCTGCAACATCCAACCACAACCACGATATAAGCATTGCGCCTTCATCAATTTTGTGCAACTCTTCTCCATATAATATTCAAAAGACTGCCTCACCGCTGCTGCGTCTAGTTGCATTTTCAGCTTTTTTTATCGGTGAATGTTTGACCACAACAGAAATTGGTTCCATCAGTGAAGGAGTATCCTGCTTGTGATTCCGTTTCACGGTCTTCTTCATCATCTTGCGAGTTCGATGAAAAGTCTTCCATATGCATAGAATAATCTTCCATATTAATTGTATCATCGACATCGTTCTCATAATCATTCAAATCATCGTCGATCAAATTATCGTCGACTGTCGGGCGCCATGGTGGGGTGCTGGTGAATTCAGCGGTCCTTTAAAGGACCTCTCAACCACATTTATCCTCAAAATTGGCCTAAAGCCATCTGCATCAGCATCCATTATGTATGTCAGCAGACGTACATCGCTATTTATGATCATAGGATTCACCTTTTCCCTCAAATGCATTACATAACTAATCACCACGTTGCTCGGCGGGTAATCTAGATCCCCGCTTTGCATTACACTTGCAACAAATTCATCGTACGAACTATTGCGGCGAACAGAAATGGGAATTGTCACCTTGGTAAATGACCTCCATTTCTAACCTTTCGAAGTCTCCACCCATTCTCCTATGAAATCACCAGAAACCAGAACAAATTCTGCATTAGACATCCTAGAATTAAGCTTCGGTCGATGGTAGATTATGCTTATGGTTTATGCCATGTTGTATGCATGGTCGATGACTGGCGAGAACGGGTCGATGACCACGCAGATTTCTGTACAAATACTTAAAATTGCAAAAATTGCTTGTAATCAATGATTGTTGGGTTTATGGAATAAAGAAATGAACTTGGAGTCGCCTGAGCTGCTGTAATGCACTTTCTAAAGTGGTTTTGAGTAATGTGAGTGATTTAAAGCTTTTTAACAATGGTGGAAAGTGTGTTTGAGAAGATAGGAAACAAATGGGGTAACAATGGATGCAATGGACAAGCTTATGATGTTTGTGGACTAATTTAAGTTGATCGCCGAAAAATAACGCCAAAAAAGTGGTCGGAATCGGAGCTTTTTGGTGGAAAAAATAACCACTTTCTATTTTTAGATTTTGAAATTATTTTTTTTAATATTTTTGGAAACCTAGATATTATTTTTATATATATAGTGGTGGATGATGGAGTGGGTTGAAGTGTATTATTAGAGACTTGTGGGTGAATTTATTAAGTTGGAAGTATTGGGTTAAAGTGAATTGTTATAAAGGTTGGGGCTGAAATTGTTAAGTTGAAAAAGTTGGTGGTGAGGTGGAATTAAGTGGGTATTTGGCAAAGGATTTAAACCTTGTGGGTATTTAACAAAATAGTTTGGATAAAGACTCTTTTTGGCATAAAGGCCCCACTTTCTTACCCTATAACAAAGACAAGTAGTGCAAAAATAAAAATGTAATGCTAATTCTTCCATAATTTTAGCCAGCAACCGTGACTTTAGTTCCTGTGGTTCGATTTGCTGCATGACGGGGTGCAACATTTGTGACAAGTCAATACTCCCAAATGAAAAGGGAATTGAGCACTACCATGATGCTGCGCTGCGTTTGAACTGACGTGACATGTTGGGATCTCTATAAATAGTAATTGTTGAACCTCTTCATGTATGCTGCATCTGAACTGACGTGACTTGTTGGGATCTCTATAAATAGTAATGATTGAACCCCTTCATGTTCAGGTTGTCTAGAACCACAAAACTGTCAGAGAAAGCGTAAAAAAGAAAAAAAAAACTATATTAGGAACTTATATCTGTTTTAGACAATGCTACACCTAAATGCTTGAAAGGAAACTCACCACGTGAAAAAACATATTGTTAAGAGTATTCTTAACATGTCTGCTAAAGTGTTACAACTTATAGTGATAGCTATCGTAGAAGTTACTTATGATTGAGGAAATACTGAGAAAGGCCTTGCACTACTAAAAAAATAAAGAAAACTGACCACAAAGACCGACAGCAAGTAGTCGGTTTTTCTCAAATTCCGACTACAAAACCGACCAAAGTGCGTGGTCGGTAAAATAGTGGTACCTTTTTAAAAACCGACTACAAGTGGTCGGTTTTTTAAAACATATATATTTTTAAAATACATTATTATTTTATTAAAATAGGAAAAAAGAGTTTAAAAATCAAAATAATTAAAATAAATCGACCATAATTGGTCGGTTTTATTTTAAAATTAATTAACTAATTTATAAAAAATAGACCACATGTGGTCGGTTTTGTATTTAAATTAAATAATTAATTTAAATAAAACCGACCACTTGTGGTCGGTTTTTTATTTGAATTAATTATTCAATTTAAATAAATAACCGACCACTTGTTGTTGTTTTTTTTATTTAATAATGTAATTAATAATTTATTTAATAAAATATTTTGTAATGAATTATAATAAACCGACCACATGTGGTCGGTTTTTAAAAAGAATTACCATAAAAACCGACCACATGTGGTCGATTTTTTGTAAAAAAATTTCAGAAAAACCTACCACATGTTGTCGGTTTTTCTGATAATTTTGTAAAACAAATATTGAAAATTTCGAAAATACAAAAATTAAAAAATAAATTATTTACAAAATTAAAAATCAAATTATTTACAATACAGTCCACCAATCATTTACAAATATTAAAAATCAAATTATTTACAATACAGGCCACCAATCATTTAATATAAAATCAACCAACCACCATAAGAATACAAACATTAAAAATCAAATTATTTACAAAATTTATCGAGGTTTCAAATCCAAACTATAAAACATATAAAAGACTAGAAACTACAACTCATCATCCACATCTTCAATCCCAACCTCACCCATTCTATTATCAATATTTCATTGATATATCCAGCTATAATTAGGTTCCATCTACACAATCAATCACATTTAAGTAATTAATTCAAGTTACAAAAAGTTCACATTTCAAATACCTATACCAAAATATTTTCAAGTCATTAATTCACTTCACAAGTTACCAAACAAAACTAAATTCAAAATGAAAAGTTCACGTTTCAAGTACCTACACTTAAACATTTTTGAAGTCACTAATTCACTTCTCAAGTGAACACACTTTACTAAAATCAAAACGCAAGTTCACATTTCAAGTACCTAAATTCAAAATAAAAGTCACTAATTCATAATTAAAATAACTACACTTAAACATTTCAAGTCACTAAGTCACTTCACAAGTTACGTAGCTAAACTAAATTCAAAATGAAAAGGTCACATTTCAAGTACCTACACTTAAACATTTTCAAGTTACTAATTCACTTCACAAGTTACCAAACTAAACTTAATTCAAAATGAAAAGTTCACATTTCAAGTACCTACACTTAAACATTTTCAAGTCACTAATTCACTTCTCAAGTGACCACACTTTACTAAAATCAAAACACAAGTTTACATTTCAAGTACTTAAATTCAAAACAAAAGTCACTAATTAAGTCACTTCATGAGCTAACAAACTAAACTAAATTCAAAATGAAAAAGTTCATATTTCAAGTACCTACACCTAAACATTTCAAGTCACTAATTCACTTCACAAGTTACCAAATTAAACTAAATTCAAAATGAAAAGTTCACATTTCAAGTACCTACGCCTAAACATTTTCAAGTCACTAAGTCACTTCACAAGTTACAAAACTGAACTAAATTCAAAATGAAAAGTTCACATTTCAAGTCACCAATTCACTTCACAAGTTACGTAGCTAAACTAAATTCAAAATGAAAAGTTCACATTTCAAGTACCTACACCTAAACATTTTAAAGTCACTAATTCACTTCACAAGTTATCAAACTAAACTTAATTCAAAATGAAAAGTTCACATTTCAAGTACCTACACTTAAACATTTTCAAGTCACTAATTCACTTCTCAAGTGACCACACTTTACTAAAATCAAAACACAAGTTCACATTTCAAGTACCTAAATTCAAAATAAAAGTCACTAATTAAGTCACTTCACAAGTTAACAAACTAAACTAAATTCAAAATGAAAAAGTCACATTTCAAGTACCTACACCTAAACGTTTCAAGTCACTAATTCACCTCACAAGTTATCAAATTAAACTAAATTCAAAATGAAAAGTTCACATTTCAAATACCTACACCTAAACATTTTCAAGTCACTAAGTCACCTCACAAGTTACCAAACTAAACTAAATTCAAAATGAAAAGTTCACATTTCAAGCCACTAATTCACTTCGCAAGTTATCAAACTAAACTAAATTCAAAATGAAAAGTTCACATTTCAAGTACCTACACCTAAACATTTTTAAGTCACTAAGTCACTTCACAAGTTACCAAACTAAACTAAATTCAAAATGAAAAGTTCACATTTCAAGTACCTACACTAAAATATTTTCAAGTCACTAACTCACTTCTGAAGTGACCACACTTAACTATATTCAAAATACAAGTCCACCTTTCAAGTAACTACACTTAAACATTTTCGACTCACTAATGCACTTCTCAAGTGACCATACTTAACTAAATTCAAAACACAAGTCCACATTTCTAGTACCTACACTTAAACATTCTCAAGTACTTATTCATTTCTCAAGTGACCATACTTAACTAAATTCAAAATACAAGTCCACATTTCAAGTACGTACACTTATGCATTTTCAAGTCACTAACTCACTTCTCAAGTGACCACACTTAACTAAATTCAAAACACAAGTCCACATTTCAAGTACCTACACTTAAATATTTTCAAGTACTTATTCACTTCTCAAGTGACCACACTTAACTAAATTCAAAATACAAGTCCACATTTCAAGTACCTACACTTAAACATTTTCAAGTACTTATTCACTTCTCAAGTGACCATACTTAACTAAATTCAAAACACAAGTCCACATTTCACGTACCTATACTTATGCATTTTCAAGTCACTAACTCACTTCTCAAGTGACCGTACTTAACTGAATTCAAAACACAGGTCCACATTTTAAGTACCTATACTTAAACATTTTGAAGTATTTATTCACTTCTCAAGTGACCACACTTAACTAAATTCAAAATACAAGTCCACATTTCAAGTACCTTAAGACAAAAAAATTCCCTTTAAAGTCCTCAGACTTAACCATTTTCAAGTGACCAACCAAATCATATTCAAAACACAAAATCCCCTTTAAAGTCCCTACACTTAACCATTTTCAAGTAACTAGACTTAAACCATTTTCAAGTCATGTACTAGCATTTCAAGTCACTACACTTAACTATTTTCAATTGACTAATTCACATTTTCAAGTCACTATACTTAACCATTTTCAAATAACTACACTTAAACCATTTTCAAGTCACTAGTACACATTTCAAGTCCCTACACTAACTATTTTTAAATAACTAATTCACATTGCAAATCACTATACGTATCCACTTTCAAGTAACTAAACTTAACCATTTTTAAATAACTAGTACACATTTTGATACAAGAACGACCAACGACCAAGTACACACCAAAACATACATCCAAAATAGTCCACAAGTTCAAGAGAACTGAGGACCCTATGGATGACCAATCTCGGATTCAAAAACAATAACAAGAACACAATGTAGTGAGGTGTTTAACACTTATTTTTCAGCCAACAATCCAAACTAGATTATCAAAACAAGACAAAAACAACACTATAATAACAATAAGACAGTCACGAGTACATTAACAACAATAAAAATCCGACGGATACAACAAGTTACAAGATAGATAGTTAGACCTTGGTTGGAATTATCTTAGCCCTCCATTAACAAATAACCCAACTATACATAACACCCATATAACAACAGTAAAGATTATCTAGGCTAACAGAGAGCCAGTAATTAATCAAGCAAGTTTTGAATCAAACAAAAAATATGACGTCTAACAAGCAATCAAAAAATATGATGTCTAACAACCTGTCTCACCGATGGCTGTCATTACCAGCGTGAATGGAGGGAGTTGGTGGTGGCGACTTGAGGGATTTCGCCGGTGAGCGCCGTTTGGTGGTTGTTCTCGCTGGTGTCGATGGAGAAGAGACGGTGGAGAGGGAAGAGTGAGGGACGTGGTGGCTATATTATTGGCTGTTCGTCGGAGAAGGAAAGGACGACGGCGGCGGGCGGGCAATTGGTGGTTCTTATTGGAGAGAGAGTGGAGTAAAGAAAGAGAAAGGGGAAGGAGATGGAAAATGCGGTTGTTGTGGAAAATTAGGGTTACGTTTGGTTTAAAAGGAAAGAAAATGGAAATGTGATCTTGGCCGTCGGATCGATTTTGATCGACGGCTGAGATTACAATAATTTTAAAATGTGTTTAAAATTAAAATTAGTGTAAAATTGGCTAAAATTGATATTAATTGAATACAAATTGGCTATAATTTAAATACATAAGAGAATTGAAATCGATTTCTATTGTAACAATGACGAAAGAAAAATATAATGAGACATTGATGTAAAAATTAATGTTACGTAAATAATAATAATAATAATAATAATAATAATAACAATAATAATAATATTAATTTATTTATAAATTGTAAGTGTGCCTATTTAGGAAAACAATAATTTAGTAAATGTTAATAAAATTATGTAAAATATTGTATTTGAGTTAGTAAATTGTAAAAATGATACTAAAAGGAAATAAAATAATTTGTATTTTTTTTTTAAATCATGAATGTGGCACGTCTTTATTTATATGATACAAGAATAATGCGTAAAAATATTTTGTATGTTTTTTAAATCATGAATGTGACACGTCAATATCTTTTTGATACAAGAATAATGTGTAAAAAATATTAATATTTGAAATTAATAATTTTTACAAAACAACAACCTAAAAGGAGTATCTGACGGTCAAAATTAGATGTCAAATACGTACTATAAACAACATATGCATACGCAATTTTACGATCCCATAATAATATACAACGTATTTCACATATAATCAGATGAATTATCGTTAGATTATCTTATGTCATTAATATATCTTCACTATATAATATGTATATACTATATATATACCTATACATACACACGCATATAAACACCATCGACTATATCAAGTTCTAACTATGTACTATATACATCACATACATATACGAGTATATGATCCAATAATATAATGCGACGTATTTCATATACATACTCTGATAAGTGATCGATTAATTTGATTAGCTTACATTAATATAACTTCAACGTACAGTATATATTATTACTTTTGTCTTTTCAAATCAAGGTATTCAATAAGTTTGGATAGATTCTAATAGGTTTTGACTACATCGTTCATCAATCGATCACTATATATATATATATGAAATCTTGAATGCGTACTATATACATCACATCCACAAGTATATTACCTTATAATAGAACACGTTCATTATATTCTGGTGAATTATCGGTTATATATTACATTATTATGACTACAAAGACGTACTATAAACATCACCTTTCAAATGTGTACTATATAAACACCAGTTTTCAGCTTTCAATAAGTACTATAAACATCATTTTTCAATTATATGTCCCAACGGTTTTGATATATACACATATTCATTATACAAAGATTATGCATGTTTAACGTCATTTAATGTATATATAAAGAAAAATAATTTTTTTTTATATATTGAAACATAAGTAAAAGATAAAGATTACGTTTAATGTAATTTGTATATTATATTTGATATATTTTTTAGTGTAAGTTTTTTCACAAAATCTAAGATTTATTGATTTTTATTATTATTATATTATTTATTGACTACGTGTAATCAATATAATTTTAAAAAATAATATATTAGATTATTTTTTAATAAAGTAAATATATTAGATTATATATGTAATCTAATATATTATTTTTACTACTAATAATAATTAGATTACATAAAGTAAATAATTAGATTATATAATTATTTTTTAAAAATAATTATTTACTTTTTTTTTAATTCCAAAACCGACCACAAGTGGTCGATTTTTAAAAAATATTTTTTTATCTTAATGAAAACCCGACCACATGTGGTCGGTTTTTAAAATTATTTTTTTATTTTAATTAAAATCCGACCACATGTGGTCAGTTTTTTAAAATTAATTATTTTTATTTTTCATTAAAAACCGACCACAAGTGGTCGATTTTTAAAAATTATTTTTCTTTTTATTTTATTTAAAAATCGACCACATGTGGCTGGTTTCTTAAAATTAATTTATTTTTTTAATTTCATTAAAAACCGACCACATGTGGTCAGTTTTTTTTAAAATATATATTTTAAAAAATAATTAAAACCAAGCACTAGTGGTCGGTTTTTTTAAAAAATTAATTAAATTTTTTTAAAAAAACCGACCACATGTGATTGTTTTTTAAAAATATTTTTTAATTATAATATTTTAAATAAAACTGACCACAAGTGGCCGGTTTTGTTATTTTTTATTAATTTTTATTTGTAAAAAAATAATAATTAATATAAAAATTATTGAAATAATTATTTTGATATTTTAAAATATAAAAGCGACCACATGTGATCGCTTTCTTACAAAAGAAAAAAAAAAATAAAAAACCGACCACATTGTGTGATCGGTTTTTTTGTGGTCGATTTTTGCGATTTTTTTAGTAGTGTTGGTAGCCTGGAATTGAGTGTGTTGTGTTGGTGATTGAACTTGGCAAATCTCCATATATGGAATAAAGAAACTATAGCTAAAACACACCAGGATTTGACTAACAAATCATGAAACAAATTGCGGATTAAATGGATTCACACATGTTAATATCAAAGGACACTACACGAAAAGTATGAGTGTAACAACCACCCTTTTGGACAATCAACATGCCTATCGGATAATCAGGTATATTGTATATATATGTATGTATACTGGAGAAGAGATACATGGAAGAATATGACATCGATGTTCCTAAATGCTACTCCCTCCATCCTAAACTCCATGGACGGAGGGAGTATGAGTCGATTGTATTATTGTAGATAGCAATAAAGTCTTGCTATATATCAATATCACAAGAAAACCAAACACAGAAAATTAACAGACAATTATTTCAACTCTGAATAAACTGTTACACATCACATTCTGCCTTTAGTCATATAAAAAAAGAAGTTGCATAACAAATCACAGGCATGGTGTAAATTTCAGTCACTAGTTAAGGTAACAATCATCATGCTGCAGCAACAGTTTCAGCGGGCTTTTCTTCCGCGGGCTTTGGTTCGGGGTCAGTTGGTGTTTCTGCAGGCTTTTCTTCTACGGGCTTTGCTTCGGGTTCAGCTGGTGCTGGTGCTGGTGCTGCTTCTTCCCAGAAAGAAGTCTTCTTTCCGGTCTTTGAAACAGTCTGGAAAACAGCTTCGGGTTCCACATTTCCTTTCACGGTCACTTTTTGCTCCTTTATATCGATATCAAATGATTCAACACCTACCATATATTTGTACAGAACATTTGAGTCATGTTAGTTGCTCACAATAGTACTCTCTGTTCTAGCTTATGCGACACTTGGGAGCCTCATGTATTACAATATGAATTTAGCAAAACTCAATAATATCTTTATCTAAACCTTATAGTTGTATTCAAATAGAATCCAATAACACCAAAAGAATAAAATCTAGAACTCATAAACTAATTTACTCTAAAAAGAATGATAACACATTTATACATTTGAAAACGTTATAATTGAAATATGCACATTTTAGCCTTTTAATGACATGACTTTACATATACAAATATATATCATTAGATGCTTAAGATCAATCTTCGTATATACAATAATAACAACATACCCAGTGAATTCCCACTAGTGTGGTTTGGGGAAGGTAAAGTATACGTAGACTTCACCACTATCTCGTATGGAAATAGAGAGGTTGTTTCCAAGAGATCCTCGGCCCAAGTGCAACAAATTCAAGTACAAGAAGAAGAAAATAATGAATAAAGCATAGTAGTTAATACAGAAAGCAGCGCAGAGCCCAAACGAAAGAAACAATAACAGCTACAAAATCATGTGGTTGTCGAAACACAATAAATAACGTATGCCGATGACTATCAAAAGCAAGAATTACAAGGATATAACTAATACTACAATAGACACCAACAACCCTAAACCTTCAAAAGGCAAGGCAACACTCTACTTTGTGGTAAACGAAACACTATAAACAACATATGTCGATGAATATCAAAAGCAAGAACCACAAGGATGCAACTAATACTACGCCAGACACCAACAACCCTAAACCTTCGAAAGGCAAGGCAACACTCTACTTATGTGTTTTTTAAAATTTCGAGTCAAGTCAAACAAGATCCAAGAGTGAATAAAAAAAGAGGTCGAATATATAACAAATGTACCTTCCATTTTGCCCAAAACCCTGTTCACAGCTCCAACACACCCTTGGCATGACATGCCAACCTTGAGAACAACTGTCTGCTTATATCATTCAAGAAAAAAATTTGCCAAGTTTAATTTCTCTACACACTGATAATGATAATGTTAAGTCACATAAAAGATGACTACATGTAACTATTTATGTAAAATAAGCTAGTGGTTAATAAGTGGAATTAATTGATAACCTAAAAATTATGACAAATTATATGATACAACATATTAAAATACACTATAAGTATAATTAAACAATGGGATAATAGCATTTCTTGTCCCTCGGGTTTTGTGAATATTCACTGGGAAATGAAACAAAAATATACATGTCAATTAATTAAAGATTAAATTTAAATACACTCAACAAGATATCACAATGATCAAATTGAAAAAAAATAAAAATTAACAACTAAGGGATCAAAAATAAAATTAAGTCTTAAATAATTGTCAGTGTATACTATATACTGAGTCAAAATCCTCAATGAATATGAGAGTCAACTCATCTCAAACTCAATTATAAAATGGGAAGGATTAAGGAAGCAGGGGGGGGGGGGGGGGGCAATATTGATTGGTTAACAAGAAAAACATTCACAAAACCCCAGAATTGATCAATTTTGGGCTCCAAAAAGAGAAGATTAATTTTCTTGTATTAATTCAGATATCTCAAATTTATTAATTGATACGAAGAACCAAAAATTCCACCTAAAGTTTAAAAAAGAAAAGGTACAAATTCCAAGTTGGATCATTTAACCAAAATTCCTCAAACCCTTCAGAGAATCCAAAGATTATTGTTGGCTTATATTAGAAAAACAAAGATGGAAAATTGAGAACTGTGAACATATCTAGAGAAAAAAAAGAATAATGAAAAGTAAATAAAGAAAGAGGTACCTGAGACATGATGATGAAATGAGAAAAAAAAATTGTGAGAGTTGTTGCTTTGCAAAGAAGAAATTATGTGTGTCCTTTGAGATGATGGGAGAGTTTGCCTGTCTAACTTGTTATTTATAGAACCAGAAAAACAAAAGGATAAAAAGTGCTTCTATTTCCGTTATTTTTACTTGTCACAATTTAAATTAATATATTTATTAAAATAAAATTAATAGTATAATTATTTTATTATAATATCTGTATTAAACGATATTTACATTATGTCTTCAAATTAATTTAGAAAAAAATAATTAATATTAAGAATAAAATTTTAAAAAAAAATTTAATACGTCAAAAATGGCAAGTAAAGTAGAAATTCAATTAGAAAATTAGTAACAAGTAAAAGCAAATGAAGAGAGTGATTTATGTGAATGTGTTTGACTGAATATGATGGTTAAGAATAAAAGAGATTAATGAAATTTGTGAACCAAAATAAGTAATAAATATTTGTGTGATCGAAAATTATCTCATCAAGGGTAAAATAAAAATCCCGACGAACTCTCTGTTATAGAGCCAAAAAACCGGAAGCACGACTACGTCATATCAATCTAGATGAAGGTACTTGACTGAATATGGAGATTAAGAATAAAAGAGATTACAGAAATTTATGAGTCAAAATAAGTAATAAATATATGTTTGATCGAAGATTATCTCATTAAGGGTAAAATGAAAATTCTGTCGAATTTTACATTATTGAACCAACAAAAAAAAGAGAGATGAGAGAATATTACTACTATGTGATGTCAATTTATGTGAATGTATTTGACTGACTACGAAATTTAAGAATTGAAAGAGATGATTGAAATGTGTAAGTTAAAATAAGTCAAAATTATTTGTGTGATCGAAGATTATTTCATTAAGACAAAATAAAAATTTTAAATTAAATTGTTATTACTTTCATTTCAATTTATGCAATATTTTTATCATGCAGAGGTTTAAAAAAAATAAAATTCTTTTTTTTGGGACTAATTAAAAAAAAGATGTCACCTAAATCAAAATGAATGGAGTTTATATTATTCTTTCTCCTCACCAATAATGAATTAAATCTTACTTTTTTGGTTTGTTAGAAAGCAATTTCTCTGTATACATGTGGTTAGTGGGGGGTTTGGAGTTGCAGGTGATAAAAAAAATTTAAAAAGGGGTGTAGGTGATTCAGGTGTTAATAATTAAATGGAGGTGACAATTACTTAATTATAGATTAAGAAAGTTTAGAAAATTTTAAAATAACCCACAAGTTTTTAAATTTATACTTTGATCCAAATGTTAGTTAATATAACAGGAAACGAAGGGAAAAAAGGCGTATTTTTCTCTCTCCTTATCCATTATTATTTTCTCTCTCTTCGCGATATTTTTTGGTCATTGTTGCTGCTGCTTTATTCATCATCTTCTGATTTATTATCATCATCTTATATTTCATTATCATCTTCATATTATTCTTGTTGACCACTGTTGTTGTTGTTACAGCAACTGCTGCTCTTTCACCAATTTTTTAGGTCAAATTTTATTTCGTACATCACTTTCAACTTTGGCATTTACTTTGAGAGGAGACTTTGGTAAGTCAAATTATGCTTTTTAGTTGAATTAGTCATCTGGGTAACTGCTAGTACGTTGTTTTTGCAACAATAGCTAGCACACGAACATAAATGTAACATAAGAGTAATTTGTTTAAACTGATCCATCATCTATGGCACCAGATAAATGTTCTATTGCAACAGTAGATACATATTGAATTCATGATTATGGTTCTAGGTGCCCGTAATATGAGTCGCATAGATGGGTATTCTGTTGCACCAGATTAGTTGTCTGTTTTAACAGATTAATAATCTGTTGTACCAAATTACTAATCTGTTGAAACAGATAAATAATCTATTGCACCAGATTAGTTGTCTGTTGCAACAAACAAGTAATCTATTGCAACAGATAATTATTCTGTTGCAATACATGAATAATGTTATTCGAGCAACAAAACACAGCTCCAGTCACAAACCCAACAGATAACTCATATGTTAATCTCTTGCAATTGATACTGGATTCAAATTATTCCTTAATTGTAGACATGCCATTTGTTGGGAAAAAAATAAACAACATGAAAATTAAATAAGAATTAAAACGTCAAATGCATCGAACATAAATTTTTTATTAAACATAAAAAATAAAAATACATAGGTAAAAGAAAAGAAAATGCTTAATTATTATTATCATCACTATTATTTGTATGGCCAGTCGGCCAATCTTCAACCAGCAGCAGCAGCGCCCTCCTCAGCCTGCGGATCTCCCGCAGCATTCTTACCCTGACGGCGGTCAACTCCCACCGTAGGTCATGAACCTCCTTCTGCAGTTCCCGTATGGTGTCTCATAAAATAGCGACATCCCATACTGGATCAACCATATCTAGAGAAAACGCATAAGTTGACAAAACACACGTAAAAATAAAAGTAAAGAAAAAAAAAATTCGAACGTAATACAATGTATATTTACACAAAAATTGAAATCTTTTTTACTATAGTTCTTTACTTGATTCTATATCATATATATCTCTCATTCTATATTTATTTCAAAATTATTTAATGGAATGGTTAGTTATAATTAATGAGACATTCCTCTGCTTTCAAGCGAAAGTGAAGATAAAAAACAAGAATCGAACGTTAAAGTATTTCAAATTGAATGGCAAAATGACAAGATGAGGGACATATAAAAAACTTACTAGAGATAGAAAAAAGCTATCAAGTCCTTGAAGAAAAAGTAGTTGAAGGTGTAACAAGAGCAAGGAATAAATAGAGTGCGGTAGAATGAACAATTGAGTAAGGAGGGACCTATTTATAGAGGATTGAACTTGAATGCGTTAGGAAAAAATCGCAACTGTTCACCTCCTTTTATTAATGACATTTCTTGCTTACAATGAAAAGTTATGACTTGATTAAGTTAAGCAATATTGTGATAAGTCATGACTTTTCGGCTTATTATTATTAATAACTAGTTCTTTCTAGGAACCGTTTTTATGTTGAGTTGTGACAACAGATGATATATCTATTGCATCAGATAACTCATCTATGACAACAGATATTTGCAACAAATAGATAACCTGTTGCATCAGATAGTATATTTGTTGCAACATATAATCTATGTATCTTTTTCTTAAAAAGAATTATCATCATGACATCCAAATTTTCTAACTTTCTAATTAACTGTTCACCTTCATTTATTAACGACATTCTTGATTACTGTAAAAAGTTATGACTTAATTAAATTAAGCAATATTGCGATAAGTCATGACTTTCCAGGAACCGTTTTTATACTGAGTTGTGACAACAGATTATATATTTATTGCATCAGATAACTCATCTGTGATAACAGATATATCATCTGTTGCAATAAATAGATAACCTGTTGCATCAGATAATATATCTGTTGCAACATATAATCTATATATCTTTTTAAAAAAAATTATCATCATAACATTCAAATTTTCTGACTTTGTAAATATATAAATTAATAAAACAAATTTAAAGGCGCAACTGTTCACCTTCATTTATTAATGACATTCTTGATTACTGTAAAAAGTTATGACTTAATTAAATTAAGCAATATTGCGATAAGTCATGACTTTTCAGCTTATTATTATTAATAATTAGTTATTTCCAGGAATCGTTTTTATACTGAGTTGTGACAACAGATTATATATTTGTTGCATCAGATAAATCATCTGTGACAACAGATATATCATTCGTTGCAATAATAGATAACCTGTTGCATCAGATAATATATCTGTTGCAACATATAATCTATCTTATTTTCAAAAAAAATTATCATCATATCATTAATCCAAATTTGCTGACCTTTTTATTATATAAATTAATAAAACAGATTTAAAAATAAAAATATTTTTGATGAGATTTTTATGGTTTGTATTGTGTTTTATCATTTATTTTCTTATTGTTTTCTGTGAAAAGAAATGACTTGATTAAATCAAGCTGGTGAATTTTTTATTATTGTGAAAAGTCATGACTTTTAAGACACCTGATTTTCAATAACCGTTTCTTTAATAAAATAATAACCATTATTTTTATTGAGTTATGGCAACAGATTGTATATCTGTTGCATCAGATAACCCATCTATTGCAACCATTATTAGGAGCTTTTTTTATTTCTTCGAACAACTCATTAATCAGTCGCAACAGATGAGGAATTTGATGCATCAACAACATTATTTTTTTTTGTTTGTTGAATGTGTTTAGACAAAAAGTCACAGTCATGACCATTCACCTTTTCCTTAACAATCATCATATAATCCAATGATGCGACTTCTTTTTAAATTAAATAATCTTTCTTTTACGCTTATAAATTGTGTATATCATTTAGTTCCTTATTATTTATAAACGAATCATTTTTAGGAGTATCATGACTTTTCACCACCCACCCTCTGTTGCCACGAGTGCTCAATCCCTACCTCCAACCGTCGAAATATTGAGAATATGAAATAAATAAAATGATAATTAAATATTAAATCAGAATTAAAAGTTTAAAGTTGACCAAGCCAAACCATTATATATGCTAAAAGAAAAAAAAAACATAACCTAATTATTATTGTTGGTGGTTTGATTTGTTCCAACAGTTGCTCCATCTGTTGCAACATCAACAACAACATAAACTACAAAGAAACAACAAATAAAAAATATCAACAACAAAGAAAAAACAATATTTGTTTCAATACTATCAACAACAAATAGGCAACATCCTTTGTTCCAACACCATCAACAATACCACACCACAACTTCCAACAACCCCAATCCCACCAACAACATCAATAACAGCATAAATAACAAAGAAACAAACAAAATACATACCAAAAAAAATGATATTGCTAACAAGGCTTTTAAACTTCTTCCAACAGAATACTTTTTTTGTATATTGTACTAAAAATTTTTGATTCATTTATTCAACACTTAAGAGTTTCTTCAAATTTTTTAAATAAATATAATATGGGTAAATGGTAATTAAATAAAAAAAATAGATGTAAATAACTTGCAAAGAAGAAGACGAGAATGAAAGAGCAATAGTGAACTATACTTTAGCATCAAAGGGTATCAAAATAATAATTTCAGTCGAGGAAAGATATGAATCGGTTTAGATCCGAAAGGATCTTTATGAGAAAGAGAAGAGAAAAGAGAGAAGAGAGAAAAAAGGTTGTGAAACCCTATGCTAAAGAGGAGAGAAACAAAAAGATGAGAGATGAATAAAATAAATTTAGGACTGAAGCTGAGGAGATGAGATAATTCTAGATGTATCGTGTACGTAGATGTGGGTTTCAATATTCATTAATTAATATAGTTAATATTCATTAATAATTTGAGGGGCACGAGGAAGAATTGTTTCGTTACATTGAAAAGACAAGATAAGACTACTCAATGAACACATTTTTGAGTTATTCAAGAAAAAGAAACTCTTTATTTTTTACCGCATTGTGTAAGTAGTGCTTACTACTTTATCTACTTGAACAGAAGCTTGCTTTAAAATTGAAAGAAAAAAAAATTTCAAACAAATATGTCATCTATTGTAACAGATAGCAATATCTGTTTAAAAATCCCAGCAGCATAGTCATCTGTTATAACAGATACAAATATCTGTTTAAAAAAACCTTTCCATTTGATAATTAAATATGTCGACTATTACAACAGATATCAATATCTGTTTAAACATCTCAACAGCTCAGTCATCTGTGACGACGGATGCAAATGTCTATTTGATAATTAAATATTCGTTGATATTTGTTCTAACAGATGACTAATGACATTAAAAAGACAAGATAAGACTACTCAATGAACACATTTTTGAGTTATCCAAAAAAAAGACTCTTTATTTTTTACCGCATTTTGTAGTACTTACTCTTACTAGTAACTCTTACTCAGATAGAAGCTTGCTTTAAAATTGAAAGAAAAAAAATTTAAAAAGATATACCATCTGTTACAACAGATACCAATATCTGTTTAAAAATTTCCAACAACTCAATCATCTGTCGCAACAGATTCAAATGTCTATTTGATAATTAAATCAGATATGTCATCTATTACAACAGATGTGAATATTTGTTAGAAATTGCGTTCATCCTGACTCGAGTCGTCGATCAATCTCATTAACTTAATGTTGGGATTAACATTACTTACATTGATTTAGGTGGAAGCAGGGATGAATGAATGAGCTCATAGGGTCAACTACAACTTCAACTAAGTCTTTGCAATTGGCGTTGGTATTGTGTTCATCCTGACTCGAGTCGTCGATCGATCTCATTAACTTAATGTTGGGAATAACATTACCTACATTGATTTAGGTGGAAGCAGGGATAAATGAATGAATGAGCTCATAAGGTCAACTTCAACTTCAACTGAGTCTTTACAATTGGCATTGGTATTGCGTTCATCCCGACCCGGGTCATCGATCGACTTATTAACTTAATTTTAGGATTAACATTACCTACATTAATTTAGGTGGAAGCAGAGATAAATGAATGAGATTATAGGGTCAACTACAACTCCAACTGAGTCTTTGTAATTGGCGTTGGTATTGTGTTTATCCTGACCCGGATCGTCGATCGATCTCATTAACTTAATGTTGGGATTAAGTTAGATATGTATGAATAAGCTCATAGGGTCAACTACAACTTCAACTGAGTCTTTGCAATATGCGTTGGTATTGCGTTCATCCCGACCCGGGTCGTCGATCGATCTCATAATGTTGGGATTAACATTACCTATATTGATTTAGGTGGAAGTAGGTATGAATGAATGATCTCATAGGATCAATTACAACTTTAACTGAGTCCTTGCAATTGGCATTGGTATTGCGTTCATCCCGACCTGAGTCGTCGATCGATCTCATTAACTTAAAGTTAGGATTAACATTACATACATTGATTTAGGTGGAAGTAGGTATGAATGAATGAGCTCATTGGGTCAACTATAACTTCAACTGAGTCTCTACAATTGGCATTGGTATTACGTTCATCCCGACCCGGGTCATCGATCGATCTCATTAACTTAATGTTGGGATTAAGATTACCTACATTGATTTACGTGGAAGTAGGGATGAATTAATTAGCTCATAGGGTCAACTAAAACTACAACTGAGTCTTTGAAATTGGCGTTGGTATTACATTCATCCCGATCCGGATCGTCGATCGATCACACTAAATTGAAAATCACTCTCATTAACTTAATGTTTTAAAAACTAGTATCTTTTAAAATTTAAAAATATAATTAAGATCACTTTGGACCAAATTAACAATTTCAAAACTTGTCAATCTTTTCCAAAATTACAAATCATCCATTTGCGGGAAAAAAAATTCTCATTCCAAATCTCAAGTTCTCGCTCCTCCCTCTCTCTCTCTCTCAAGAATACAGACAACAACTACTCAACATATTGCTCAATCCTTCAAAACAAATCTATTTTCTTTTCATTTTCGAACACATAGTTGTTATTTTTGACTTCATTCTCGCTTGTATCCATTGTTTTTTCTGTCTTCGAAGGTAATAGAGTTTTAGAAGAGTTCTACATTTATATTAGGGTTTTTTAGTTAATGATGAAAAATAAGACTTTTAGTTGTATTATCTGCAAGAATGGGTTAACAATTTTGTGTTTTGATGCTAAAAAAGCGTGAAGCTCCCGAGAAATTCCTAGTTTTTATCTTAGTATTTTGTTGTCTGTCGTGGTATTGTTAGATGGTGTTTGTGGTGTTGGTGGTGGATGTAGTTTTTGGTGTCGGTATTTTTGTTTTTAGTGGTGGTGTCGGTGGTCCTGGTATTGGTATTAGTGGCATTGGTGGTGGTCTTGGTAGCATTGGTTGTGGTTTTGGTGGTCCATCTGTTGCAACAGGTGGAATATCTGTTGGGAGATATTAAATAGGTCTTCAAACAGATTCCCCGTCTGTTCTAACTTATGGCTTATCCGTTAGAGTTTTTTTTTTTTTTTGTAATGTGGCATAGAATAATTTTTTGAAATTTGGCTTAGCTTTTTTTAAAAAAAATTATGCAGACATCAAATGCGATGTATTTTTTATTTTTCTATTATTTGTAGTTAAAAGATGTCTCCCAAAAGAAAAGAAACTAAAAGTGGATCAACTTCTGAACACCCAACAAAAATGGCTAGAGTACAGATAGATTCGGAGGAACTTCTTGAACAATCTCAATTGGGGTAAAATGAAGCCGAGGAAAGGGATAACTCCTCCTCACCAACAGGGCGTGAAATAATATCGAAATCTCAGCATGATTTTGTCAAAACCATTAGTATCGACAGGTTTCGAGTTGCGATGCCGATGGATAGCCCTGACAAAGTAAATGGTGATCTTGTACTTAAATGTCAGTTGGGAAAATGTTTTAATGAATTAAGGATAATTATGAAGAACGAAAATATAGACAGAATTTTTAACAGGAGTTGCTTTGCATACTTTCTCAAGCTGCCTAAGGACCGCACTCTCCGTTTTCCAATGAGCATGTTATATGGTCTTCTCAAGCATAGGATCAAGTACGTGGGGATGATAAAGATGCGAAAGAGGGCAAAAAAAAGATGGATGAAATCTGGATCAACTACTGTGGCATGCCGGTTTGTTTTGGGTTGAAAGAGTTTGCCATAGTGACGGACTTGAGATGCGATCATCCATGAGAACCTCTCATCAAGGAAACACCCCACAAAGGGTCCAACAAATGCAAGAGAAAAAAAGATGGGTTGTTGGGCATTGTTGGACGTAGTAGGTACAAAGCGGCGGATTTGATGGCAGATCTCGAGGATAAAGACATACCAAAGCACTGCAGGGAGAAATTGTGCTTAGTTTGGTTTGTCCATTTTGTTTTATTGGCAAGAGACGTCAGGAAAATCATAGAAGATGATTTGTTGGCGTTTTCTGATGATTTTGACAAATTCAAAGACTATCCTTGGGGATATGACAGCTACTACTTGGCTGTCGAATATTTACTGACAAAGCTATCCACAGGAACGATCACATTATATGGCTTTCCCTAGGCTTTCATGGTAAAATTGATCACTATTTTTACTCATCCATTAATTTATAATGACTATATACTTATTATGATTTTTTTGCTTGCTTTATGTTTTCATTTTTCAGGCTTGGGCACGTGAAACCATTCCTCCCCTCTGAAAGCAGTTCAAGGATTACCCCGATGAGGTTTCTCATCCAAGGATCCTTAGGTGGTTGGCGGCTGCAAAGGGAGGCAGAAAAAATATTAAGGAGCAGAACGGTGATATATTTGACCATTCGGATAATGCAATACGTCTTCTTTCAACTAAAATAATTTACCTTAAAGAAAGATATTGAAACGGATGTTCCATCTATTGCAATAGTGGTTTATCTGTTGCATCAGATTATCCGTCAACTGCATTTAGTTCAATAGATGGGTAATCTATTGCGACAAACGATCCATATTTCACAACAGATTAACAATATGTTGCTCTGGTTCTCTGAACCTGACTCCACGGATTACCCATCTGATGCAAATTATGCAATAGATGTATAATTTGATATAACATATGTCAATATGTTGCGACATATAGATCAGCTGTTACAGAAGCTAGATCATCTATTGCATAAGTTGGTTGTGTTAACATCCATGTAACCCAACTGACTACAAATTATTGTTATATGATTTAAATGCCTCCTGTCTTTTTTATAGGCTGTGCATCTTTGGATCGCGCCTACTGAAGATAAGCTGGGGATGACTTCTTTTCTTACTCTAGGTTTTGTTGATACAAAAGAAGACCCAATGGTGGCGTTAATAAAGAAGGAATTGGCTGGAGCAACATCCATAAGAAGAGCAGTTAGCAGATCCGAGTGCTTCTTCTAGGGTATTATTAGTAGAGTTGTTTGTGATGGTGGCATCCATCCCACTGCTGCTAGTCGTGATTATGAGCATACTTAGCAAAAAACAAATACTTTTGAAAACACCCCTTGCACAGGTCCCTCTCACCCCTACACTGATCCCTCTCACCCTTACAGTGGTCCCTCTCACCCCTTCTCACCCTTATGTTTTCATTGCAAATGCAAAGTATACAAGGACAGAGAAGATAAACTCCTTGAAAAGCTAGAGGCTATTGCTAAAGCTACCGAGGATTTGAAATCCAGAAGGGGTGTCATATCATTCAATGAGGTGAGGGAGCCATGCACTCCTATACTGGTGGTTAGGAGAAAGAAAAGAAAAATTAGAAAAATTCTCTTTGTTATGAAAACAGCAAAAATTACAACTCCCTCCCACTCTAAGAGTTGTTGAAGTTCAGGAGCTACTGAAGAAGGTGGACATATTCGCGATGCTTGGCAAGGATAAGGAGGAGGAACTGTAACAAATCATGAATGGCAGTATGAAGGTTCAAAAAGAATATGCCATGCATTCATTTGCTGTCAAAGACTTCAAGAATATGACAAATATGCATGAGTGGTATGAGAATAATGTAAGTTTACTTTTGCTAACCTAGCCTTCCAATCTACTCCACGAAGAAGAATGTACACAACAGATATGCAATATGTTGTAACAGCTTGGTATTCTATTGCAACATAATACGCATATGTTGCATAAGTTGCGTTGGCTGGGTAATCTGTTAAATGATTCAGATAACCTTCTGAATCGGATTCTTTCCCCTGTGTTTTTATTCTCTACAATTGTTAACCTATTTAAATTAACTGGCTTCTTATACCATAGTATGTTGATGAAATTCTCTACCTCATGAGGGGCAGGCAATTAGCATACCCGAATGCTTATGATGCTGCCGATAGGATAATGGACCTCAACTTCTACAATAATTTCAAGGATAGGTACGTTGATCTCCGTAAGTAAGCTAATTTTGATAGCCCAGGACTTGATCAATTAGTTTCTATATTCCAATAGGATGAAGATGCGATTAAATATGTTAGAGAGAAGAGGCCATATCCATACGGTAAGAGCTGGACCAAGGCAAAGAGAATCCTTGCAGTCATGAACCTGGAAGTCAAATATTTTCTCGCTGTTGAGATACTACTCTATGAGGGAAAGAGTAAGGTTTATGACTGCAACTTAACTGTCTTTAGTGAGGACAAGTTTTTTGCCCACATGCAACCACTCTTGAAGTTGTTGCCCAAGTTGTTGACGCAGAGTAAACTGATGGATCATTTGTCGGTTAAAGTTTTGACGAAGGAATCATGGGATTTTGAAGGTCGAAATAACAACATCAAGCTCTAGAGAAATAGAACCGGTGGAGCGTGCGGGCTATACTTGCTTGCATACATCGAGTGCTTGCTGACCGGCACAAAAATAATCAGTATTTGCGATACCGTTGTGGGAAAGATGCAATGGGTATGGGATTATGGGGTACTAACTAAATGGTTGGAGCCCGGGTATAAAAAAATGTACAAAGACGGAGACGAACACGATAACAATTTTTTATGTCAAGCCACCTCACTTTACGTGTAGTGGCAATAATTTTTATGTCTGTGGATAGTTAAATTTTTATAATGCAACAGATAGTATATCTGTTGTAACATATATAATACCTGTTGTGACAGATTGATTATCTGTTGGAGTAGGTTGGTCGTCTGTTACATTAATAGATGTTTCCCGGTCTGTCTGTCGCAACAGATATCCAATATATTATAACATATACTCTCTCTGTTGCAACTGATAGATAATCTGTTGGAATAAATCAAGAAAGTAGGAAGAACTGTTATATAATTTCCAGCAGATGACCTAACTAAATGGTTGGAGCTCGTGTATAAAAAAGAATATGTACAAAGATGGAGACGAACACGATAATAATTTTTTATTTCAAGCCACCTCACTTTACATGTGTGGTAATAATTTCTCTGTCTGGCAAAATTTAAATTTTTATAATGCAATAGATTATATATCGGTTGTAACAGATAGTATATCTATTGTGTACCTGTTGTGACAGATTGATTATTAGTTGGAATAGGTTGGTCATCTGTTGCATTATGTAGATGTTCCCAGTCTGTCTGTCACAATAGATATACAATCTGTTGCAACATATAATCTATCTGTTGAAACTAATCGGTAATCTGTTGAAGCAAATCAAGAAAGTAGGAAGACCAGTTATATAATTTCCAACAGATGACCTACGTATTGCATCTCATGTTGCAACATATGTCTAAATTTGTTTGATAAGATATGTCATCTGTTGCAGCAGATGTATTATCGGTTGCGATAGTTGAATCTAGTATTCCATTTCAATTATCATGTTCAAAACTAAGGATATAATTATATTCATAGACAACATAAAATAAATCGAAGCCTTCGAAAATTACATGAAATAAATAAAATGTAAAAAAATAATTATGGGCACAAATGATCTACTCTACAAATAAATTAACAAGTTAAACCAAGGAGGATTAGTTATTATATTAACGAACTCAAGCTATAAATATCTAATCAATATGGACAAGTTGTTCTTCATCCGATATTACGGAATTTGGCTTTGGTCGTTGTGGATCTTTAGTGTCGCTTGCGTACGGCTTCTGAGCTTTTGCTTCTCCGTATTTCTATAAAAGAGCAGCATATCTTTTGCGGAGTAATTCGGCATCAAGTCCATCATTTGGTACTTGTAATCCATCGTTCAAATACTCGGCGTAAGCGGCAATAAAAAGACCGCAATTCCTGCGTTTTAAAAAAATAGATAATACATATCTTGCAGTTCATGCAAGCGTTGTAAAAATTTTGAAATGAAACTAAATTATGACACTTATACTTACAGGCTACCAATGGTTTGTTGAGCAATTCTTTTAACATATTGTACATCAAATGGATTACCTATTTTATCCCGGTATGCTTCAATCGTCGACCAATCAGTACGAACCTTTTGGTCCAAAAAGCCACTCATATCAAGGTAAGTAAGCAATACTTTGACCAGCTTTTGTATCTCAGATAAAGGCCCGAAACGTCTCCTTCGCGACATCGAGTTATAAACATAGATACGCCTTTTTTTAGAACGACGACAACTAAACCCAATGGAATTCATCACCATAATTGATTGGGATGTATATTTCGTCGAGCAAATGCCAAGGTAAGTCAGCCGGAATGCTAAAACCTTTGATGATGTTGATTAATCATTCCTCAATTCGGAAAACTTTCGACTGTTGTTGACAATACCTACCGTAGATATTATTGATGTAAACTTTGTACAAACAATTGTCTGTCGTGTATCTGTATTGTTCTTGAGTTTGTAACTTGGCCTTCTTTTAGAGATAGTAAAAAATAACATCGATGTGTTGTGCATATTATCAAATATTTTGGATTACGTGATGAAAAAATTAATACGCAGATGCAATTAAATAAAGTATTAATTAATAGTAATATGTATGGCATTTAAACCTCATCATTCTAGCAAGTTTGGGGCTGTGACATAAAATAGAATCAATTCTTCATTTCGAAATGTGCAACAACAAAGTCGAACATATTGAAACCAAGACTCGATTCATTCACTTTGTAGCATTTGTCATTTTGCTTTCTACATGATGATTTATATGTGTTAATGTCACGTTCTTACAACAAGAATCGTATAAACCAATATCTTTTAAAATTGATTTATGTACCTGCCGGCATGATGCTTTAACAGCCCATCTGCAATCCATTTTGAATCGTCGTTGATCAACTGTGTTAGTTTTTTTGGAGCCTCGTCCGAGATATTGAACCGTTCAAATAGGTAATTCTTCCATTCTCCCAAACTGACGGGCTCTACTTTTTCTTCTTCTTTGGAAGCAGTTGATGGATTATAAACTGTGATATTATGCTCTTCAGCAGTGGCTTCTATCGTGACCTCCACCTGGAAATCCAAAATTGTCAGCTAATTACAGATATACAACAGATTATCTATCTGTAGCAACAGATGATTCTTATGTTGCAATAGATGGATTATCTGTTGGAATGATTTCAAATAGGTAAATCATAGCAGTATGATAATTTTAAACAGATGATCCATCTGTTGCAACATAAGACTCATCTGTTGCAATAGATAACGCATCTAATGCAACAGGTTAGACAACAGTTGCAACAGATGTATATATCTGTTTGATAATTTTCAGCAGATGTATCATCTATTTAAAATAGATATGTGAATGTTTGTTTGTTGGAACAGGTGATGTATATTCACCTTCTTCGGCTCATGCTGGTCTCCTATGGCCCTTGCACATTGAACATCAGTGTAAGACAAAGACAGAGGCATTGCAATTTTGCTTTTTTCGATGCTTGATGATGCCTTGAAAGTATCTTTCTTTCTCCCCTTAGTCACCTTGATCTCTAGTGGAGTATATGGATATGAAATTCTTTTTGATGGAATGACACCCCTCTTAGATGTCATTTTCTTTACAGAAGCAGTTAGTACATTAATAGCATTAATCACTCCATCATGTTTTGCCTTGCAGTCTTGACATTTGCATACAGAACATTCGCTAAATATGGAAAAATTTGTACAACCAGTATAATCATAATCATAATGTCTTGTTGTTTCAAAAACGATAAGAGGAGCATCATTAGCCCCAACAGCAGCACCACTACCACTACTACTACGACTACCATCGTCAACAGCAATAAGCCCACCCTCTAAAATTATTTTTCTTGTGATGGTTGTTGCTCCAAACAATTTCATTTTTATTCCTTCAATGGCGTTAGGGTTCGATAAAGTTTGCACAGATCGTAAAGTAAGAAAAAATAGGATCTTCAACTCTCGGTTGGTCGGAACAAGCCACGGATGGACAATCAAAAATAAATTGGTACATATATTAGAATGATAATGAAATCATTTAAATAATCATTAATTAAAAAAAACTTGATTAGAATTGCACTCACCGCTTCCTTGGGGGGATTGAAAAGATCAAAAAAATTTGCATTTTTTTGGTTTTGGCCGACAACCATCTCAGAATTCTTAGACTGGAAACTTCTTCCTGGTAGTTCACTTGTTGTCTAAAATAGGGAATGGCTTCAAATGCCCAAGCCTATAACATAATGCCAATAAATCAAAAACATTATTGAATAAAAAAATGATGAATCATATCATGATAAAAGAAATATTTACCATGAAGGCTCATAGAAAGTCATATAAGTTAACTTTCTTTGGCGTCAATGGAGTCAAAAAATATTGGACAGTCATTTTGAAGCTTTCATAACCTCAAGGATAGCTGTTAAACGCCTCAGATCCTCGAAGAGATTTATTAAACCGGAGCTTATGTTGTTGTTAACGTCTCTCACCCAAAGAATATTATGTACAAACCAAACCAAGCACAATGATTGTTTGTGCTTCTTTGAGAGTCCTTTATCTTTCAACGCTTCTATCAAATTTTTGTTTTTTAAGCTTAGACCAACAATGGACACCATGTCCTCATGATCACTCGACTTGTCTTTGCCTTTTTTTGGGTGTGTGGGGTGCTTTCTTTTGGGTCAAAGTAGGTATAACTTGAGAAGGAGAAGGAGGATAACATTTTAGTCTGGTAACAATGGCAAACTCCTTCCAACCAAAACAAACAGGCATGCCATAGTAATTTATCCATACCTCATCTGTATTGTCTTTGTTTTCATATATAAACCTACGCTTGAGAATATCGTATACTATTTTCATCTAAAAATGAGCATTGTTTTCCTCCAACAAATCAAGATATTGTTCAAAAAAGCTTTCCTTGAAATAAGCATCTAATTTTTATTCTCAGAGTATTTTTCTGAAGGCATTGAAAGATTTTTCCAAGGATGACGTAACCACGAAATCACCCATTAAATCTATGGCACCATTGCACTGCATTCTCACAGGATAAAGATCAATGCTGAAGGTTTTGACCAACTCTTCAGCAGAAGGGCTATTACCATTTGGATCATCTCTTTTGAGACATTCCTCCTCCCATGTTCATTATCTTCTGCTCCTGATTGAGATAACACTTGCAAAGCAAGCTCATAGAGTGGTGGATGTAGCCGAGCTGCTGCACTTGTTCCTTTACTTGGACTTGATTTAGTTTTTTTTTTAGCCATATTATCTTAAATTAACAGGGACATAAAATAGATTATAATTGATTAATGCATCATTAAAAAAGGATAAAAGTAAATCTAAATGCACAACGGTAAAAAAATAGTTCCAACAGGCAACACATCTGTTGTACCAGGTATGTTATCTGTTGCAACATATAACCAACCTGTTTCAATGGATGAGTAAACCATTGGAAACAGTAAAAATAGATCTCTAATTTGTCCGACCCAGATGCAACGAATGAGTAATCCATTGGAAATAACAAAAATAGATCACTAATCTATTGCACCAGGTATGTTATCTGATGCAACATATAACTAACCATTGCAGCAGATGAGTAAATCGTTAGAAACCATAAAATAGATCACTAATCTGTTGCACCAGGTATTTTATCTGATGCAATATATAACCAACCTGTTGCAATGAATGAGTAATCCATTGGAAACCATAAAAATATATCACTAATCTGTTGCACCTGGTTTGTTATCTATTGCAACATATACATGATCTGTTGCAATAGATAAGTAATCCGTTGGAAATAATAAAAATAGATCACTAATCTGTTGCACCAGGTATTTTATCTATTACAACATATAACTGACCTGTTGCAACGATGAGTAAACCTTTAGAGAGAATAAAAATAGATCACTAAACTGTTGAAATATATCACTCATCTATTAGAAAATGAGTTATCTGTTGGATCAATATTGTTTAGATTTCTTCCAAACAGGATCATAAAAATAGATCACTAATCTATTGCACCAGGTTTGTTATCTGTTACAACATATAAATGACTTGTTGCAACGGATGAGTAATCCATTGGAAATAATAAAAATAGATCACTAATTTATTGCACTATGTAGCAATATATAACCAACCGTTGCAACAAATGAGTAAAGCATTGGAAACCATAAAATAGATCACTAATTTATTGCACCAGGTATTTTATCTGATGTAATATATAACCAACCTATTGCAACGAATGAGTAATCCGTTAAAAAGCATAAAAACATATCACCAATCTATTGCATGAGTTTTGTTATCTGTTGCAACATATAAATGACCTGTTGCAACGGATGAATAATTCATTGAAAATAATAAAAATAGATCATTAATCTGTTGCAACTGACCTATTGCAACATATAACTGACCTATTGCAATGATGAGTAAACCTTTAGAGAGAATAAAAATAGATCACTGAATTGTTGAAACATCACTCATCTGTTGGAAAATGAGTTATCTGCTGGATCAATATTGTTTAGATTTCTTCCAAACAGAAGAGTCGTCTGTCGCGACAGATGAATGATTTGTTAGATTGTTCATCTGTTGCATCGATTTTCATAGTTGCATCAGATTTTAATCTGTTGCATTAGATATTAGCATCAGTTACATCAGATATCTTCATCTGTTGCATAAGATGTCTTCATCTGTTTCATCAGATCTCTTCATTTATTGCATCATATGTTTCATCTGTTTCAACACTATTTTTTCAAAGACAAACAACAAATCAACCCAAAAACACCAATACATAACACACACATACTAAGAACATCAACTGTGAACAAAAATCACCAACAAATCCGAATCAACAGTACGACAACAAGAAGAAGAAATGCCAGAAATTTGAGTTTTATTCAGTCTATATTTCAATACTAGAAGATTAGTTGGCTCAAGTTCCTCTGTTTCTTCATAATTTTTTACCTATGAAAAAGGAAATGGGACTATGAAGAACTCGAAGTTGTTGTCGCCGGAGAAATCTTCACATTGATTGATGGTTGAAAGTTGAAAAGAAACTCGTCTGACTATTTTTTTTGTCGGAGATTGAAGAGAGAATTTTGCAGAACTGTTGGTTAAGAGAGAGTTGAGAGAAGCTGTCGAGAGAGAGCCTGGTTGATTTGGATTGAAGAGGGGTGTGGGTTGGGTTAATTTATATATTTGAAAAGATTAGAATGTTTTGAAAATATTAATCAACTCCATAATTAACTTCATCAAGTTTCCAAATGATGTTTGACACTTTAAGTTGGTCAATGTCACCAATCCTTCATTCAAGACTTAAAAGACACCTTTCCTTCAATTTTCTTCTATCCTTGATAACTCTCTTCTAGTATGTCATAACATATTTAAAATCATAAAACACGCGTTTTATCAATAATATTCAAAATAAAAGATTATTTTTTTGAATATGGTATTTAATAAAATTAAGAGACATAAAATGAAATGAAGTAATCAAAATATATCTTTAAAACTATTTTTTAGATAACTTCTACTCTTCTACTAGATTGTCAAGTGGATAGGACCAGGCTGCTCATGAACCTAGAACCAGTCTCAATTGAGCTTCTGGGTTAGGTCTAGGGTCTTTTTCCCCTTTCTAGAAGTTTTCAGCCTTATTTAACTCTCTTGGTAACTCAAGATCACAATTTCAGTATTGCAAGTGTCGGGTGCTTATCATCTGAGCAACTCCCTCTTGTCGGTCAGGGAGTCTAGGGCGCCAACTTAGGGAGATTTTAGGAAGGATCTGAACCGACTCATGACTATTCCTAATGGGTCGGCCCTAGTTGGTCGGTTCTCAATGGAGATGGTTTGGGTGATTTGGGAGGCTTTTCAATTTCTATAGGGGAATTTTAAGAGGGACCTGAACTGGTTCATGACCATTCCTAATGGGCTGACCCTAGTTGGTCAGTTCTTAGTGGGGATGGTTTGGATGATTTGGGAGGCTTTTTAATTTCTTTAGGGGGATTTTAGGAGGGATTTGAACCAGCTCATGACCATTCCTAGTGAGTCGACCCCAATTGGTTGATCCTCAGTGGGATGATTTAGGTGATTTGGGAGTTTTTTTAATTTCTTTAGGGTTATTTTAGGAGGAACCATTCCTAGTGGACCGGCCCTAGTTGGCTGGTTCCAAGTGGGGGTGATTTAGGTGATTTAGGAGGCTTTTTACTTTTTAAATTTATATTAAAATATTTAAGTATTGAAACACTAAAATGATAGTAGATACAACTCAAAGATTGTTTTATATATATATATATATATATATATATTTATTGAAAAAATAATTTCAAAAAGTTTCTCTTTTTTTAATTTCTCATTCGATTTTTGATACCTGCATTGGAGTCTGACTAATCTGGATTCGCATTAGGTAGGCCCATTCAGGAATAGCGCTCCCTATCAAGGATTTCAAAAAACTTCCCTTATGTTTCTCAATCATACAGATCTCTTTCGTGGTATACGACATTACATTTGCCTCCTTTATTTTGATTTTTTAAAACAATTTTTCATCTATTCTTATTAATATAAATAAATTAGAGTTTGAATAATATACCCTTTTTAATTATTAAATTCTACTATTAATTACTTCTATCAAAATATTATACTTAGCAAATTCCTTAAAAAATAAAATAAAAAGGAAAATTCGAGCTAAAATAAGTTTCATTTCAGGAATTAAAAAAATAGTAGTAATTGTTTCAACTATATCCTTATATAAAGAATTAATATTTCTTTTTAATAATACTCAATTCTCACGAAACATCTAATAAATAGAACTTAATGAACATGAAACAAGCTAAAACAACACTTATTTTGAGACAAATGGAGTATGCGTAAGTGTTGTCCTCCCTTATTGGTAAATAAGGAGTGTTTAATTGATTGCTATGTTTGGAAACAAACGATAATTTAGATAAATATAATTCTTATTCTTAGAACTATTAAATGTATTTCTTAATCTGAGTAATATTTGTATAAAAATATTTTTAAAAAAGAAAAAGGATAGTATAAAAAGGAGAATATATACTTTAAGAATCTATGGACTAATAATGTTGGAAATGTGTAGACGTGACTTGCGCTAAAAATGAGTAGTACAGAGGGTAGCTAGAAGTTAGCTTGTTGGGTTGAACAAACTTTTATTGAGTACCAAATATTATTATACTTTTTTACGTAACGTAAACGCATGCCTAGCATGGTCCTCTTTCTTTTGATTTCTTTGTGGTGCTTTGACACCTGTTAAATTCAAAGCATATTAAGTATAATTATAATTATATAAGAAATGTACAAAAATTGATATTTGATTTAAAAAGCACTCTTAGAACCAAGAAGATTGTTAGATATTTTGATTTCCAAGCGGAACCTTAAAGTTTTAGGGGTCAATATGTATGTTAGAACATTCTGGACACCCGTGGCCTCTAAATTTCTAAGTTCGTCGTTACTCACACTTCTACAGTTAGTTAAAAAAAATAATGAGGATTTTCCAAGTCTTATAAGAAGAGATCACAATATCACATATCTCATCCCAATTTGATTTGGGATTTTCTCCTTCCCAGAGTAAGAGATAGTAAGGCTTCATATACGTAGACACTATTCTTTCCAAGGCCCAAGCCTCACTAAATAATGAATACATTACTATTCTTACAAGATTATCCTAAATAATGAATATATTATTGTTAGTGTGATTTTTGGGAAACCCCTTATTTTCTCCTTTTTGTTATGAAAATACTCGTTACATAATTAACAAGGGGAAGATATAAATTCAACTGAATGGTAATGGTTAAGAAAGATCATTATTTGATGCAGACACATATAATACCATTAATTGTACATCCGTCCCTGATTATCATACTAAATTCGTCCCCTAACTATCGTATTAAATCTTTGATTAGTCGCATCCGTCTCACCATATCCCTTGCAACATTATAAGGTCATATATTCATCCAAAAGGTTTTTGCTTTTTCATTTGTTGGAAGTCACCAACTGTTTAAAGATTCGATTGGGACGGTGTATTGGGTTTGGGTATAATATTGGTTGGACCAAATTTTATTTTTCATTATTATCAGTACACTCTAACGACATTCAAAGGAGTACGATTTTCATTCACTTTTGTTCCTCTTGTAGTACACATACTTTCTGTTGTAGTACCATATCTATTTAGCATGCAGTACAAGATAATAATAATAAGAAGAAAATAATAAAATGGAATCTTCTTATCTTTACGAGTAATTAGTATTCGAAATTCATTGATTCGGTCGATCGATGATTTAGCTTCATATCATGTACTAAGTATTTTCTAATTTCTGCTATAGAGCTCAAACATGAATAAAATGCATAGTTTTGAACATAAAACTCTATATTCAGCCTATGTATAATTTATTAATTCAACATATATTAGTAAAACTAAAATTTCAAATATATAAATTTTGAATTCGTCGATGAGTAATCCCCGGTGGTAGAATAAATATGTACTTTGAATTCCTATTCCCAATGCAAAAAAAATACTGTATCATACTCCTCTTAGTTCTTTTTTTTTTTTTTTCCTCTCTTTGGGTCATGAAATTCCCATGGAATTTAAGATTAAAGTAAGTTTGATTCTTGGCTGGACAGTTTTAGAGGTGGAATTGACCTGGTGTTTGTACTTATAATAATTAAATATACAAATACCACGTCAGTTCATTATTGTTAAATATATAATTTAAGATAAAATGAATCTCTCTCTATATATATAATTAAAATTAAAACAAGACAAGATGTCAAGTGGTAAGATATTAAAATAGTCACGCGGCATTTTTTAGGACAAAGTTTTAAAATATCGTAATAAAAGTTTTAAATTGAAATATTAAGTATTTGAATTTAAAATACATTATCCCTTTTTTAAAAAAAATAAATCATTATCTTAAAATAGAAATCCTAATTGAAGAGTTCTAATAGACTTTTATTATTTGAAATTTATCTCTTCTAAAATATAAACGCTATAAAATATATTTAAATATAATTTATTTACATATTAATAAAAGATAAAAGACTTATTAAAATAATAATACTAGTTAGTAATAGTAGTACTACGTAGGATATGTACTAGAAGAAGTAATAAATATAGTTAGTATAAGCAGTGCTAAGTATAAGCAGCAGCACTAAGTAGGATATAATAATAATAATAATAATAATAATAATAATAATAATAATAATAATAATAATAATAATAATAATAGAGAAGAATTATATAAAATCTAAAACAAATTAATTTATTCTTTAATGGAAAATGATAAAAGAGAACAAAAAGGGTAAAACATATGAAAAGGTTAAAATAAGTTGATACTAACATTTTTTTTATTTCGTTTATTTTTATTATAGAAAAAATTCTAATTGGTATTATTAATTTCAAATATATTTTCTTGCCAATTTAAAATATGTAAACTAGAAGATAATCATGACATTTTAGAATCTTATCGTTCTAAGATTCTAACAAATTTTAAAATTTTGAATTTAAAATACATTATCCCTTTTTAAAATAAAAAAGAAATTTCATTATCTTAAAATTAGAAATCCATAATTGAAGAGTTCCAATAAACTTTTATTATTTCAAACTTATCTCTTTTAAAATATAAATGTTATAAAACATATTTAAATATAATTTATTCACCATATAAATGAAATATAAAAGTATTTTTGAATAATAATAATAATCTATATCTATATATATATGCATAAAAAAGCAAAATTAAAAATAAGACAAGAAGCCAAGAGACAAGATATTAAACAACAGTAGTAAAATAATAATAATAATAATAATTATATAAATAAATAAATAATAGTATTAGTAGTAGTACATAATAATAGTAATAATAATAATAATAATAACAACAACAATAATAATAATAATAATAATTTTAAATCTATAATTGAAGAGTTCTAATAGATTTTTACTATTCCAAACTTATCTTTTTTTAATAAAATTTAAATGTTTTAAAACAGGAGCAATAGTAATACGTAGTACTGATAGCGTCTATTAATCCTAAATGTGCAATCTTACTAAACAATAGTAATAGCAGTGGTAGTAATAATTAAAATAATAATAATAATAATAATAATAATAATAATAATAATAATAATAAATATTATCATCAACTCATTGATTTCAAATATTTATCTTATATAAATTTTTTAGTATATTTTTTAGTTGAATACTGAAGATTCTTTTTAAATTTGAATGTAAATTAAATATTTATATACATTCTAAATTAGTAAAACAATGAGATAATATCATAAAAAAAGATTTAAATTATAAAATAAATTATTTTAATTTTTAATTAAAAAATAACACATTTATTAGAAACAAGAATAACTATTTATATCATTTTTGCATGTTTTTTATTTTAACATTTAAAAAGAAAAAAAGTAAAAATAGACAGAAAGATAAGAAGTAGTTAAAATGAAAAAAATAACTAAACTCCTTAACCACTACAAGATTTTGCGGACAAAAAAAGAACGGACTCCAGCAACAAGACACACGTTTTTATCTTCTTCTTTTTTTTTTTTTTACAAAATTTGAATGTTAGTTGTCTTGTCATCTTGTCTCATGCTTTATTACGGATTTATTTATTATTCTTTGCCTTAAGCTGGGGCCCGTGGATTTTTCGGAAACAACATTTCTACTTCTCCGGAGGTAGTAGTATGGATTGCGTATATCTTACTCTCCCCAGACCCCACTGTGTGGAAATACACTGAATTTGTTGTTGTTGTTGTTGTCATTTGAATGGTAGTAAGAACAGACTGTGAGGCTATAGTAAAATTCTATCAGAAAATAAAAGATATGAATAGTAGACGTGGACAAAGGCATATAGTATTTTCAACAAAACAAATTAAAATTATTAAGTGCTAAGACATTATACAATGAAGGAATGTTTTCAATGGCACAATTATATAAACATTAGAGGGAAGAGCAATTATGCGTAGTTGAAAATGATAGTGCTAGTGTAAATTTAATAAGTCTAGAATCTTTAAGACAGATTGTCAAGTCAAACATGAGCCTCATGCATATGTGACTTATAGTAGTAGGTTTAAAAGGCCTAACTAGAAAAAACATCTAGGAACTAAGGTATTAGTTACAATATATGATAATAGATGGTCAGACTTAAAAAGATCCATAATAGGAATAATAGAAGTAGACATGTCGATAAATGGAGGACTTTTTTTATTGTAGTCCAGCTTATATGATAAATTCTTTAGAATTTGAAAAATATATAAAGATAGGCATTCAAACTAAAGGTTACGAAGAAATGAATAATGAAAATAATTTGTTAATATGTGTAGGATTTATAGGAAAACTTGTCACCAATAGTAGTATAAAATTCAATTTAAAGATAGATGATGTAGTAAGTATAATGGAAAATAAAGGAATTAAATTAATGAAACCTTTAAAGATAAATTCAGAAGAATACGCAGGATTAGAATGGAATTTAAAAAATTTCAATAAGAAAGAAATATTAAAACCCACAGATCATTTAATGTATACTAATAAGAAAGGAGACACCTCAATAAGATTTACAAATTATACATATACAATGAAAGAGAGACAGATAAAGAGGCTGAGACAAGTGAGTATAATAAATACATAAATATAGAAATAATGGAAGAAGATGATTTTGAAGTAAATAAGGCTAAAATGAAAGAAGAAGCCCTATACGAAATAAATAGCAATAGTGTTGAAAATTCTTTAATCCTTGATCAATTATTAATACTTAGTTGTTCTAAATTTATTAGGGTTTTTTGTTGCAATACTACTAATCCACTATTGGGATCTTATCCTGTTAGTAGAGTATGTACTTTGTTTACAAAATTGTATGAATTTGAACCTAATTCTATTAATTCTTGAAAATCTTGTGGAAATAATGTCTTATATGCTTCCCAAAGTGCTTTAGTACTTTCTTCTAGAAATATTTCTAAATATCTATACCTAATTTCTGCATCTGGTTCTTGATTCCCCTGTATATGTTGTATGTAGTCTGCTACAACTATATTTTTTCATAGGTCTATTACATTATTCCATGCCTGAGGATCATGAACTGGTAAGTTTAAAATTTTTTCTTTATTATCACCTTCTTGTAATCTAATGGGTTCTTCTATTGGCATTTTTTTTCCTCTAGGTTTTATGTCTTGTTCAACTTGAGTGTCTGGGTTTATTCTAAATACTCTATATCTTGATAAATTTTCTATTGTTACTGGTACTCTTTGCATACCGGTTGTTCTCTGAAAAGGACTTGCAGTACTTGCTGCACTATATATATATATATATATATATATATATATATATATATATATATATATATATATATATATATATATATAAAACTAAATATTTGTCTTTTTAATTGACATTATATTGATTAATTTGCTCGCAGATTACAAAAATGACTTGACATGAAGCATACAGGGAGAGCCATATTTATATGTGACAACAACAAATGAATAACTCTTTTATGTGATTTACTTTGTTTAATCGGTAACTGAAGTTGTATTACATTTTATAGGAAAGTATGAAAAATTGTGAAAACATATTGATTTCATTAGGTAACTGCATCAAAATTTATTACTGTAATAAATTATATAAATTTGATTGTTTTATTCAGGAAAGCAGCATGTTGAATTGATCAAATTACAAACTTTGGAGATCTTAAATGGAGGTACTCAGGTACAACATTAATTTAAAAGATTCGTGAAAGTAAGATGTTCAATAAAATATTGTATGAAAAGGTTTGTCATGTGGAATCTGTTGAAATTTACTGAATTAAAAAAGTGATATATACTTGAAACATATCATGAAAATATATTTTAAAAGTTTAAATTTTTTGTTGTGTGATGTTGTGTTATTATTGTTTTTTACTATTAAACATTACAATTATCTCTTGTTACTGATGTAATTAGGAAATTTTAAATTTCTATATATGATGTATACAAATATCTTATGAATATAAAATGAATGATCGAATATTTTTTTTTAAGATAATATTATTTAATATTCTCGAAGTGTTGTTAAGATGACTAGACAAAATTGATAGAATCGAAGTAGAGTGATGATATTATGAGAGATAGGGGGATTGTGGTGGTCCCGGGTAGGAGGTGCACTAGGTATGGATATTATGAGAGGTAGGGGAATTGTGGTGGCCTGGGGTAGGAGGTGGACTAGGTGATGGGTGGATAGGCGGGGTGGTGGATGTATGTGGATGACGTTTGGGGTTGCGGGTAGGAAATTTTTTCTTACAAAAAAATTAAAGGTTAAATTTTTTTTTTGGGGGGTTTAATTTGGAGTGGGAGGTAAAAAGAAAATTATAAAAATAGAAAAAATTAAAAAGTTTTTTTTGGGTGGGGGAAAGAGATGTTGGATTGGGGGTCAGGACGGATGGTGGGATTTAAGGGTAAAGTAAAAATATTGATTGAAAAAAATATAAAATTAAATTTGTATCTTGTTTTGCAAGGGAGGACAAGGTTAGAGGGGAGGTGAGAAACTTTTTTAATAAAAAAATTTAAAAGTTAAAAAAAGAAAAATTGGGTGGGGTTAGGGTGGGCAAAGGTGAGGGGTGGGTGACAAGGTTAGAGGTGGGGTAAGAAACTTTTTTAATAAAAATTTTAAAAGTTAAAAAAATAAAAATTGGGTGGGGATGGGGTGGGCAAAGGTAAGAATGGGTGTGGGATTGGTGGGATGGGTGATTTTGAAAGTAGTATGAGAGTTTTTAGTTGACTTAATTTAGAAGATACAATGATAAGTACAAATAAAAGACTTAAAAATACTAATGATGAAATCAAACAATGAAAAAACTATGAACAATCAGTATGAAGAATTTAAAAGAAAATAACAAATTGTATGTGCTTAAATTTTGAATTAAGAATTGTAATATTTAAAATTTGGAATTAGAAGTTTTGTAATTGACACAACAAAGGCTTTTAGGATTTGAAATGAAATTAAATGATATTTTTTTTATATAAAAAGTGTAGTTAGTAGTTGATGTTGAATTGAGAGACCAAAAAGACGAAAATTTGAAATAGAAGGAAAGAAATATAATTATATGTCTTAATTTATTAAAAATATAAAGGTAAGAATCCAACATTAAAATTAATAATTATTTAATATTTAATATTTAATATTTTATTATTTTTAGAAATCAGTTAATGAAGTATGATTGAAACAAATACTAATATACTTTTTTATAAAAATATTTAATATAATTATAATGTAATTAGTTATCATGTATTAGTTCTAATTTATTCACAATTGTTTTTAATATTTCATTATCTTTTGAAATATGTTAATATGCTATAATAAAAATTTATTAATTTTATAATTTAAAAGTAAAAGTTAATATTTTTTAGTAAATATTTTTTAAAAAATATTCTACGCATCGTGCGTGTACCTATAACAGTGCCGGCTCAATCCTTTTAAAAAAAAAGGCAACCGCCTAAGGCCTCCTAATTTGAGGGGGCTCATTTTTTTTTAACAATAATAGATTATAGGTTTTTATTAAAAAATTATCAAATATTATTTGTAGAAAAAATAAACTTATAATATAAAAGTAAAGAATTTTGATGTATTTAAAGTATGTCTCAAGAAAGATTAAATGCACTAGTTATATTAACAAAAAAAATAATTAGACGAAATCGACTATAATATTTATAACTTTGTATCTTAAGATTTAAAATATAGATTTTATAAAAAAAAAAAAAAAAAACTTAAAAATTTAAGGCTTCCATTTGATTTTCGCCTTAAGTCATTGAGCTATACTACTGTTAATTGATAGTGGTGAAATGATAAAATTTATATGCATAAACTATATTTTTAGTATTCATTAGTTTCGTCACCCAATAAGAGATGCGTCTTGACTTTTTTTTTTTTTTTCATTTATACATTAAATTATTTTTTTTCTATCTTCCTAATTTAAGGGCTAAAATATACTCCCCGTCCCATTTTAGTTGGTTATCTTACTTAAAATAAATGTCTCATATTAATTGATCACTTACTAAATAAGGATAGAATGAATTAATTTTTTCTCATTTTACCCCTATAATTAATAATATAAATTAAATGTAAAATACAATTCCAACATCCATTGCTATGCCCAGTGAATATCATTAATATGAATAAAAATTAAAATATTAAAATTTATCATTTAATTTAGAGAAAATATTCTATTACCACCTTGAACTATACGCGAAAAGGCTAAGACACATCCGAACTTTAAAAGAGTCCTATTACCCCCATGGACTAATTAAAATCGTATTTTTGACAACCTTAGTGCCTACATGGCACATACGTGGCACAACACATTGAAGGGTTCACGTAGGCACACGTGTGTGCCATGTATGTGCCACGTAGGCACTAAGGTAATCAAAAATACGATTTTAATTAGTCCAGGAGGGTAATAGGACTCACCTAAAGTTCGGATGTGTCTCAACCTTGTCGCGTATAGTTTAAGGTGGTAATAGAGCATTTTTCCTTTAATTTATAATTTTTGTAATCACTATGTAATATGAAATGTTCCCAACTAAAATGGAACAGAGGAGTACTAACCTCATTCTATTTCAAGTTTTGGTCCCTTTCATGTAAGCCCAAAAGCTAAGAGACCCAAATGGGCAATCTCAACCAAGTGATCTGCATAAAACTTTTTTTTTCTGGGCGCAAAATTTCCGAAATAGCTAATATTTAAGTAATAAATGTGATGATATAGCTAAATTTTACCTAATTACAAAATGTAGCTATAATTAGTAGCTAAATATAAAAATTAGAGATTATATATAAAGACGCATATTAGCTTTAGAAATCTGTGTATGAGCCCCATAATTCGCTTTGTATAAAAATACATACCTTTAGAAATTTGTATATAAGCTCGAAATTTGTTTTGCATACAAATACAAATGTATATGAATTCTAAAATTAGAGATTTATATATGAATCCTGAAATTAAAGATTTGTATATGAGTCCCGAAATATATAAATATACAAATACAAAAGAAAAGTATACACTGTTATTTAATCTAAACCTTGCTGCAAATGGTAATTATTTCAAACATTAACTATGCCTGAAATTATAATTGATGTTTTATGTTTCATGTAATTTTTCCTTATTCTTTTTTTCTTATTTTTTAAGCATAAAAAGGATATTTTTTGGGTCAGTATTTAATTTTTTATTTTTTTTGTAATATAAAGGTCGAATAATAAAACTTATTAGAAGAAAAGAAAGAGAAAGAGAAAGATATTCAAATATATATATATAAGGAAGATAATAGAAAGAGTAATTTTAGTAGTAGTTCATTGATTGTGTTTTTACAATGTAGTGTGCAGCGCCTTTTATAGGCAAATTGTTACTTGGAGTAATGTCATTGCTACCGTAGTATATGATACTTGTTTCAATGACATCCATAAATATATAACTTATTTACAATACTTTTCCTTGGATGTCCATGTACCCAAAAAAATCCTAAAAGAAATAAGATGTACATAGCGGTTTGTAATATGCATTGTTTGTTGCCTCATTAAAAACCTTACCAGGAAAATCAGGTGGGATAAAATCTTGGTTAAGGAAAAAAGAGTGCAACACATATTTACTCCCCCTGATAAAAATATTATTTAATATCTAGGAGGCGACGCATCCCAATCTTGTATCTCAACTTCTCAAAGGTTGATGTTACCAATGTTTTAGCAAATATATCTGTTAGATTATCGCTTGAACGAACTTGTTGAACATCTATTTCACCCGTTTTTTGAAGATCATGAGTAAAGAATAGTTTTGGTGAAGTGTGTTTTGTACTGTCTACTTTGATGTATCCTCGTCTTAATTGAACTATGCATGCGGTGTTGTCTTTATACAATATTGTTGGAATATTCTTTTCAAAGGAAGACCACATGTTTTTTTAGATGTGTTGAGCTATTGATCTCAACCAAACGCATTCTTGACTTGCTTCATGAATGACCATTATCTCTGCATTATTTGAAGATGTAGCAATCATCGTTTGTTTCGTTAAACACCATGATATAGTTGTACCTCCACATGTAAACAAATAACCTGTCTGAGATCGACCTTTATGTAGGTCAGACAAATATCCTGCATCTGCATAACCAATTAATTATGAATTGAACTCATTTGAATAAAATAGTCCCATATCAATAGTTCCTCAGAGGTACCTAAATATATGCTTAATACCATTTCAATGTCTTTGTGTTGAGGAAAAACTAAATCTTGCTAATAAATTTACAGCAAAAGATATATCTGATCGTGAATTACTAGTAAGATACATTAATACCTCAATTACACTAAGATATGGTATTTCAGCACCAACAAGTTCTTTATCATTTTCATGAGATCGAAATGGATCCTTATTAATATCAAGTGATCTCACAACCATAGGGGTACTCAATGAATGTGATTTATCCATATAAAATCTCCTTAAAACATTTTCAGTATATGTGGATTGATGGACAAATATTTCATTTATAAAATATTCAATTTGAAGACCAAGACAAAATTTTATCTTTCCGAGGTCTTTTATTTTGAATTCCCTTTTCAAATATTTTACTGTCTTTGGAAGCTCATCAGGAGTTCCAATGATATTTAAGTCATTAATATATACAACTATTATGACAAATTCAGATCCAGACCTTTTAATAAAGACACAATGACAGATTGGATCATTTTTATACTCTTCTTTCAATAGGTATTCGCTAAGGTGATTTTGCCACATGCGTCCTAATTTTTTTAATCTGTATAAGGATTTCTGAAGCTTGATTGAACAATTTTCTCAAGAATTTTTATACGCATTAGACATTTTGAATTCTTCAAGAATTTTCATATAAATATCACTGTCTAATTAGACATATAAATAGGCTGTAACAACGTCCATCAGATCTATATCAAGATTTTCATGAACTGCTAAATTAATAAGATACATGAAGGTGATTGCATCCACCGCCGGAGAATATGTCTCCATATAATCAATGTCAGGTCTTTGAGAAAATTCTTGTGCCACAAGTCGTGCTTTATATCTTACGATTTCATTTTTCTCATTTTATTTTCACGAAAAATCCATTTGTATCCCACTGGCTTTATACCATCAGGTGTTTGAACTATAGGTCCAAGAACTTTGCGTTTTACAAGCGAAGCTAATTCAATTTTAATTGCATCTTTCCATTTTGGTCAATTATTTCTCTGTCTACATTCTTCGATAGATTTTGGTTCAAGATCCTCATCTTGTTCCATTATTTCATTAGCAATATTATAAGCAAAAATATTGTCGACAATTATATCATTTTGATTCCATATTTTTCTTGATGAGACATAACTGACTGAGATCTCTTTATTTTTATTATTTTCAGGTACCTGAACCTTTTCTGGGGTTTTATCAATTATTATGTCTTGTTGCTCTTCTTGAGTAGTTTCCTCCAAATTACGATTATTTTGATCATTTGCTCCTCTTCTTTTTTGAGAATTTTTATCTTTGGAATTTATTGGTCTACCACATTTGAATTGTGGTTTAGACTCATTTACATTAGTCAATTGTCCTACCGGGACATCAATGGGAGCATTAGCAGTTGGAATGTGAGATTTTGTAACTCTTGATAGGTCAGTGAATGCATCTGGCAGTTGATTTGCAATGTTCTGCAAATGAATTATCTTTTGAACTTTGAGTTCACATTTATTTGTACAAGGATCTAAGTGAGATAATGATAACGCATTCCAGTTTATATCCTTTTTCAGCTGCTTATTCCCCCCCCCCCCCCCCAACCCCAATGTTGGATACATTGTTTTATCAAAATTACAATCAGCAAATCTTGCTGTAAATAAATCTCCAGTCATAGGTTTCAAATATTTTATAATAGAAGGAGATTTATATCCAACATATATCTCCAATCTTCTTTGGAGACCCATTTTTATGCGTTGTGGTAGGACAATTGGAACATATACCGCACACCCAAAAACTCTTAGATGGAAAATATTTGATTCTTGACCAAAAATTAATTGTAATTGGAAGACTTTATGATAACTTGTGGGCCTTATCCGTACAAGAGCTACTGCATGCAAAATAGCATGACCCCATATCGGAATGGAAAGTTTTATTCTCATAAGCATTGGTCTAGCGATTAACTAGAGGTATTTAATCAATGATTCTGCTAGACTATTTTGAGTATGAATGTGGACAATCAGATGTTCATTGTTATTCCAGTTGATATACAATAATCATTAAAAGCTTGGGATATAAATTCACCAGCATTATCAAGACGAATTGTCTTTACTGTATAATCTGAAAATTGTGTTCTTAACTTTATTATTTAAGCAAGTAATCTCGCAAATGCCAAATTACGAGTTTATAATAAACATACATATGACCATCTTATAGATGCATCTATTAAAACCATATAATACTTAAATGGTCCACATGGAGGGTGAATAAGCACACATATATCACCTTCTATACATTCCAGAAATGCAGGGGATTCAATTCCCACTTTAATTGTTGATGGTCTAGTAATCAATTTTCCTTGAGAACACGCAACACAAGAGAATTCTTTAAATTATAGAATCTTCTGGTTCTTCAATGAGTGTCCATATGAATTCTCAATTATTTTGCGCATCATATTAGAACTGGATGGCCCAACCCGTCATGCCAAATCGTAAAATATTTGAATTAGTAAAATTTTGATTTATTATGACATGTGTTTCAATAGTACTAATACTTGTGTAGTATAAGTCGGAAGAAAGAGCGGGTAATTTTTTAAGGATATATTTGTTACCCAACATTATTGTAGTAATATAAAGATATTCAATCTTTCCATCATTTATAGTCTCAATATGATAGCCACTTTGATGAATGTCTTTGAAACTTAATAAGTTTCTCTGAGACTTACTACAATATAATGCTTCATCAATTATCAAATTTGTTCCTCCGGTAAGTAATAAGTTTGCTTTTTCGGACCCTTCAATTAATCTTACACTACCAGATATAGTATTAACATTTGCTTCATTCATCACTAAATAAGAGAAATATTTCATATTTCTTAATATAGTATGTGTGGTAGCACTATCTATAAGACACATATCATCGTAATTGATTTTGGATCCAATTGATGATTGAAAAAATTTCATATTCTTCAAAAGAAAAAAAAACATACTATAAGAAATTTTAAAAACTATCATAAAAAATTGCATTAGAAATGTAGAAATTAGAAATACATAGTATTTTAATAAATTAAAAAAACATCATTGCAAACAAAAGAAAACAATAACTTTCTTTATAACTTATTCTCCAATAAGGTGACCAGTTCTTCAATTAATATCTTCAAAGAAATCTTCAGCTCCCAAATGAGTAATATCTGAGAAGCCCTTAAAATCATCATCTTTATAAGCAAGATTTGCCTTAATATCATTGTATGTATTTGAAGGAGCTGCTTCATCATCATCACCTTAAAAGGTCAAGTGCTCTTCCACATCATTTTCTTTTCTTTTAAGAAAAGTTTGATAAAGTTTGACAAAATGATCAGGCGTACGACAAGCACGTGTCCAATGACCTTTCATACCACATCAGTGACAAATATTAATTTTACCCTTTGAAGGATTATTTTGAGAACCTTTATTATTCTCTTATTTATTTCCACCATTATGACGATAATTATTTCGTCCTCTGCCACTTCCTCGCCTATGTCCATGACCATGGCCTCGACCACGATCGCAATAATAATTTTACCTTATTTCAGGCTGATTATGCGCTGCCACAACATTTGCTTCAGGGAATGGAGTAGATCCAGTGGGACGAGTTTCATGATTTTTTATTAACAAAGTATTATTCTGCTCTACCACAAGTAGGCATGTAATCAATTCAGAATATTTCTTAAATTCCTTTTCAAGATATTGTTGTTGTAGCAATACATTAGAAGCATGAAAAGTGGAAAAAAGTTTTCTCTAGTAAGTCCTCATCAGTGATGGTTTCTCCACATAATCTTAATATTAAACTTACTTTATGAATAGTAGAATTATACTCAACTACGGTTTTAAAATCTTGAAATCGAAGGTGTATCTAGTCATATTTAACTTTAGATAATACAGTCAATTTTAGTGGGTGATATCGGTCCTTCAAGTTGGTCTATAATTCTAGTGGATCTTTCACATTTAAATATTCAGTTTTTAATCCTTCATGGAGGTGATGACGAAGAAAAATCATAGCTTTCGCCTTATCTTGATTAGATGTGTTATTTTCTTATTTAATAGTATCCCCAAGACCTCTAGCGTCAAGGTGAATTTCAGCATCAAGGACAAATGATAGATAATTTTTTTTGGTAATTTCCAGTGCCACAAACTCAAGTTTCGATAAATTTGACATAGTGAAACTATCATAAAAAGCTTAATAACTTAGATATAATGATACTTTAAAAATAAAATAACCATCTCAAATAGATTTAAATAGACTTATAAATTATTGTAACCCAGAAGTGTTAATTATGCAGTCCAAGAAATTTTAATCATAAAAAAAAATATGTAATATTGATCACAAGTACTTGTATATAAACTGTTAAAACGACGTTATATAATAATAATGATTATTTTAATTTCAAACTTAACATAAATAGTACAATCAGTATATTTCCTTTAAATATCAATATTATGGAGTTAATGAACAAAGGGACAAGAATAGTTGATTAAGTAGTTTGGTTATCCTTATAGTATCTAGTAATCAACACAACTCTACGTGAACAACTACCATATCAATTCAAATCGAGTTGCTAATTATTTACTTTTTTATATATATTTTTTTCACGAATATGCTTAATTTTAAAAAGATGCAATTCATTCTTTAGCAATATTAATTATATGAAGGTGATAGTGAAAAAATATATACTTGAAGAAAAGTCTCATGTTGATAACGTGTTGTAATATAAAGACCGAATAATAAACTTATTAAAAGAAAAGAAAGAGAAATAGAAAGATATTCAAATATATATATATATATATATATATATATATATATATATATATATATATATATATATATATATATATATATAGTTTTACAATCAGAGGCAGACCCACATGTGTTAGTGGGGGTGCACGTGCACCTGTTAACGTCGAAAAAAATTATGTATATATGTGTGTATATACCTCCAGAAATTGGGATATAATTAATAGTGCACCCCAAAATGAATGGTAGTCCACATGACCAGGGATCGCTCCTTGAGTCATACAATATTTTTTCTTTTATTTCCAGTACTTGGCTTATTGCTAAATTCATAACATCAAAATTGCTGGATTGGAAATTCGAGCCCGTGACCATCCCGTAAAATGAATCATCCTTGACCATTGAGGTACCACAATCAATTATTCAATAAAGTTAAAAGTAAGCTTCATATTATAAGAAAGTAAAGTTATTAGCTTAGAACTCATATTTGTTCTATATATTTATTTTTTCAGTATTGTTCATGTCTTTGGCTACCAATTGAATATGATAATATCCCTTAATTAATACTGAAAGTTTTTCTAACGTCTTAAGATAATATTGTGCACCACAGTATTATCAAAAGCAATAAGCGTACAAAAGCTTCACGGTCTATTGTGTTTAAGCATAAAGTACAAATAAAGTGTGAGATTTAATGAAAAAAAGCATAAAAAGAGAAAAAATATAAATATATGTCTAGTCCAAGACTAATAATATAAGCATGAATGACAAATATATGAACAAAATTTTTTTTTTTTGATAAAGTGAAATAGTCCGTCTCTTTAGAAAGCCTCATTGACAAGGGAAAATATGTATTAGAAATTAGAACCTAAGTTGCATATTAAGCGAGGTGAGCGCTCAACACATTTTGAGTCTTGCTTCGAGGCTTATGCGTGCCTTTGACAACACTGATGCACTCACAAACTTCAAATCCTGGGTTTGCCTCTGTTTACAACGTAATGTGCAATGCCTTTTATAGGCAAATTATTACTTGGAGTAGTGTCGTTGCTACAGTAATATATGATACTTGTTTTAATGACATCCACAAATATATAACTTATTTACAATATGTTTCCACTTTTAATAGTTGTATAGAATTATCCAGAAGTAAGTTTAAGAAGAAAAAAGTTCGTACTAGAATACCTTTAAGTTGAGCAGTAGAGATGGTAGAGACCTATTGGCAAGTGGAATTGAAAATGAACTTTGACATGGTAAGTCATAACAGATCTATATGACACACCAACATGGGTTGTGGTGCAGTGGATGAAACTGCTCCACCCTTAACCAGAGGTCGAGGGTTCGACCCTGGGTATGGAGAAAACTCTGTTGGGAGCGCTGCCACCTTAATGGGCCCTACAACGCGCGATCCGAATTATTCGGGGTTCCAATACGAACACCGAACACTGAATGGAAAACCAAAAAAAAAATCTATATGACACTATCATTTTCAACATAGTTGTAATGTCAAAGTCATAACAGATTTATATGACTTTATCATTTTCAACATAGTTGTTCTATTAAATTATGGAATGACTACATAACTTAGCAAACATTGACTCCTAATTATCTTATTTAGCCTAAATTTTAATTAATTATAATTCATAGCCCCCTCTTGCCTATTAATTATCCTTAATTACAATTAATAGCCTCTGTTATGTATTTTCTTTTTTTCTCTATTTTTTATTACTCTTTTTTTTTCTTTTCAGTTTTTTTCTTCATTTTTTCTTTTTCTTTTTTTCACTTTTTTCTTTTTCATCTTTTTTTTCTCCTTTTTTTTCTTTTTGTTTTTTTTTTCTCTATTTTCTATTACTCTTCTTTTTTATATATATATTTTTTCTCCCATTTTTTATCCTTCTTTTTTTTCTTTTCATTTGTGCGAGCTAGCAAACACAAATACAAGTGTGAACTATAAAATATAAATGCAAATGCGAACTATAACATATAAATACAAGTGCGAACTATAAAATATAAATACAAATGTGAACTATAACATAAAGATACAAGTGTGAACTATCATTTATATTTTTTAATTATTGAACAGGAACGATTGATTTTCTTTCTACGAATACTTGTTTGTATTTAATGATACGAGTTGTATTTATTGATACAAATAAATACAATTCAAATTTTTATACAAATACATATTGTATTTGTAAAATCATTTGTTTCATTTGTTTGTAATTGTATTTGTATCAAGTGATATTTTTTTATTTACAAATGCGAATGATAATTTTGACATACAAATACAAAATAGTACATTTGTATCAAATGATACATTAAATATTTATATATTTTAGAATCAAGAAAATACAATTAATGCATTTACCTGTTTATATACAAATACAACTGATAAATTGTACATAATCACGGCTAAATATAATATGCAATCAACTTACAAATAAAAATATAATATAATTCTTTAAAAATAAAAAGGCTTCGACAAAAATAGAATACAAATACAAATATAATCTAAATGTACAAACACAATAAAATCACAATACAAATATAATCCAATATAATATACAGTCAATTATAAAATATAAATATAAAACAGTTCTTTAAAATACAAGTGCAAATTATATAAAATATAAATGATGGTACGAACTAACAAATACAAATACAGGTGCGAACTATAAAATGCAAATATAAATGCGAACTACCAAATACAAATATAAGCGTGAACTTTAAAATACAAATACAAATACAGTTGTATCAATGAATACAAAAATATAAATGACGGTGTGACTACAAATACGATAAATAATTATGGTATTTACATTATCATCCATGACTTGTTCTCGAGTAGCCATATTTTTTAAAAATATAAAAAATATAAAATAGAACAAAAAAATGATAAAGAAAATAAGCACAAAAAAGAAAAAGAAAAGAAGAAAGAGAAATAGAAGTTAGAGATAGAAGAGAGAAAAAATGAAAAAAAAAATGAGAAAAATCAAAATAGAAAAAGAAGAAAACATGAAAAAGAAAAAATATAAAAAAAGAAAAAAGAAAAAAAATGGTAGTGTTTTTGCCGAGACTAAATATGAAGTGTATTTATGTTTTTTATGAATACAGGCCACTGAGTAAAAATGAATACAACGGCTGTGAATCGAATACAATAGCTAAATGGTACGGTATTTATATTTTATGTGAATACAAACTATTGATAAAATCAAATACAGCGGCCATAAATTGAATACAACGGCTATAAATGGTAATTATGTAAAATATAGCTATGGAAGGTGAGTTTTCCAGCAAAAATGTAGCTATTTTTTAAAGATCCCCTTAAATTATCCATAAATCATGTTGGATCCTTATAATTTCAAACTTATACACACAAAAAAAATCTCGGGTATGAATTCATCGTATATTCAATTGAATCATTCACAAATTATACCTAATCGTCATGAGTTTAGATCTACAAATAAAGAAGAGGAGTGTTAAGTCTTTAGTTTTGATGATTGATAAATCATATGTTGGGACCTGGTTCCTAAATGAGTAAGTGATGCCAAAGCTACACGCCTATACCTAATTAGGGAACAGGTTGGCCGCCTGTCGTGTTAACTACACAACTGGCCGAAAGTACAAAAGTTGGTGTGAAAGCTGTTGCACTTTTCTTTCGTCTTAGGTTTTCTTGTCTCATATATATATTTCTCATCTTCCACAATAAGAAAATCAAGCTTCTATATACGCATAACACATATCTCTCTTAAAGCTCTTGAATCAAAATCTCATTCGCAATAGGGAACTGATCGCTCAAAAGTTGTATTTCATATATTCTTGTTGTAATTGATCAGTTTTTGTATTATGATGACTAGCGTTGCCTACTGTTATTATTGTTATTAGTAAGTGTTTGTGTTTTAGTTTCAAACTCCTTGTTGTCATCTAGAGTTAGGTAGATATTAAAACTAGAGTTAGCTTGTCAACTCAGTTAGAGTTAGTTGGGTGGTGGTGTAGTAGAGTTACTGCAAATTTCTCTTTGTAATAGAGTTATTACTAGGAGAAGAAGGGAGTTTAATCCTTGAAGTCATGGAGTCTGTATTCAAGTTTGCTAGAATATTAGTGGAGCTTTAGAAATCTTGGAGACAAGTCATGATTTTCTCCCTTGAACAAAGAGTTTTCACTTAAAATTATGGCATAATACATAAATATGACCCTAAACTTGACACCAAATTTTAACTTTGACCTTAAACTTTGATAGTGCACAAATAGGACCTTTAACTATTCAAAACCTGAACAAATATGACCTCCGATTTTTCAACCCCCATGCGTGAGTTTCACTCTCGCCTACGTGGAAAGCTCATCCAATCACACGGTGCCACATCGTTAAAAGGGCTGACTTGGTGGAAGGTCATATTTGTGCAGTTTTGAATAGTTAAAGGTCATATTGTGCACGGTCAAAGTTTTGCTTTTTGTGTTAAAACGACGTCGTTATTATTATTATTATTATTATTATTATTATTATTATTATTATTATTACTAAAAATTACACAAATACACAACTTATGTTTTCAATATTACAAAAAATCTCAACTCCCTAAACATATTACAAAAATCCCAACATATACACAGAATGCTATGTATATGTCGGCTATGTTACGTATATTAATAGGGAGAGAGAGTAAAGTAATTTAAAAAGTGGGAGAGAGTGTAATTACTTACAAAAGGGTTGATATTTATTATTATAATTATTATTATTATTATTATTTATTTATTTATTTCTATAGCAGCACCTGACTTTTTTTCTATTAAAAAAAAATCACTAGTAGGGATCGAACCTGCGCACTAAGCTGAAGGAAGCGTCCAAGAAGAGCAAATAACACCACTGGGCTATCTAAGTGTCTTGTTTCATGTGGTTCAATATTAATGTACAGACACAAATATAGATTTTCCATCTTATATATACAATGTAATTTTTTACCGAGAGGATTCGGGTGAACCCCATGACAACCACGTAGGTCCGCCCCTACGTTAATTTAATAATGTTTTGATAACGTTAATTTAATACTAATATTTTAATAACGTTAATTTGATAACATTAATTTAATATACTACTACGACGATCCTTAATAATGTTAATTTAATAACATTTTATTAAAACAATAATTTTTACTATAATTTTTTTTATTATTAGTATAGTTTCATCTTTAATTTAATATTTAACTAAATTATATTTAGATATATTATATAACATAAATTCGCCCTTTGCTTTATAATATATATACATACCCGCGCGATTTTTTGGTATGAGGCTAACCCACCTAATTAATAAATCTTCAATATTGCTCTTTTTCTGCATTGACAAAAGAAATTAGATGCCATTTTCATCTTTGAACCGAAAATAATAAGAAAATAATAGTGCAAAGTCATTTAAATGTCATATTTGTGCAGTTTTGAATAGTTAAAGGTCATATTTATGCACTTTCAAAGTTTAAGGTCATATTTATGTATTATACCCTTAGATTTTAAGCTGGACGCACCTAGTTTTGCGTGTTGAACACGCGTTTTGCCACGTAGGATCGTAGGTCATATTGTGCTGTTTTGAATAGGTAAAGGTCATATTTGTGCACTGTCAAAGTTTAAGGTTAAAGTTAAAATTTGGTGTCAAGTTTAGGATCATATTTATGTATTATGCGTAAAATATTTGTGTCTCTCATTTACTCTTTTCACGTACTTTACTGTTAAGTGTCCTGTTGCCTAATTCTGTTTGAGATGAGGTCTCAAAGTTGGAAGACAACCCACTACAACTCTTCAAGAGAAACAATACATTTCAAAAGTGTAACATATATGTTATGAAACGGACAGAAATAAGTAATACCACAAAATGAAAGAAAACAAGAAAAACAATCAGATTTTATGTGGAAATCCTTGACGGAAAAAATCACCGGCAGAGGAGGAGAAGATTCACTATAATGGAGAGGAATACAAGGAGGAAACGTAAGTTTCAATGACGTATGTGAACCATTTAAAAATAACCCACTAAATCACACTTATATAATACCAGCGTGCAAATAAATTCTAAAGTAATCATTGTACAAACAAAAAGCTGGTTGGTAGAGAGTTGCTGGTAACTAAAATTGAAATCAGTGAAATGTGACATACAAGTCGGTGACAAATCGCCATGAATTTTATCAAATTGGTCAACCTTATTTTCCTATTGGATTAGCTACAATTCATGATGGATCGTCTTAATTTCAAATTCATAAACAACGAAAAATATATATGTATCCTTGACATGTAAGTCATGATAGATTGATATGACTTTATCATATGTTTAAAGGATTAATTCACAAATTATATCAAATCATCATGATTTTAGACCTACAAATAAAGAAAAGGAAAATAAACATTCCAAGAGTGTGACAACTAAGTCATGCTATTTTGACTTAGTAATTAATCATGTTGAATTACTTACAAATTAAGTCGGTTCATCGTGATCTCGGAGATACCTACAAAGTAGAAAAAATACATTTTCAAAAAGTATGTCATATAAGTCATGACAAATTGATATGGCTTCATGTTAAATTAACGTACTCTTATGGAATTTCTCACAAATTATGACGGAGCATTATGATTTCAATGCTACAAATAAAGAAGAAGAAAAATAATACTCTCCTCATTCTTTTTAAATTGTTTTCAATCATTTTTTGTAAGTTAATTTGACTAAGTTTCAAATTAAAATTAGATTAGATTAATTTAATTTCATGAAATTAAAATTTAGATATTCAAAAATTACGTGTAAAGTATTATAAATTGTAATTTTTTTAATTTGATTAAGAAATACATTTAAAATGTTGATCAATATTTCGTTTAACTTTAAAAATGAAAAGGAATGAAGGGACCACTCACATAATAGAACTATGACATGCACATTCATTATGAGTATTGACTGTTGTTTCGAATACACAATATGTATGTTAGTTCACTAAACTTCAATACAAGTTCAAGATTAAGAACGCCTATGAAGTCTTTAACACCTTCAACATAAGTTCTTCAAGAACTATCAAAGAAGTGTGTTATTTAAAGAAATAAGATGAAAACAAAATAAATCAAGTCCTCCGAATTCACGAAGTGTCCTTAAGGAAATAATTCTCCTAAAGTACCCGAGGTTGCTGAATTTTTCTCCCAGGATAAAATGGCTTCACAACTAGAATGTAGTGGTACCTCAAACTTTCTGATTTTCTTCGAACTCACTCAACGCGAGATGATCACACGGAGTTTTTTTGAAAGTAAGAGAATGTTTTTCTTGTGCAGAAATTTTTCATAATACCTGAGGAAAAGGTTTAGATATTTATAGCCATCAAATGCCCCTTCGGAAAGGAAGCAATGGTTCATGGAAGGGTGTATCATTTTGAAACAGTTATGTTTGTTCATTCTGAAACATGTCTTTTCTGAATAGTCACATATGACCAAACAGTCACCCCTTTTTTGAAATAGTATGTCTTTTCCTCGAAGAGTTGTGTCCCTCCATTTTTCATTCACACAATTGAACCCAACAATCCCCCACATGAATGTGGAATGACTAATCTTTATAAAACTTTTATGAAAAAGTATGTGATCAGCAAGCAAAGACTGATTACATCAGGATAAATGGGTTTCCCTTTAAACTTTCCGTAGTGAACATGCATCGGATGCACTCGGTCAATCAGTAGATTTGATATCTTTGAACCGTCGAGCTTTAATGTAAACCTAGACAATACATGTCAGACAACCAGCCTTTTACTGTTTATGGTTCTTACGATTTTGTTCGTTTCAGCCATGAACACGTCCCGGTCTCATGAGGGCTTAGAGAATAGGCCTTTACTAACATTCTCCTTGAAGAAGCTTTCACTTCACCCTCACATAGGTGATTTATAAATGTTCAATCCTATAGATTAAACTATTTGGTCAAATCTTCCAAATTTTGATAATCATTAAAAGACTTCACACCATATGTCTTATTCTTGCTTACTAAACATTGTCTACATCATGAGAATGGGTTGGGTATATTGACAATATTGAACCTGTCAGACACAACTTTGTTTGATCTTCTTGAACCTAGCTCTTGGGATCTCCAGTTTGCTAGGTAGAGTTACCGCCATGCTGACTTGTCCTAGACCGTAAACCCATTTTCTTGAATGTTCTCTCAACTCCTTCTCTAGCTAGGCTTTTTGTTAGTGGATCCGACATATTATCCTTTGACTTTACATAGTCAACAGTGATAATTTCATCAGAGAAAAGTTCTCTAACGGTATTATATCTCCGTTTTATGTAATGAGATTTACCATTATACATCATGATCCTTGCCCTACCTATTGTCGCTTGACTATCACAGTGTATACATACTGGTGCCAATGATTTAGGCCAATAAGGAATATCTTCTAAGAAATTTTGAAGTTATTCTGCTTCTTCACCGGCTTTATCTAATGCGATAAATTCTAATTCCATCATAAAGCGAGTAATACATGTCTGTTTGGATGATTTTCAAGAGAATGCTCCTCCACCTATAGTAAACACATATCCACTTGTGGATTTTACTTAATTCGATTCGGTGATCCAATTTGCATCACTATATCCTTTAAGTACCGCAGGATATTTATTATAATGCAAAGCATAGTCTTGAGTGTATTTAAGATACCCCAAAACTCTTTTCATTGCCATCCAAAGAGTTTTATTGGTATTACTCGTGTACCGACTCAACTTACTAATAGCACATGCTATGTCTGGTCATGTACAATTCATTATATACATTAAACATCCCAACACTCTTGCGTAGTCCAACTGTGAGTCACTTTCACCTTTCTTTTTTTGAAGTGCAAAGCTTACGTCCAATGGATTCTTGGCAATTCCAAAATTTAAATACTTTAATTTGTCAAGTACTTTTTCAATGTAATAAGACTGTGACAATGTCAACCCTTGGATAGCTCTATGGATTCTTATTCCTAAGATCGCATCCGCAACTTCGAGGTCTTTCATATCAAACTTGCTCTCAAGGGTTCGTTTCGTAGCATTTATGTCATAAATGTCTCTATTGATGTTCAACATATCATCCACATACAAACAAACAATAACCTTGTGATTTGGAGTGTCTTTAATGTAAACACATTTATCACATTCGTTTATCTTAGACTCGTTTACCAACATGGTTTGGTCAAACTTCGCATGCCACTGTTTAGGTGCTTGTTTTAGTCCATAAAATGACTTAACAAGTTTACACACCTTATTTTCTTTTCCTGGAACCACAAAACCCTCAGGTTGTTCCATGTAAATTTCTTCCTCCAATTCTTCATTTAGGAATTTTGTTTTCACATACATTTGATGGATTTCAAGACCATATACCGCCACCAAGGCAATTAATATCCGAATTGATGTTATCCTCGCTACAGGCGAGTATGTATCAAAGTAATCAAGGCTTTTCTTTTATTTAAAACCTTTTACTATAAGTCTTGCCTTGTATTTGTCAATAGTACCATTCGCTTTTATTTTCCTTTTGAAGATTCATTTAAAACCTAAAAGTTTATTTTCTGGAGGAAGATCAACCAACTCCCACATATGGTTGCTTAAGATTGAATCAATTTCACTATTGACTGCCTCTTTTCAAAAGGATGAGTCTGAAGATGACATCACTTCTTTAAATGTTTGAGGCTCATTTTCTAAGAGAAATATTACAAAATCCAATTCAAACGAAGTTGACGTTCTTTGACGTGTACTACGTCTTGGATTTTCATCATTATGTACATCCTCAGTTGGTTCATCTCGAGGTTATTTAGACCCCCCACTAGACTATTCATGTCTAGTTCTATACGGATAAATATGTTCAAAAAATTCAACATTATCTAATTTAGTTATCGTATTTTCATTGATAACCGGATTTTTGGATTTATGAATCAAAAATCGACATGCTTTACTGCTTTTAGCATATCCTATGAACACGCAGTCCACTATCTTCAATCCTATTTTCACCCTTTTAGGCATAGAGATTTGAACTTTCACTAGACACCCCCACATTCTGAAATATTTCAAGTTGGGTTTCCTTCCTTTCCATTTATCATATGGAATTGGTTGTGTCTTACTATGGGACACTCTATTGAGCATTCGGTTAGCTGTAAGGATAGCTTCCCCCCACAAGTTTTGCGGTAAACCTGAACTTATAAGTAAGACATTCATTATTTTATTTAAGGTTTGGTTTTTCTTTTCTGCAATTTTATTAGATTGAGGTGAATACAGGGCCATAGTTTGATGGATAATTTCATTCTCTACACATATTTCCACAAAGGGATATTTATATTCTCCTCCCCTATAACTTCTTATAGTTTTGATCATTTTCTTTAACTAATTTTCAACTTCTGTTTTATATTGCCTAAGCACATCTATTGCTTCATCCTTACTGTTTAGCAAATAGACATAACAATATCTAGTGCAATCGTCAATAAAAGTTATAAAATATTTTTTTTCACCATGAGATGGTGTTGAATTCATATCATAAATGTCAATGTGTATTAAGTCTAAGGGATTGAAATTCCTTTCAACAAACTTATACGGATGCTTAACATACTTTGATTCCACACATGTTTGACATTTTGATTTATTGCACTCAAAGTTTGGCAAAACTTCTAAGTTAATCAGTTTTCGCAATATTTTATAATTAACATGTCTTAATCGTTCATGTCATAAATCATTAGACTCAAGCAAGTAAGAAAAACTGAACTTTTATTGATTTCAATATTCATTACATTCATTTTGAATAGGCCCTCAGTGAGGTAGCCTTTTCCTACGTACACTTCTCCTTTACTAAGTACAATTTTTTCAAAATAATTTACACATTTGAATCTATTTTTATCTAGAAGTGATAAATAAATCAAGTTCTTCCGTAACTCCGGTACATACAAGACATTGATCAAAGTCAACACTTTGCCAGATGTCATTTTCAGGCAAACTTTTCCTGTTTCTTCAATCTTTGCAGTTTCGGAGTTGGCCATACATATCTTCTCTTCTCCTTGAGCGGAAGCAAAAGCAGGAAACAACTTTTTATTTGCAAATATGGTGGGTGGCACCGAAATTTATCCACCACTCTCGAGAATTTTCCACCAAGTTGCATTCAAATAGCATAGCACACAGATCGTCCATTGTTTTCTTGGATTCAACCATATTTGCTTGGTCCTTCTTTTTGCCTTTCTTTGGGGCACGATAATCTATTGACTTGTGGCCAATCTTGCCACAGTTAAAGTATTTTTCTTGAATTTCTTCTTAAGTTGATTGCTTTCATGTCCATCTTTCTTTCGCTTTTTAGAGTTGTTGTGATCGTCTTCTACAATATTTGCTCCACTTATTGCAGATTTTTCTTTCGACCTTCTTTCTGTGGCTTTGTTATTTTCTTCTATGCGTAGTCTTACTATAAGATCTTTGACTGACATCTCATTTCGCTTATGTTTCAAGTAGTCTTGAAATCGTTCCACATAGGTGGTAACTTCTCAATTATCGGCGCGACTTGAAATGCCTCGTTCACGATCAAACCTACAATAAAGTTTATGTGAATATCAAGAACAATTTTAATATGTTCAACTAAGGTATTCATCAAACTTATACCTTCCGCGGGGAGATCGTGGATGATCACTAGTAGTTCCTGGACTTGAGATACAACAGACTTGCTGTCAATCATTTTAAACACAAGGAATCCTACAATGAAGAACTTCTTGGTTCCAGCATCCTCAGTCTTGTATTTTCTTTCTAGAGCACCCCACAACTCTTTTGCCTTCTTTATTCCACTATACACGCTGTACAGTTCATCTTGGAGGTCATTTAGAATATAATTCCTGCATAGGAAATCAGAGTGTTTCCAGTCCTCCATTACGACAAATTTCTCCTGGTCCAAAGTTCACTCGGGCACCTCTGGAGATTCTTCAGATGTAAATCTTTGAAGACATAGAGTTGTAAGATAGAAAAACATCTTCTGTTGCCACCTTTTGAAACAACACCTGTGAATTTTTTGGGTTTCTCCGCTGGTGCCATTGCCTGTGGAGCACTCGTACGACTTGTTGTGGCAACATTAATTGCTGCCACAGTTGTTGCAGCACCATTCACTTGACTGTCAGAAGTCATTTTTCTGTCACAACAAGACAGTAAATTTAGTATATCAAAGTACTACTTATAAAGTTGCAGCAATTTTAAACACCCCTTGTTTCTAATTTAACGATGAAGATTTTATGACTTCCAATCATCAACCGAATAATCTCTAACTTGTGGTGAAGATTTTATTTCTTCAAATCACTTGTTAAGTTCAAACGGAATAGAAATCTTAAAACTTTAATATCCAGAAACCAAATAATATAGATTATAAAAAAAAAATTAGTGAAAAGAAAATTTCACCAAACAAGAAAAAATATTGTTTCCCCCCAGTTATTTTCTTAAGATTGTTGCTTTGGCTACACACTTTGTATGTTAGTTCACTAAACTTCAACACAAGTTCAACACTATACCAAGAACACCTATGAAGTCTTTAACACCTTCAACATAAGTTTTTCGAGAACTATCAAAGAAGTGTTATTTAAAGAAATAAGATAAAAACAGAATAAGCCAAGGCCTCCGAATTCACGGAGTGTCCTTAAGAAAATAATTTCCCTTAAGTACCCATGGTTGCAGAATTTTTCTCCTAGGATAAAATGGCTTCACAACCAGAATGTAGTGGTACCTCAAACTTTCTGGTTTTCTTCGAACTCACTCAACGGGAGATGATCACACGGAGTTTTTTTGGAAGTAAGAGGTCGTTTTTCTTGTGCAGAAATTTTTCATACTACCTGAGGAAAAAAGTTCAGATATTTATACCCATCAAATGTCCCTTCGAAAAGGAAGCAATGATTTATGAAAGGCTGTATCATTTCGGAACAGTCATGTCTGTTCATTCTGAAACAACATGTCTTTTCTTAACAGTCACATTCGACCGAACAGTCACTCTTTTTTCGAAATAGTGTGTTTTTTCCTCGAAGGATTGTGTCCCTCCATTTTCCATTCACACAATTAAACCCAACATTGACTTCATGTTATATTTAATTAACATAATCATCATGTTGAATTACTCATAAATTATGATTTCAAAGCTATTAAACAGAGAGAGACAGGGGGAAAGTACATTTTCAGAATTATGACGTGCAAGTTATTACAAATCATATAAGTTTATGTTATATTCAACCTAGTTGTTTTACTGAGTTAATATTACTAGTCATGACATATCGATATGAGTTCATCCTACATTCAACTCAGTAATGCTATTGAATTAATATTCACACTAAGTGCAAGTCATTACAGATCGTATAAGTTCATGTTATATTCAACCTAGTTGATTTTCTGAATTAATATTGACATGTCATGACATATCGATATAAATTCATGCTGCATTTAACTCAGTTATGCTATTGAATTAATATTCATACTAAGTCATGATAAACTGATATGAATTTATGTAATATTCAACTTAGTTATCCTATTAGATCAATATTGACACAAATCATATTGAATCATCGTGATTCAAAACAATGTCAAAGAGGAGCTTTAATTTCTCAATGTTCTACTTTTATTTGAAGTTGATGGTTGTATGAGGTGGGAGGTGGTTCAAGGGGTGGCTATGGATAAGTGGCAAAGTCAAAAATATTGTTAAGATTGTTTAAAATTTAATAGAGAAAATACCTAATTATCTCCTGAACTATACCCAAAAAGGTTATGACACACCTCAACTTAATGGGGGATTATTACCCTTGAACTAATTTAAAGTGTAATTTTGACACCCTTAGTACCTACATGGAACGTACGTGGCACACACGTGTGCCTAAGTGGACACTTCAGTGTGTTGTACCACGTAGGCACTAAGGGTGTCAAAATTACACTTTTAATTAGTTCAGGGGTAATAGGATCCCCTTTAAGTTGAGGTGTGTCATAGCCTTTTTAGGTATAGTTCAGGGTAATTGGATATTATCTCAATTTAATATATATAAGAATGAAAAACAAATTTTGATCTATATACTTCTTATAATATATATAATTTTTTGATAAAACGTGCTTAACTGGTCACCTTTTACTACATGTGCCTATGATATTATATTTATCGAGAATTCAATACAGTTAAATTTGTAGATGGGTAAGGAACACACGTTTCAATATAGCCTTATTTAAGGTTCGGTTCATGTAACACCCCGCATTTTGAGCTAGAATAAAAACCATGACTCTAACGCATTGATAATTCCAGAGCCTTAAATCCTATGCCAATTTGTCATGTTAATGAATTATGTAGTATGTGAATCCATTTGAGCATGAATTTAGACCATAGAGGTCCTTCAACTCAAGGACGAGTTGAAACTATTTCGATCGATTAAGTTTTAGTGGATGTTGTAATTTGTGTCAGCTTCCATCGACCATAACAGTCTGTATATGTCAAATTAGAGAGCCTACTATGTGTCAAATGATAGGTCTTCGAGTTAACTTTCCAACGATACCAATTTTACTAAAATCCGACACCCGAGCAAGAAGTTATGGCCTTTCAAAGTAGTATGCGTCGCCTAACCAATCGCACATGGCCACTGGAAAGCATATGCGGCGCCTATGTAAATATAGGCGATATCATATGCGGCGCCTATGTAAATATAGGCAATGTCATATGCGGCGCCTACGTAAATATATGCGATATCATATGCGGCGCATATCTTATGGTTTCAAGTGACTTAAACACTGTTTTTGGGGCAAAATGATCCTTTTCCCACCCTTATTCAGCCATAAACACAAAATTCAGTCCCCAATTCTCCAAAATACATCCACATTCATCTAAAAATTCTCAAGAACACTCCCAAGGGTTTCAAACTAAAAATCCAAATAAATCAAGATTTAACCGTGGATTTTCAAAATTGATTAGAGATTCGGAATCCCCAATCCACAGGCTTCAAGAAGCACCCATTATTTTCCAAAATAGAGGTACACGGGATTTTCCTAAATTCTCATGGGCAAAGAAAAATCATGTTTTAAAATGGAGTTTTTGAATCTATGTATATACTCATGTATTAAATGTTTTAACATCATTGTTTTGGTCTTTTGACCTTCCCCAAAGTGATTTGAGAATATGAATGTATGAAACCATGTATTTAAGAATGAATTCTTGTTGAGAGCATGATTTTCGGTGAATTCTCTCTTATTATGAATTTTTCAGATTTCTCATAGCATATGAATTGTTTTGCAATGCATCCTTGAAAAGCACTATATGAAATGATTGAACTCTTGTTATGATTTAAAGGTGGTTTTAAATCACTAAAGAAGGAATCTAGTATGAATGTTTAATGTTCATAATGCATGTAATGAAAGAGTGCATGGATTTGCTAAAGGCACTAGACCACCATATGTTGATGAAGTTTTTGCATGATTTTGACTTGAGTTTCGAAACGCGAAATCTTCTATATCAGTTGCATGTTTTTGGTGGTATAAATTATGCTTTAAATGAAAGATTTAGCTTAATGTATTATGGCTCAGAAATCATGACTTGCAAGTCTTGGTATGACGATACCAATTCAGACCAATGCCACATCAGACTCAGACTAATAGACATTTTAGACTATCATGATTTAGACATTTAGAATGTTGCATGTATAGAAAAGGTTAAAAATGGGCATACAGAGATGTTAGGTGGTTCCCTGAAGAGGGCTTGAGTTCAAGCAACTCATTGCCTAAAATCGTGGTTTGACAACCCGAGTATATTATTATACGCTGACTTAAGTGTCGTGTGGCGTATCAGATTCAGGAACTCCAACCCTTGATGCATACTCGGGTTGGAGGTTTCCCCACCGAGTCAATGACGGATTCCATATCGCCCGTGGAATATCAGAATTGTAGGGGATACCACCTAACTCAGAAGTAATACATAGATCAGAGTTTGAGATTTACAGACAGGTTACATGTTTTCAAAAGGTGCCCATGTGTTTTTTCAGAAACTGTTTTATGCATAATGTTTGATGAAAATTTGCTCTCACGTATTATTTTATATATATATATATATATATATATATATATGTTCAATTACTTTATTTTGGATTGTTTCGCATGCCAGTACAATTGTGCTGACCCCCCTTTCCTTCCAGGTACTGAGGCGCAGTCTAGGGGTCCAGATCCTCAGTAGAGTCTACAGACAGGGTTGTCTCAGAGTTCAGTTGGTGAGCCTTCTTTGCTTCGGAAGACCTAGTCATTTAGGTATTTATTTCAGTATGACTTTTGGTCTGCTGGGGCCTTGTCCTAGTTATTCAGATAGTATGTCAGTATATTTCGCAGGTTATTCAGATAGTATGTCAATATATTTCGCAGACTGTTGCAGATGTTTATTAAATATTGTTGGGCATGTTTTCAGGCCTTTAACTGTTTTAAATTGTTGACCATATTTCTGTATTATTGTGTCTATTCCGTATTACTTTGATCATATGAATTATGTGCATGATTACCAGATAGACAGAGGGCATTCCTGGCCTTCGGGTTCGGGAATGCTCGTCACGGCCAGGGCTCCGGTTCGGGTCGTGACAGTTCACTAGCAGTTGTATTATTTTTTATTAAGAAATGATAAAGACGGTCAAAATATATCGTTGATGAAATAAACAAGGTAAAGAAAACAAACCCAAGCGTATACGAAGCAAGTAAAACTGGTCGCGGGATCAGATCCATAATTGCAGGGGCGGACCTACGTATATTTGTGGGGTGATCCGGCACTCACTAAACTCGATGCGGAATAGGTAAAGTTATATATAAAATATACGAAAATAGGTATATAATATTTAAAAACACCCACTAAAATAAAAGTTGAGTTGGGTGCATTGATATTGAGGTTGACTATAAGATTCTCCACTAGAAGGAACCTCATTGAGGTGAATTTTTATTTTTTTACAATTTTTAAATTTTTTAAGCACCCGCTGTGCTTAAATCCTGGATCAGCCACTGCATAATTGTCAAGACGACGTACTATCTAAGCAGATAGAGTAAAAATGTTTGAAGACCAGGAAAGCTATTGTATTCAATGAGAAAATTGGAGTCCGATCCGGATCCCTTTATAAGTGAGAAATTTCAATATATAGGTTGTGACTTTGCTCTCTCAGCATCACTTATTTGATCCTCACTATCTTCATCAAATCTATCTACACTGTGAAGAAAGATGCCTATAAACCATATTCCAGAGGCTATAAATAGAATTGTTGTCAACATCAATGCAGTGACCCTCCAATTGTTAACGCGATCCTGGACAACCCCGACAAGAGGAGAGGAAGGAACATCACCAAATATGTGAATTGAAACAGTAGACATCGCCATAGACAGTGGTCGCAAGCTTGGTTTGACGCAATGGAGACAGACATAGTTCACAGGTCCCTGTGTTGCAAATACAAGCATTTGTCCTATTGCAAAAAGAGCGATGAAAGCGTATAAACTCTTGAAACAAAAGGCAGCAAAGCAAAATATCGCTCCAAGAAGTGTTGCCGCGGAGAGAAGCTTAAAGGCGTTGGATATTGTGGATGTCATTCGATCCAAAACAAAGCCTCCAGCCAAGGTTCCCAATATTCCAGATACAACAGTAATGCCTCCAAACATCATGTCTGCATTTTTCATTCGGTATATGTTATAACCAGCCTTTGGTCCCCAATACGAATATGCACCAATTACAAAATTATATGCTATGTATCCGAGGACATTGATGACATAAATCTTTTCAAGATGAAGCATTTTTAAATCCTTCCAAAATCTTGTCAACTCAAGTTTCAATTTGCTACAATTTGAAACACTTTTTTCTGGGCAAGCGTTCAGGGGAGAAGTCGATGGTTCTTTTGATCCGGTATGGGAGGATCCTTTTAGTTGTAACGGTTTCATAACAAAACCTAAAACTGCAAATGGAAGCATTAGTAGTGCCTCTATCCAAAATGCCCAACGCCAGCCAAGATGATCGCCAACAAGTCCACCATATACGTAGCCAACTGCTATCCCGGTTGGTATACACATGTAAAATATTCCCAACCATGCTGTTTTTCGAGCAACAGGAGCATTATCATCAATAAAAGGCGCGGCAAGGCTTATGAAAGATGCCTCGCCCACACCTACCAGCATTCTGCATGTCGCGATGAACCAGAAATTGAAAGAGAAACCACAACCAACAATAGCTATTGTCCACACTGTCAGTCCAACTCCAATAAGTCTAAACGGATTGACTCTCTTCGCGAAAGAGGCAAATATTGGAGATGCCACAAGAAGTCCAACCATGAAAGCAGACGATATAACACCATCCTGAAAATTACTCAAACTAAATTCACCCTGAATTCCGCTGCCAGAAGAACATGTACCATTTTGCGTACATGTTCTAGGGCTTCCATTAACACCATTGCTCGCGATAGTTCCACGATCCACATAATTTATTAAGTTGATCACACAGAATACAAGTAGTAACCTTTTTGCAGTGAACCAAGAAGGTTGAGGAAGTAATGAAGATAATGGAGTTGAAGTTGTTGCCATATCTGTAGCTGCAGGCATATCAACTAATGATGTGTTTGGATCTGAGTTTGATTTATTCGTTGAATTTGAATCATCCAAAGGCTTTGAGTCTTGTTCTTGTTTTTCCATTTTTTTGAATAATAATAATTAAAAAAAAAATTGTTTCCTTGCTTATCTATCGATGGAAACACTTTAATTAATTCACAACCAAGATCGTAGAAGCTTCGATACCAATTTAAAGAAAAATCTTTTGTTCATAAACTCAAATAATTCTCTATGTGACAGAGCACCCCTATATATAATACTAAAATCTAAATCAAACTAGGACTAGAAAACCTATTACAACATGAACTAGGATAAACAAATCCTAACTATACATTAATTAATAATATCAAATCTTAAACAAATTTGTTTATAATACTAAAAGCTAAATCAAACTAGGATTAGAAAACATATTCCCATATGAATTATGACAAACAAATCCTAACTTGAGATTTATTAAAAGATATTAGATCCTAAGAAAACTTAGTTTTCCTACTCCAATTTTATATTATTATTTCCAACAAAGAAATTTTGTGATTAAAAAGGATGAAATTCCCGAATGAATTTCACAACACTATTCTATGCGAAAATAAAGATAGGAAACGAGTAATTACCAGAATTTTTAGAGGGAAAAACAGTCTTTTTGTTAATTTTTATTTAAAGAATTCATATAAGAATAATAGGGTAAATAAACACGTGAAATTTTTATTTTTTCTTTAACAAAAAAGTGCAATTGATTTTTTCGGATTTTCATTTGTGAAATTAGAAGAAATGTTAATCGACAATTGCACATGAAAAAAAGTATTAGTGGATATTTAGGTGTCAAGATCATGTCAAGTTTAATGCTTGATGAGCTCTAGTTCCTCAAAATTAGAAAACAAAAGTATATCAATACTTTATAGGCAGATTATCAAATGATGTGGTGCAGAGGGATTATAAAATTATTTTCTTTTGTCTTGATAGAGAGCATTTTTTTGGAATAAAATTTATACAACATAAATTTAAATGAATCAAGTTTCAATACTAATATCAAATATCTAACAAAAAAATTCAAAATTTTATATGCAGTTTATGTGTGCATGTTTAAATTGAGTGACCCTGTGGCCTGGTCAGAAATTATATGTTGTCAAATTTGTAGGACATCAACTTTAAATTTGTGGGGCATCAATTTTAGATTAGTAGGAGGACATGTTTGGTAAGTTGTTATTGGTGGGCAAGTTGGCATCCAGCAAATATATTTATTCATGAGTTTAAGTTGCGTATAACGTAAATAATTTTTACTTTATTAAAGAGAGTTGGCTGAAGTGAAGGCGAAAAATACATCAAATCCATCCCAAATTTGCACCAAAATCTCTCAAATTTAAGATATGAACTCCTCATGATATATCCAATCTTTTAAAACAACACCATTTAAATCTAATAACAATTTGTAAATCCACAATTTGAAACTGACCATGGAAGAAAAGAAGGCTGCAAAAGATAAAAGAGTAGTACACATATTAGCTAAGCGTATGTGTTACTATTTTGTTGCATAATACAAGTAGTAACCGGTAATTATTTTAAAGGCATAATACATAAATATATTCTTTAACTTGACTTCAGCTTGCATTTATGCCTTTCAACTTTTGGTATACATAAATATACACTTAAATCTGCACACAATTAAATAAGTAGACATATGTGATATTCTACGTGGCTAATTCTTGTCATACATGGTGTCCTACGTCTATTAAGTTACATAGGATGTGTATGTCTATTTATTCAATTTTATACAAGTTTAGGTATCTGTTTATGCACATCCAAAGTTGGAGATCATAAATGTCAACTGAGGTTAAGTTAAAAGACATGTTTATATATTATGTCTATGTCAAAATATATCAGTAGATGATAAATATAGGGACAAACCCATCGGTAGCCCCCTAAACTTGGCACGATCTTTCACTTTGGCACCTCAACTGGACGTTGTTCACTTTTGACACCTCAAGTAGCCATACACTGTGTCACTTCGGCACCTTTTGCAGATTCAGCAAAAGGAGTGTATTACACTCGTTTTTGGACGCGTTTCAGGGGTATTATCGTAATTTTGAACACACTACCACACTAACAGCAACCAAATTACACCCAAAACAGTAACCCAAATTTCTCCTCTTTTACCCATGACATCATTAACACCCAAAAGAAAAAAAATATTCATTCCATCAATCCACACAAAAAACACAGCAAAATACTCCTTTCTTCTCCGTTTTCTTTTACCTATTGAACAGACACATACGACTTCAAAAAAAAATACCCAAATTAATATTTCTCCAAAACTCCTCAAAAATTCAAAGAATCACTAAAAATTCAATGATTTACTTCTTTGGGGAATTTTATCAAACACAAAGCGTGCAAAGAAAAGTGAAATTATTTAGGAGAGCAAATACAATTTTTTTTTACTTTTTCATAAGGATAGTGGATTCTTTACTAGTAGGAAAGAATCAATGCAGATTTGAAATTCATCCTTCTCCGTATTTCATCATATATCTGGAATTCGTGAAGCTATTAATGTAGATCTATTATTATTAGAGAATGAGGAGGTGTGTTTATCATTATTGAAAAGTTCAATCTCCATTAATGGAGGTTTAAGCTAAAAGAAAGTTGGGTGGAGAAGACAATGTGGGGGGCTTTTTGTAATTATCTAGGGAATAAAACATGTGTCATTAATTCATTGGATATAAGTGCCATGTATTTTGGCTTTTAAAAAAAAATTGTTTGTATATATAATGATGTGGAAATGTAACATTAGATGGCACAAATTAATTGGTCGGGTAATCCACGTTGGCAGCGAGTGAGACCCACGCACCAGAGCTAATGTCGAAAGGTGTCAAAATGATATGTTTTATAGCTACTTGAGGTGCCAAAAGTGAACAATGTCCACTTGAGGTGTCAAAGTGAAAGATGGTGCCAAGTTTAGGGGGCCGTCGGTGGATTTGACCTAAATATAGTCTATACATTTACTCAGCCGTATAATTTTTCCTTTAAGGTATTTTATTTGGGTCTATGTGAAAAGTCATTTGATACTTGAAATTGGTGTAATGACTAGAATAGTAATTACCATCCTAGCAATTACACCGACCTATTTATTTGTCATAGTGTAATTACAAGTGTGCTTTTTGATTGCACAAGTGTCAACATGGTTACATTAGAATTTTAAAATAAAAGTTAAATACCAAAGATTAAAAATTATTAATACTTGACAAATAGAGACTCTATATAAGGGATATTATATTAGTTATTAAGATATATTTTGACTTTTAGAAATATGTGCTTTTAATTAATATTATAAAAATAATGAAATATGTGTTTGATTAAAAAAAATTAATATTATATATATAATGTCATAAAATTATCAAACATTTGACAAAAAGATAATCTATCAATTCTAATTACTAAAACAATGTGAAATATCAAGTCAATACTACTAAAACAAATAAGTTGAAATCGAAAATATAACATAAGTTCAAATTCAATTAAAAAAAAGTTACCACTCTTATGTCAAATTTCAACATAACGTACATAAATATAATTCTAAAGAAAAGAAAAATGCAAGTCTATAACCTAATTCAACAATGAATCTACTTTAATTTAAAAATTAGAGTACTAACACAATTATAATAAATTAAAAAATAAATAATAAATAATACAAACAATTACATGAAATCACAGGAAGTATAGGTTGAAAAATGAGAAATAAAGAAATTAACTATAAAAAAAAAAAATTACCTTTCTTTTTTCTTTGTCTTTTGCTAACGTGGAAGATTCTTCCAATTTTGCAGTATTCATCAATATCAATTTTTTCATTGCTTTGAATATTTTGAGATTTTTCTATCAAGTAATCTTCTTCATTATCCGTAGTATGACCAATAAATGTCATAAAAATGGTTGATGCATTTCATGTTAGAAAGAGATTATAAATTAAAATAATGGTGAAATTTCTTAAGTCGGTATTTTCTCCTCAACAGTCTTTTCAACTTGAAAAAGATGATAAAATAGTTTATTTTGCTGTATTTGTAAGATTACTTGAAAGATATCGTTATTATCACGGCTCAACATGTTAATAAAGATAATGGTAGTGATACCATTATGGTATCAGAGCCGTGATATTAATAGTAATATCCTAGATCAAAATGATTTGAAATGAAGAAATGAAGCATGACAATTAATTCAAAGATACCTGGATACTACATTATATGTTATTACTGAATATAAATATAGAATGCATTTTGAGATAATCCTCTCTCATATAGGATTGACTGAAATATAACATTTTTACTCTGCAAATCCTAAAAAAGTTTATAACTTCTTAAAAATCATTATTAAAATTTTTTTACTCGGAAGGATTGGGATCTTAGTACTCTTAAAGAACAGGATTATCTTAATTCAGAACAAAAGGTTCTAGTTAAATTTAATTATATTGGGATTATGTTGAAAGCTTTAATAAAACTCTTTTATATGAAAATCATAATAGAAAATACTCATGATTTATAAAAAGTTATGCTAATGATCAAAATATTTCCAATTGGCTTGGACAATAATAAATTTATTATGGAACCATCTATGAAAATTTTACTAGAGTCATTCAAAGGTTTATATACTGAATGAGTAGAACTATCTCCAACATTAATAAGATTGAAGAAAGATTATATTTATTTTAAAAATATTTCTACTATGTATTTTTTTTATCGAATTTTCTATTCCTTGGATAATGAAATGGTCCATTGAGATAAGAACCACTCATAATATTTTTTCATGTCTCAAAAGAATATTTTATACAATTTTTTTGGAATAAATAAAATTAAAAAACAACTAAGGGTCATATCCACGGACAAGAGATAATTGATTCTATTAATGCAGTCATCGCAAATACAAAGAATAAAGAAATATGACATCAATACATAAAAGGATGAAATTAGTCCTTTTACTAACATTGCAAGAAGACTCCAAATAAAGAAAAGAGTAATATTAGGTTAGAAATGATAGTCTCCTACATGAAAGAAGTAAAGAACGATTTGATGAGAAATTTTGACTTGAAAAATACATCAGACATTTCTATGATATCTATTGGTCATATTATGAATAACGAAAAAGATTTAAATCATATACATTGAGAGACTATAATTTTCACATACTTAATAATTAATATAATTTAATCAATTATAAGTTTGTGACAAAATAATTTTCACTATAATTAGTTATTGAGAGTAAAAAGGATAATTCCCCCAATAATAAAATATTGCTCTAGTACATTGATGCATACTTTCATCTATCAAAAAAAGGAAGGGTACTTTTCTTACACAACCTTGCCCAATATATAGGCCAAATGCAGCATTTACCCATATGAAATATTGACATATTGGTAGCAATCACAAATGAATGTGGTAGGACCCTCTACATTAATTAAAGCTTTCGAATTCGAAGAAATGAAGAAATTTCTAGTAGAAAAAACTTTCTATAAATCTAAATTATTCAGAATAGAAATTCCGAATACTAGATAGCTATACAAAAAAAATGATCATATTGGTGGTCATGTTACTAGCTAAAAACTTTAATGACCCCTCCTCAACTTAACCACTGCCGGAAGCCCGCCTCTCACGGTTGCCGTCAACCCCGGATCGAACCGGAGATCACCGCCAGCCGCTACGGCCCGAATATCGAAGTGTTGCAACATAGAAACCACTACACACTTCATTTCCATTAATGCCAATTCCTTGCCTAGACACACCCTAATTCCACCTTGAAAAATAGGATATTTAAAAGGACTTTGTTGACAAAATGTACCATTTTTCAACCAACGTTCTGGCTTAAACTCCATACAATCTTTACCCCATATATTTTCCATTCTCCCCATTGCATACACATGATATGTCACTCTAGCACCTTTGCCCACAAATATACCATCTGGCAAAACATCATCTCCACTTGCAAATTTTGAATCAAACTGCACTGGTGGATATAGTCTCATGCTCTCATGAATCACAGCGTTCAAGTAATGCATTTCATTTATTTGTTCAAACTTCAACAACTCTTGATCTTGTTGCATAACACGACTCGTTTCTTCGCGAATTCTCAATTCAACGTCAGGGTGACTCGTTAGCAACCAAAATATGCTAGTTAGGCCCGATGCCACGGTGTCACGCCCTGCCAAGATAAAACTTATGACAATGTCCCTTAAATAAACTTCATTTTCAACCATGCCCATAAATCTTGATAAAAGATCTTGATGATTTGAATAGCCTAATTTTCTTTTTTGCCTTATGACTTCCCTAGCAAGAACATCAATATTTTCAATGGCCTCCCTTAATTTCTTTTCTGTTCCAATGTCCAGTAGCCTTTTCACCTTCCAAATCAATGGTGATGCTACCATTGCCCTCTCTGCTGACAATTTTGTAGCCAAATCAAACGAATGCGCGAAATGTGAAAGAGGAAGGGATAGTTCTAGACAACCAGGGTCTAAACCAAAAGAGAATTTACATATGTTATCAAAAGAAAATCTTCTAAAAACATCTTGTAAATCCAAAGTTGTCCCTCTAAAATCTTGTTGTTGAGATGATACAAAAGAGGATAAAAGTGGGATAAGCCTAAATTTGATCTCATTTTTCACATTGTTAAATGCATAAGATCTAATAGACATACTACCAAGTTCAAGACTAGCCATTTTCCTTTGGAACATCCATAAATCTCCATCAACATTGAAAATTCCATCACCTAAAAGATCACCAAGAATCATTGAGAAAGGCTTCCCTTTAGGGTAATTCAAGAAATTGGTTTTGAGCATGTACTCCACATTTCTTGGATTGGCTGTGATTATGTTGTCAAGAACATGGATTTTTATCGTTTGTGATGGCGAATTTCGGAGACGATGAGCATACCAATCACCAAGATTAGTAAATTCTTTTCTCCAACTACAAGTTAGATAACATTGGCAAATGTCACAAGTGCACCATGACCAAAACTTATGTCTTAAGAAGAAAAGCAAAACAGAGAAAACAGAGAAGCCAATGGCAAAAGAGAAGAAAAAATAGCCAATGGACACTTGAAAATATTGCAACAAAGGGTATACTTGAGACTCCATTGAAGAAGAACACAAAAATTTGTTTACTAAATGGGAGTTGGAGGAAAAAAAAGAAGAGAGAATGACTATTACACAAAAGCAATCTTGAATTTGGGGTTGTGAGCAAAGTGCATTGTATTTCTTATATAATAGTCTCTTCCTTTTTTTTGGGACTATTGTAGCACATGAAAGATGAGGCCATGTGGTGTTTGGCAATCCCTATGGCCATCACTTTCATATTCTTTTTTCCTTTATGGTACAAGCATAAAAATTATGATTCTTTTTTTCTATGGTTGAGTTGCATGTTTTCAATGTTGAGATGTTTAATGATTTCAGTAGACAGGTACACAACTCTTGTCAATTTCCCCCATTTTACCCTTTTTATGATAAGAGATACAACATGCTTAAAGGGGTCTCAGTTATATGCACTTAATGTTTGTTTGGTGGTTGGTTTGGAGGTGAGTTATGCATGTATTAAATTTAATATAAGTAATTTGATAGTCGGTTAGGACTTAGAAGGTAAGTTATTCATGTATAAAGGTAGTATGGTGTTTAGTTTGCAATAAGTTATTTATGTGTAAAATTAGTATGGTGTTTGGTTTGCAATTTAGAAACTCGCATAATTAATATATGTATAAGTTATGAAATAATATACGTATTATTTTATGCAAGATATAAGTGAAATAACTAATACATGTATGCAACTAAATTCTGCATAACTAATATCTGCATAAAACACTATATAAATTCTCTCATAACTAACACTTGCATGACTCTAAACTAGCTATCAGACTACCGACTGTATATAATCTTTTATTCCTTATTTTTTTTTAAGGATAACCAGTTAATGTTTGTATAGAGAATCACCTACAATTATTTTTTAAATGATCTTGATGGTGTAATTTATTTCTTTTTAACATCTTCGAGACATATTAGACCTTACATTTATGTTAGAAAAAAGTACCATCTTATAAGTAATCGTTCATAAAAGTCGATATCAAATTAAAGCACACCATCTTATCTACTGAATTAATTATTAACTAGCTTGAAGCTTCATTAAGGGCTAAAGTAATATCATTCTTGACTCAGACAAAATAGTTTAATTAGTTGGCATACAAGAAATGACCTCTTATTAAAATTTGCTTTAGTTATTGATTGATAGAGGATGCTTTAGGGATGATCAAGATTAGTGAATTCTTCTTATTTTTAAGAAGGGAATCTTGAAATAACTGATAAAGTTATTACTGTGTGACTTTGAGGTTACGAGTTTAAGTCGTAGAAACAGTCTTTTATTTAAATACAAGATAAAACGACGTACAATAAATTCAGTCCTAGACTCCCTTTCATTTGCTCTCGCTTGAGGGGAAAGGGCGACTCTTCCAGTATTGTCTGAGTTTACATTCCTTGATCCCGCTATTATTGCTTGATTAGCTTTCTTCAAAAACTATGATATAAAGAATCAAAGAGAATTCGCCCTTTTTTGAATCTGTGCATGATATGAGCTTTAGTATATCTGATTGTCTTTTTTTCTTTCTTTTTAATGTTTTTTTTAGTTGTGGTATGCGTGTAATTTTTTTATTAATATTAAAAATAAAAAATTACACTATTCAAGACATGTAAGGTATTGACTTTTTATACTATATAATATACTCCATATATTTGAATATTGATGTATTTTGTATAAGATACTGTTTGCTAATCCCAATGATTATAAAGTTGACTGGGGATTGTAAATTGTATGAAATAACGCACGCCATTGCATCACTCTTCATCGTGTATACTAAAAATAAATTGATCCAAATAAATTATTAGTTTGAAAATATTAAGTTATTATTAATTATTAATGTTCATCTTTATTGTTATTTTATTCAATAAATGTGGAGAATATTACATATAGTTTTTTAAAAAAGAATATTGTTATTACATTGAAGTCAAATAATACTTTCTTCGTTGTATATTACTTATCCATTATAGTAAAATATCTATTTCAAACTACTTTTCAATTTACAAAATCAGGATAAATTAATTTAATTTTTACTTTACTTTTAATTAATCCTTTCTGAACGTATAAATACTATATAACTTTCCTACAAAGTTTCTTCGCTGTTAATCTTGGCACTGATGTATTAGACACATAAATATAAAGGGTCTCAATTGAGAATTTTCGAGACTCTCCAAAACTCACCGCAAGATTCGTCTTAAAATCATCTTTAAAAACACTTGTCTCAATCGCTAGGTACAATAATAATTCACTCGATAAAATCTCATAAATAATGTTTGAAGAGGGTGGATTACATTATACATAAATCTTACTCTACTTGTATGAGGTATAGAGATTGTAGTTCTCGAGTCAAGAAAAATATTATCAAAAATAAAAGAATAAATATAGTAAAAATACTATAAAAGTTCTTCTGAAAGAATAAAAATATAAAATAACCTAATAATAATCATAATAATGATAATAATGACGACGATGATTATGATGAGGAGAAGTAGGAGAGGAACATGTTCTCTTTCATAAAAAGAGAAATATTGCTCCAGTAGGTACTAATCCTCTATTTTAATTCTTAACCTTCATGATTTTTTATTTGGAGTCATGTTCTTATTGAGGTGAAGATGTATCATATTATGTCATGTTCTAATGATCACTGCTCCCAATTCTCGATCTATCATACCCCTCCTTTGACCTATTACTGTCAATCTCTTTCGTCCAGGGGCGGATCCAGGATTTTCAGTGAGAGATTCAGTAGTACATATACGGATTAGTCGAAGGGGGTTCAGCATCTATTATTTATATATAATTTTTTTTTTTATCATGTAAAAATAGTATAATTTTTCGACGAAGGGAGTTCGGATGAACCCTTGAATACATGTACATCCGCCACTGCTTCCATCTTCTCACTATGACATATAGTCATATATGGTCCTATTTTTATTACATGTTTAAATTATTTTAGCATTATATTTCACATTGTGTTCATCTCTGAAGTCACTCTTATTTTAACTCGCATATCTTTAGATTAAGGTCGATCCATCTATCTGAGTATTCTTTATTTTTGCTAAATTTATATCTAAAACATGTTGTAATTTCTTTACTGATCAATCCTCAACCCCACACAACATACCTAGTCTAAGTAGGTTGTTGTGCCATTGTCCCAAGACCCAACCCATGCCTACTCTGTATAAACTAAAGACTTTCTTCCATCCCAATACGATGTAATTGTTTCTTTCTTTAATATTTTCGTTTTGTTTTTAATTTTGGACCACAAAGAATTTTTTCTTTTCTCTCTGCTGAAAAATTTCACCTTTTTAAAAGAAATATGATAATTAAACGAAGTACCATAAATATTATTCACATGGTTCTGGATCACTGAGCAATCCAATTAACAGTTACAGTTATTTTCTTTTTTATTTTCTCATCCGGTGTTCGATACTAGCATTGAAGCCTCGACTAATTCAAATTGCGAACTACAAGGCTCATTCTTGGAGTGGCTAGTACATAATTTATTTTCAAAAGCAAGCCAATATATATATTGAAAAAAAGGGATCTGCAACTTAAATTTTTTAAAATAGGACGATGCAATTTTGTACGTATGGAGGCGTGAGAGTTTGACTTTGATGGATTTTAGGAGAGGTAGAGATGTAAGAGTTTGACTTTGATGGATTTAGGAGAGGTAGAGATGTAAGAAGAACTAAGAGAAGTGAGCAAACATGACATGATCCTAGATAGCAAGGGTTGAAACTTCTATGTCTATCTTTACTTGTTTATGTTTGACTTGACATATTTCTTAATAAATAATAATATAAAATGATAATTTTTACTATATGATCCATATTAAGTAGAAGTTATCTGAATGTTGAGAAATGAATATAGTATTTAATAACACAAGTAAAATAAACACAAAATGATAAACTATCTCTTCATTTTTAAAACTGAACAAGTAAAGTTGGACAATTATTTTTAGTATATTGACAAGTTATAAAGGTTAGGGTTGTCCATAAATTAAATCAATTTGAGTATTCGGATTGATTTGAAGAAATTTGGATAATTCGATTTGAAATTATACAATTTGAATCAATTTACGAATTTAATTTTAGAATATTTTAATTTTATGAATCAGATTTGGTTTTGAATGTTTATGATTTGAATCGATTTGAAAAAATATTTTTCAGTTACACTATTTTTTGATATTTGTAATAGTGATGCCTACTTATTCTTTTAAGTTTGAGTTCATGATTGGTGAGAAGGTTGTTTGTTGCCTGAAAAGGAGATGGTTGCTTACTTGCTATCCATTGCTAGACCTTTTTTTTTATTGCTACTATTGTTACATTATTAAATAATAGTATTTTTGAATTTTAAATCATTGTGATTGAATTGTAATTTCACTTTAAACTTGTAATGCAATGTTACTTTAGGTTACTTGAGGCCTAATTTTAAAATTTTGTTGTTATTTTATTATGTTTTCTCTAAAATTAAATGAAAATAATTGCTTTTGAAATTACAAATTCAAAAAAATAATCAAAATAAAAAAAAATGAATTGAGTTGGACCTAGAATGAATCGAGTTAGGATAAGACTATTAACAATTCGAAATTTGAAATATTAATTCGCAATAATGACTAAATTCTATCCGAATCGATTTGTGCACAGATCTAGTAAAAATAGACGGATGAAATAATATTCACATAATATCTTATTCTTCAATTTTCGTACTGTATGCTACTTCGATCGTTTATCTTGCTATTTTTAATCTTTGTTTTCTTACTACACTCTTTTAGTCATCGCCTATTAAAAATAATCTAGTTATCTCATAAAATAAAATTAAGATATGCGTAAAATCTACATCTTCTAAACCCTACTAACCCTTTTATAAAATTTATAACTATATCTATAATCTATAATCTATAATCTATAATATATTAAAAGTGTGAATGCCTTTAGAAAAGTGAATTGAACTTTTTGCCCTTTATTAAAATAATCATTTTTAGACAAAATCATTTTTTACCCTTTTCCCTACAATTAAATTTTACAAAATAAATATAATAAAATTTTTCTTTACCCAAATTTTTCTTTACCGTATTTTCCATGTAATAAAATTTTCCTAACTAACATTCTCCTTTACCCAAATAATAAAATTTATTTTCCTTTACCCGTATTTTTCATATAACAAAATTTTCCTATCTAAAATTCTCCTTTACCCAAATTTTCTTTACTCGTTTTCTGTTTTTTAACCATATTTAGTCTTTCTCTCTAATATTTTTCTTCACCCGTTTTATTTTATTTTTAATCTTATTTGATTTCTACTTGGTTTCTTTCAACCACGGCTTTTCCTGTCCTTATATATAAACGCTTAAATTTTTTTTTTCATTGTTCATTATTATAAACAACTGCGATCTTTCATTATTTTCTGTCTCAGCACAGTTTATTGTTTTCTGTCTCATTTAACTTGATTCGGTTGCAGGTCTAAATTGATGGATGCTTGATTTTCTAACCCTCAACTTCTTTACTGTTCTTGTCAACATAATAGAATTCAATGTGTGTGTATATATATATCTTCTTTGTTTTCATTCAAGGCATTCTTTAGGGTTAAAGTTTTCGCTCAGACGAGAATTATTTTCATCAAAATCGCAGCTTTGTGATCACTATTTTCTAACCCTCAACTTCTTCACTGTTCTTGTCAACATAGTAGAATTCAACGTGTGTGTATATATGTATCTTCTTTGTTTTCATTCAAGTCATTTTTTAGGATCAAAGTTTTCGCTCATACGAGAATTATTTTCATCAAAATCGCAGCTTTGTGATCACTATTGTATAATTTTGTTTAATTTACAGGTCGTAGATGAATGTCAGTTGACTTTAAAGAATTTCTTGTGTAGAGGTTAGGTTTAATTGTATTGTTTTGATACCTTTATTATCTTGTTGTTTTATTTTAATTTACAGATGGTAGATGAATGTCAGCCGAATTTGAGGAATCTTTTTAGGTAAAAGTTAAGTTTAATTGTATTGCCTATAGGTTATTATTTTGTTGTAGTTTATAGTTTGTAAATGAATGTCGATCGAATTTGAGGATTTTTTGTGTAATTGTATTGTTTGATATTTCTTTTATCATATTATTTTGTTGTAATTTACAGGTGGTAGATAAATCTTGGCCGGCTTTGAGAATTATTTTTAGGTAAATGTTAGGTTTAATTGTATTGTTTCAAAAATATCTCTGCTTTGAAATTTTTTTATATAAAAGTTAGGTTTAGTTGTATTTTTTTTAATATCGCTAATATCGTATTATTTTGTTATAGTTTAGAGGTGGTAGATGAGTGTCGGACATCTTTGAGTTAGATTTAATTGTATTGTTTTGATGTCTCTATCATTATATTGCAGTTTATAGGTGGTAGATGAATGTCGGTTGGCTTTTAAAAATATTTTTGGTAAATGTTAGGTTTAATAAATAAATTCTCCATCTTTACATACTCAAAATATATTGAATTTAATTATTGTATTCATGTTCATTATTTAAACAAATATTCTATTTAGTGTAACATTTAAACTCATTAAAGTGAGATACACGCGCAAGGCGCGTACACCTAAACTAGTTACATTAAATATAGGTCAAACCTATCGACAGACCCTCAAACTTGTTTCGAAAATTCACTTAGCCCCCTCAACTAAGGCATGTACCTATCAGGCACCTCAAATGCTAAAATTGATACCTATTAGGCACAAAATGCTATTTGGCAAGGAGAGTGCTACACTTTCCTTGAGCGCGTAAATCAGAAAAAAAATTATTTTACTTTTTTTAATTAAAAAACTTATATTTTAATTATTTTATTAATATAATTTTATTTTTTTAAAAGAGAAAGGCACCCAACCCCCCAATTTCATCGTCGTCTTCATCTCATCAACCCCTCCCCCCCACCCCCACCCCTTCCCATCATCATCATCACAAACAACCCCCCAATCCCATCATCGTCATCACAACCCCCACCCCACCCCTTCCCGTCATCGTCATCACAACCCCCCCCCCCCCCCATTTTTTTTCCCTCAAGTTGGTCGATGAATTGTTGCTGCTTCCACTTTGGAAGACTTCAACAGCTTCTTAAAATTGATCATTTCCAAACGAAGGATGAAAGGAGGTCAACAAAGAGTCATTAGAGACACTAGATAAATTCTCCACCAAAAAGTATTTCTCAGTAGCTTGGAGAGCCACGCAGTCATGGAACATACTCCAAATCATCCTCTTTCATAAGCATCTGACTTAGGAATTTATACATTGCAGTAGAAAAATTTCCCTCACCAATAACATGATTTGAAAGGGCATGAGGGTAATCTTCATAAAAAACTAGGAAGATTATTGAATATTGTTCTAGTACCATTTTGTACAAAATCATTTCTTGGATCCATTGGAATTGAAGGGTGCCTAAAAATGAAATCATCAGGAGAATGAAAAAGTTATTCTTGAAATAGTTCTTTCATGAAAGTTGCTTTCAGCTACTGAATTATGAAGATAATTGATTGAAGAAATCAAGAATAAAAAATAATGAAACAAAAATAGCAAGTTGATTTTGCTAAAATCGAAGCTTGACGGTGACCGGAAAACCTCAAACAACGAAGGAGAAAAAAGGTGAGGTGTGTGCGTGTTTGCATATCGAAAGGGGAATGGACCCATACTTTTTTTACTCTATCGAAAAAAATGGAAGTTTTTGGGTAGAAGATGAGGAAGAGACGGGGGGGGGGGGGGGCAAGGGCGGGGCAGTTTAGTTTTTTTTTTTTTTAAAATTATAATTCTATTTTAATAGTAATTTAATTAATTATAAAATATTTTTTAATTAGTTTTAAATTCAACGCCAAGTGTCGCTTTTTAATTCGTCATTTTTGCCATGTTAGCGCGTGTGTGTTGCACACACTTGAGCTTTTGTCTGATTGACAAAAAAATATCCAATTGGATCAAAATTCGAGGGGTTCAGAGGTCTGATAGGTACAGACCTTACTTGAGGGGTATAAGTGAATTTTTGAAACAAGTTTGAGGTTCTGTTGATGGGTTTGACCTTAAATATATTACTTATTGTTATTCTTTTAGTCCAAATATAACAGATAAAAATAATCCATAAAAATTAATATTTTAATTATGTTTCATAAAAACTAAAATTCAAATTTACAAATAACTAAACGACCAAAAACACTATCATCTCAGTTTGTAAAGCTTTGACTATAAAAAAATAAATTAAAGGGGTATGACTATTAATATCATTATTCATTACTATAACTATCATATACACCAATTTTTAGTGACATCTAGTGTAGGCTGCTGATGGGATTCTATAATTCCTTATCAGATTATCAAATTCTGAAAAAGCTGAATGAATAAACAAACAAATAAATAAACATATCTTCAATAATCCATGATTAGTTTAATATGAAATTATGTTATCTTCTCATATACTTAATGAATTACGAGATCCAAATTTGTTTAAATATTAAATAATTTCTTTATTTTAGTGCAACAAAAAACACGTGTCCTTATTAATTCCTTTCTTTTCAATAAAAAGATAATTAATATCTTTTGCTGCAAAAGTTTTAAAAAATATATTAGGGACCAAGAACAAGAACGTGGCTTAGATACCGCCTATTTTGAAGTGATAAGGTAGGTGGTTAATTTTAAGGGAAAAGTGGGGTGGCCATTTTTTAAAAAAATGGACACAATTTGAAAAGGTGGACAAATGTAATTAGTTGGCTAAATTTAATTTAATTTTTTAGTCATTTGGCCCAATTGGACATATGCAGTCTCTACACTCTAATGATACACTTTTATACTATAGTGATACACTTTTATACTATATTGCTACACTTTTTATAAAAAGAGAAATAAACTTCTATGCAAGTACATGCAGTCCATATACCCAATTGATACTCCTTTATACCATATTAATACACTTTTATACTATATTGATATACTTGCAGTGTCCATATACTCAATTGATATTCTTTTATACTAGATTGATACATTTTTAAAATGCATATAGAAACTATATAGAGTCGTATAAAATATGTATCTAAATAATAATTGTAGTTAAAAATTGTATAGAATGTGTATATCTATTTTCTTTTTGATGTTTGACTTGTTTTATTTATAGTTTCTCTTTTGAACTTGCAATAATATCGGGGGTTGATTTTTGAATTTGGGAAATTGCAGTTGAACTATTGAAAAAAATTGGAGGTAGGTTTTCCATTTTGTGTTTGAGTTGCATTATCTGCCCCTCAAAATCCTATGTATTTGTTTGATCAAATAAATTTTCTTATAGTAATTTCACATAACTTTTTTGATAGTCAATGTCAGCATTCCATAAATATACATAATGTATGTTCCAACGTACAACAATTGTAGTTATGTTAATTTCAAAAAAGGAATAGATTTTAAAAAAAATAAAAAAATTGCAAAAAAAAAAGTGAAAAAACACAAAAGAGCAACGATTTTTTTATAATAGAATGAAATATCAAATTAAAAAAATGAAACATAAAAAAAAACAGCAAGATTAAAAAAATAAAATGAACTAGTGTTTTTTAAAAAAATGGTAAAAATCGTGAAGTAACTGGCATGCAAAATAATCAATGGCTATAAACTGAAATTAGTTTAGTTGCTGATTAGAGGGAATTAAATTATAATGGCTATTTAGTTGGAATTAGTTTTAGCGAGTGGACATTTTTGTCCTTTCCCCTAATTTTAATCTATTTGCATTATTCAAAGAAAAATAATCACTAATTAATTTCTTTGTGTATATTAAAAGATGAGAAGTTTTCCTCAGCTCAAGAAAAAAATATATTAAAACAGTTCAGAAAAAAGGAATAGTAAGAATAACAATGTAATACTATAATTGAAGTACGAGATGATATATAGCTGATAAGAGAAATCGAAAATCAAGAAATTACATGGGTACTACTATGACTATTAGTGTGGAAGGATACAAGTGAGATAATACTAACTACCTACTAGCATTCTATCGTAACTAAGATCATGTACTCGATAAGTAGAAGATTTGTCATATCTTGTATGGTGACCTCTCTCTAATTATTTTTTGACCTACTAATACTTCTTCTGAAATCATCAATAGCCAATCTCTCATACCTCGGATTGGATCATCTATGCATCACTTCTTTACATGTCTGAACCATTTCATCATGACATCCTATATCTTGTCCTACACCGAGGTGTCCTGCCTTGTCGTTGATGAAGAAATGGACCTTGGGCCTAAATCAACCTCAAAAGTTAGCTCATGAGGGGAGGATTGTCCAAGTCCATATAAGGAAACCAATTACCCATCCCTTTTCCGATGTGGGATACTTAACACTCCCCTGCACGCCCAGGCCTCGTTAACTGAAGTATGGACAATATAATATGGGACCCAACATCGGTGAACAAAGATTTGGGATGAACTTTGATCTAATACCATGATGAAGAAATGGATCGGACAATATAATATGGGTTGAGATGAACCTGACTTGATACCATGATGAAGAAATGAACCTTGGGCCTAACTCAATCTCGAAAGTTAGCTCATGAGGGGAGGATTGCCCAAGACCATATAAGGAGACCAAGGACCCTTTAACCCACCGATCTGGGATTCCAACCCCCCCGCCCAAGGCTGGACATCTAGAGCGTGAACAATATAAGACGGGGGGTCCAACATCGAAAACAATGAACTGGGTGAACCTGCCTCTGATACCATGATAAAGAAATGAATCTTGGGCCTAACTCAACCTCAAAAGCTAGCTCATGAGGGGAGGATTGCCCAAGACCATATAAGGAGACCAAGGACCCTTTAACCCTCCGATGTGGGACTCCAACAATTATGGATATCTTTTTTTCTATCATGTCACTCTTAATAAGTCCACAAATCCATCTTGGTATTCTTATTACTCTAACTTTCATGTTTTGAACATGAGAATTTTTTACTGGACAATATCCAGCTCAAGCAACATACATAATTGGTCAAAACAGCACTCTATAGAATTTGCCTTTAAATTTTGATGATAATTTCTTATCACACAAGATTGTGGATACAAGCATCCATTTCATTCACCCTATACCAAAATTATAAATGTTATCATAAATATTTAAAAATTACGAAAAGTCACTTTTTTTATAATAACTAATAAATACTTACAAAATTAATTAAAGGTTGAACCCATTACGATTTTTTTATACTTTATTCGTCAACATAAGGATAAAGGATAAAGGATAAAGGAATTGGAATTCTTTGACAATAATTGATAATAATTCTTTGACAATCATTTTGAACCATTGAACTTGTTCGTCCAAGTAGGTGTGATATATAACTAATCTAATGACTTGCCTATGTACATGCATCATGTTTTATTTTTTTAATGTCTTAAAAATTAGGAATAATATCGACGAAAATATCTAAACTGTAACTAAATTTTCAGTGGAGCATATTGAACTTTGTGGGGGTCCTATTACTCTCCTATATTTTTTTAAGTGAAATTAATTCCCCCAAATTTTTTTAAAGTGGAATTAATTCCCCCCCGCCCCCCCCTCCCCCCCCCCCCCCCAAAAAAAAAAAAAAAAAACGTTATACCCAGTTTTTTTGGTGGGAAGTGTGGTACACACGCTGTTTCTTCTCCGTTTTATCAGTTTTCAACAATTTTTCACCATTACAACCACATTAAAGATTCCACGACTCAAATTCCTCCTATAAATCAAATTCCAAATGATTCCATTGAGTCAATTTCAAATTTCAAGTCCATTCTTATCACTTCAAAAGTTTTCAAATTCAATTACGAAGAGAGTTTCTTCATACTTGAATTTCAAATTTCAAGTTTCAATTACGCCAACTCAATGGAATCTTTCATTGAGTTTCAAATTACAAGTTTCAATTACGCCAACTCAATGGAATGAAATTTCAATATCAATTTCAAGTTCAATTTCAATTTCAAGTTCCAAGTTCGAAGTTGCAATTACGCCAAATTTCAATTTCAATTGAAAGGAATCTTCCATTAATCTTCAAGAATGGAAACTGAAAGGGAATCTTCAAGAATTCAATTTCAATTAGCAATGGAGCCACCATTGTTGAAGAAAGGTTAGAAAGAAGAGAGGAGAGAGAAGAGAGAAGAGAGAAGAGAAAGAATGAAAAAAAATATATATAAAACTTTAAATAATTAGAAAATTTAGGGTTTGTTTGGCAAAAAAAAGTTTTTAATGTTTTTCGACGCCTTCATGCGCTCAATGCATGTGACTAACACGTAATGGGCCAAGTGACAGATATATGCCATTAAAATACGAAAAAAAGTCGGAGGGGGGGGGGGAAGGGGTAATAGGACCCCCGCAAAGTTCAGTATGCTCAACTGATAATCTGGTCAAACTTCAGGTATTTTTGTGAGTATTCTCCCTAAAAATTATATTATATTTTCTCTTTATACAAGATAATTGATCAAAATTAAGCGTTTGATGGATCTTGGACCAACGTATGGAAGAAAGAAGTTTGATATTGCTTTTCCAATGTCAGTCTGGTCGATGATAAGCATCATTATATAATTGATTATCTTTTCAGATAAAATTATATATAAAATACGTCAGTAAGCTATCTTTTTCATTTTCAGGCAAGGATAGCTCTAAAGTGAGAGTTGAGCGAAACTAGGTCAATAACTAAAAACAGTGACTATCTATGAATGACTATAATTAGTGGTATTAATTAATTTTCTTAATTGTTGGTATTGCCAAAATTTTAAAAGACCCCTAAAATGATTAAGGTGTGTATATACCACCTTAATTTATTACAAGTGATTTACCTACGAAACATGTCAGTGTCTCATTTGTAAAAGTAAGAACATTTATCATAATTGAAGAGGGAAAAGAAATAAAAGCAAAGTTTTTGGTTATTCGTTAGATGTTGGATATCAAAATTGGAGATCTACTAATTCTGATTCGTGTTGGTATAAATCTGATTCGTGTTGGTATAAATCATTAAGGAAAAATAATCATTATTAAGAGATTTTTTTAATATTCAAAACTTAAAATCAAAATCTCCAACTCAGGGATAAGAATTCTCCTATGCTGCGCCACACTCTTTGGTGGTAAATAAAAGCAAAGTGGAAGGCTTTAAAAAATATAGATCTTTTACCAATAATGGAAGAATAATACTTAATCAACAACGAATTAATTTGTAATATAGAAACCACCACAACCGCAAGACAAATAGTACATAAATATTCCATTCTCTTTTCCTATAAGTAGCTTTCACTCATCAATCCTCTGAACAACGCAACAACAACAATCCCCAATAATAGAAACAACAATTCTCACATATATATATAGAGAGTGAGATATGTCAAAGCAAGTGAGTAGTAGTAGTGTTGCATGGGAGAAAGTTGAAAAAGTGCCACCAACTAATTGTAGGAGGACAGAGAGGAAGTTGAGCTTTGAATTGAAGTTGGAAACAATTGAAGAAGAAAGTGATCAAAAATATGGTGATCAATATTGCAAAATATCTAATTCATCCTACAAGCTGGCTACTTCTTCTTCTAATAAGGGCTAGCTAGCATGTCTTGTGCACAAAGTGGCTAGTGATTTTATTTTTTTAAAAATTACTGCTTTGTTTTGCAATTTAATAGGCTATATTCCACACCTGTTTTTACTGATTTTTTTCTTTTAATTTAAGAAAAAAATTCACATGAGGTTCGTTATTCATTTTGAAGTTCAATTAATTCGAATACGTATAGGAAATCAATGAGGGATCCAATATTTTCACTCAAGAGGTTTGAGAAATAAAAATATAAAAAAATATGCAGAGAATCAAACCTTGGATATTGGAGTGCATTTTTAATGCCCTGGAGCGCATAGCTAGCCTTTCTGCATGTTGTTTCGGGGATTTAAAATTTATACATGTACATAAACACATAAAATCTATCTTTGTAAAGTCCAATTTTTTTGCTGAGGGGTTAAGGTGAACGCGCTACCCCCTAGATCCGCCCTTGTAAGGAAGTCCATTATGGCCTTATGGGAGTTAAAGCGTTTGTTACTGATGACAACTCTATTCTCACGTATCGAACTCGGGACCTATCATTAAGAATGAATAAATACTTACAATTCGACCACGACCAGCCTTATCTAATCTTCATCTGATGATTAACTATTAAAATATTGCAAATTAACGATGGTTCAATCCTAGTTAAATGGGGATTATTTATCGCTAAATTCGAACAAAGCAAATTTCATGTCTAATGAGGGGTCTCATTAATTTAAGTGAAAATACAGGACCAATTATGAAAAATCCATACCTATACTACCTTAAAAACACTAACTCAAAATACTTAAAAGTGAAATTACTAAACTACCACAAATTAAAAAACCCACCACTGAAACATCTCCCTAATAACTCTGTGAATAGGCGCTACTTCCAAGTCTCACAACTTAGATCGACACCAACCTGAACAGATGCAACGCAACCATACGCTTTGCTCTGTTTAACAGACACAACGCACACAAGGCAGATGACAATTTTCCTCCAAATCTGCAACTTCTTCTAAAACAAATAGGTATGCCCTGTTACTCCTCTTTACCCAAACTTTCTGTGACTCGAAACAAAACATCAAATTCACTACTAATTCTTCTGTTAGGTAGTTATTTGTTGTGAAATCTAATCTCCAGATCAATATAAACTGATAAATTCTCTTTCACGAAATAGCTTACTTTCTTTGTCCGGATTTTTTCGTTCATGTGCTTATTGTCAACAGTCTTAGTATTTGACAAGTCCCATTGGACACATATTCGTTCTTCAATCTACACGTTCTACAATATGATGCTCTATTTATACATTTTGGTACTTTTTGTTCACGTGCTTATTCTCAACAATCGTATTTCAAATTTGCAAACGCCTCCACCTCTGCTTTAAACGTAAAGGCTCTGCATCTGATATACTTTCAAATCTACAAACGTTTGTTCTCAAACACAAGAACAAATTCAAGATAAGGTTAATTCCCCTTCATCTACTCTACTTCCATAGCTTAACAAATTAAATAAGAATTTTATGTATATTCTAAATCCCACTATTTTAATATGTTGTCTATGTCCCGCCCTTCACATCCTCTGTAAAACTGAATAGTTTTCTTCTCATTAGATTGAACCAGCTTGACCATGCACACTATTCCCGATCCTCTGTTATAGATTGTTGTTGCTTAGATACCTGCATCAAAATTAAGTTATAACTCAGAAAACCAATCGCATTCATCGGTTCTATTTTAACAACTTTGCCCATCTTTTCAACTCAACATCTTCTTCCAGACAAAAACAACAAATTATAAGTTCAGATTTGTATTAACACTATATGTTACGACTATTATAACTTGTTGTAGTTGCCATGCTGATACAGGAATTCCTAGCTCAAGACCTTTCACACGAAGCCAAACGCGTGAATTGCAACGACTCCAAGCCTTGTTCATATCCTTGGACGTGTGTGAGGCCCTTATCTAAGGGCCTATACTTATTAAAGTGTGAAGATGCACATCAAGACACCCCTAACCCACCCAATTAAATGCCAAGGGTATTTAGGTCTTTTGCCTTCCTTTGTAATTGACTATATAATCCATGTAATAGGCTAGTCTTGCTTTAGTTCATTCATATCATAGAAGACAACAAGACTTGTTATATTTTGACTTCTCTTTGTCATTTGGAGAGGCCAAAACCGAAATTCTCACTAGTAGAGTGATACTAGTATTGTATCTTGGCTAGAAACTAGGTTCTTGGGGATCTTTGAGTTCCTCTTGGTCCAAGTAAGAACTTGGTATTAATATTCATTAGTCTTAGGGTCCTTTCTCTTGTTAGGGTTCTTAGATCAATGAATATTGTGTGTCAAGTTTCTATCCTTTTTTTTTGTAAATCTTGTTAACATTGTGTTGTTGAATTTAAAAGTCTAGTGAAGCCGTGTGGGGCTCTTTCGATTCACTAATAATATTGTCTTTGTTGTTGTTAAACTCACTTTTCTAGTTCAAACAAGTATTGCAAGCCTAATGAATCCGTGTGTGGTCATTTTTGATTCAATAGCACTTTGTTGCTCATCTTGTTGTTCTTGTGTTGGTTGGAATCTCTTGATACACACTTAGCTTTGTATCATTTGGTATCAAAGCTCAAGGCTAAGTTTTGTTCTTACAAAATCAATCTTGGAAAGCTCTTATCAAAAAGTGTGTTCTTGAATATTTTGGTCAAAAATTGGTTGTAGATCTACAAAAGTTTTACTTGTTTAGTTTGTTTCTTGTGTTGGTTTCTTTCTCATCAACACAAAAGTTGTCTAAATCTAAAGTTGAGCTTAATGAAAAAAAGAATTGTGTTGTGATAAAAAAAAACTTGAAAGTGACCATTGTGGTGTATTGTTGTTATGTTCTTGAGGGTGTTGATGTTGTGTTCATCCTAAACTTCTCCGCATCTTATGTCTTAACTTCTATAAAGAGAAATAGATCCAAAAAGGTTTTAAGACAAAATTGAAAACTGTTTGTGAGAAGACTTGCCAACATCACCTTTTCAAGACTTGACAACCACGTTTCCTTAAAACAAGGAACCTTGTCTTGTGGGACTAGTGAGGTCAAACATCACCTTTTGAGTTTGGAAAAAAAAGGGTTGAAAAAGGTTACAAGACGTTATGTTTTCCATCCCAATAACAAGTCATCTATTGCAAAAGATCTAAGGGGACTAAGACTTCAAAATGATGAACTATTTATGTGGACCCGCGGCCATTGACATGCTGCCACGTCACCCTAGTTACTGTTCACGTGATAATTAAGCTCAATTTGGATGTTCTAGTTTCTAATTATTGATTCTTAGTTTCCTCTAATTGACTTGAGAACTAATTAACAAACTAGTACATTCCTACTAGCTTGTCAATTAGTCCCTTGAAGCCTTGTGTTCGTGTCAACGTTTGTTTGTGTTTTTGTCGTTTGAATACGTTGTAACTCTTGGCTCTAGTCCGACGAGAATTCCTTGAGTTTCAAACAAGAATCCACTTCGGACAAGAGCATACTCATACCTTAAGGATTCACGGATTACTAGCCAATCTACAACACTTGTGGATCTCGAGTGTGTGTGAACCGAAAGAGTGTGAAGGAGGAGAGGGATTTTAACTAACTTGTTTGTTGCTTGTGTAGGTGATACCTTGACAATGGAGGAAACCACGTCTCAAACTATGGATTCTAATGAAATGGAGAATATAAGGGTTACACTTGAGGCTATGACCCGAACTCTTGAAAGGTTGAGTACGGAGATGGGAGCCATAAGGGGGGAAGTGACGACTATTAGTAGGAGGATAGAACAAGGGGAGAGTCAAAGGAACTCTCGCACTTCTGCTCCTCGACATGTTTCGTCAAGTGGGCATGATAGAAATTCCTCCGCTATCGTTACTCCCAAAACATGGCCTCAATTACCAAATCATTCCCTAGCTCCACTAAATGCCATAAGCCAAACCACCCATAACCCCCTAACCTGAGACTCTAATAGACCAACCCATTCCCAAAATACTCAAGTTTCGTAAAAGGTACTTGGACGCCCAATACCCCCACTAAATCCAAACCTTCCCTTCCAAGCTCCACTAAATCAAAGACGCCTCCACAAAATCCAATTCCTCCAAATCAAGTTCCAAATGTCCAAAACCATCCCGTTCACTTTGAGGAATATGGTAGAGAGGATTATGAAGGGTATGGAGCCTTTGATGATGCTTACATAAGGGAGGAGGAGATGAGAGGAGGACGTGTGGATCCAAGGCAATACCGAAGGTATGAAGAAAGGGGAAACTGACACTAAGAGAGAGAAGTAGGCATCAATACCATCAAATTGAGCCTACCTATCTTTAAGGGTAAAAGTGACCCCAAGGCGTATCTTGCTTGGGAGTCGGCGTGCGATAAAGTGTTCCAAGTGAATGATATCTCGGAGAAGAAGAAGAGTTGTTATGCCATAGCTCACTTTGAAGGCTATGCTAACACATGGTGGGAATACATCAAACGGTTTGGCAATGAGTTGATTGATGGACAACTACCACCTTGGTTTCGGTTGAGGTACCTAATAAGACAACGGTACCTTCCCAGGAGTTCTCGAAATGAGTTGCTTGCTAGATTGTACAACTTGCAGCAAGGGAATCGAAGTGTGATGGCATATTATGATGAGTTTCAAAAACTTATATTGAAGCTTGATCATCGTGGAGAACACATTATTCATGACATCATTCGGTTCAAGTATGGTTGAACAAAGAGATCTCCACTCATTTGACACTTCACAAGTTTGATACCGTCGAAGGTATTTTTCAAGCAGCTCTTGAGATTAAAAGGGAACTTAAAGAGAGGTTGTCATTCAAAGCAAAGGGAAAATCAACCTCGGGTTGGCCGAGGGGCAAGTATATGGTTCAATCCTCTTCGGGTTGGCCCAAAAACAAGGACCAACCCGCCACTACTAGGCTGCCCGAGCCCAAAACATCCCACAAAATCCCTCTGAGGCAAGAAATTCACAAGTATCCTAATCCTAAAGCGTTCCAATGCTTCAAGTGCCAAGGTTGGGGGCATAAAGCCAATGAATGCCCTAAACGACGCAATGTAATCCTAAGGGAAGGTAGATTATATTTCCTTGGTGAAGAAGTGGGTATTGAGGGTGATGAGAGTGAGGCCGAGCCTCAAGATAGAGAGACAGCCGAGAAGGAGCCACATGATGATGATGATGATTGTGAGGATGCTTATCCGCAAGAAGGGGAGTGTGTGGTTCCAAACTTTGTAGTGAGGCGATAAATGATCCTAGCCAATGGGAGAATTTATTCCATACTAAATGTCTTATGAAGGAAAGTGTGTGCACTATGGTGATAGATAGTAGAAGTTGTGCGAATGTGGTTAGTGTTGCTATGGTGAACTTTTTAAAATTGGCGATTACACCTCACACTAGTCCTTACAAGTTGCAATGGTTGAATGAATGCGACGAGTTAAAGGTAATAAGGCAATGTGTGATACATTTTAAGGTAGCCAACTACCATGACGAGGTGCTTTGTGATGTGATACTAATGCAAGTTTGCCACTTGTTGTTAGGAAGGCCTTGGCAATACGATAGGTCGACCAAATATGATAGAAGGTCCAATCGGTATACACTTGAGAAGGATTGCTGAAAGGTTACTCTTCATCCATTATTACCTTTCTAAGTAAATGAATTACACCAAAAGATGCAGGAATTGAGGAAAAAGGGAAAAAAAGCTGAGAGTGAGGGATAAAGAGGGGAATCCGAGAGTGAGGGGGTAGGGGAAGCCGAGGGGATCCTAAATTCTAAGGGGCACGGGAGCATAGTGATGATAACTAAGAGGAAGGAACTATTTGTGGATCATGACGAGGACAATCCAATGCTCCTCTTGGATCATTGTTTTAGTACTAACCCCGCTAATATTTCCATTTCTCCTTTCTATTTCTCATATTTTGCAAGATTACAGGGATGTTTTCCCTAAAGAATTGCCGAAAGAATTGCCTTCACTTCGGGGTATTGAGCACCAAATTGATTTTATGCTGGGCTCATAATTGCCCAACAAATCGGCTTATAGAAGCAAACCGACGAATACCAAGGAATTGCAACGCCAAGTTGAGGAACTTCTTAACAAAGGGTACATCAAGGAGAGTATGAGCTCTTGTGCGGTTTCGGTGCTACTAGTTCCCAAGAAAGACGGGACTTGGCGTATGTGTGTTGATTACTGAGCCATCAACAAGATAAAGATAAAATGTCGTCACCCTATTCCTAGGCTAGATGATATGCTTGATGAATTGAGTGGTTTGTGTTTGTTTTCTAAAATTGATTAAAGGAGTGTCTATCACCAAATCCATATGCAATCGGGTGATGAATGGAAAACCGCCTTCAAGACCAAATTCGGTCTCTATGAATGAATGGATGGTTATGCCATTCGGCCTAACAAACGCTCCAAGTACTTTCACGAGGCTAATAAATCATATGATGAAGCCATTTATTAGAAGGTTTGTTGTTGTTTACTTTGATGATGTGTTGGTGTATAGTAAGTCCCTAGATGAGAACGTAAAACATTTGCAATGTATGTTTGATGTCCTCCGAAAGGAGAAGTTATATGCTAATCTAGAAAAGTATTCTTTTGGTGTCCATGAGGCTGTATTTCTTGGGTTTGTGGTGAGCTCAAGAGGGGTCGATGTGGATGAATCTAAGATTGACGCTATTAAAAATTGGCCAACTCCCAAAACCGTAGGAGAAGTGAGAAACTTTCATGGGTTGGCTAGTTTTTATAGACGTTTTTTCAAAGGATTTAGCACCATTGCCGCCCCCTTGACCATTAAAATTTTATTTTTATTTAATTAAAAAGCACGTACTCTAAAATTTTCAATCAATATTTATATACATAAATATATTAAAAATATTAATAATGATATATTACTTAAATAATTTAAATATCACTTTAAAATATCAAAAAAATATATAAAAATTATTTCATAATTAAATCATTATTTATGAAAAATTAACGACAAAAATAATTAGTCCTTCATACATCACAAAATTCTCAATGATTGCATCCCTAATTTTATTATGCAATATATCCATACAAGTAGAAGATCTGTCTTGTAGTTCTGAAGATATACTAGAAGGCTCATCTCCTTCTTCATATATGTAAACTACATGGTAACAAATATGTCACTTTTCATGAATTATCTATTTAAAATTAAATATTCGAGAAAAAAATTTAGAAGTGTTGTAAAAATATCATTTATTCTTGTAACGTGATTCATCTGTCATTTTGTTATCATTAATAATAAAAAATAAAAATTTATATATTCTTCGGATTATCATCAATGATTTTTAAAAATTTATTTAAAGAAAATGAGTGAAAATAAAATAATAATATATAAATCATAAATAAAATAAAGAATTATGATGTAAATATGAAATATAAAATATTAAAATCAAACTTTAACCTCATATATATATATATATATATATATATATATATATATATATATATATATATATAAAATATTAGTGTGTGTGAGAGAGAGAGATAGTGATAGGACTAAATGTTACTTGTGGTTGATACTATTCTTTTTTCCATTATTTTAGGCATGGTGATATTTATAATATAATATATTTTTTTCAAACGTGCTTTGATATGCTTTACTTGAGTGAAGGTTTATCAAAAACAACCTCTCTACCTTCATAAGATAGGGATAAGGTTTCATATACTCCACCCTTCTCAAAATCTACTTTTAAAAATATTACACTGATATATACGTTGTGATTGTATAAAATTACAGAGATTCAGTGCTAATTAGGGGTGGGCATAAAATACCAAAAACCGAATTATCGAATTGAATTGAAAAATTTGGTAATTGGTATTTGGTAATTTAGTATTTGGGAGTAAAATTTTAAAATTACGGTATTTGGGTTCGGGATTGGTAAAAGTTATTACCACCGTTTGGTATTTGATATTTTCCGAATATCCAATAATAGTTAAGTGACCCATAGGCCACATACCTAGTGCACACTCCAAAGGCCACATACTTGTGTGAATATTGCTCAAGCAAACTTTGAACTATTAAACATTAACATAAAGTAGACTCTTAACTTTACACATCAGACTTCCTTGCAACCAACATATGACAACTTTTGACGAAAATATCACGCTAAGACTGAAAGTCAGGGCGTGGAAGGGAACAACAGAAAAAAAGTCTTCATGACATTATACATAATACCATTGCTGGCTGCACTTGCCCAACTCTAATACTCCAAACATAGGTCGGAATATGGCTTTAACCAAGGGGACTTGGTCAAGCCTTCTTAATCCTTGTGTTCACATGTCAACATCAGATGGAAATTATCGAAAAACTCAGTACTTGGCAGATAACATAACATATATTGCTCTCCATCACATTTATCAGAAGTAATATTATGACTTTACATCACATTTACATCCAGTTGGTTACATTCCGTTCGTGTTACATCCAGTTTTGATATAAATGTTATTTATGTTACATCCAGTTCTCCCCTTCTTGGAGGTGGATCAAACTACAATAACATAAGTTGTAAAGTGTTTCATTAATTGAGCCACACATATCAACGTGTAACAAGATCAAACAAAATTGATTTTTTTTTGGTGTAAAACTGTGTATTCAGAGGTGTAAAACTACCAAACAAAATTGTTTTTTTCTTAAAACGTTGGTTGGAAATCACCACTATTATCACCAAATACGATCACTATAAGCATGTCCAACTTTAATATGGTAATACCAAATTCCGTACCAAACCAAAATTTAATTTATCAATTACCGAATTACCGAACCAAAGTTTAATGGTATGGTATTTGATATCTAATTTCATTTATCGATTATCGAATTACCGAACCCGAATTATGAAAATACCGAACCGAATACCGAATATCCACCCCTAGTGCTAATACGAAGACTGACATATCATATAACATGTATCCTATAATTTGATTTATCATCATGTTTTCCTTAATCAGGTTCAAAGGATAAACTTCTCACGTACCCTTAGTTAAAAAAAAATCTTATAACTATCAATTTATACACCGCTCTTCACTTAAATCAATTTCAAAAGGATACACTTCTCATGTACCCTTAGTTAAAATATCTTATAACTAGATAAATGCTATGCTGACATGGGTGGATCTACGTTGAGCCGAGAGAGCTCACCCGAACCCCATTTATCGAAAAAATATGTTGCTTATATACGATTATATCTTTGGTTTTTGAGGGATTTATCAAAGGTTGAACCCCCTCATCACAAACTAAACGTGTAGCACAGTGGTTAAGAGGGTATAATGGTTAACTTTGTTGGGAAGCAAATCAATCCCACATCGGAGAAATAGAGGATACATGTCTAATATTTAAGAGTCTCACCCAACTTCACTAGTATGCGGCCTTTTGGGAGGTGCCCAAAAATAAATTCGTGAGGGCTTGGCCCAAAGCGGACAACATCATACTAGTGCGAATTTCGGGTGTAGTTACATGCGGTCACCAACAAGTGGTATCATATCCCAGGTTCGGGTGTGTCGGAGTAGTGGACTTGCGTTTGGTGAGAATTTTCCAGTGTGACAACAAGACTGAAGATCTACAGGTGGCGCCTTATGTCAAAAATTTTCCTGGCGAGCGGTGGTCAGGCGACGTGTCCCGTTGGGTAATAATGATGGTACAAGATGTTTGGCAGATCATGTGAAGTGACCCAGTAGTTGAGATCTACGGTTGATGCCTTGTGTCGAAAGTTTTCTTGACAAGTGGTGGTTTCTACGCTTGATGCCTTGTGTCGAAAGTTTTCTTGACAAGTGATGGTTAAGCAGCTGTGTCTCACTGGTTGGTAGTGGCGATACAAGATGGTTAGCGAAATCAAATGGATTATCGCAGAAGGAGAGGTCACAAGTAATGTGGTCTTGATTTGAGGGGAGGATTATTTGGTAGAAAATCAATCCCACACCAGAGAAATAGAGGATACATGTCCAATATTTAAGAGTCTAACCTAACTCCACTAGTATGAGGCCTGTTGGGAGGTGCCCAAAAATAAATTCGTGAGGGGTTGGCCCAAAACGGACAATATCATACTAGTGCGGAGTTCGGGTAGTGGATGTAGGTGTTTAGTAAAGTTGTTCCTCCTTTTGGTTAGGAACGTAGGTCAAGTTGACCGAGCCACGTTAAATTTGTGCCTCGTTTATTTTTTCAACTTATCATTATTATCGTCTTTGTTATTATCTTTAATTGATTACTTTGTTTAATTCTGTACTATTCGGGATTCTCGATCCTAACAAATTGGTATCAGAGCAGGTTAATTTCGGCTTTGTCTTAGTAGTCACCATGACGATTACAAAGATTTATATTGACCAATTTTATCGAAATGCAAACTTTGGTATGTGGCAGCTGAAAATGAAAGCTATCCTAGTTCAAGATGGTTCAGATATCGCACTGCAAGGAAAGGAGAAAATTTCAGAAAAAATGACAGACGAGGAGTTTGATAGCCTTGATAACAAGGCGAGATCTAGTATTATACTAAATCTCTCTAATGATGTATTATGGGAAGTAGTTTTAGAAACCACTGCCAAAGGCATGTGGGAAAAGTTAAAAAACATGTATATGAAAAGGACGGTAGAGAATAGACTTTACTTGAAGTAAAAGCTTTATACATTTCGTATGGATGAATATACTTCCATACTCTCACATCTTGATGCCTTTGATTCCATTCTTATGGATTTAGGTAATATAGATGTCAAGATTGAGGAAGAAGATCAAGTTGTTTTCCTAATATGTTCCCTACCCCATTCCTTTAAGCATTTTAGAGATACTATACTTTATGGGAAAGAAACTATCTCTTATAGAAAAATCAAATCTAAAGATCAGATAGATAGAGATATTACCGAAGAAGGTAGTGGAAATTAGGTGTCTGATTTATTTATCAGGAGTAATTCTAATGCAAAGTTCAAATTTAGTAATTCAGTGTGTTATTATTTTCATAAAAAAGTCACACCAGGTTTGATTGTCCTAAGTTACGAAACAAGGAAAAAGTACAAAAAAAATGAGCACAAGGATTATGACACCGCAGAAGCAAGTATTTCTACTGATGAGACTGAAGGAGCAATATTTTAGTAACCAAAAATATTTGTTGTTCTAACAATGAATGGATTTTAGATTCGGCTTGTTCATTTCATATGTGTCCTAACAAAGACTTGTTTTCTACATATGATCCAATTGAAGGTGGAGTTGTATTAGTAGGCAACAATGTTGCTTGCAAAATTGTTGAAAAAGGTATCGTCCGAATTAAAATGCACGATGGTATTATAAGAACTCTCAGAAATGTTAGATGTGTTCCCGAGTTAAATAAAAATCTCATTTCTTTGGGCACTCTAGAATCTCTTGGGTGCAAATACATAGGTGAAAGAGGAGTTCTTGAAGTCTCTCGAGGTGGTTTTGTGATTATGAAGGCACGCAAGTCTAGGACATTGTACACACTATTGGGATCTACTATTACAGGTGTTGCTACTTTTTCTATTTCAGATGGAGAATCATCTGATTCTGACATCATGGAATTTTGAAAGCCCCTTGAGGCTTTGCGAAGAAGGTGAAGCAAATTTGCTATATTAACCAAACTCATGCCAAGGTGGAGATTTGTAATGTGGCCTTTGTTTTTTTCTTTTGTTCATATTTGGTAAGAGCCTACCAAAGACTTTTGAAAGATTATTTTTGGATTTTAAGAGAAAAAGACTACTCTCTTAGTCAATTTTTTCAAAAAGATTCATAGTATAAGTTATTATTAATTTATAATTTTTATTAAAATTTTAAATGACTATATAATAAAAATGCAATCAGTAAATTGATTTCAAACTAAATATTATTATATATTTAATAAATTTTTTAATAAAAATATTTAATTTTGATAAAAATAATTGAATTTTTGAATAGTTCATTCATTAATTCAATTCATTCATTAATCTCGCTATAGATTATCTGAAAAAGAGTTCAAACAAATCAAGGGTATATAACCTCGCTCATATATGATCCGACCCGTACATGTATAATCTGACCTGTTCATTTGTCAACACTATTAGCATATTTAACTTTTTTCGAACCCCCCTTAATGGAAATTCTGGCTCCGCCATTGTATGCTGATATGTTTAAAATCACAACTTCCAAAAATTACACACACATATACATATAATGGCATGCTTAAGATAATATATTTTCAAGTTTTTGATTTCCGTTGAATTCATAACTATATCATATAAACGAAAGTACAGGTAATTCATTTACTACTTCAACATAAGGGTGTCAAGTGGGTCGGGCCGATCCGGCCCTCGTAACTAACCCGGCCTGGTAAGCCCTAAGGCTTTAGGGTTTCGGGTCCTGGGCTGGTTATTTTTTTAAAATGGGCCCAGCTAATCCGGTCCGAACCAAGCCCGATCCAGGTCCGCCGGTTAACCAGCCCGCCCGGATACCTTTTTAAAAAAAAATTGAGATTTTGGGCCAAACTAGCCGTTGGCCCAACGACCATATAGCCGTTTTTGGGTCCAAACGACTAGTTTGGGCCCATTTATTAAAAAAAAAAAATTTTAACTTTAAAAAATATTTTTTATTCCCAAAAAAACTTCTATAAATACCCTACAACTTCAAATTATTTTTCACACAATTTTTCACTCTCTCAAATCTCAATTCTCAATTCTCAAATATTCAATATATTTAATTTCTTAAAGTGTTCACTTTAATTTTTTATTTTTTCGTTTACAAAGTACGAGCGGAAGTTTCTAAAGTCGCAACCTTCGGATACTTCCAAAATTTGGTATTGTCGTACCATCTCTTACGTTTAATTTTGATTTATTGTATTAAGTATTTAATATTTAATTTTATTATATTTGTGTATTTTATTTTTAGTTTAATTTAATTTATATTATGGATAAATTAAGAAACCTCGCTACTAAAGGTGTTAAAGTTTTTTGTCCCGGAAGCGGTAGTAAAAAGCGAATTACTAGCGGTAGAGGTAGTTCAAGTATTAGATATACCCGTGTGTCTTCGCCTCCGGTACCGCTTGGTACACCTTTTGAAGAAGAAATAGGTGTAGGTGCTCACGATATGAACTATGTAGAAGCTCAGGAAAATTACGGTATAGAAGAAGAAAATGAAGTAGATGCGGTTAATTTAGACGAAGATAATGAAAATATTGCTGAGACACCCGCAGTAGGAGATGCTAACGTTAGATCTGAATTGGTTAATCTCCCTCCCCATCCTCTCAGTGCTCCAAGACCTCGTAAAAGAACTAGTGTTGCATGACAATTTTTTGAACTTATATCAGATATTGAGGTGCAGTGCAATATTTGTCAACAAATATATAAGCATAGAAGTGGAGGCAAGCAAGGGGGTACGGGTACGTTAATGAGACATATAGCTGAAGATCACAAAAGAGAGTTAAATATTGCATAAGGTGGTGGGGATGTTGGTGGGCCAACGCAAACTATAATGGACCCAGCAACCGATCACGTAGCGAAGAAGTATAATAAATTGAGGGACCGAGAAGAAATAGCTAAAATGATAGCTATGGGTTGTTTGCCTTTTAGTTTTCCTTCTTCTGATGCCTTTATTCGTTATATACAAGCAATTTATAATCCTATGTTTAACGGTATTCCTAGAACTACTTGTCGGTCTGATATTTTTAGACTTCATTCACAATATTGTTTTTATTTATCAACATTGTTAAAAAATATTCAGTGTAGATTGTCCCTAACTTCTAATCTTGATCGTGCTGTAAATAAAAATAATTATTTAACCGTTACTTGTCATTGGATGGATAGTAATTTCGTGATGCAAAAACGTATTCTTGCTTTTTTATATGATGAAGATCGTAAACATACTGGACAATTTATTGCTGATTCTATTGTTAAAATTGCCGGATATTATGGTATCGAAAATAAAATTTTATGTGTTGCTTTTGATAATGCTTCTAACAACAAGACTGCTATAAAAAAATTAAAATCTACGCTATCTCCGTCCTTGCCTGAAATTTTTCATATTAAGTGTGCATGTCATATATATAATTTAATTGTAAAAGATGGTCTTGAGTTTTTTGAGCTTTATATTGAAAAAATTTGTCTTGCCGTTGATTTATTCAAGGAAATAATCGTAGATTGAGAATTAGAGAATTTAAAGTTAAATGTCAAGAAAATGGACTTACACTGATTTTGATGCCTGAGGAAATTGATACTAGATGGAATTCTACGTATGAATTTTTAAAAACTTATTATAAATATAGAATTCCTATTACATTAGCTTTTAACCAACATTGCGGTTCATTTGCTGATTCTGCTGATTGCATGCTACATAATTCTGATTGGGTTGTAATTAATGATCTTGTTAAGTTTTTAGAAAAATTTTATGTAGCTACGGTTGAATTTTTCGGTGCTTATTATCCTACTGTTTGTAATATTTTGGCATATATAGTCGATATTTCTGGTTTGCTCAAAGAATATAAAAATAAAGAAGGTTATAAAGAAGTTGTTGGCGCCATGTTTATGAAATTTAAAAAATATTTTTTCTCGATTCCCCCTATTTACTTGGTTGGTGCTATGCTAAATCCGTGCATGAAATATAATAATATGTGCCACTTTAGTACTCTTATTTATACTAACTTAGAAATAAATACTAACCATGATTCTGAACAAGTACAACCTGATTTGTGGACGGCTACGGCTGATGCAAAAGATTACATAGAAAAATTATATAATCGCTATACTGATTTATTTGATTTAGCCGTACCTACAAATATCACTCCAACTGTCGCTCCTCATCCTCCCGAGGAGCCATCATCTTCTAAAAGGCCGGCACATAGTGGTTTTTCTGATTCGTTTTATGATTTAAATTATTGGAACAGTGTTGATGAGAGAACTTACATATCAACTTATCGGGAAGAGCTGAAATATTATCTTCGGACGGCACCAAAGGATCACAGACGACGGATCAACACATTAGATTGGTGGAGGAGTAATGAAACACAATATCCTGTGCTTTCAAGATTAGCTAGAGATATCTTGAATGTTCCAATGTCAACCGTTGCATCAGAGAGCGCCTTTAGTCAGGGATGACAGCAGCTTGGAGACAACCGACACTCATTGGGAAGCAATGCAATGAATGTTCTAGTTTGCCTCAGAGATTGGGTTAGAGTGGAAAGAAGAAATCAAGGAATGGAACCGGAGCCGAGCGACGAGTTGAAACTTGAAGAAATTATGACTTCACAGGAGAACTTAGCAGAATCAAGTCCAATGCATGATTTTGCCTCCGTTGACTTCGACTATCCTATGCAAGTTCCCGTTAATATTAACATGAATGAATTGGAAAAAATGATGCATACTTTATAGATTTTTCATTCATGTAAATTATAAATTTTGGATCATTTTGCAATCAATAAAATTCCCCAAATTCATTCACTCCTTAGTCCTTGCTTTTTATATTTTTTCATTTAACGATTTAAAACTTAAAATTGAATTTCTAGTTTTCTACTTTAAATTTAAAACTTACTTCTAATATATTATTAATTTACTACCAGATATTATTAATTTATTATATTAAGTAGCATATGTTTTGTATATTTATGCATATATCTTCTATAGAAGTGTATATTTAACGTATACATGTGTATATATTTAATAAATTAGTATATAAGTATATCTATATATATTGTAATGTATATATAATGTAGTATATTTTATAAGTAGTAGTATATATACATTGAATGGTGCGTATACACGTGTATATATCTTCTATAGAAGTGTATATTTAACGTATACATGTGTATATGTTTATAAATTGGATATCTTCTATAGAAGTGTATATTTAACGTATACATGTATATATATTTTATAAATTAGTATATAAGTATATCTATATATATTTTAATTTATATATAATGTAGTATTTTTTATAAGTAGTAGTATATATACATTGAATGGTGCGTATATATGAGTAATTGACTAATTGTGTATATGTGTATATATTTTTTAAATTCTAATGTAGTATATACTATATATAGTGTATATATATTATTTAACGTATTTATAATGTATATAGGTGGGTATATGTAATGTATATTGAAAGAAAGTTTTTTTTTTAATATTTTTCACCGGGTTTGCCCTATTTTTTAACCGGATTTGACCGGATTTTGGTAGGTTTGACCGGATTGGGTTAAGTGGGTCGGGTTAGGGTGGGTTTTAAATTTTTTACTATTTGGCCTGGCCCGTCTATACTTCAACATGACAAGTAGTTCGTTTGATATAATGTTACTTTGATAAACTATCACAAACATGTTGCCATAAGATCCAAGAAAATAAAGATCATAAAGGAAAAATAATGTAGGATATATATATTTTAGGGCTTCTTACCAAATGTATCCTACTTCCTACATATAATTTAGGGCTTCTTACCAAATGTATCGTTCTACCAACTAGTTTACCAAATATGGTTGAAATATACGTACTCCACATTTACACAATCAGTATGTATATATTGTATATAAGTACTTAATAAATATACTTAACTTATACACTTTATTTTGTAAATTAGCTGACCGAATGATTCAAACAATAAACTAGATGGCCGAATGGTTCAGAAACATAACTATCATTCTATCTAATTAGGCTATGGTATACAGTAGGGAACTCAGAGAAGGCTTTAAAGCAGAAAAAACAGCAAACCATCCTTGTTGAGAAGGATGAATTACATCCCAAAAGAATGAAAGCTCTGGATTTTTACATATTACATATTTCTTCTGCAATCCACTTTGGTCTCCACATGAATATTTACTACTTGTTCCCATGCAACATGGTTTAAATGGATTCTCAAAGTTTGAATTTCCTATATATCCCATGTCAAATGGGGAAAAAAAAGAAAAAGAAATAGAGATTAATTAATTAGATATATAAGGGTGATAGACCAATATTTCAAACTAAGAGATTTCATTATTAATTTCATCGTCTTGTCATTAAAGTTTTCGCACTAATTACTATGATAGTGAAGATACGAACCTAATATATGACATACTAAATTTAATATATGGATTACTCAGAAAATACAAATGATCGAAAGGTTAAAGTCTAGCACCCTAAGTTATGACACATTCTAAGTTTTATGTGACAAAAATAGTTTCGTAATTTTAGTGTTATACCATATACGAATATATAAAAGTTCAGTAATCATACGTGAAATCGACCTAAAAACCTGTGACACATTCTTATAAGTTTCATGTGAGAAAAATAGTTTTGTAATTTTAGTATTATACTAATATATAAAAGTTCAGTAACCATACGTGAAATTGACCTAAACATGTGTATGTACATGTGTGTGTGTGCGCGCGTGTGTGTTACCTGGGTGGTTTTGTTGTATATCCAAAGCAGACATGAAGGAACTATAGAGATCAAGAATGAAGAAACTTTGTCCACCAGTTTGATTGTTGAGTTTCTCTATAGTTTGATGCAACATTTGATTGTGAAATATTGAGAAAGAATTGGCAGATTCACTACAATTCTCATAAGAAGAAGCAATAGTCATTTTTGGCAAACAACCTAGGGGTTCCATTGTTGTTATGCCTATTTTTGAAACTCCCAATCCATGTATACGTCTAAGGTTCAATTCAAGTTCACTTAATATCGATTTAGTAAAATTCCCCAAGTCCTGCACAAAAAAGAAATGCAAATTAATGTTTTACTTAAAGTGATATCTAGCATTTTATTATAGCAGCAACAATAACATATTCAAGATCAAGAAAACAATAGCTAGCTATTTTTTTTTTTTAAAGTAATTAATGAGGTTTATCAAGTAACATACATATCTCATCAATCTTCTTCCCTAGCTAGCTAATCAAAAGATTTTTCTTGTTTCTGTGGTTATATTTTTTATTTTATTTTTCATCTAGTGTCTGGTACACGTATTAGGCAGACTAAATTCGGATTCACATTGAAAATTCCCACGCTAGGGTAAAATGCTTCGGGAAAAAGGTGATGCGGTACCCGTTAAAGCTTCAACCCGAGACCTCTCATTAAAATGAAGAAGATTAACCCTGGTTGGTGCTTTCATGGGCTTTCTCAAAGACACTTTACTAGGTAGCAAAAGCAAGAAAATAAGGCCATATAGATGACCAATCAATTCTAGATACATAATTAATTACCTCCATATTGTTGAACATATATGTATAGGTAGGGTTAGTTTAACAACTTATAATTAATTACCTCCATATTGTTGTTATTTTTGGTGAGGAAAGTAGCATAGTCATTGCCTGCCACAGACACAAGAGCAATAGATGAACTCATGTTCTCTTTGTTGTACACTTGTTCCTCATCTTCAAATAGCTGTTGAAAATAATTTATTTGTGTTGTCATGTTTGGTTGGTTAACAAAAGTGTTGAATACACCTGTGCCTCCATATGCAAAATTCACCCCATAATTATCACTTTGTGATGATCCCTTCCTATTAGTATAAGGTTGTGGAGATCTTATGCCAAGGAATGAAGCTGCATTATTATAAAATCATTAATTGCACATATTTTTAATTTATTTATTTGATATGTTATACTATAAAACAATAATAAAAGAAAATTAATAAGTACTTAAAAGAAATTATAAGAAAACAAATAGAAATTAAAACTTGGTAAGATCTAGTTGGATGCAAAGGCAAAATCTAGATTTTTTAAATATGATTGTACCACAAAATTAAGGGGGAAAAAGAAAGTATTAAATGGAAGATTTTTCCTTTTACTCTTTAAGTAAATGTCTCAGCATTATCAACTGCATTATATTCATCCTTTTTGAAGCATGTCCAACATACTATATTATATGAGTTCTCTCAAAAATTGTGTAAATAAAATGTCAAAATTTTGTTTAAAAATCATGAATTCACATGCATCATAATTTCGAAAGTAAATCAACCCCTGGCTGAATGCATTATTAGTCTAACTCATTATTCAGTCCATATTAATCTAACTCATGTTGACTCAAGTAATACTTAATTAGCAAAGTACTCTCTCCGTTTTGTATTATTTGGTTTGACTTGACACATTCTTTATGAAAATTTTAATTACAAATATATTTTACTAAACAAACCTTGTTAATGATATATTGAAACTTTGAATTTGACTACCACTACTATTACGTTATTTATATAGTTATTTAATACTAAGAATAATGTGAGAAAAAGGTAAAAAAAAAAGTTTCTCCTTGACAAAATAAACAATGTAAGTAAAATAAAACGTCTATTTTTGATACATGAGCCAAATAAAATGTAACTAAGAAAGAAACTAATAGCTTACTAATTTAACTTATTTTAACCCAAATTCAATCTAATTCGCTCATTTAACATCCCTAATATTCCTCAAGAACATAAAGATTTAGAATGAAAGAAAAAATTGTACATACCAATAAAATCAGTGAGTACAAGGCCATCAGAGAATCTTCCAGAAGGAAAACCAGGATAAGTGAAACCATAAGGTTCCTTCCAAGAACTTGACGTAGATTTTGGCCAATTACCAGTATCTACATATGAATCTCCAAAAACAAATAACTTAACATCACCATGCTTGTGTTTCCCATGTTGTCTTTTGAGTACAACATCAACCTCCTCAATCATGTCAACTGCAACAAACAAACAAATGAAGTAACACTTAAAATTAACATACTAAATGTACCTTGAAATGTTTATGTATATCTAGTTCTATATGTACTTTGTTTATTTATATATAAGGTTGGCATTGGACCTCGAAACATTATTAGATTCTGTCGAGCTCGTAAATCTATACAGTTGGATTAGATCTGGGTATGTAAAGAGGTGGATGCAACCTTGTTAATTGAACCGCGCGCATACCAATTATTTATGTGAAGCATTTTAACTGTTAACAAAGTTTAAGATATGTATATACTGGATATGTTGTTGTTGCTGTATTCGTGAAGTTCTATCTGTAAGTTGAAACAAAAAGAGTTGTGATTCCAATTTCCAATTTGAATCAAAAAAAATTATTTCAAAGAGAATTAGTAAAATTTTGATAAACACTAAATTGTGTATTCATAACTACTTTAAAAGTTCAATGACTTTAATGAAAAGAAATTAAAAGACTGAACTATGATCTAAATTCTAAATTCACCACTTCTTGAAGACTAAGCACAAACAAAATTAAACAAAGAAAGCAAACTAAACAGTAACCAGAGATCAATTGATAAGTGATATGACAGTTACAATAAGATGATTTAATTTACCTGCAGGAAAAGTGGTCATGTAAGTGAAAATACATAAGCAGCAGATGAAGTAGGTTTTGTTTTCCATTTTTGAATTTCTGTAATATTTGTGTTCTCCTTACAATTTTGGAAAATGATTGTTGAAGTGTTAAAAGTTAAAGGCCATAACATGCAAACCAACAAGAACTAGTACTGAAATTATATATGTATGTATAGGGTCCATAATTTTTAACATGTGATATAGGTGGCGGAGTCAGAATTTTCATTAAGGGAGTTAAAAATTAGAATAAGTAAATACATGCACTAGCTAAAGGGGGTTCGACATCTATTATATAATATGTAAAAAATAATTTTAACCACATATAAATAACATATAATTTTTTGCTGAAGAAAGTTCTGATGAACCCCTGAATCTAAGCTGGCTCCGACCCTGCATGTCACGTGTAACAAGATAACTTAATTAGCGTGGAATAGGGTTCATTAAATTTCCTAGCTCCCTCATGTTCAAAAGTAAACACAAGTTTTCTATATTTCCTTTATTAGTTAATCTAACACTTACTAATTAGAATTCCTAAACTAACCATATCTTCTTTATCTTGTTCTTTCAAGAAATCTAGTACTCTTTCCTTTTCGTTTTACTTGTCCGACATTAACTCGACACAATCCTTAAGAAATAATAAATAAAATAACAATGTTACTATATCACCCTTCTAATACGATAAATTCAATGAGTTGGGCTGGGAAATGACTACATAATAAGAACTAAATGAAAATTATTTCTTGATTTTCTAAGCTAAAACTCGATAATCAAAGGGTCAAGAGCCTAACCATATCACTTCTCTCTACCTTGATGATAAGAGGTTAAGTGTTTATGACAAGAAAAATAGATATATCTATTTTTAGTGTAGTGAGCAAGAAAAAGTGAAAGAAGGATGTATCTCTAACGAATTAAATTTCCCTGAATGATCATCAAGTTTTTGAGAATTGACTGATAATTAAAATTACAAAGCTAATACATGCATTATTTTTTCTTATGCATCCTACCAAACAACCCCAAAGAAAGATGAAGTTGGCTGATACTGTATTCAAAAACTGGCCTGGTAAGGTTCAAGCTCTACATGGGCAACTGTAAAAAGGAAATGTATATAACATTGGTTGTTAGTGTATTTAACGAATCTAAAAGACTAAAAAAAAATGTCAGTCCGGTGCACTACAGCTTCCGCTATGCGCGGGGTCTGGGGAAGGGCCCCACCACAAGGGTGTATTGTACGCAGCCTTACTATGCATTATTGTCAAAGGCTATTTCCAAGGCTTAAACCCGTGACCTCCTAGTCACATTGCAGCAACTTTACCGGTTACTCCAAGACTCCCCTTCCTAAAAGGCCTACTATAATCTCGAAATCAAATTGACTCTAAGTTCTTGTAAAACCAAAACAAAACCAATTCTGCTTCTATCCTTTGTTTAATCCCTCCCTATATCTCCGTAAGCCACCCCCTGCAGCGGTAGAAAACCTAGTGCTTTTTCATACTGATGCAGAGGTTGAGTGAGTTTATGTTCTCTTACTTTTTGCGTGGCAGCAGTATTCTTAATGAAATGAGTTGCTTTAATGACTAATTCGTGAATTGTGGCAACTCTGATGCATTCTTGCTCTTGTTAGTTGGTATTGATATTCACATCTTAGTTAGGATTCGGAGTTGTAAAGTTGGAATACTGCAATTCTCATCATACGGAAGTTAGGATGCGATCATACCAACACTAACAGGATCCCACTAGAACTCTGAAGTTAAGTGTTTGAACTAGAGAAATACTAGGATGGGTGGCCCCTTGGGAAGTTCTTGTATTGCTTCCCTGCTTTCCTCTGATCCTACGTGTGGGATTACACTAGGTATTCGGAAGTTTGTTCCAAATAAATGTTCTTTTTTACAATTTATTTCTCAGCATGATACAAAACTAGTTGCTGTCATAAAGTGGAATAGAATTCGGTTACATCCTGTTGGGTTCGAAATCGAGAAGGCGTCATATGGAAGTTTAAAGTTTGCAAACCAAGGCGGCAATAATTCAGATGACAAATAAAAATATACTAAAAATATACTATTGAATATAATTTGGCCAAATGGCCTACACAAGAAACTAATATAAAAGAAATATAAAAAAACTATTGGGAGAAAATCTCCCCCTAAACGAGACTCTTTAAACGACTACATTGTCAATGCTATTGTATTATGGTATGAGAAGGGTCTTCTATTTATAGATGTCCAAAACCTTTCCTCCAAGAAAGAGGTTAGTCAAATATGGAAAAAAATATATTTTTTCTTTCAGGAAAAGTAGAAGTAATTATGGTAACTTTTATTTTCCTTCTAATAAAAAGTAAAAACTTAAATATAGTAAGAAAATCAGGACAAAAATCCTAACAAATCTCCCCTTTTTGGCTTATTTTCTTCAAAATATTCTTGATCCTCCTTCTTCTTGTGTATGATCTTCGTTCTTCATATATATTCTTCATATATAACTGTTGCTTATCATGATTAAAAATTAATATGGGTTAAAATTTGAGCCCTATGCATTAAAAATAGAAGCACGGGTTGATAAGATTGAAAGTGAAGCCTTGTGCATTGAAAGTGAGCACAGGTTAAGAGTGGAGCTCATGCGTTAAAAATAAATGCACGAGTTGAAAGTAGGGGTGTCAAACGGGCCGGGCTGGCCCGGCCTGACCCGGCCCGACTAGCTAAACCGGCCCGGTTTGACCCGGCCCGGTAACCCTTAGGGCTTTAGGGTTCCGGGTCCCGGGCCGGTTTTTTTTAAAATGGGCCCGGTTAACCCGGCCCGGTCTAGTCCCGTCGGTTAACCGGCCCGACAAAAAAAAAAAAAAATTTATTTTTTGGGCCAAACTAGCCGTTGGCCCAACGGCTATATTACCGTTTTTGGGTCCAACCGGCTAGTTTGGGCCCATTTAATTAAAAAAAAAAAAAACTTTAAAAAATATTTTTTAATCCCCAAAATAAATCTATAAATACCCTACAACTTCAAATCATTTTTCACACAATTTTCCACTCTCTCAAATCTCATTCTCTCTCAAATCTCAATTCTCAATTCTCAAATATTCAATATATTTAATTTCTTAAAGTGTTCACTTTAATTTTTTAATTTTTCGTTTACAAAGTACGAGCGGAAGTTTCTAAAGTCGCAATCTTCGGATACTTTCAAAATTTGGTATTGTCGTTCCATCTCTTACGTTTAATTTTTATTTATTGTATTAATTGTTTAATATTTAATTTTATTATATTTGTGTATTTTGAATATTTTTAGTTTAATTTAATTTATATTATGGATAAATTAAAAAACCTCGCTGCTAAAGGTGTTAAAATTTTTTGTCCCGGAAGCGGTAGTGGTAGTAAAAACCGAATTACTAGCGCTAGAGGTAGTTCAAGTAATAGATATACCCGTGTGACTTCGCCTCCGGTACCGCTTGGTACACCTTTTGAGGAAGAAATAGGTGTAGGTGCTCACGATATGGATTATGTAGAAGCTCAGGAAAATTACGGTATAGAAGAAGAAAATGAAGTAGATGCAGTTAATTTAGACGAAGATGATGAAAATATTGCTGAAACACCCGCAGTAGGAGATGCTAACGTTAGATCTGAATCAGTTAATCTCCCTTCCCGTCCTCCCAGTGCCCCAAAACCTCGTAAAAGAACTAGTATTGCATGGTAATTTTTTGAACGTATATCAGATATTGAGGTGCAGTGCAATATTTGTCAACAAATATATAAGCATAGAAGTGGAGGTAAGCAAGGGGGTACGGGTACGTTAATGAGACATATAGCTGAAGATCACAAAAGAGAGTTAAATATTGCAAAAGGTGGTAGGGATGTTGGTGGGTCAACGCAAACTAGAATGGACCCAACAACCGGTCAAGTAGCGAAAAAGTATAATAAATTGAGGGACAGGGAAGAAATAGCTAAAATGGTAGCTGTGGGTTGTTTGCCTTTTAGTTTTCCTTCTTCTGATGCTTTTATTCGTTATATACAAGCAATTTATAATCCTATGTTTAATGGTATTCCTAGAACTACTTATCGGTCTGATATTTTTAGACTCCATTCACAATATTATTTTTATTTATCAACATTCTTAAAAAATATTCAATGTAGATTGTCCCTAACTTCTGATCTTGGTCGTGATGTAAATAAAAATGATTATTTAACCGTTACTTGTCATTGGATGGATAGTAATTTCGTGATGCAAAAACGTATTCTTGCTTTTTTATATGATGAAGATCGTAAACATACTGGACAATTTATTGCTGATTCTATTGTTAAAATTGCCGGATATTATGGTATAGAAAATAAAATTTTATGTATTGCTTTTGATAATGCTTCTAACAACAAGACTGCTATAACAAAAATAAAATCTACGCTATTATCTTCTAAAAGGCCGGCACATAGTGGTTTTCCTGATTCGTTTTATGATTTAACTTGTTGGAACAGTGTAGATGAGAGATCTTACACATCAACTTATCGGGAAGAGCTGAAATATTATCTGCGGACGGCACCAGAGGATCGCAGACGACGGATCAACACGCTGGATTGGTGGAGGAATAATGAATCACAATATCCTGTACTTTCAAGATTAGCCAGAGATATCTTGAATTTTCCAATGTGAACCGTTGCATCAGAGAGCGCCTTCAGTCAGGGACGACAGCAGCTTGGAGACAACCGACACTCATTGGGAAGCAACGCAATGAATGTTTTAGTTTGCCTCAGAGATTGGATTAGAGCAGAAAGAAGAAACCAAGGAATGGAACCGGAGCCGAGCGACGACCTCAAACTTGAAGAAATTATGACTTCACGGGAGAACTCAGCAGAATCAAGTCCAATGCATGGTTTTGCCCCCGTTGACTTCGACTATCCTATGCAAGTTCCCATTAATATTAAAATGAATGAGTTGGAAAAAATGATGCATAATTTATAGTTTTTTCATTCATGTAAATTATAAATTTTGGATCATTTTGCAATCAATAAAATTCCACAAATTCATTCACTCCTTAGTCGTTGTTTCTTATTTATTTTTATTTAACGATTTAAAATTTTAAATTGAATTTCTACTTTTATACTTTAAATTAAAAACTTACTTCTAATATATTATTAATTTACTACCAAATATTATTAATTTATTATATTAAGTAGCATATGTTTTGTATATTTGTGCATATATATCTTCTATAGAAGTGTATATTTAATGTATACATGTGTATATGTTTTATAAATTAGTATATAAGTATATCTATACATATTGTAATGTATATATAATGTAGTATATTTTATAAATAGTAGTATATATACATTGAATGGTGCGTATACACGTGTATATATCTTCTATAGAAGTGTATATTTAATGTATACATGTGTATATGTTTTATAAATTAGTATATAAGTATATCTATACATATTGTAATGTATATATAATGTAGTATATTTTATAAGTAGTAGTATATAAACATTGAATGGTGCGTATACACGTGTATATATCTTCTATAGAAGTGTATATTTAATGTATACATGTGTATATGTTTTATAAATTAGTATATAAGTATATCTATACATATTGTAATGTATATATAATGTAGTATATTTTATAAGTAGTAGTATATATACATTGAATGGTGCGTATACACGTGTATATATCTTCTATAGAAGTGTATATTTAATGTATACATGTGTATATGATTTATAAATTAGTATATAAGTATACAAATATATATTGTAATGTATATACATTATAGTATATTGCATTTAAAGTATTACATATACATAGAATAGAGTGTATATATGTGAATGGATCTTCTATAGACGTGTATGTTTAACGTATACATGTATATATATTTTATTTAAAGTAGTACATATATATTGAATGGTGCATATATATGTGTATATATCTTCTAAAGTAGTATATATTTAACGTATACATGTGTATATGCTTTATAAATTAGTGTATATATATATATTGTAGTGTATATATATATATATATTATACTATTATAGCATATGTTTTATTTAAAGTAGTACGTATAGTCATATATAATTATATATTGAATGGTACGTATATATGTGTAATTGTTTATACTTTATATATTTTTTTAAAAATATATATTGTATATTGGAGTGTATATAGTGTATATTGGATTTTTTATTTATTTTTTAAACGGGTTTGACCGGTTTTTAACCGGGTTTGATCGGGTTTTGGTGGGTTTGACCGGATTGGATTAAGTGGGCCGGTTTCGGGTGGTTTGGATTACTGTTCGGCCCGGCTCGGCCCAAACCGGTTAACGCCAAACCCGGCCCGGAACCGACCCGGAACCCGGGTAGAATGGGAGGGCCGGTTCCGAGTTGACCCGGCCCGGCCCGTTAGACACCTTTAGTTGAAAGGAGCCCAAGCATTTAAGCAAGTATGAGTTGAAAATTGGAGCCCATAAACATGAGTTGAAAATTGATTTTGGTTTTAAAGACAACAGGATTGTTGAAATTTTGTTTGAAATTTTTTATCCACATGTAGTATCTTGAACATATATCTTCATTATCATCAAATTGGTTGCAAATTGATTTTGAACCACCTTGATCATGTCTTCAACCCCGTTTCACCAAACCATTGGATCTTTGAACCGTAGGCTCTGATACCACTTGTTGGGTTTGAAATCGAGAAGGCTTCATGCGGAAGCTTAAAGTTTGCAAACCAAGGTGACGATAATTCAGAGGACAAATAAAAATATATACTAAAAATATTCTATTGAATATAATTTGGCCAAATGGCCTACACAAGAAACTAATATTAAAGAAATATAAAAAAACTATTAGGAGAAAATCTCCCCCTAAACGAGACTCTTTAAACGACTACATTTTGAATGCTATTGTATTATGGTATGAGAACGGGTCTTCTATTTATAGATGTCTAAAACCTTTCCTTCAAGAAAGAGGTTAGCCAAATATGAAAAAAAAATATATTTTTTCTTTCAGGAAAAGTAAAAAGTAATTATGGTAATTTTTATTTTCCTTCTAAGAAAAAGTAAAAACTTAAATATAGTAAGAAAATCAGGGCAAAAATCCTAACACATCCACTGCGTATGAAAACATTTGAATGAAGCGAATAACCTATATCAATGAGAGCCTCACAGTCGTTTTATGCCTTTGGTATGTATGATGTATTATTAATCTTCCAGTTAGTACATGCTGGAAATGTTTTAGCCAGCTTGAAATTGATGATATCCGCTACCACTCCTTTACATGCTTCCAGGTTGTTTTAACTCTGAAATGATTTTCTTGATTCATCAAATCAAATCAAATTACATTCATTCAAATTTTTGATTGATTATTGCGGTTATCGAGCATTGTAATATGAATCTTGTAGGTTGTTCGGAGGATGAAGAACTCTTCCCGGATAGCAGAAGAGGTTGATGTATTGAAGAGGTAAGGTGACATGGCAACATACTTGCTCGAAGTTATATTTGAAGAATCAAAATAGACCCATTCCATAGGTAAGGGATAATTCTATCTAAAAAATATTAACTTTAGAAAAGGCAACTTGAAAAGTCTTTGGACTGACTAGAGGAATAGCTTTGCCACCACATTTATGGTTGCAAAGACTTGGTTGATTTTTAGTCTTCTCCAATTTGTCAAGTCTCTGGAACCCACATAACTTGGTTGACTTGCACAAGTCTTTAGCTGATTGGAGGAGTTTTGGCACCATATTTATAATTTCGATTGAAACGTGCAAGATCAAAAGGTAAATCTTATTGCTATTTAAAGTCTCAAAACCACTTGTCTCAAGCCATACCATTTTCCTACTCTTATTTGTACTTATGGAGAAATCCTTCAGTTCTTTTCTCTTACCAGTACTTTTGTTGCTTCACTATGTTACAGTGAGTTCAGCCATGACACAAACCAACATTACCACTGATCAATTAGCTCTTCTTTCTCTAAAATGTCAAATCATTTCAGACCCTTTCACTTCTTGGATAAAAGCTGGTCTCCCACTATTTCTGTTTGTCATTGGGTAGGTGTCACTTGTGGTTCTAGGCACCAGCGAATGGAGTCCTTGAATCTTCCTAACATGGCTCTTACAGGCAGGATTCCCCGTGGTTTTGGAAATCTCTCATTTCTTGTTTCTCTTGACTTGGGAAGCAACAATTTCCTGGGATATTTGCCTTAAGAAATAGCACAGTTGCATCGACTTAAGTTTCTTAACTTAAATTTGAACAACTTCAGTGGGAAAGTTCCTTCTTGGTTTTGTTTTTTACACCAACTTCAAGTTCTAAATCTTGGAAATAATAGTTTCACTGGGTCCATCCCTTCTTCATTTTCTAATATTTCCACTCTTGAGACTTTTGAATCTAAACTTCAATTCCATAGAAGGTCAAATCCCAAAAGTTATTGGAAATCTTATAAACCTGAGAGTGTTAAACTTGAGGGGGAATAATCTCATAGGCTCTGTTCCTCCGTCACTCTCGAATGCCTCAAGGTTGGAGATTTTAGATATATCTTGTAATTCACTTCATGAAAATATTCCAGAAGGGATCAGCAATCTTCACAACATGAAATTGTTGCCCATACAATATAATCAGATTTCAGGTTCTATACCATCCACAATTTTCAATATCTCTAGAATTGAATTCATTGCATTTACAGGTAATATCTTATCAGGAAATCTTCCCAATGATTTATGTAATGGTCTCCCAATACTCAAAGGGCTTTTACTATCCTCAAACAAGCTTCGTGGTCATATACCTACAAGCTTGTCGAATTGTTCAAAACTTCAAGGATTGTCTTTATTGGTAAATGAGTTTGATTGTCTAATACATAGTGAAATTGGAAGATTGAGTAACTGGGGGCTTTGGGCTGTAGGTGATAAAAGTGTTTTAAAATAAGGTATAGGTGACACAAGTTTTAATAATTGAGTGGAGGTGAAAATTACTTTATCATGGATTAAGAAAGTTGGGTAAGTTTGAGAATAGTCCAAAAGTTTTTAAATTTATACTTTGATCCAAATATTTATCTAATATAATGGGAAACAGAGGAAAAAATACGTATTTCTCTCTCTTCTCATCCATTGTTGTTTTCTCTCTCTTAGCGATTTTTATTGTTCATTGTTGCTGCTGCTTTATTCATCATCTTCTGCTTCATTATCATCATATTCTACTTCATTATTATCTTCATCTTCTTCTTGTTGACCATTATCGTTGTTGTTGTTGTGTTGTTACCCCTACTGTTGCTATTTGACCAATTTCTTAGGTCAAATTTTGTTTCGTACATCACTTTCCACTTTGGCATTACTTCATAGGAGACTTTGGTAAGTCAAATTATGATTTTTAGTTGAATTTGTCATTTGGGTAACTGTTATTGTGCTGTTTTTCCCACAATGGATAGAACTCCATCATGAATCTAAAATAAGAGCCATCTATTTAAACAGATAAATCATCTATTGCGACATCTGAGACATCTGTTTTAACGGAAGATTGATATGTTGGAGTCATGTTTATGGTTCTATAGGCCGTAACATAAATCGAATAGATGGGTCATCTGTTGCAATGGATGATTTATCTGTTTAAACAAATTAGTTATCTGGTGCAATATGATAAATATCTGTTGTAACAGATTATTAACCTGTTACAACAGAACCTGAACTCAATTCCAATAGACGTGTTATCTATTGCAGCAAGGTAAATATCTGTTGCAACAGATTATTAACCTGTTGCAACAAAACTCAAACTCGATTCTAACAGATGGTAAATATCTGTTGCAATATATTAGTAACCTATTGTGATAGAACCTGACCTCGATTTCAATAGATCATCATCTGTTGCAACAGGTAAGTCATCTATCTCAATAGGTTAATTATCTATTGCAACATATCAGTCATATGTTGGAATCAGCTTTAAAGGTGCCTCGGTACAGTAACATCAATCCCAATAGATATATAGTCTGTAACAACATATGATTCACCTATTACAACAGATGACTTGTCTGTCGAAAGTAGCTTTAGGAGCATAACATGAATCCCAACAGGTAAGTAATCTGTTGCAACTGATTACACATTGTTGGGATTCATTTACGGCACTATAAAATCACTATTAACTTTTTTTAACAAATGACTTTATTTAGGTACCCACTAATGGAGGGATCAATAACAATAGGGGTGGATTGTTGTGGTCAATGGATCGAGAAGAACAATCGATATGTATGGCGTTGGAACGAGAGTGAAATGCTAGAGACGATAGCTATGATAGTTCAAAGTGATGTTTTGTATGATGATTTTGTGAACTTAATCATCATTTATTGTGGACTGAATTGTCAATCAGAAGAACTCATTATCAGCTACATGTACAACTCCTTTGAAAATCAGAGGGTACTGCCTTTCAAAATAATCGATCAGGTGCAGTTACATGTTTATCTTAGTGATTCATCTAGGCCGGTGTTAAGGGTATATGTGGTTAAAAAGACGAGAGAGAATAAGAACCAAAATGTAGAAGAAGAACAATAACAAGACATCTTTGATGATAGGTTGGATGATTTAGACATGAATATTCCAGATGATGATCAAACACCTATGCCCGTTGATGCGACCAGTATGATGTGTATTTCTTCTCAATCGATATAGTTTGGAAATCTTTAAGACATCGGGAACGACTTTTTTATTGGAATTACATTCAAGGACAAGAATGAACTATCAACCACTTTGTTTATTTCTTGCTTAAAAAAAGATTTGAGAATAAAGAAGGTAATAGGTGATTAATTTGAGCAGTGTCTTTTTCTTCAAATGTGCTAATTCGAACTGCAAGTGGTGGTTGAGAGTGGTGAAGTATGCAAGTTCTGATAGATTCGTCATTCATAAACATGAAAAACATCACACATATGGTTCGGAGCACATCTCGGGCCAAAATCCTCACACCATGACAAAGGTCCTCGGTGAATATTTAAGAGTAGTTTCCCCGATGGCAAAGGCCCTTCAACAAGGGTTATGTCCAATCAACTCCTTATGGAATTGGGTGTCTTGGTCAGTTCTTGGAAGATATATACGACCATGGGGATTGCCAAGGACTTAGTTAGGGGAACACACGAGCACGACCATGGGGATTGCCAAGGACTTGGTTAGGGGAACACACAAGCATGAGTATGTAGTCCTGGATTCCTACCGTTATAGGATTGACTCCACAAATTTTTGAAGTACGACGACATTGCATATTGATGAAAAGTTTAAGTACTTTTTTTGCATCCTATGGTGCTTGGATTCAAGGTTTTCGACATTTGAGAAAGGGCATAGACATCGATGGTACCTTCTTGAGGAACATGTATAATGGAGTTCTGCTAGCAGTGGTGGTGCAGGATGTGGAGAATCACATCTTTCCTATTGCTTTTTGTGTAGTAGACAAGGAATGTGATGCCTCTTATGGATTTGCTTTTTGAACAACTGCGAAGCTGAGTCAAAGATACGGAAGAGTTGTGTTTTGTATCAGATAGGCATCCAAGTATTCCAAAGATAGGTTGGCATTTTTTTAATTCAGCTTACTTTGGTTGTTGCATCAGGCATTTTGGAGATAACATTCAGACCAACTATCACAATGAAAGGGTCGTGACCCCTTTTTATAGAGCAGCTAAAGCATATAGTAGAGAGGAGTTTTTATATCATTTCAGTCAAATAACAGATGTGAATCCCAAGTTAGCAGAATTTCTCATACATGTCGATTTCGAGAGATGGAGTCAAATATTTTGTCGGGCAGATAGGTACATTCTTATCGATTTAATGTCATGTTTGTGTTGCAAGTTTAGTATGATGTCGTACTAAGTGATTCTTTTGTATAGGTACAATATTATGATATCAAACATAGCTAAATCGGTGAATTCATTGTTTGGGAATGAAAGAGAATTTTCCATCAAAGCTATGTTTGAAAAAATAAGAAAGAAGTATGGCCAATTTTGTAACGAAAGGCGTGTGCAGTTCAAGTGCTTAAAAAAAAGAACCCGATTAGTTCTCGAAATCAAAAAAATAATATCAACCAATGTCAGTTTGGGGAATAGGCTATTATCTCATAAAATAGCAGATTACAAATTCAATATCACCGGTCATGGTGATGTTGCTACGATCGATCTTCAAACAAGATCTTATACGTGCATAGTTTTTGACTTGGACAAAATACCCTGTCCACATGATATGGTAGCGCTTCGAGCTCAATAAGGTCATAGATTATTCGGTGGAAAAATATGAAATGACATATAGTGGGTATATTACTTCGATGCCTCCGTAGAATCTTGGGTTGTTCCTACAAAGGTTATGGGGAGATCAACACCTCCTCCATATATTGACCCAATGATACCAGACAAATAATGGAACACCAAAAGCAGTCCAAATATAGTCCACAAATTAGAAGAAATCCATGAGCCCCTTTGGAACTAGTTTCGACCAACAAAAAAAACACAAAAATACAAGATATAATGTTGTATTTATACACTAAACAGAAACAATATATGAAGAACAAGATGAACATAAAGGCACAAGATTCGGAGTTAACAAAAACAACAAGAACACAAGGTTACAACACAAACACCAAACACAATTACAAGAAAACTAAAAGGATAGATAGATAGACCACATGAAGGTATAATCTTAAGAACCCAAGAATGGACAATCTTGGACCCTTAACACTACCAAAAACAATAAACCAATCTCTTACAATGATACAAGTTTGGATTCCACCTCCCAAGCATCAATGTTTCCAAGCAAAGCAAACAACAAAAGAGAATCCACCCTTTTGATGTACCTAGTTACAATTTTGGGTTTGGGTGCGTCAAAAGAGAGAGGACTTGATGTTCTTTGTGTCTTACAAGACTTACAACATACAAAATATTCCAATGAAACCCTATAAATGTTTCTTATATATTACAATAGAATTAGAAGTTAAAATAACCAAAAGGCCCTTCAAGAATGGGCCTCCCCTCTAGTGTATGTAGCAGGCTATTTTGGTGTGTATTTGGGCCCTTAATTACACTTTTCTTGCACACACACTTGGAAAACTTCAATACACACCCACATGAGTCCATCTATGTGATCACACTCGTATCATCCACTCCATCTTGAGAGGAATTTGCCCATAAATTCACGGTTTTACCTCGTTCAATTGGCCACTTTATAAGCGATCACTCAAAACAGTCCACAAAACATGAAGAACCCTAGAGTTCAATAAAACTTGGCACGTATCAAAAATGACTCCAAAAATAGTCCACCAACAAGATGGACCCGAGAGCAATACAAATATAATTCGAGACTAACATCTTCATTTTGAATCTCGACTTCCTCTCTATCTTGAGTTTTGGCTTCAATCTTATCCGAATTAAGTCTCCCTCTATCATATAAGCATTGTTGTAGACTCCATATCCTTAATTTCCCTTTCTACCATGTTCCTCTTCTTGGATATGTAGGCTTTGGTAAATCGAAGTTTTGATTGAGAGGATTGATTTGGTAAAGTGAACTGTTTTGGTAATGTGGAGCTTCAGTTGTAGAGCTTGGATGGGAGGAAATTGGCATACAAGTCCTTCTTGTTGGACTTGATCAACTAGCGGGGGAAGGGGTATGGCATTTTGTGGTGAACTTGGAGGATTGGCTTTTGTAGGTAAAGTTTTGAGAGTAAAAGAACGAGAGTTCCTTTGTCTCTCCATTCGATCCAACCTCTCACTCATAGTTACCACATCCAAGAGAATGTTTTTAAGACCCACATTTGCCCTAGCAAGGTCTCGGGACAAAGCATCAAGGAGGGACAAAAGTTACCTACAAAACAACAAACAAGTTAGTTGTACAAGAATGGTCCTCACACTTCCTCTCTATTGTTTTATCTCTTAGATTTTTCACACTTTTATCTCACAAGTGTCGTAACCTCGATTGTACTCCGCGAGGCATTGAGAGGTGGACCAAGTATCATAATGAGTCAAAAGAATAAGACACACAAAGGAAAGTATACACGAAGAGCGATTTCAAAACTAACTTACAATCAAGTACTAGCTTGTAAGTATTGCAAGTTAGTAATGGAATCAACAAACGAAACTAAAGAAACAATAAAATGAAACTAAGAAATCTAAAAGTTGAGCCAAAAGTGTTACGTGAACAGTAAAAATGATGGTGTGGCTGTCACATATTGGTTGCGGTTTCTCGATTTTATATTTCAATTTCAAGTCTTGATCCCATTGTAATTTGGAATTGGTTAGGTAGGGAAATAAAAGTCTTTGGAGCTTTTTTTCAATTCAAGTTTCAAGACTTTGACTTTCTTGTACTCCTCCTTAAAACATGGACCCTTGTATCATGGAAAGTTGTTGGAAAAGGGTTGATAAAGTCTTTGGTATTTGGGGGTCTTTCAAGACTAACAATTCTTCACCTTTTTCAACTTATAAGATCAGCAACCACTTTTTCTTCAACAACATATAGAGATGGTGAAGAACACCAAGAACACAAACTTTGAGTCTTGAAGTTCTAAGGTTCAAGTTGGACCCTCCAAAAAAAACAACACCACTTTTTCAAGATTAAAATCCACAACACAATTCCCACAATACACGATCAAAACTTGAACCAACAACAACAATCCCAACAACAATCAGCCACACTTTGGATTCACAACAACAACATCAACTTTTAAAGCTCAAACTTAGATTTAGACTCCTTTAGTGTTAGGGATGAAGAAGATAACACTATTAACAATATAACACAAAAAAAAGACTCTTAGATCTAAGTTTTCAAGACACAAATCTTGGCCAAGACACAACAAGACAGAATTTTCGGCCAAGAACACACAAGTGGACAGATTGCTATTTTCTGGAAATTTCAGTTTTCAGTTTTTTTTAACTAAGAGAGACCAAGATTGGTAGTGTGAGAACACTAACAGCCTTCCCTCTGATACCAAATGATACCAGACAAACAATGGAACATCAAAATTAGTTCAAAACAGTCCACAAATTAGTAGAAATCCATGAGCCCTTTTGGAACTAGTTTCGGCCAACAACAAAAACACAAAAATACAAGATATAATGGTGTATTTATACACCAAAATAGAAACAATATGTGAAGAACAAGATGATCATAAAGGCACAAGATTCATAGTTAACAACAACAACAAGAACACAAGGTTACAACACAAACGCCAAACACAATTACAAGAAAAGTAAAAGGATATATAGATAGACCACATGAAAGTATAATCTTAAGAACCCAAGAATGGACAATATTGGACCCTTAACACTACACACAACAATAAACCAATCTCTTACAATGATACAAGTTTGGATTCCACCTCTCAAGCATCAATGTTTCCAAGCAAAGTAAACAACAAAAGAGAATCCACCCTTTTGATGTACCTAGTTACGATTTTGGGTTTGGGTGCCTCAATGGAGAGAGGACTTGATGTGACTTGTGTCTTACAAGACTTACAACATACAAAATCTGCCAATGAAACCTTAGAAATGTTTTTTTATATATTACAATAGAATTAGAAGTTAAAATGACCAAAAGGCCCTTCAAGAATGGGCCACCCCTCTAGTGTATGTAGCGGGATGTTTTGGTGTGTATTTGGGACCTTAATTATACTTCTCTTGCACACACACTTGGAAAACTTCAATACACAACCACATGAGTCCATCTACGTGATCGCACTCGTATCACCCAAGCACTATCAAACCAGAAAGAAAGCCATATAAGAGGAGGCGTGGAGTTTGAGAATTATTTTCATCAAGAAGAAACAAGTGCTCCGTATGTAAGTGCGCTGACCACAAAAGAACTACATGCCCGGATCGTAATCCACCATGATCGTTGTAATTGCAAAAACTTGTGTTGTTTTTTGTGGTGTAATTTTATATATTTAAATCATTGTTGTGAATGTAATGTTATCATTTATTATATACAAAATATTTTTTTTAATAACTTGTGTATCAATAAAATGAGGCAAAACATGAACTAAAAAATACAACAGACCATAAGTATTTTCAACATATTACCCATCTGTGGCAACAGATGGACATTAGCTGGAAGAATACAATATAGTTCCATAAAACTAAAATATTTTCGTCCAACAGATGATAAATCTATCGCAATAGATGGATAATCTATTAGCAGAAACCCAATCGATGACCAATCTGTTTCAACATATGGTCTATCTATTGAAAGAACTCAAAAGCCAAAATTGCTATTGCTACTGAATTCAAAATTGCTCCTTACCTCCAACCTTCGACATGTTAACATGTATGTTTAGAAGAAGAAATAGACGAAATGAAAACTGAATAAGAATTAAAAATCAAAAGTTGACTAAAAATAAAATTTTCACTAAAAATAAAATAAAATACATTAGGTATAGATCCGATATAAAAAAATTAAAATACATACGCTAAAAGAAAAAACACATTTTAATTATTATCATTATCATCATTAATGACAACTGAACAATCAACTTGCAACAATACGACCCTCATTAGCCTCTGAATCTCTCTGAACATCGTCACTCTCACAGCGACCAACTCCCTCTGCAGGTCATTAACCTATCTCTGAAGTTCCCGCACTGTGTCGCACAGCATAGCAATATCTCAAACAGGATCAGCCATATCTAAAACACGCATGAATTGAAAAATATAAATAAAAGAGTCCAAATATAATATAATGTATATTACAAACTAGCAGATTTATACCAGAAAAAAACTTACCTCAACGATAAAGGAATATGCTCTTTGAAGAAAAGTGGTTGAAGATGTCACACGTAAAGAAAAAAATATAAGAAATAAATAAAGTTTAGTAGAATGAAGATTAAGGAGGGACCTATTTATAGAGAATTGAATTTGGATGTGTGAGGACAAATGGCACGTCTGTTAAGCTCCATTGTATTAATTACATTCAAACTAGTGACATTTTATTTTCTATGAAAAGTCGTGACTTTTTCTATTACATTAATCCTTCTCACCTTTTCAAAATGGTTTTGAGACTTGATAACAGCCATTATTATTGAGCTATTGCAACATGTCATCCATCTGTCACAACAAATTTACCATCTATTGCAACAGATTATCTGTATGTGTAATAGATGAGACATCTGTTGCAATATATGTATTAACTATTGCAACAAATGGACCATCTTTTGGAGATATTTTGATTTCTTCTAACAGCTGATTTATCAGTTACAACAGATGGAGAATTTGATTCATCAATTGTTTTGAATATGTTAGATAAAAAGTCACCACTACCTCTTTTTTAATAGTTATCACATGCGTGCAGATGAATAAATAATGTCTGGTTTGTCACAACAGATTTACCATCTGTTGCAACATATGGATTACCTGTTATGATAGATGGACCATATGTTGGAGGAGATATTTTGATTTATTCCAACAGCTGATTCATCAGTTGCAACAGATGAAGAATTTAGTTCATCAGTTGTTTTGAATGTGTTAGATAAAAAGTCACAACTCTTTACCTCTTTTTTAATAGTCATCACATACGTGTATATAAATAAACAATGTTTGGTCTGTCACAACAGTTTCACAATCTGTTGCAACATATGGATTATCTGTTGTGATAGATGGACCATATGTTGGAGAAGATATTTTGATTTCTTCCAATAGCTAATTCATCAGTTGCAACAGATGGAGATTTAGATTCATCAGCTGTTTTAAATATGTTAAGACAGAAAAGTCACGACTCTTCACACCTCTTTTTTAATAGTCATCACATGTGTGCAGATGAATAAACAACACTATCTTGATGGGGTAAGAAGAATAAGGTGCGTGCAATGGATCCATTTTTATGCATGGGAGTTATGTATTATTGATCAGTCTACCGCTACAGACACACATAAAGTGCAATGATTTTATGAATACAGTATTTTACCGATTAGACACTGATCCTTCAAAAAGATCCTGCATTGTACAATTTAGTTTGATAGGTGCGAACTGATAAGGCCGAAGGGTTCCAAGAAGGTGGTGTCTAGGGTTCAAGTTTTTAACGATATTATAAATATCCAATAGTGATTGGACCAATTTTAATGGTGCAATGGACTTCTTGAAAGGCCCCTGAAGCCTCGCACTGCAGCAAACAATGATGGAACTAATAAAAATTTCCCTGGTCTAAATTTATATGGATGGATTGCTGGAGGAGACTTTTATACAGTAGAAGGTGCTTGAGAAAATACTTATGCGGGAAGTGGGAGGTAGAGAAGGCCATATATCATCTCAGGCCTTATTTTTAATTCAGGAATAGTTGGTTTAGGTTTCAATTCTGACCGACAAGCTTACCACCTTCTGTGCTTGCGAAGCTGCTTCCTTAGAGTTTTGGTCCTGTATTTTGTGGGTCTACATTGAGGCCACGCTCGCTAGTTGTAGTCTCTAGAAAAGTGACCAACTCAAGTCCTCTTGACCATTCTTCTTTTTATTCAACGATTGATGGATTTTCATTTTTGGATACACTTTCACATTCGCAGCTTATCCAGTTTTTTCATTTTTCATGTCAATTTCATCAGCCAATTTTGCTACACTTTTCTTCTTACCCTGGCTTTTCTTTTAAACATGGTCTGAGATGATATATGGCCTTCTCAACCTCCCCCTTCCCGTACAAGTATTCTCCTAAGAACCTACTGCTGTATAAAAGTCTTCTCCAGCAACCTATCTATATAAATTTGAACCAAGGGATTTTTTATTGGTTTCATCATTATTTTCTGAAGTGCGAGGCTTCAAAGTCCTTTCAAGAAGTCCATTGAGCTATTAAACCGGTTCAATCACTATTGGATATTTACATTGCTGCCAAAAACTTGAACCATTCCCCTAACTTGACATAAAAATATGAGCATAAATGGTCATTAAATTATAATAGGGTATCGACACCGCCTACTTGGTCCCTCAGCCTTACCAGTCTGAACCTAAGAATCTTAACTGTAAAATGCCATATTGTTTGAAGAATTAATGCCTAACAGATAAAGCACAAACATTCACAAAATCATTATACTGGATGTGTGTTTTCACACTAGGTTAATCAGTAATACATACCTCCCACATATGAAGTGGTTCCATTTACAAGCAGCTTATTCCTTTGAACCCATCTTTAGTCTAGCCTTTAATGCTGGTCGGGCAAAAATGGATCTATTTTCACTTCCTTTTATCTACAAACAAGAGAAATACATTTGATGTCAAACACGAGAAGAAGAAAAAGAATATTACAAAAGAGTAACACAAAATTGAGTGAATCAATAGATGACCAATCTGATGCAACAGATTACCCATCTGCTCAATCGATGAGGTATCTGTTGCAACAGATGGATGACATGTTGTAACAGATGGGTCATATGTTGAAATAAATCAAACCAGCCTTTCTACTAGTTTGATTTCTTCAAACAGTTGCTCCATCTGTTTCAACAGCTAATTCATCAAACTATACTGACAACACGACTTTTTAAGTTCTTCCAACCAATGATTTTTTTTTTACATATTTTAATAAAAACAGTGGTTCATTCATTCAAGACTTAAAATTCACCTTTTCTTCAATTCTCTCAATAAATAGGAAACTGGTAATGGGTAAATCATTAATAGCAACAGATGTAAATATCTAATTCAAATGACATATAAAGAAGAAGACGAGATAAAAAGAGCAATAGTGAACCATACCTGCAATGTGAAAAAAGCAAAGGGATCAGAACATCCAGTTCAATCGAGAAAAGATATTGATAGGTTGAGATTCGAAAGGATCCTCATTTGAAAGAAGAGAGAAAAAAGAGGAAAAAAAAGAAAAGAAAGAGAATTAAGAATAAAGAAGAAAGAGTGATAGATGAGTTAAGTCTTACTTTATGTTATGGTTGAAGGAGAGTATTCTTCTAGATATGGGTTTTAAATATTCATTAATAACTTTTGACTTTTGAGGGGCACTAGGAGATGGTGACATTGAAAAGACTAGATAAGACTACTCACTCAGGAGATTTTTAAGTTATCCAAGTAGTATTTTTTACCGCCTTAGTATTTTAGATTTTTTTTATCTCGGAAAAGAAATACTTAAATTTCTTTTAAAAAAGGGTCTTAAAACATCAAAGTGCAACAGATAACAATTTTTGTCTGAAAATTTTCAAATCTCGATCATCCATCACAACAGATGCAACACCTGTTTGATAATTTACAATGGATTAGTAATAGGTTGCAACAAATGACTTAATCTATTTGATTAAATCCAATAGAAAAAATATCTGTTGCAACAGGTTGAACATTTATTTTTATACAATTTCAATTGATTTCACATGTTCGACTAATACCTTGATTGATTAATCTAGGGCAAGGGGTGAGTTCTCATTGGGTCAACTAAAACTTCAATTGAATCTTTTGGAAATTGCATAAGAGATGGTATTACATTCCTCCCGACCAAAGTCGTTGATCGATCACTCTGAGCTGAATCAATTCTTACTACCTTATATGTTCAAGTAATACCTTAATTGATTAATCTAGGACTAGGGGTGAGTTCTCATAGTGTCAATTACAATAGATGACAACCCCTATTTGATAATTTACAATAGATGGGTAATCTGTTGCAACATGTGACAATCCATTTGATAATTTACAACAGATGGGTAATCTGTCGCAATAGATTACTTAATCTGTCTGATAATTTACAACAGATGAGTAATCTGTTGCAACAAATGACTTAATTTGTTTGATAACTTACAACAAATGGTTAATCTGTTGCAATAGGCTAAATATTTATTTTTATACAATTTTAACTGATTTCACATGTTAGAATAATACCTTAGTTAATTAATCTATGACTAGGGGTGAGTTCTCATAGAGTCAACTACAACTTCAATTGAGTCTTTTGGCAATTGCATATGAGACGGTATTGCATTCCTCTCGACCAGAGTCGTCAATCGATCACTCTGAGCTGAATTGATTCTTATTACCTCATATGTTAGACTAATACCTTAATTGATTAATCTAGGATGAGGGGCGAGTTCTCATAGGATCAATTATAACTTTAATTGAGTTTTTTGGCAATTGTATATGAGACGGTATTGCGTTCCTCTCAACCAGAGTCGTCGATCAATCACTCTGAGATGAAACGATTCTTACTGCCTCATATGTTCAACTAATACCTTAATCAATTAATCTAGGACTAGGGGTGAGTTCTCATAGTGTCAACTACAATAGATAGCAAGCCCTATTTGATAATTTACAATAGATGGGTAATCTATCGCGATATGTGACAATCCATTTGATAATTTACAATAGATGGATAATTTGTCACAACAGATTACTTAATCTGTTTGATAATTTACAACAGATGAGTAATCTATTTCAACAAATGACTTAATCTATTTGATAACTTATAATAGATGGTTAATATGTTGTAATAGGCTGAACATTTATTTTTATACAATTTCAATTGATTTCACATATTAGACTAATATCTTAGTTAATTAATCTATGACCAGGGGTGAGTTCTTATAGGGTCAACTAAAACTTTAATTGAGTCTTTTGGCAATTGCATATGAGACGGTATTACGTTCTTCCCGACCAGAGTTGTCGATCGATCACTTTGAGCTAAACTAATTCTTATTACCTCATATGTTAGACTAATACCTTAATTTATTAATCTAGGACAAGGGGTGAGTTCTCATAGGGACAACTACAACTTCAATTGAGTCTTTCAGCAATTGCATATGAGACGGTATTGCGTTCCTCCCGACCAGAGTCGTCGATCGATCACTCTAAGCTGAACCAATTCTTACTACCTCATATGTTCAAAAAATACCTTAATTGATTAATCTAGTACTAGGGGTAAGTTCTCATAGTGTCAACTACAATAGACGGCAACCCCTATTTGACAATTTTCAACAGATGGGTAATCTGTTGCGACATGTGACAATCCATTTGATAATTTACAACAGATGGGTAATCTGCCACAATAGATTACTTAATCTGTTTGATAATTTACAAATATGCATATCTGATGTAATAGGTTGAATATTCATTTTTATACAATTTTAATTGAGTTCTGTAACACCTCGTATTTTTCTAGCATAATATAAGTCCCAATGCATGAGTGTTTGTATATAAAAATTTTGAAACACTTATTATTTTTCAATTTAGATCCCACCATTGTATAGGAAATTCAATTAGCTTTCCAACGATATAAAATTCGCCAAAATCTGATAACTGGTAAGAAGTTATGGCGATTTTAAGTTTTAGTCATTAAACATCATCATTTTAACCCTTAGCGCATCGCAAAGACAGTTCAAATAATAATTGACAATTTCCAGTGTGACTCCATGATGTTGGCGCATCGCGGAGCAGGCCAATTTCCAGTTTGGAAATTTCCACGCCGCGGTGTTTATCCAGGTCCCAATTATTCATTTCCAATGGCTTGGTGCGATAATGGCGTGTTGCGCCAAGGCCAAAAATTAGGATGGTCAGTTTTCATCTTGCGTTTTAAATCCATTTAAGGGTATTTGGGTCTTTTTCCTAAGCCCTAAACTCATCCTAAAACACGAAATTTAGCCCCAATTGACCTAAATAATCATACATTATTCAATTTCTCTCAAATTAAAGATTCCCTTTTTTCCAAGAACAAGAAACCCTAGCTCTCAAATTTAAGACCAATCCTCAAGAATCTCAGGAAATTCACTATCCCAGGTATGTTAGAGGTTCATCCATGGATTCCTTTCATCCATGGAGTCCAAATATCCTATTTTAATTGCTAAGTTATAATCTTTCCAAGTTATTATGCTTTAAATTATGATTTCATCCATGAATCTCCACGTACTATTGATTTCATACCATGCTACCATTAAATTATTGTTATTACTCAATCCTCCATGTTTTAATATTATTATTTATTTAATTAAACCATGAATTAATGTTATTATGATGAATTCATGTTATTCCTACAAGTTCCATGACATTTCTATGATTGTTTTAAACTGTGAACTACAAGTGTTTGAGAAAATGCCTAAAAGAGTGATTGATTTAATAAACGCCTTCATGTTTTGATCTCCAAGTTTTAGTGTCATTTTACTATTATTGTTTTTGAGTCCTGGGGATATTGAATACTCGAAAACCCTAGCTGTTTATTTAGTCTAGTTTCTATACAAAGTACATTATAGAATAGTCTTCAAAACATACTATGAGCATTATCAGAATAGTCAATTATCAATCAGTTAAACTCAGAACAGTATAGTATTTCATTGTCTTTCAGTTGAGAGTGGGATTTAGCACCGAGTGAGTGTAGAGATGATGGATTCCCCTTCAGATAGGCAGAGTCGTTAGTAGCAGTCCCTATACTCCAGAACTAGATAGCCAGCATAGGATATGAGAAGTCACCCGTCAGCTTAGGCTTGACTATCTCGCAGGGGTCACCCCTTAGTTCAGGCTTGAAAATATTAGTCCTTCAGATATTATATCAGTTTAGTTGATCCACCCAACCAGTTTTAGTACCCATGGCATGGTATTAACACCCTTCCAACTGGGGTTACAAGTTGGACCTCGATTAGCTCAGATTGGGGCATGTCGGTTAACCGATACCTCCCACAATCTCAAATGTAGTTTCAGTTACAGTCCCAATTCAGTTATGCAGTCCTAGAGTTGTTTGACCAAAGCATACAGATATCAGTATTTTATCACTATTTTAGTTTGCAAATTTTACTCAGTTCATATTATATGCTTGGTCAAGCATCTTTAGTATTTATAAATTTTCATGCATACTCAATATTTATAGATTTTTGCATATTCCAGTACCTACAGATGTCATACTTTCTGCTCAGTACTCCATGTTTTGCATGCATATTCAGTTAATTATTAGTTCTGTTCACGAAACCATGCATATCAACCTACCTCATTTAGCATACTAGCACATTCAAAGTACTGATCGCATACCTTTTTTTACACTATGATGTATTATATTATAAGTGTTGACGCTCAGTTCTCGAACTGTGCTTAGTCTTTACTTCTTAGTCTATTAGCAATACAGTAGCAGTGGTGAGTCCCTATCATTTGAGGATAGATAATTTTATTTCATGTCTTAGTTAGCAGTTAGTTGGAGTTAGTTGGGGCCTGTCCCGTCAACTCACAGTCATTTAGTTTTTGAGGATTTTCAGACATTAGAGTCAGTTATTCAGTCTTTAAATTTTTAGTTGATATATCAGTTTATCAGTACTTTGTCAAATATCAGGAGTTTCTTTCTATGGATTCATATTTTTGTATTGATTTAGTAATAAAACCTTATGTCAATATCAGATGTTTTCTGCAAATATAATAGTATTACTCAGTGCTCACAATAGGTACCAACTCATGGGTTAGCTTATGATATTTCGGGACTGTAAGCACCGTATGAGATGCCCAGCGTGTACTCTCGAGTCATTTTAAACTTGGTTACAGAGACTAAGGTTTTAAAGTTTCCTATAAAGTCTAAAAGCTATATCGAGTAGAGTCTTATGCATGGGTATGTAGCGTGCCACACTTATGGATGAGAGGCTACAAGGCGTTTAGGAAAAAGTTTCCCTTATTTCAATATTCATGTCGTGCGAGTGAGCATGAGCTCAAGTTAAAATCCTTGTCTAATCCATTTTTTCTTCCTTCCATTTATAGAACATACCTTCCAAGAAGAAAGGAAGAAGAACAGAAAATCAGCCAGCCCCTCAGCCCGTCCAGGCAGATCATCTGGATGAGCATGCATCTCACATAGAATTCAGAGCTGGTTTCGCTACTCTAGTGAACTCCGTAGCATCACAGAATGAATAGCCAGCTGCTGTTCCGGCCAACCCAGTGGCGAATACTACTGCAACTAGAATTCGGGATTTCACCCGGATGAATCCTCTTTCTTTCATGGGATCCAAGTCTGAAAAAGATCCACATGAATTCTTAGATATGGTTCAGAAGGTCACGGATACTATGCGGGTGACATCTAGTCAGAGTACTGAGTTAGCTACATATCAGTTGTAGGATGTAGCCCATACTTAGTTTAAGTAGTGAAAGGTAGATAGGGGTGTTGATGTAGGGCTTATAGAGTGGGAAAAGTTTGCCAAAACTTTCATAAATAGATTCTTCCCATTGAAGTTGAGGGAGGCCAAAGTGTTAGAGTTCAGTAACTTGAGGCAGGGAAGCATAAGTGTGAGGGAGTATTCCCTCAAGTTTACTTAGTTACCTAGGTATGCTCCTCTTGTGGTAGCTGATAACAGGTCCAAGATTAGTAGGTTTGTGTCTAGCATATCTGATAGTGTGGTCAATGAGTGCAAGACTGCAATGCTTATTAGTGAGATGGACTTTTCTAGGCTGATGGTCCATGCTCAATAGATAGAGAAGCAAAAAAATAAGAATAAGTAAAGAGAACAAGAGAGCTAGGACCGGTAGTTTTAATTTCAATCAGCAAAAGTTAGAAGGTGGTAACCATCCTCAGTTTCATTAGAGGTGTACATCCCCAACACCCTCTTCAGCCATTGCCCTATTACCCAAATTTAAAAACATCAATAGGGATAGAGCACCAGGCTCTAAGTCCCAAGTCAGTGTTAGCATTGCTCGTACAAATCCCCTATGTCAAAAATATGGCAGGCACCATCAGGGTAAGTATAGAGCTGGTAGTGATATGTGCTTCAGGTGTGTCAAGCCAAGCCATCAGATTTGGGAGTGTCAGGTAGTTTCTCAGAAAGGTAGAGATTTGTGCCAATAGGTCCAGCCCCATCAGTCTTCAGTTCCATCCGGTCGCCCAAATCAGTAGGGTGCCACTTCCAATGCTATTAGTGGTTAGCATCCGAACAGATTATATGCTTTTCATTCCCGCCAAGATCAAGAAAATTCTCCTGACGTAGTTACTGGTATGTTAAAAGTCTTTCACTTACATGTTTATGCCTTTTAGACCCTGGAGCTTCTCTTTCTGTTGTAACTCCATATATAACCATCAACTTTTGAGTCGGTCCCAAAACTCTAGCAGAGCCTTTTTTAGTGTCTACCCCATTAGGCATTTCCATTGTAGCCAGACAGGTATACAGGAACTGTTCGGTCATAATATCTCAGAAAGTTACCTCAATTGATCTCGTAGAGTTAGATATGATGAATTTTAATGTTATTCTAGGCATGGAATGGCTTCACTTATGCTATGCCTCAGTTGATTGTAGAAACAGAATAGTTTATTTTTAGTTCTCAAATGAACCAGTCCTTGAATAGATGAGTAGTACTACAACTCTTTAGGGTTAGTTGATTTCGTACCTTAGGGCCAGAAATATGATATCCAAGGGATGTGTCTACCATCTTGTTTGAGTCAAAGACTCCAACTCAGAAACTTCATATCTTGAGTTAGTTCCAATAGTAAATGAATTCTCAGATGTATTTCCTAAAGATCTTCCCGAAGTTCCTCCAGAAAGGGAAATAGACTTTGGAATAGACCTTCTTTCAAATACTTAGCCCATATCTATTTTACCATACAAAATGGCTTCAGTTGAACTCAAAAATTTAAAATAACAGTTAAAAGATCTAGATAAGGGATTCATTAGACCTAGCATCTCCCCATGGGGCGCACCTATTCTATTCGTGCATAAGAAAGATGGTTCTCATAGAAAGTGTATTGACTACCATCAGTTGAACAAGGTCACAATCAAGAATAGATATCCACTTCCTAGAATGAATGATTTGTTTGACCAACTTCAGGGTGTCAACTATTTTTCCAAGATAGACCTCAGATCAGGCTATCATCAGCTCAGGGTCAGGGAATGTGACATTCCAAAAATAGCTTTCCAAACCCAATATGGTTACTTCAAATTTCTAGTCATGTCCTTTGGTCTTACTAATGCCCCAACATCCTTCATGGACCTGATGAATCAAGTTTTTAAACATTAATTCGACATGTTCATCATAGTCTTTATTGATGACATGATTGTTTACTCTCGTAGCAAAAATAATCATGCAGACCACCTCAGAATAGTACTTCAGACTCTTAGATCTCATCAGTTGTTTGCTAAATTCAGTAAGTGTGAATTCTAGCTAAGATCAGTAGCTTTTCTTTGCCATATTATTTCTGGTTATGGCATTAGAGTTGATCCTTAAAAGACCGAGGTGGTAAGAAACTGGCCTTGACCTACTCTTTATCAGATATTAGGAGTTTCTTAGGTTTAGCTAGCTATTATCATCAATTTGATGAATTTCTTATATTGCATCCCCCATGTACAGATTGACTCAGAAGAAGGTTAAGTTTTAGTGGTCAGATTCATGCGAGAAGAGTTTTCAGGAGTTGAAGACTCGACTCACCTCTGCCTCAGTCTTGACTCTACCAGATGGTTTAGATTTTACTCAGTTCATATTATATGCTTGTTCATGCATCTTCAGTATTTACAAATTTTACTCAGTTCATATTATATGCTTGTTCATGCATCTTCAGTATTTACAAATTTTTATGTATACTCAGTATTTATAGATTTTTGCATATTCTCAATACCTACAAATTTCATACTCTCTGCTCATTACTCTATGTTTTGCATGCATATTCAGTTAATTATTAGTTCTGTTCATGAAACCATGCATATCAACCTACCTCATTTAGCATTGTAGTACATTTAAAGTACTGATCGCATACCTTTTTTGTGCTATAATGTATTATATCATAGGTGTTGATGCTCAGTTCCTGGAATGCGCTTAGGCTTCACTTCTCAGGCTATCAGCAGTACAGTAGCAGTATTGAATTCTCATCATTCGAGGATAGATTATTTTATTTCATGTCTCAGTTATTAGTTAGTTGGATTAAGTTGGGGCCTGTCCCATCAAGTCACAGTCATTCAGTTTTAGAGGCTTTTCAGACATTAGAATCAGTTATTCAGTATTCAAATTTTCAATTGACATGTTAGTTTATCAGTACTTTTCAGATATCACGAGTGTCTTTCTATGGATTCATATTTCAGTATTGATTTAGTAATAAAACTTTATGTCAATATCAGATGTTTTTCGTAATTATGATATTATTACTTAGTGCTCACAACAGCTACCAGCTCATGGATTAGCTTGTGGTCCCTCGGGACTGTAAGCACCGTGTGACGCTCAGGGTGTACTCTTGGGTAGTTAAAAGTTAATATACCTAAATTGATTAATCTAGGACCAGGGGTGGGTGAGTTCATAGGGTCAACTACAACTTCAATTGAGTCCTTTGGCAATTGCATGATGAGAGGATTAAAAATTATGCATATCTTTTATAATTTTAAAAAATAATTAATATCAATTCAGACCAAATTAACATTTTCAAAACTTGTCATTATTTTCCAAAATACAAACCAACCCATACAAATCATCTATTTACGAGAATAATATTTCATCATTTCAAATCTCGAGTTCTCTCTCTTTGCTCTTTCTCAGTCAATTATACAGTATAGATAATAACTTCTCAATAAATTGCTCTATCCTTTACAACATATCAATTTTCTTCTCATTTCCAACCATAGGTGTTATTTTCAACTTCATTCTTGCTTGTATCAGTCATTTTCTCTGTCTTCATAGGTAATAGAGTTCGAGAAGAGTTCTATTTTGTTTTTTTTTTCTAAAAAATAAGGGCTTTTAAGTTAATGATGAAAAAGAAAACTTTTAGTTGTTTTATCTTTGAGAATGGGTTTATTATTTTGAGTTTTGATGGTAAAATCGTAGGAAGAGCTTGAAAAAACCCTAGTTACTGTCACAGTATTTTGTTGGCTATCGCGGTATTATTGGATGATGTTTGTGGTGTTTATAGTGGTGGTGGTGGTCTTAATTGTCGTCATCGTGGTTGCACTGGTGGTGACTATTAGTGGCATTAATTGGTGGTGGCATTGGTTGGTGGTGTTTGTGGTGGCTGTCAGTGGTGTCAGTATTCATGGTGTTTATGGCATTAGTTGGTGGTATTTGTGGTGGTGGTGGCTGTTGGTGTGTCGTTATTGGTGGTGTTTGTAATGTATTTTTTAAAATTTCTATATGCATCAATTATAATGTAATTTTTGTCTTTCTATTATTTGTAGGTAAAACATGTCTCCCAAAAGAAAAGAAAGTAAAAGTGGATCAACGTCTGACCACCCAAAAAAAAAGGGCTACAGTACAGAGGGATTTGGAGGAGCTTCCTGAACAATCTCAGTCAGGGAAACAAAGTAAAACTGAGGAAAGATATGAAAACAACATTGAGGGAGGTAAAAAAGGGTCTGTAGATGGTGATGAAGAAAATGAAAGTGATAAAGAGGAGGAATTAGAGAGTGAGAAAGAGAAAGAGGATGATCATCAACATAATAATAATGGATCACCAATGGGGCGTGAATTAATATCGACATCCCAACATGATCTTGTCAAAACTTTTAGTATTGATAAGTTTTAAGTTACGATGCCGATAAATGACAATAAAGCAGCAGAAGAACTAACTGATGAAATTGTACTTAAATGTCAGATGGGGAGTAAATTTATTTATTTTAGGAAAATTATGAAGGACGAAAACATAGACGAACTTTTTAAGAGGAGCTGCATTGGATGCTTTCTTGAGCTGCCTGAGTCCCCTTCCCATTTCCATATGAGGATGGTATATTTTCTTCTCAAGCGCAGGATCAAGTATGTGGGGGATGATGAAGATCTGAAGGAGGAGGGCAAAAAGATGCATGAAATCTGGATCAACTACTGTGGCATGCCGGTTTGTTTTCGCTTGCAAGAGTTTTCCATAGTGATGGTCTTGAGATACTATCGTCCATAAGAACCACCTATCGCCAAGGGAAGACCCTGCAAAATATCCAGGAAAGAAAACACAAGGAAAAAATAGATGGGTTGTTTGACATTGCTCGACGTGGCTACAAAGCATCAGATTTGTTGACAGATCTCATGGATAAAATTATACCAAAGCAGTATAGGGAGAACTTATGCTTAGTTTGGTTTACCCATTCGGTTATATTGGCAAGATACGTCAACAAGGTCATAGAAGATGATTTATTGGCGCGTGCTGAGGATTTTGATAAATTTAACAATTACCCTTGGGGATATGATAGCTTCTACTTGACTGTTCAATATTTAATGACAAACCTATCCTCAGGAACGACCACATTATACGATTTTCCTTAGGGTTTTACGGTAAAATTAATCACTATTTTAACTCATCAATTAATTTATATTGAATATAGTTATTATGACTTTTTTTTTGCTTGCTTCCTGTTTATATTTTTTAGGCTTGGGCATTTGAAGCCATTCCTCCCCTACGAAAGCAGGTAATGGATTACTCGGATGAGTTTCTCATCCAAGGATGTTTAGGTGGTTGACTGCAAAGAGCAACACCAAAATTAAGGAGGTTGATCTCTTTAACCCTCCGAATGATGCAGTATGTCTTCTTCAAGTAAAATAATTTTACTCAATGAAAGATATTGAATAGATGTTATATCTGTTGCAAAAAATGTTATATATGATGCACCAGATGGGACATCTGTTGTGACAGATTACCAATCCTGTGCCAATCGGTGAAACAAATGGATAATCTGTTACGATAGACGATAGATATCTTGCATCAGATTACCCATCTGTTGCTTTGGTTCTCTGAACCCGACTACTAACAGATTAACCATCTACTATAAATTATGTAATAGATGTGTAATCTGATGTGACTAATTGTTAATACATATACAGATCATCTGTTGCATAACATGTAACCCAATAAATTACTCGTCTTATGCAACCGATGCAACAGATTGGTAATCTATTACAACAAATGATTGATATTTTGTATAAGATTATTCATGTGTTGCTCTGGTTATATGAACCCGACTCAAATAGATTTTAACCACCTACTGCAAACTATGCAACAAATGGGTAATCTAATGCAACATATTGTTAATCTGTTGCAGAAGTTGACTGTTAAAATGTAACCCAACTGTGAAAATTATTATATTATATGATTTAAATGTATTTGTCCTTTTTTCTATATTGTGCATCCACAGATATGCCTACTAAGGAAGAGTCATTAATGACTTTTTATATTACTCTAGGTCATATTGATACTATAGCAGACCCAATGGTGAAGTTAATAAAGAAGTAATTGGCTGGAGAAACAGCCATAAGAAGAGTAGTTAGGCAAGTTCAGCCTAATATTGAGGCTCTTCATGACCAACCTACTAAGGCAGATCCAGGTGCTTTTTCTAGTAGAGTTGGTGTTGGTGGAAGGCATGTTGATGCTACTACCACTCGTGATGATGAGCATGTTGATGCTCAAGAAAAAATAAATATGTTTGAAAACACCCCTTTTCACCCTTACACAGGTCCCTCTCACCCCTCTTTATCCTTGTGTTCTCATTGCGAATGCGAAGAGTGGAAGGACAACTAGGATAAGATCTTTGAAAAAGTAGAGGCTATCTCTAAATCTATCGAGCAAATCCAAGAGGGGTGTCATACCATCCAAGAAGGGATGGAGCCAAACACTCCTACAGTGTTGGTTAGGAGGAAGAAAAGAGCAATAACCGACCTACTCTCCAGTCAAAAATAAAAAATAATTGTGACTCCTCCCTCTCAAAAAGCTGTTGAAGTTTAGAGGCCATTCAAGAAGGTGGACATATACGCGGAACTTGGTGCCAAAGAGAAGAGGGATCTGCGACAAGCCAAGAATGCCAATCCAGGTGCACCAGATTACCCTAGGCCTCCCCCCTCCCCCCCCAAAACTTCCAGACTATAACAGATATGCGTATGTGGTACGAGGACAAAACAAGTTTACTTTTCATAACCTAGACTTCTAATCTAATCTACCCTATTGATAACGCTCAACTTACACTTTAATTTAGTGTAAGACGATCATCGTCAATATATTTACCCAACTTTTGAAGTCGGAGTCGAATCCACAGGGAACAATGTGAGTGACGATTAAACTAATTTAAGACTATAGATACAAATTGAGTTCAAACAGATGATACGAAAAGATAAAATGGGTTTTTTGGAGATTAGCCAATAAATTGTTGGTCACTTTAACTTAAGTGTTCGTAATCAAGAGTTTATGAAAAACCAAACTTATGTTCACTAGGGGTTTTGGTACTTGACAGATGCTAATAGTAGTTCAAGATTCTCACAGTAGATAGGACAACAAGTTATCTTTATTGAAGTTATGCCGAAATGTCTCTCGACCTACTTAAGCATTTAATTACCTAATCCTATCGGACTTAGGGAATTTATATTCACAACCCAGATTTTACCTCAGGTTAACCAACCTTGTTACAACGTTGATTATTAAACGGAGTATTTCCCAGCCCCTGTTGATAATTCACTTCCCACTATATTTGTTTTCTTTCCCAAGCAAATCAAAGTGAGTTTTATCTATTGTTTGCAACCAGCAGACTTTAATTAAAGACTCAGAATTATCAAGAAGTCCTACCACCTTTCGAATCCTGATCACTCAACACTTTATCAAGCCCTAACCCTAGATCCCATAATTCAGGTTAATGGAATTTAGCCACTCATAATGCTAAAATCGAAACAACGAGTTGTGTTCATGCTTTGAAAGTTAAACTTACCACAAGAAAATAATAACTAATGAATCATAGATTAGATCACAAAGGAAATCCCAAAATAATGATAATAATCTCTTCAAAGTATTTGCTTTTTCAAGCCAAGAAATTAGAGAGAGAAAATATCTCAAAGTATCGTCAAAACTCAATGTGCAGGCCTCTCCAAGAAAACCTTAAACAAGGCTTTAAATAGTTCACCCTAAATAAGAAAACAAAATAATAAAATTTTAGAAATCCCCCGGATTAGGTGACGACATTTGTGATAGCCTATCAGGAGGCTGACGACTTATCACAAATGTCGTCAACTTTTTCTTCAGTTTTGGATCTTCCTGCTTAAGGCTGATGACAATCTTGATGACTTATCAGCTCCTTAATGACCTATCACAAAATGTCGTCAAGGCATTGCTTCAGTTCTCTTGTGTTTCCTTAGGCTGATGACATTCTTAACAACTTATTCGACTCTTGATGACCTATCACAAAATATTATCACAAGTTTCAACTTAGGCCAATTCTCTATCTACTACTGACGATGAAGTTGATAGCTTATCACGGGGCTGATGAATTATCACAAATATCGTCAGCCATACTTTTCTTTAGATTTCAATTTCTTTGCTTCCATTCTTATTGGTTCTCTATCATATCAGCTTCTACTGCAAAATCAAACATAAAACAATCGAAAATGACAAAATTTGCTTAAGACTTTGCAATTATTCTTAGTTAAAAGCCTCAAATGTGTTAGCATCTGCTCATACATCACCTATGAAGAAGAAGCTACATAACAGATGTGAAATGTGTTGCAACAACTGGGTATTCTGGTGGTAGTGGTTCTGTTACAACTTACTATCCATCTATTGCATAAGTTGCGTTGGATTATTGATTTAGAGAACCCTATGCAACAGATGGACCATCTTTACAATTACTAACCTATTTAAATATTGACTTCTTATATCATAGAATGTTGACAAAATTCTTTGCCTCATGAGGAAAAGACAATTAACGTACCCAGAAGCTTATGACACTGCCGATAGGATAATGGACCTCGACTTCTGCAATAAGATCAAGGATAAGTAAGATCAACTCAGATGCGTCATCCTATGGTATGGGACTTGATTTCTATGTTTCTACATTGGACTTGGAGGAAGAAAAAATGATAAAATATGTTAGAGGGGATAGGCCAAATCCACACGGCAAAAGATGGACCAAGGCAAAGAGGATTCTTCCAGTCATTAGCTTGAACGGGATACATTATCGGGCTATTGAGATAATACTCGAGGAGGGAAAGATCAAAGTTTATGACTGCAACTAACCTGCTGTCGACGTGGTCGATATTTTTCTCCTTGTGCAACCACTGATGGAGTTGTTGCCATCTTGTTTAGGGAGAGTGAACTGATGAATCATTTCCAAAGAAAGTGTTGATGAAGAAATCATGGGATTTTGAAGGTCGAAATAAGGGCATGACCCTTCCAAAAAATGATACCGGTTACGCGAGCGGCTCGCACGCTCTTGCACACATTGAATGTTTGCTGACCGGCATAGAAATGTCCGAGACAACGACCTTTCAGTGCGACAACTCTGTGGCAAACCTGCAAGAGGTCTCAGATTATGGGGTACTAACTGGACGCTTGGAGCCTGTGTATATAGAAGAGCCTGTGAAATAATAATTTTTTATTTCAAGTCAAACTTCACTTTATTTAAATTACATGTAAATGTAGTGGCAATAATTTTTTTTTGATGAATGAAATTTGAGTTTTTTATAATGCAATAGATTGTCAATCTATTGTAAAATATATTCTATCTGTTCTGGAAGATAGTTTATTTGTTGCAATAGGTTGGTCATCTGTTGCATTATACCGATGTTATTTCTATCTAATCTAAGTCTAATCTGTTGCAATAGTGGGAAGACTTGTTTGATAATTTCCAACAGATGACCTAAATTTAACAACATATGCCTAAATCTATTTGATATTTTACAATAATTACGCTTAAATATCCATGTGCTTGACAAACAACTAACCAATAGCAAATACACCACCATAAAAGTTTTAGCAATTAGGCTTGAATGTCCATATACCCATCAACACCAAACCAGTAGCAATAACGGCAACAATGTAGTATCTTTTAGATCAATTTTGTTTCTCTTCAGAAACCTTGATTTGTTCAACAAACCCTAAATTATACGATTTTCTTGTGAATGGTGTCATTCTTCATACCAATCAAAGTAATCGTATCCATCCAATTTCTATAAAAACAAGAACACAATTACAAAATAATTACAAGTCAATAATTAATCAACTAATTAAATAAAAAAAAATATTATCTTTGAAATTTTACAAGTAAAAAACCTATGACCTGGATTTTGTTGAGACCAACAAGTCTTAAATAGAGCTTCATGACCTTACTTACAATATCAAAAATTGTTATCACAAAAAATAGTAGAAGATGCGCTTGACATTGTCAAGCTAATTTGGAAAAAATGAAGAAAAGAAAGACCAAATGCAAATAATTTGATTAATTTAGATAGATAAAAAAATTGACGACGACGAAGAAGATTTGAGAATTTATGGTTAAATTTTAGGAATAATATGACTATATAAGACAATGGAAAAAAACATGACCGTTGGGGGCCAAATCAGATGCCAAGTCAGCAAAAAGTGCCAACCTGACACATTTGATGCCTATTTTATTTTACATGTTTAAAATAAATATTGTCTACTTGATGCCTATTTTATTTTAGGTGTTTAAAATGAATACTGTCGATGAGTTCCGTCTTTTTTATTTCAATTCACTTTCACTTTTTACATGTACTGACAATTTTTTATGTCTAATGAAAGTTGAATTTTTATAATGCAACAAATTCTCCGTCCGTTGTAATAGATATTCTACCTGTTCTAATATATAGTTTATCTATTGTAATAGGTTGGTCATCCGTTGCATTATATCAGTGTTTCTATCTAAGTTTATCTGTTGCAGCAGTGGGAAGACCTGTTTGATAAATTCCAACAGATTACCTGCCTGTTGCAACATATGTCTAAATCTGTTTGATATTTTTCCAACAGATGTGTTGTCTGTTGTAACAAATACATTATCAATTGTAATATTTGAATCTAGTATTCCATTTCAATTAATAAGTTCAAATCTAAGAAAAAAAATTCATAGACAAAATAAAATAAATCAAAGCCTTAAGAAATTAGCTGAAATAAATCAACGAATAAATGAAATGTAAAAAAATTGTTATGGGTACAGATCTCAACAAATACATCAATAATTTAAGCATTGATGCCAAGGATTCCTAAGGAAGCGTGAGGTTATTACTTTAACAGACTCAAGCTATAAAGATCTACACAATATGGATAAGTTGTTCTTCATCTAGTGCTATGGAATTCGGCTTTGCTCGTCGTGGATCTTTATTGTCGCTTACGTAAGGTTTCTGTGCTTTCTTTTCTCTGTATTTCCATAAAAAGAGTAGAGTAGAATATTGTTAATGTTGTTCAGTAGTAGCTTCTACATTCACCTGGAAAGCCAGAATTGGTCAATGCTAATCACGGAGATACAACAAAATGGAAAAGGATAACTCATCTGTTATAGAAAATCAAATAGGTGTTCCTCCTGTTTTAAATTGTCCCAAACAGATTATATTTCTGTTGCATCAATGAATTAACTGTTGGGATAAATTTCTACATGAGGAAGACCTGTATGATGATTTCTAATGGATGAACCATTTGTTGCAATATATGACTCATCTATTGCAGCAGATAGGTCATCTGTTGGTACAAATAAAAGCGGTACAAAGAGCTATTTGATTTGTTAAAATAGATGAGACATATGTCGTAACATAATAAAAGAAAAAAAATAAAACATTTACCATGAAAGCCCATGGAAAGCCATATAAGTTGACTGTCTTTAGCGCTAACGGAGTAAACAAATATTGGACAGTTATTTTGAAGCTTTCATAACCCCAAGGATAGTTGTTAAATGACTCAAGATCCTCAGAGAGCTTTATTAAACCAACACTTATGTTGTTGTTAACGTCTCTCGCCTAAAGAATATTATGTACAAATCAAACCAAGCACAATGACTGTTTGTGCTTCTTTGAAAGTCCTTTACCTTTCACCGCTTCTATGAAATTTTTGTTTTTAAAGCTTGGACCGACAATGGACACCAGGTCATCACAATCACACGACTTGCCTTTGCCTTTTTTAGGTGTGCGGAGTTCTTTTTTTGGGTTAGAATAGGTATACTTAAGAAGGAGGATAACATTTTAGTCCAGTAACTATGGCAAACTCCTTCCAACCAAAACAAATAGGCATACCACAGTAACTTATCCACACTTCATCCATATTATCTTTATTTTCATACATAAACCTATGCTTGAGAAGTTCATATATTATTTTTATTTGGAAACGAGCATTGTTGTCCTCTGAAAAATCAAGATATTTCCTAAAGCAGCTATCCCTGAAATAAGCATCCAATTTTTATTCTCGAAGTATTTTTCTGAAGGTGTCGAAAGATTTTTCATGTCTGACTTAACCATGAAATCACCCGTTAAATCTATGGCAACATCGCACTGCATTCTCACAAGATAACGATTGATGCTAAAGGTTTTGACCAACTCTTCAGCGGAAGAGCTATTAGCATTTGATTATCTTTTTTGAAACATTCCTCCTTCCTGTGTTTATCATATTCTGCTCCTGATTAAGATAACACTTGTAAACCAAGCTCATATAGTGGTGGATGTAGCCTAGATGCTTTACTTGTTCCTTTACCTGGACTTGATTCGGTTTCTATTCTTTTGGGAGCCATATTATCTAAAATTAATAGGAACATAAAAAATATATTATAGTTGATTACTGCATCGTTAAAAAGGATAGCAATAAATCTAACAAGCAAAATAGTAAAATAACAGTTCCAACAAATCACTTATCTATTGCACCAGGTAGTCATCTGTTGCAGCATATAAGAAACCTGTTGCAGCGGATGAGCAATCTGTTGTAACAATACAAAATATATCACTCATCGTTTAAGACAAATGAATGGTCTAAGCAATAGATCATGCATTGTTGCAACATATGAGTGATCTATTGGAACAGTTAAATAACCTATTGCAATGGATGAGTAATCTGTTGTAACAATACAAAATATATCACTCACCTATTGAGAAAAATAAGTGGTCTATGCATCAGATCACATATCTATTGCAACATCAACTGTTGCAACATATGAGTGATCTGTTGGAATAGTTAAATAACTTATAACAATGGTTGAGTAATCTGTTGCGACTACATAAAATATATCACTCATCTGTTGAAAAATATGAATGGTCTGTGAAATAGATCACACATCTGTTACAATATATGAGTGATCTATTGGAACAATTAACTAACTTGCAGCAATGGCTTAGTAATATGTTACGACAATACAAAATATATCACTTATCTGTTGAGAAAGATGAATGGTCTGTCCAACAAGTCACTCATCTATTGCAACACATGAATGATCTATTGGAATAGTTATCAATGGCCAATTTGTTTAGATTTTTTCTAACATAGGGTTTTCTATCGCAGCAGATGAATGATCAGTTGGAAAAATCAAGTCTTGGATATATCCTGTTGGAAGAGTTAATAGAATTTAATCTAACAGGAGGCTCATTTGTTGCATCAGATGGTTAATTAGTTACATCAAATTTTTTATCCGATGCTTAATCTGTTGCATTGGATAGTTAAACTATTGCATCATATGCTAAATCTATTTCATCATATGCTAAATCTATTGCATCAGATGATTAATCTGTTGCATCAGAATTGTAATCTGATGGTTTCTCTGGTGCATCAGATGGTTGATCTATTATATCATAAGACAAATCTGTTGCATCAGCTGGTTAATATGTTGCACCAGATGGATAATCTGTTGCAGAAATTAAAAAATAGTAGCACAATTTTGTTCAACAGAAAAGTAGCAATATCACCATTTTTACCAAGAATAAGAATAGAACAAATCAACCCAATTCGTTGTTTTGTTTTTATAAACACAAAAACAAAAATCAAACTTCAAAAAATACAACAAACAATAAAAAAATCATAATTCACTTCAAAAAGAGAAGAGAAGAAATACCAGAAATTAGAGTTTTAGACCGCATTTCAAATTAAAGCAACAAATATTGAAATTATTAACTAATACTATAAGAGAAGTTTTCTCAAGTTCCTCATTTTCTTCAAAACTAAAAAGGCCATAAATTTTACCTGTGAAAGAAGAAAAGGAATGATGATGAATTCGAAGCTGTTGTGGCCGCAGAGCAAGGCTGTCACATCAATTGAAGGTTGAAGAATTCGAAGCTATTATGGCCGAAGAGCAAGGCTATCACATCGATTGAAGGTTGAAGTCGAAAAGGAACTTGAAGCCCAACTATTTGTCAGCGTATATTGAAGTCACTGAGGATTGAAAGGAGAAATTTGCACAACTGTTGGTTGGGAGAGAGTTGAGAGAAGTTTTCAAGAGAGAAAGGAGAGAGACTGGTTGATTTGGATTGAAGACGGGAACTTGAGGCCCAACTATTTATCGTCGAAGGTTGAAGTCACCGAGGATTGAAAGGAGAAATTTGCAGAATTATTGGTTGGGAGAGAGTTGAGAGAAGATGTCGAGAGAGAGGAGAGAGACTGGTTGATTTGGATTGAAGAGGGGTGTGGGTTAGGTTGATTTGTATTTTTGAAAAGATTAGAAAGTTTTGAAAACATCAATCAAGTCCACAATTAACTTGATCAAGTTTCCTAATGATGGTTGACCCTTTAAGTTGGTCAATGTCACCAATCCTTCATTCAAGACTTAAAAGACACCTTTCCTTCAATTTTCTCGAGTAACTTGCAAAAATTGTATCTCGGATCTAACCTTTTCAGAGGTATGTTCCTGTTGCATTAATTATCTTATGACTGCTAGTAGCATTGAATCCAATTCCTTCTACAAATAATTCATTGCACATGAATTGCAGGGATAATTTCATTAGGACTGGGAAATCTTGTTAATTTGGTGGAGTTAAGCGTGAATAGAAACCAACTTACTAGCTCTGTCCCAATCTCAATATTCAATATCTTATCGCTACAACTTTTATCACTGTCCAGGAACAATATTAGTGGATTCTTACCACGGGAAGTTGGCAACTTAACTAAGATGCAGTTTTACATCTTAGCGAAAATAGGTTTACTGATACATATTCCAAGTGACAGAAAAATTTACAACTTATTCTAGATAGAACTAACTAGTCAAACTCACTAGTGATCCTTCTTTCTTCATGTGTTGACAGGTGAAATACCCAAAGAGATGAGCAATCTCATTGAGTTGGTGGTACTAGATCTTGTGTATAATATATTTAGTAGTCCACTTGATATGGAGAACTTCAATATATCAGGGCTAAGAGCAATTGATATTTCAGCCAACAATCTATCTGGAATGGTCCCATCAAACATAGGTTCTATCTTACCCAACAACGAAAGACTTTATCTGAGTGACTTAACCAATCTTGGTGGGACTATTCCTCAATATATTTCCAACTGTTAAAAACTTACTTGTCTAGAGCTTTCTAACAACAAACTCACTGGCTTGATTCCCAGTTCTCTTGGATACTTGACTCATACAGTACCTATACTTGGGGGGGAATAATTTAACCTGCGACTCCTCATTAAGCTTCTTGACTTCCTTAACCAATTGCAGAAACTATAAATTTCTTGAAATTCCTTTCAACCCTTTAAATGGCAAGCTTCCAGCCTCCACGGGGAACCTTTCCACATCTCTTATAAAATTTTCTTCCAGCTATTGCAAAATCAAAGGGCAAAATCCAAATGAAGTTGGGAAATTAAGCAGCTTATTCGAGCTTGATCTTTCAGGAAACAACTTGGTTGGATCAATTCCTACATTAATTAGCAACTTGAGAAACCTTCAACGCTTCAACCTGAGTAACAACAAATTTACAGGATATGTTGGAGTTAATCTTTGTAAATTGCAGCGACTGGGTGCTATTTACTTGGGTCAAAATCAACTTTCAGGATCTCTTCCAAATTATTTAGGGAACGTTACTTCCGAGAGATACATCTGGGTTCCAATAAATTGAGTTCCAATATACCAGAAATCTTAGGGAACCTTAAAGATCTAGTTGTTCTTGACTTATCATCAAACAACATGATTGGTTCTTGACCTCCCAAAATTGGAAATCTAAAGGCTATGACACAGACGGATCTGTCAATGAATCAATTTTCAAATGGAATTCCTAGAGAAATTGGAGGATTGCAAAATTTGGTGCACCTTTCTTTGAGACACAACAAGTTGCAGGGAATTATACCCGACGCGATGAGAAACATGGTAGGTTTGGAATTCCTAGACCTTTATCATAATAATATATCAGGAATCATTCCCAAGTCTTTGGAGAAACTTCAAAACTTGAAGTATTTCAATGTTTTTGTCAACAAATTCTATGGTGAAATACTCTCGGGGGTCCTTTGTCAAGTCAATTTTTCATCTGTAATGAAGCATTGTGTGGTTCTTCAAGATTTAGTGTCCCTCCATGCCTGACTTTATCAAAGCGTAGATCAAATACAAAAAAATTGTTAGTTCTATTTCTTTTGCTAGGACTTGCAGTTCTATTTGTTCCTAGCACTTTTGTGTTTGTATTGATAAGGTATAGACGAGGTAAAAGAACTCCTCAACCAGTTGAGTCATTGTCTACTATAACAAGAGAATGAATATCATACTGTGAATTGCTCCAAGCAAATGACGCGCTTAGCGAGAGTAATCTAATTGTCTCTGGAAGTTTTTCCTCTATTTACAAAGGCGTTCTCAGAAGTGGAACTGCCATTGCAGTTAAAGTATTCAATTTGCAAATAGATGCGGCATTCAAGAGTTTTGATATGGAATGTGAAGTTTTGCGCAGCCTTCTCCATAGGAATCTCGTAAAAAGTCATTACTAGTTGTTCTAATCTTGATTTTAAGGCTTTAGTGGTAGATTATATGCCTAATGGAAGTCTTGAGAAGCATTTGTATTTGCACAACTACTTCCCCGACTCAGGCATAGGCTAAGCATAATGATTGATGTGGCATGTGCTTTGGAATATCTTCACCATGGGTGCGTGGTTCCTGTGATTCACTGTGATCTAAAGCCTAGTAATGTCTTGCTGGATGAGGATATGGTTGCTCACCTAAGCGATTTTGGTATTTCAAAACTACTTGTTGAAGATGAGAGTACATTATACACTAAAACCTTAGCAACAATGGGTTATATTGCGCCAGGTATGTCTCTTGATTTTTCCCTTAATATTTATTTTCCCTTTCAATTTTTTCCACCTAGAAATCATGTTTCATCTTTAAATTAATTGTTTGATTGTAGAGTATGGACAAGAAGGATTGGTCTCTATCAAAAGTGATGTCTATAGTTATGGGATCATATTGCAGGAAACGTTTACTAGGAGAAAGCCTAGTGAGTTTGAGGGAGATCTTAGCTTGAAGCAATGGGTGAGTTTTTCACTTCCCAATGCGGTAATAGATATTGCAGATGCCAACTTGATTTCAGCAATGGATAATGACATAAAGAAGAAGTTAGATTGTGTGGAGTCAATCATGAAAGTGGCACTAGATTGTTGTGTTGAATCTCCAACAAGACGGAAAAACATTAAAGATGTTGTAGGGATACAATAGAAGATTAGGATTCAACTTCTCTCATGTTGAACATACTATTGGCAACTCTTGTTCCAAATTACTTTTTTTGTTGGCAAATATTTGCTAAATAATTCTATTGATGTGAAGAATGAAGTACAATATTTTAGCACTTTGGTTGTACATTATTCTATTTTAGCTTTATAAATGTTAGTTGAAATTAACTGATCTTGCTAGTTCCTCTTAAAATAGTGTTCAGAATATGAGACTTGTTCTAATCTATTAGTGATTTGGTGGAAGCAGACCATCAAATGATCTGAATTGGAAAAAGAATCATTACAGATTGAAAACTCTTGTTTACAATAGCTTTTTAGAAAGAATGTTGTAATATCCTATTTAAAAGTCTCAAAACCACAGGTTACTAGCCATACTATTTGAAATTCAAGAGGGGGGGGGGGGGGGGGTAAGATTTCTCTGAGTCGACTGATCAGCTACATCAGTCAACTCACCTGCAAGTTAGTATACTTAATTAAACAAAATTAAACTAAACATATAAAACTGAAATGTAAATAAAAACACTGAGTTTTATACTGGTTCTAATCACCAGGTGCCTATTCCAGTCCCCTTGGATCAATGGCTTCCTTTAAAGCTTAAGGTGAGAATGAGTTACAGTAGGATCTGACAAATTCTGAATCTCAATCGAATGCAATCCAGATCTTGTGACACAACCTCAATTGGTACAACTAATGAACTGACTCAATTTTTCTTTATGTAACTACTGTAAACCTTTTTTTAGTAAACACAATATTCTCATTAAAATAACCAAAATTGAACTTTATGGAACACTAGCAGATCATAGACTATCTACTACCCTATACATTGATCCTAACACTGACTACTACAAATTCATAAAGCAAAGACATCCCACCTAAGGAAAAGTATTCAATTTTTGCTACATCTCTTGCCATTTTATCCTCTCCCTTCCCCTGATGTGAACATGGAGTGCAATCTCCTTCAACACCTTTTCATTAACGAATCTAGTGTGCTAAAATCTTATGCAGTTCCTTTCCCTCCAGATAACAACAACAGTCATAGAAAAAACACAACAATAGATCTCTTATAATGCATTCTTCTTCCTTGCCATAATACATGCCATCCAGAGCTCATTGTTCCAATCCGGGACTGGTCTATTAAATCCAATCCATACACCCAACCTGCTCCAAATTGCTCTTGTAATAGAACATCCAAAAAATAAGTGATGAAAAGTTTCATCATGCAACCCTTAAAATGCACATTTTGGAGGCACACTGATACCTATTCTCAATTGCTTGTCAACAGTAGCCAACCTTTGTTGTACAGCTAGCCAGAGTATGAATTTAAATCTGGGGTGAATGGAATGCTGCAAAACAGAACTCTTTCACTCAGCTTTAGGACACTGAGGTAAAAGAGTTAAATACATCTTCTGGATAGAAAACTTTCCATTCTTCTGAGTAGCTCCTAACTCTGTATGCAGATTACCCTGTTGCTGGCCTTGTAATATGTTATATCTAGATGAAATGATATTCCTCACAACTTAAGAATCATTCTTGGGAATTAGGACTACTCGTATCCTCGTTTTTGATATAGTAAGTATGCACCCATCTGCTCCATAAACATTCTTTCCTTCTAGCGACATCTCAGAGTTGTTTCAGAATGGCAGCCGCCTTGTTCCAAACACACAAATTTATGATGTTCAGCCACCCTACAGCTATAGTCATACACCCCTTATCCCATTAAACCAAAGCCTTTTTAGAGATAAACACAGACCCTGTCCATAAGAAAGTTCTACAGATTTGCTCAATGGCCTTTATAGCCTTCTTAGAAATTATGAAAATTTGTGCCCAATATGCTTGGACACCAAATAGAGTTGACTTGATGAGCTGTAGTCTCCCATCATATGAGATAAACTTGGCCGACCAACATTTAACCCTAGCAGCGATCTTCTCAATTAAAGGCAAGTACTGATTTATATGCAGCCTTTTAGAATCTAAAGGAACACCCAAATATTTGAAGGGTAATGCACCTTGTACAAAGCCTAAGCAGTTAATCATGCTCTCCTTTTGGCTATCCTGCACTCTAGCTATGTAAATAGCACTCTTAGCATTATTAGCATATAAACCTGAAGCCTTAGAGAATCTCAAATGCCACATACAATAGATTCACAAATATCAAATCAGCTCTACAATATATTAGTAGATCATCTGCAAAACAAATGTGAGTGCTCTTCATATTCCTGCATTTAGGGTGATAGTTGAAATCACCATTTGAGCGTAACTGATTCAATTCCCTTCCCAAATATTCCATACCAAGCACAAATAAGTAAGGTGACATAGGGTTACCTTGTCTTAATCTTATTTTAGCCTTAAAGTGAGGAGTAAGACCTCCATTAATAAGTAGAGAGTATGAAACAGTGGTAACACACACCATAATCCACTTTATGTACTTTGCAGGAAATCCGATGTCAATCAGCAGCTTCTCAAGATAACTCCATTCTAAGGTATCATATGCCTTTCTCAGGTCCACCTTTAAAACACATCTAGGTGAAGCCTCTTCCTACCATAACCTTTGAATATCTCATGACTCACTAAAATATTATCAATAATACCTCGACCCTCAATAAATGCAGATTGAGCATCCCCGACCAAATAGGAGATCACTGTTTTTAACTATTGGGACATGATTGATTGTATAATATATTGTGCAGATTTCTCTCTCTGATTTGTGCTTGGGATTGGGTACCTCTTGGCTGTTGAGGGTTACCGTTTTTTACGGTGTTGTCAAGATTCCATCGAGATAGCGGTAGAGATCATGACCGAACATGAGAGATTCGACCTGCGCTTTCCAAATGATAAAGTTCATTGGACTAGTAATTTTTAGGGGAAGTTGGGAACTGGGGTTAAATTGCACCAGATGGCTGGTGTTATTAGCAGGGATAGTAGAATCACTTGGATTCACCATGGATGCCATAGAACCAAAAGGAAAACTTGAAAGTACATATCAGACATGTCCGTGAATTACAATATGTCGTTTTCTTTGTCGTAGTGAGGAGTCATATACATACATGTCCATATCAGATCTGTCCATGTAATTCACATGATCTTTTTCCTTATTTGGTCATCCTGAAATCTTTCTGTGGTGCCAATTTCATCCTTTGATTGCTCTCCAAAATTTGCTCCTTTTATAAGTATCTTCTGGTTCCTTATTTTGGGATCCTTCAATCTTATCTATGCTTTGATTTGATTCTTTCTATATGCACCCATGATATCCATGGATTATATTTCATCTTGAGATATTCCCGATTCGATCATCTTCCAAATTTGGTCCTGCATGTTTATTTTGTTAGTTTTTCATTATTAAAACATCAAGTTATTATATAGGAGGCTAACAATCTCCCCTTTTTGATAATTAAAAAATAAAAATCGGTCAACTTCCTTGATCATGAGGCTCATGAAGCTCCCCCTGACTTGTAGCTGACTCTCCATATGAAGCTCCCCTAACTTGTAGCTGGATCTCCCTGAATATTACCTAATAGACTAATGGGAATATGTTCTCTCCATTTGGAATAATAAAAAAAAACAAATAGAAAAATAGGCAAGTTACGGATGCACGAAGCAAGGAAAATAAGCATAGTCTACATCAGCAGTCTAGAGCAAAAAAAAAAGTCAAAAAAAAGGTGAAAGGAAAGCATCCCTTATACAAACCAAAAAGGGAAGAGGACATGCCCCATTTGAATAAAAAGATTGTCTTTAGAACCAGATCAACATTTCTTAAGAAAATAGTGAGGGTATTACGCATGTTGTGACAGAATTGTTCATAGGAGAGTTTCGCATTCATAGCGAAGTTTGAATAGGAGTCTGCACAGAGACAGTGAGTTCATTGTGTGAAGAGTTAGCTTTAGTTTTGATGGAGTCGACTTGCTTGAACATTTTTTTTAAAAAATTGATTCCCTCCTCATTAAGACTTTAAAGAACAACATGTAATTTCCTAACATCTGTACTTGTTTCTTTCCCTAGTTGCACCAATGCAGTAATGGATTCTTGAATGCTTGTCAGTCCTTCCTCTAGACCCTGCAGTTGCTCTTAAACTTTATTCATGTCTTTCAAAACTGCAGAAATGGGATTAGTAATAGGATTACTTACTTTAAAAAGATCAGTCTTGGCTTTCACAAACTCCTCTTTTCAGCACTTGCTTCCAGCCAGGGCATAGCCCATGCTAGCAAATGTTTTGGAGTCGTAGGTGGAAGATACTTATCACGGCCCTAGCCGAGGCCCTAGCTGCGATGGGCATCCCGAACCACGAAGGCCCGAGAGGCCCCTTATCATACTATCAAAAGCATAATCCATACATAAATTAGAGTACGGAAGAATAATAACATTCAATGAAACCTTATAATCAAAATATGTCAACAAAGTAGTGACAATACAATAATCAAATCTCGTCTATGAAGCCTCTACTGAAACTAACTGTCTAGACTGGGACAAGTCCCCCTACTGGATCATAAGTTAAAAGAGAATAAATTGCCTTTTGAAAGATGGATAGCTCACCAACTCTGTCGTATCCCAAATGTCCTACTAATGTGATGGACCATGAGACTATACCGCAGAACCTGAAATATGGGGGGTCAATACTTGGAGAGTATTGGTATGTGGAATTAGTCCAAAAATAAAGTGTAATCATATAAAATAGTTGAGAGCATATCGGAATCAATTTAACATAATATATATGAAAAACACATGGGCATAATATAAAGAGCTTGATTCATGCTTGTAAAAAAAAACTGACTCAACTCTTTAATTTACTTCTGAGTTAGATGGTACACCCCACAATTCTACAATTCTACGGGCTATGTGGAATCGAATCGGTGGCCAAGCCCCCAATCCAAGTTTGCCACAAGAATTGGGGTACGTGATTTGTATTACGGCATACGATCATCGCGAAAGTACAGTACACTTTTTCAGGGCACAATAACTCCCGCATCGGCAAAACACAACTTTGGGCAATGAGTTATATTAACTCGTGTCTTCTTCAGATAACCATATAACTCTCTTTAATCTCATTTTTAACCTCATAGAGCCATGCTTCATAGTTATACCTTCTTTGCTTTCATGTTAAGGGCGTTTCATAAAGAGGTATTCTCATATCCAAACTGGCAAGCCATATCATATCAAATCATGTCCATAGCCCTTTTTATTCAAAAGTATGTTAATGACCACCCAAAGAGTTTAACAACCCATGAGAGTTCTTAATTCAAGTTGCATATAAAACTTATACAAAACACTCTCTTTTCAAGACTTAACACTTGGTGGACAATTCTTACATTCAACACATTCAACTCTTTCATTTAACACAGTGAGGAACTTATATACAATAAAACACACTCTTGTTTGACCATTAAACAATGTCAACCCATAAAGTATAGTGCAACGTTTAAATTCAAATTTCAGTCATGCATATGAACAACCCATAACATGTTAAGAACATAGATTCCATCATAGGGAAAGGGAATTTCATAAACTATGCTCATAAATTGTTTTTTTTGAAATTCATATCATATTTGCATATGATTATAACTCAAATTTATGGAAAACCTTATAATCATTACATACTTTTATCAAAATGGTTTCATGAATGCATGTTTTTCAAATGCTTTCCACAACCCTTTTTGTGTACACAATTATAGATCTTTAAAACTGGTTAAAACGTAAATTTATGCCCATGAGATTTAGGATAGCCCCACATACATTGAAATCGGTGAAAATATAGAGTAACTCGGCCCTTGAAGCTCAAAATCCCCAATCTCAGGTAGTTTCTCCTCTTTTGCTTATGTAAAAATGTAACGCCCCGTAAAAGTCATGCATGTATTAGACTGTAATTTCTGAGCTTTAGACTTAAGTTTTAAATTCTTCTAAGTGTTGAAATGACTTAGACTCATTCTTAGCTGGCAACCTTTGGGATACAACTTCTCGACCTTCCCGACCTTTATTTTTGGATTTTTTTTGTTGCGTTATGATGGGGCAAGGTTGTAGTACGTCTCGGAGAAAATTTAGAATTTTTGGACGAGCCTAAGGCCTCGTTTGGATTTCGATCCAGTGGCAGCGCGCGATTAGCCCGCGCCGCCTGCTGGATCGCGCCCGGCCAAAATGTTCAGTCCATCCAGATTTTTAATGGCATTTCCGTAAATACTCATTCTCCTATCAACTTAAACACGGGAATTAAATCCCTAAAGAGCCAAAATATCATTATATTCTTCAAATTTGCTCAAGAACTCTCCCTAGGGTTTCAACATTAAAACCCAAGCAACTCAAGATTTAACCGCGGGTTCGTGAAACAAATTACAGATTTGGAATCCTCTCGACGTAGGCTTCGATAGACACCCAAAATTCGTGGAGAACAAGGTACGCGGGGTTTTTCCTAAATTCTCATGGGCATAAAAAAATCATGTTTTAGAATGGGGTTTTAAATTATGTATATATATTTATGTATAAGATGTTTTAACATCATTGTTTTGGTCTTTTGACCATCTCCAAAGCGATTTGACAGTTTATATACATATATGAATGAATGTGTTTCAATTTTGAATACATGAACTTGCTAAAGACATCCCAGGTGTTTGATGAAATTTCTGCATGAATTGAACTTTAAGTTCCGAAGTATGAAATCCTTTACATCAGTTACATGTTTTGGTGGTCTAAACTATGTTTTGAATGAAAGCTCTTGCTTACTACATTATGGCTCAGAAAAATCATGACTTGCAATGTCTTGGTATGACGATACCAATTCAGACTAACGCCATATCAGACTCAGACTAACAGACATTTCAGACTTTCATGATTTTAGACATTCAGAATATTGCATGTACGGAAAAGGTTAAAAAACGGGCATACAGAGATGTTAGGTGGTTCCCCGAAGAGGTCTTGAGTTCAAGCGACTCATTGCCTAAAACCGTGGTTTGCCGACCCGGGTATACTATTATGCGCTGACTTAAATGTCCTGTGGCGTATCAAACTCAGACACTCCAACCCTTGCGGCACACTTGGGTTGGGGGCTTCCCCTCCGAGTCAATGACGGATTCCATACAGCCCGTGGAATATCAGACTTGTAGGGGAATACCACCTAACTCAGAAGTAAAACACATATCTTGATTTGAAATGAACAGGCAGGTTACATGTTTTCAGAAAGTGCCCATGTATTTTTCGGAAACAGTTTTATACATGATGTCTTGATGAAAAGTTGCTTTCACTTAATAAATATATATATATATATATATATATATATATATATATATATATATATATATATATATATATATATATATATATATATATATATGTTCCATTATACTATTTTTGGATTGCTTCGCATGCCAGTAATTTTGTGCTGACCCCCCCTTCTTCCAGCTCCTGAGGCACAGTCTAGGGGTCCAGCTACTCAGTAGACGTTCTCGGATTTGTAGACTTTATCTCACAGTGGTGAGCCTTCTGTTATTCGGAAGGCCTAATTATGTCAGACATTATCTTATTTATTATGTTTTTGGTTTATTGGGGGCCTTGTCCCAGCTTCTTTTCAGACAGATGTTTGTGTTCTTAGTAGAGATTTCGTGGACTGATGTCAGATAGTATTATTCAGAAATGTTTCAGAACTTGACCATGTATTCCGTACTCAGTTTCAATTCCGCATTTTATTATGATTACGAACGTTGTGCATGATAACCAGATAGAGAATGGGTGTTCCGGGCCTTTATGGTTCGGGATGCTCGTCACGGCTAGGGCCTAGGATCGGGTCGTGACAAACTTGGTATCAAAGCACGATTCATGTTCCCAGGGTGTCTGTGAAATCGCGTCGAGTAGAGTTCTGTTGATGGGTGTGTAGCGCGCTACACTTATAAACAGGAGGCTACTAGGCGTTTAGGAATGTTTCCCTTCTTTGTGATTTAGTTCGTGCTTCAGAGTCTAAACTGTCCCCTAATCAATGATCTCTTGTATTTCAGAGACACGACTATGCCTCCCCATCGCAACATCGATAAGAGTGCTCAGGCAAATGTGGTCCATCCCACCCATGGGATGCGGACCCGTAATAGAGCTTCCACGCCAGAACCTGTCCCTACTCCGGGAGTCCCTCCAATCCCAACCAGTCTACCTCGGGCTCCGCAGACTAATGTCAACCGTCCACTAACTGCTTAGACAGATATCTCAAATGCAGAGTTCAGACGGTCTATCTATATACTGATACAGCTGGTAGCTAACCAGGCTCAACGATCGGAAGATGTTGGGTCTGCATTTGTTACGTCTGAGGCTACTAGAGTCGGGCATTTCATGAAGATGAATCCACCTAAGCTCACTGGTACAAAGGTGGAGGAAGATCCACAGGAGTTCGTGGATGAGATGAAGAAGATCTTTAAGGTAATGTATGTTGATGAGATTGAAGGAGTGGAATAGGAAACTTATCAGCTTAAGTATGTTGCAAATCAGTGGTATGCAGACTGGAAAGATGCAAAAGGTGAGAGTGATGAGCCTACAGTTTGGGGTGAGTTGGTAGAAACTTTCCTTGATAGATTCTTTCCTCTGGAGTTGAGGGAGGCCAAAGCAGAAGAGTTCATGAATCTGAAGCAGGGCAGTATGAGTGTACAGGAGTACACTTTGAAGTTTAATCAACTAGCCCGCTATGCACAAGAATTGACTAGCAATATGAGAGCCCGGATGAGGAAATTTGCATCCGACCTTGCTGATAACCTGGTACTTGAGTGCCAGGGGCAATTTTGAATAGGGAGTTAGACTTTGCTAGACTGACAGTCCACATGCAGTAGGTGGAAGAAAAGAAGAGAAAGATCGCTGAATCTAGAAAGAAGGACAGACAGGCCAAGAGAGTCAAATCTGCGGACCAACACCAGAGTCAGCCGCAGAGTGGTAACTGGGGAAATAGGTGGTCGAAGAAGACGAGGTTTTGGAATAATACACAGTCAGCAGCCAGTGCCCCAGCGCCCATACCCCCTGCAGACAGACAGACTCAGAGCTTTCAGACTCCTCATGGATCTAGAGCACCAGATACTCAGTCGTAGGGTAGTGTGGCTCAGTAGCATCGCACTTACCCGCGATGTGAAAATTGTGGTAGGAATCATTCGGGGAAATATCAGTTGGGCACACTTGTATGTTATTCATGTGGTCAGTCAGGCCACTTTCAGAGAGACTGTCCATCTGCTAGGAGGAGTGCTGGTGGTGCGAAGTTTCAGGGCAATTCCACAGCGCCACCCCCATCTCAGAAGGGTGCCACGTCAGCTGTCGGGAACAGTCGCAACCGGTTATATGACCTGACCAACCGCCAGGAGGCGGAAGCTTCCCCAGATGTTATTACCGGTACGTTACAAATCTTTTCCCGTGATTTTTGTGTGTTACTTGATCCCGGATCTACCTTATCCTATGTGACCCCTTATGTGGCTGTTGGTTTTGGGTTTGAGCCCAGTGTAATTTCTGAACCCTTTTCTGTTTCTACCCCGGTGGGGGATTCTGTTGTTGCTAGAAGGGTATATAGGGGTTGTGTGGTGACTGTTGGTAGTCGGGATACGGTGGCAGACCTTATAGAGTTGGACATGGTTGCATTTGATGCTATCTTAGGGATGGATTGGCTCCATTCATGCTATGCCATATTGGATTGTAGGACCCGTAGAGTTACCTTTTCCTTCCCGAATGAACCAATGATAGAATGGGAGGGACATTCTTTAGCACCCAAAGGGCACTTGATATCTTATCTTAGAGCCCGAAAACTCATTTCTAAGGGTTGCTTGTATCACCTTATTTGAGTCAAGGACTCTAAAGTTGAAAATCCTCCTCTTCAGTCTGTCCCTGTGGTGAATGAATTTCCAGAAGCCTTTCCCGAAGATCTCCCAGGGATACCTCCTGATAGGGAGATAGAGTTTGGTATTGATGTGTTGCCAGATACCCGTCCCATTTCTATTTTGCCATATAGAATGGCTCCCGCAGAGCTAAAAGTGTTGAAAGAACAGCTATCAGACCTCCTAGATAAGGGATTTATACGCCCCAGTGTATCTTCTTAGGGTGCACCTATACTTTTCGTGCGTAAGAAAGACGGTTCCCTTCGTATGTGCATAGATTACCGTCAGTTGAATAAGGTCACAATTAAAAACAAATATCCTCTTCCTAGGATTGATGATCTTTTTGACCATCTTCAGGGTGCTAGATATTTTTCAAAAATAGACCTTCGTTCGGGCTATCATCAGTTGAAAGTTAGGGAGTCAGACATTCCCAAAATAGCTTTTCGAACCCGATATGGTCACTATGAGTTTCTTGTCATGTCCTTCGGGTTAACTAATGCCCCTGCAGCCTTCATGGATCTTATGAACAGAGTTTTCCATCAGTTTCTTGACTCGTTTGTCATTATATTTATTGATGATATTCTGATTTATTCTAAGAGTAAAGAGGATCATGCCGATCACCTCGAATCATTCTTCAGACCCTTAAGGATCATCGGTTGTATGCCAAATTTTCCAAGTGTGAGTTCTGGTTAGATGCTATTGCCTTCTTAGGGCATATTGTGTCCAGTGACGGGATTAGATTGGACCCCCAGAAAGTTGAGGCAGTGAGAAAATGGCCCAGACCCATGACTCCAACCGATATTCGGAGCTTCTTGGGTTTGGCAGTCTATTACAGAAGGTTCGTAGAGAGTTTTTCATCCATAGGGGCCCCACTCACTAAACTGACTCAGAAAAAGGTAAAGTTTGTGTGGTCTGATTTATGTGAAAATAGTTTTGAGAAGGTGAAAGACAGACTGACCACTGCACCTGTTTTGACTCTTCCCAAGGGTGTTGATAGTTTTGTGGTTTACTGTGATGCATCCCGTGTGGGACTTGGCTGCGTTTTGATGCAACATGGTAAGGTGGTATCTTATGCATCTAGGCAGTTGAAGGTGCACGAGCGGAACTACCCTACTCATGATTTGGAGTTAGCGGCTGTGGTGTTTGCCCTTAAGATTTGGCGGCACTACTTGTACGGTGTTCATGTTGATATCTTCACTGATCACAAGAGTCTGCAGTATGTTTTCTCGCAGAAAGAACTAAATCTCAGGCAGAGGCGGTGGTTGGAACTTCTGAAAGACTATGATATGAGCCTGCATTACCATCCGGGCAAGGCAAATGTTGTAGCCGACGCCCTCAGCAGGTTGTCTATGGGCAACCTTTCTCATGTAGAAGAAGAAAAGAAAGAGATGGTGAAGGACATTCACCGCCTTACGAATCTGGGAGTGCGACTGTTAGATTCCGAAGACGGAGGGGTGATTGTTCATGAGTTAGCTAAGTCATCCCTTTGTGCTGAAGTGAAGGAGAAGCAGGTTGAAGATTCTATCTTGATGAAAATCAAGAAAGATGTGGGTCAACAGAAGGTGATGTCTTTTGAAATTGGTGGTGATGGCATTCTGAGGTTTCAGGGTAGATTATGTATTCCGAATGTCGACGGGCTTCGAGAAAGAATTCTTGATGAAGCTCACACCTTGAGGTATGTTTTCCATCCTGGTTCTACTAAGATGTACCATGATTTGAAATCTATGTTTTGGTGGAATAATATGAAGCGAGATGTGGCTAACTTTGTTTCTAAGTGCTTGAATTGCCAACAAGTGAAAGTAGAACATTTGAGGCCAGAAGGTACTTCCCAAGAAATAGCGTTGCCCTTGTAGAAGTGGGAAATGATCAATATGGACTTTATTACAGGACTTCCGAAGTCCCGAAATCAGTATGACTCTATATGGGTGATTGTAGATAGGCTGACCAAGTCAACTCACTTTCTGCCTGTCAGGACTAACTATTAGGGGGAAGATTATACTAAGCTGTTCATTGCAGAAATTGTCTGTTTGCATGGAGCGCCTGTTTCCATTATATCCGATCGAGGTACGCTGTTTTCTTCTTAGTTTTGGAGATCGTTTCAGAAAGGTTTAGGTACCCAGGTGAACTTAAGTACAACATTCCACCCTCAGACTGATGGGCAAGCTGAACGCACCATCCAGACCCTGGAGGACATGTTGAGGGCCTGTGTGATTGACTTTAAAGGTTGTTGGGTTGATCGCTTGCCACTGATAGAGTTTGCCTATAACAACAGTTTCCACTCTAGTATTAAGATGGCACCTTTTGAGGCATTGTATGGTAGGAGATGTAGGTTTCCAACAGGTTGGTATAAAGTAGGTGAGATGCAGATGTATGGGCCTGATCTTGTTATCAGGCAATGGAGGACGTGAAACTCATTAGGGAACGACTTAAGACAGCTCAGAGTTATCAGAAATCCTATGCCGACGTCAGAAGAAGAGAGTTAGAGTTTGAGATTGGAGATTGAGTTTTCCTCAAAGTTTCTCCCATGAAGGGAGTTATGCATTTCGGGAAGAGGGGTAAGCTAAGTCCTCGCTATATAGGCCCGTATCAGATTGTAAGGAGAATAGGTGGAGTTGCATATGAATTAGAATTGCGTGGAAGTTTGGGTTCTGTTCATCCAGTATTCCACATATCCATGTTGAAGAAGTGCATCAGAGATCACTCTTTGGTGGTGCCCATTGATGAGATCAAGGTGGACGATTCCTTGTCTTACGAGGAAGAGCCCGTGGAAATCCTAGATCGACAAGTGAGAAAATTGAGGAGTAAGGAGATAGTCTCAGTTAAAGTGTTATGGCGAAATCAGAAAGTTGAAGAAGCAACTTGGGAGTCGGAGCATGACATAAAAGTGAGATACCCAATCCTATTTGAACCAGCAAATAACGAATTGGAAGGTACAATTCTTGCTTTATGTTTCCTTCTATGTATGAATCTGCTTGAAATCGTGCGTGACTATTCCCACGTCATCATTCGGGGACGAATGATCCCAAGGGGGGAATAATGTAACGCCCCGTAAAAGTCATGCATGTATTAGACTGTAATTTCTGAGCTTTAGACTTAAGTTTTAAATTCTTCTAAGTGTTGAAATGACTTAGACTCATTCTTAGCTGGCAACCTTCGGGATACAACTTCTCGATCTTCCCGACCTTCATTTTGGATTTTTTTGTTGCGTTACGATGGGGCAAGGTTGTAGTACGTCTCGGAGAAAATTCAGAATTTTTGGACGAGCCTAAGGCCTCGTTTGGATTTCGATCCAGTGACAGCGCGCGATTAGCCCGTGCCGCCTGCTGGATCGCGCCCGGCCAAAATGTTCAGTCCATCCGGATTTTTAATGGCATTTCCGTAAATACTCATTCTCCTATCAACTTAAACACGGGAATTAAATCCCTAAAGAGCCAAAATATCATTATATTCTTCAAATTTGCTCAAGAACTCTCCCTAGGGTTTCAACATTAAAACCCAAGCAACTCAAGATTTAACCGCGGGTTCGTGAAACAAATTACAGATTTGGAATCCTCTCGACGTAGGCTTCGATAGACACCCAAAATTCGTGGAGAACAAGGTACGCGGGGTTTTTCCTAAATTCTCATGTGCATAAAAAAATCATGTTTTAGAATGGGGTTTTAAATTATGTATATATATTTATGTATAAGATGTTTTAACATCATTGTTTTGGTCTTTTGACCATCTCCAAAGCGATTTGACAGTTTATATACATATATGAATGAATGTGTTTCAATTTTGAATACATGAACTTGCTAAAGACATCCCCAGGTGTTTGATGAAATTTCTGCATGAATTGAACTTTAAGTTCCGGAGTATGAAATCCTTTACATCAGTTACATGTTTTGGTGGTCTAAACTATGTTTTGAATGAAAGCTCTTGCTTACTACATTATGGCTCAGAAAAATCATGACTTGCAATGTCTTGGTATGATAATACCAATTCAGACTAACGCCATATCAGACTCAGACCAACAAACATTTCAGACTTTCATGATTTTAGACATTCAGAATGTTGCATGTACGGAAAAGGTTAAAAAATGGGCATACAGAGATGTTAGATGGTTCCCCGAAGAGGTCTTGAGTTCAAGCGACTCATTGCCTAAAACCGTGGTTTGCCGACCCAGGTATACTATTATGCGATGACTTAAATGTCCTGTGGCGTATCAGACTCAGACACTCCAACCCTTGCGGCACACTTGGGTTTGGGGCTTCCCCGCTGTGTCAATGGCGGATTTCATACAGCCCGTGGAATATCAGACTTGTAGGGGAATACCACCTAACTCAGAAGTAAAACACAGATCTTGATTTGAAATGAACAGGCAGGTTACATGTTTTCAGAAAGTGCCCATGTATTTTTCGGAAACAGTTTTATACATGATGTCTTGATGAAAAATTGCTTTCACTTAATATATATATATATATATATGTGTGTGTGTGTGTATGTTCCATTATACTATTTTTGGATTGTTTCGCGTGCCAGTACTTTTGTTCTGACCCCCCCCCCTCTTCCAGGTCCTGAGGCACAGTCTAGGGGTACATTCTCGGATTTGCAGACTTGATCTCGCAGTGGTGAGCCTTCTATTATTCGGAAGGCCTAATTATGTCAGACATTATCTTATTTATTATGTTTTTGGTTTACTGGGGGCCTTGTCCCAGCTTCTTTTCAGACAGATGTTTGTGTTCTTAGTAGAGATTTCGCAGACTGATGTCAGATAGTATTATTCAGAAATGTTGCAAAACTTGACCATGTATTCCGTACTCAGTTTCAAGTCCGTATTTTATTATGATTACGAATGTTGTGCATGATAACCAGCTAGAGAATAGGTGTTCCGGGCATTCATGGTTCGGGATGCTCGTCATGGCTAGGGCCTAGGCTCGGGTCGTGACAAAAAATGATTAGGGCATTTTGTAAGTGAGGATTAGGAATGGGTATAGGGTATTAAAGGACCTCAACACCCGTAGAATAAAACAAAATGGACCACTTTTTTATGCTTGGGAATGGCCCTGCGGTGCAAGGCCATAAAAAACCTCAAGGTTTGCGGCTCCAAGCCAAAGCAAACCTCAAAATTTGTGGTGTAAGGCCAAAGTAAACCTGAGGCAGTGTGCGTTTACGATCCCTCTACGGTGCGGAGCCTTTGCAAAGGGTCCCCTTTGCTACGCCAACCTTTTCAATACCCTAAAGTACCCCCAACGCAACCCACAACCACTAGACTTGTTTTACCATTGATATAGGGGTCCTAATGGTCATTTTTAAGGCTTTACTAGAGCGTTAAATGTACGAGGTGTTACAATACTTCGACAGTGGAAAATCATGAAAGTTCAATCAAATAAAAATGCAGAATATAAATAATCAACAAATGGTATGGCAGACTGGCTGAGGCTTGCATGGCAACCACACTTTCCAACACATATTCACAAAACCGCAAAGCTCAATTGATTTTGTATCTCTTGATCATACAATATAGAACAAATATATCTCGAGTGGTAAAATTACTCAATGATCCATTCTGAGGAATTAAAGTGGTAGCAATGATATGAGCCAGAATTCGATACTTAAAACATAGTGACAAGGGTCCAAAATTTGGCAAATAAGCCTCAGGTTTGGCAACAACAACTTTAGATTCCTCACAGCTAACTTCAAAATTATTGAGCCAAGTTCATTCATGAAGGGGACCATACCGGAGAATTTGGCAGCAAACACTTTCTCAATCAGAAAATCATTCAGAATAATTCTTGTTCCCAACATCAAAGTTTCAAGTTATCTGCTATCTTTGGAGATATAGAGGTTAGCATAGAATATTCAAACTGGATCCTCAAAGACTTTGGAGCCGTAGAGATGAAAAAATAATCATAAATCCTATGCTTTGAACAAGGTATAGACATTACACTGGGATTTCTTCGGTTGTTGGAGATTGATAACTCTTACAGGAACAATAGAATGACTCCTAAATGTGACAAAATTCTCTCGGTGAGAGGTGGTCTAGAATTTATGCATGTCTTTTTAGGAAGATTTCCCAGGGAGGTTGAGCAGGATTTTTTTGCGAGAAGTAGTAGAACTAGAGAAGACACATTTTTTAAGGTTATAAGAGTGGAGATATTGGAAAGAGGCTTCTTATGAGGAACCAACAATGAGGACTGGTTCTTGATTATCTAAAAGGAAATAGGAGGGGTATTGTGAAGGTGTGGACCTGATTTTAGGCATGGAAATAAGAGTGAGAAAAATGAATGGAAAGAGGGGTTTTATCTAGGATATAAGAGAGAAAAAGTGATGAGATTAGAATGAAGGAGATGAAGAGTGAGGGATATAAAGATTAAAGGCCGAAAAGAAAGAGTTGTATGCATAGGGAAGGTAAAAAGGCAAAGGGCATTGAGACACACAAAGGACTGGAGGTAGTGAACCAAACTGTAGTGATATAAGGGAAATAGTGAAAGAAGGTAAAAAGATATCAGACTCAAAATAAAATATTTTACACAAGCAAAATATTTTACTCCAAAAATAAAATGTAAGAAAAAGTATGTGTCAACTATTTTTCATTAAAGCACATAATCCCGATTTTTTCTTGAAGAAAGAAAAAATGGTCTTCAAGCAAGGGTTTTGTATAAATATCAGCAAGTTGATTTTCTGAATCAATAAAATTTAGCATAAAGTCACCATGTTCAACATGATCACAAATTAAATGATGTTTAATAACTATATGCTTAGCCTTAGAATGATGCCCATTATATTTAGATAGGCTAATGGCACTAGTATTATCACACATAATAGGCACCGATTTAAATGACAAATAAAAATTAAGTAGTTATTGCATTATTCATAATATATGTGTTCTGCAGTTACCAATGGCATTGTATTCAGCATCGGTGGTTGATAAGGCAGCCGGATTTTTTTCTTGTTGTGCTACATGACTAAGGCATCTCCTCGAATTTGATAGGTACTGCTAGTGCTTTTGCGATAATTTTTATCACTTGTAAAGTCGCCATCTGAATAGCCAATTAAGTCAAAGTATGAGGAGTGAGGGTACCATAAATATTTTGAGTCCCAAATGAGATATCGACTGATACTTTGACGATAGTTAGATGGGATCCTTGGGATCTAACTAAAACTTTGCGCATTTGCAAACATTGAACATGATGTCTGCTTGACTCGCTAATAAATAGAGTGGAGACCCAATCATTCTTCTGTATGTCATTTCATCAACATCCTTCCCGAATGTGTCTGAATTAAGATTTTTGAGGGACTCATGGGAGCTCCAAATGCTTTTTTTTTTTCGAGTCTAAATTTTTTAATGAGCTCTTTTGTGTACTTGGTTTGACTGATGAAGCTTTCTTTTGGAGTTTTCTTGATTTGTAGTTCGAAGAAGAGTGTGATTTTGCCCATGAGACTAATTTTTCTCCTTTTATAAGATTTGCAAAACTCTCCCACAAGGAAGTGTTAGGACTACAAAAAATGATATCATCCACATAAATTTGTACAATAAGCAAACTAGAGTCCAATTTTTGAGTGAAAGGAGTAGTATCTATTTTACGTCTTTCAAAGCCATTATTTAGTAGAAAATTACTCAATCTCTCAAACCAAGTATTTGGATCTTGTTTGAGACCATAGTGTGATTTTGAATGTTTGAAAATGTGATTAGGATATGAAGGGTCTTCAAATCTAAGAGGCTATTTAACAAAAACTTATTCATTAACAACACTATTTACAAAGGCACTCTTAACATCCATTTGATATAACTTAAAATATTTAAATGCAACAAAATCTAAAAGAATGTGAATTGATTCCAACCTTGATACCAAAGCAAAGGTTTCATCATAATCAATACCTTCCTACTGAGAACTGGGCAATTTTTTAGTCTTTCAACCACATTTATGACTCTAATCAATCCAACTCTTATCTCATGTATTTAACCTATGATTCATCTTTAAGATCCTCATCAAACTTTTTAGGTTAAATTTGAGACACAAGTGCTACTGATGCCTGCTTTCTTAGGAAAGCTCTAGTATGCATCTAATCATTTGAAAAGCTTGCACTATGTATCCATTCCATTGGAATATTTATTTTTGATGATTCGGCAATAGGAGCTGACTCTGGTTAAGTCGTAGTTGACTCAGAGTCAACTGGATCCGGTGGTATCTCAGGAGAAACTTTGTGCTAGGAGTTATTTACGTGTTTCACACCAAAACTCAAGCTCGCAGCAATGGGATTAGATTCATCAAATAAGATATGTATATATTCTTCAACACACAAAAGTTTATTTATTATATATTATATGGGCATGACTAATGGGAGAGTAGCCAAAAAAATACCTTTGTCATTCAATAGATTAAACTTTCTCAAGTTATTTTACCATTTTGTGGAGGAAAAATTTGCATCCAAAAGGATGAAACTGATGTTAGTCTTATTTCCTCTTTACAGTTCGTAGGGTGTCTTCTTAAGGATAGGTCTGATCAGATATCTATTGAGGATATGGCATGTCATGCTTTTTGTCTCTATCCAAAAGTGATCAGGTAAATTTTGTTCGAGTAGCATGGTTCCTGTAGTCTCTTGAAGAGATCTATTTTTTTATTTGACCACACCATTTTGTTGAGGGGATCACGGAGAGGATAAGTTCCTAGAATAACTATTTTGAGAACAGTAATCCTTAAAAGCTTTGTTTTAAAATTCTCCTCCATGATTACTATGAACATAAGTGATGAAGTACCTGCTTCTCTTTGTACTTTTATACTAAATATCTCAAAATTAGTGAAGGTTTCATGATTACGAGCAAGAAATATTACTCAATAAAATGAGAATAATAACTATAAAAAAATGCATATTTTTTCCATCAATGCTGGCAGATTTGGTGAGGCCAAACTGATTCATGTGAATTGTTTGAAGGGGTTTGATAGTGCCGAAAATGTCGTTGACTTTGAAAGATAATCGATTCTATTTACTAAGTTGGAAAGCATCACAAGTGTGATCCCTTTTAAACTTCAGTTTTGGTAGACCATTCACCAATTCAAGTCTAGAAAGCTTTTCAATGGCATGCATGCTAGCATGCCTAATTTTTTTATGCCGCAACCAGGTATCATTGGTTTGAGCATTGAGATATGTTAGATTAGCAAAATCAATATTATTAAAAATGTAAATATTATCGACACAGTCACGAATGAGGTGATTTTCCTTTTCTCATGCTTGATGGAGCTATTTTCAATATTGAAAAGATCCACCGAATCCTGCATCACACAATTCACTAATGCTCAAAAGATTGTGTCTGAGTCCATCTATGAGATATGCTTCAATAAGCTTGCACAAAGAGCTAAGCTTTACAAAGTCGACTCCTATGACTTTTCATTTGGCTTTATCGCCAAATCTGACTGAAACATCTTCAATTTTCTTTAGGGAGAAAAAGTTTTCTTTATTTATGGTCATATGTATGGAACACCCATTGTTCTCACATTCCTTTTATAACTTATACAGACATATCCTGCAAAAAAAACAAAATTAATTTTGCTTAGGTACTCAAGTGGTCGTGGATCCTTGGGGGTTAGATGTGCTTCATTTATACCTCAAAATCCACATTCCTTTAGACCATTGTCTGTAGTTATATGGTTTGTGCCCCTTTTTTCCACAGGTGTAGCAGACAAATCCATAAGAGGAGAAAGAGGTTTTAGCAGAACTAAAAGAATCTGATGAAGAAGTTGATTTAGATTTAAAAGTGTTTAATTTGATGGAACTGTGACTTGGAGATTTTCTAATTTTGTTTAATTGCAATTTTTATCATCAAGTTCTTCTTTAAGCAAGCTTATTTTTATTTGGCGTGCCTCAAGTTGAATCTACTAGTTCCTCATTTCTTCCTCATTCTTTCTTTTTAGAGAAGCTTGCTAATTTTTCTTTTATTGGGCAATTTTGTTGTACTTATCAATAACTTTTTGAAGTTCATCAATAATAATATCAAGATTCATTTGAAGAAGATTGCAGTCTTGATAGTTAAAGAGTCTTATGTCACTAGATTCTCCTTTTGCCATGAAGCACACGTTTGTTATTTCCACATCATCTTCAGTTTCGTGCTCATAACTCCAGACTCCAAATTTTCAATTTTTATTAAATGATCTTCTTCTTAAATCTGGACAATTTTGTTTAATATATCCTAGTTTGCTACAATGAGAACAACGATCATCATTTTTTGTGAACTCATTGTTCTTGAAACCTTGGGGTCTCTATTGTCTTTGTCTTAGAATTTGCCTAACCCCTCAATTTATAAAAGCCATTCCTTCATTGTTATCTTCATCTATGTTCTCATCTTTTCCTGGGGTTACAACACCAAAGGCTATAGGCTTCTTCTTTTTCTTCTTACTATACCTGTTTAAATGGTTTTGTTCTTATGTAAGAAGGTTACCTCATATTTATCATATGTCATGTTATGGAGATCTCCATATTCTAAAATGGAGGCCTTGGTTTTCCATGCTTTTAGAAGAATCCTCACCAGCTTCTTAACTTTAAGGCTATTTTAGTAGATCATCCCTTGAGATTTCAGCTCACAAATAATTTTGCTAAATCGTGCAAACATTGTTCCATGCCTTCATTTTCTTTTATTTTGAAAAGCTCATATTAATCGACTGAATCACTAATATTTGCTTCCTTCAATTTGATAGTACCTTTAAAGGTTACTTCAAAATTGTCCCATATCTTTTTGGTTGTCTTGAAGGTTGATAGCTTGTTGTATTCTACTCCACTAACTGCATAGTAAAGCAAACTTATAACTCTAGCATTGGTTTCGATTACTTCTTGTTGCTCTATAGTGATTTCAAAGTTTTCAAAATCATCTATGTCCATGCCACTTGACTCATTTTCCTTTTATTTGTCCTTAAGCCCTGGTATAGGTTTTGGTCTCTTTTTATAACTACCCAAGCTTGAAAGTCATTCGATTGTACAAAGATTTTGAATTTGTTTTTCCAATGTAAGTAGTGTTGTCTGTTGAAGTCTGGTGGTCTTGTTGACGAGTGCCCATTCTGAAGAAGTGCTCCTGGAATATGGTAGTTAGTCATTTACTCACGTTAGTTTAAGCAACACTTTATGGTGAGAACTTCTCTGATATTGATTTAAATTCAAGAGGGGGTTGAATTGAAATATTTTGTAATGCCCTGAGTCTTCACCCTAGACGTCACATGGTGATTATGACCCCGAAGGATCACAAGCTAACCCATGAAAGGTACCTGCTGTGAGCACTGACTAATAATACTGAAAATATATGCGGAAGTATAACTGAAAATATCATAAAGTTCACAAAATACTGAAATAATAACTGAGTGTATTGATAATAATAATAATAATAATAATAATAATAATAATAATAATAATAATAATATCTAAAAACTGAATAACTAACTATGCTAGTCTAAAAGCCTCTAACAATCTGAATATGGAGTTGATGGGACAAACTCCCAACTAACTCCGACTGAAATAACTACTGAGCTAACTGAAATACTAAAATGGATAAACTCTGTCCTTGAAATATGAGGACTCACCATTGAATTTATTGCTAATATACTGAGCAGCTAAGTATGATCGGGAACCCGTGCGTCGAACCTATGATATGAGATATCATAGCACAAAGAAAGAGTATGTGTCAGTAATAAGTGAGGTTGGATGATATACATGGATTTCATATGCGTGAGATAATAAGTGAATGAATGAACATCCTGAAGTAACTAGATAAGAGTACGTGCAAAACTGTAACTACTGAACATACTGAATATGCAATACTACATATATAACGTCTGTCTAAATTAGACTAAAACTGAAGTACTGATTTCTGATAATTGAATAATGATAATTAAAAGCTTAGACTGGAACTAAAGTACTGAATTCTAATGGCTAAGTAACTGATAACTGATAGCCATGGTTCTGTAGAACTATCTGAGTTCTTTACTGAATACTGAAATTGAAACTGTAACTCTGGGAGTTATTATCTAACTGACATACCCTGATTATAAATAGATTTGGGGTCCAATTTGTGACCCCAGTAGGAAGGGTGTTAGCACCTTACCACAGGATACTAACAGTGCTGGGTCAACCCTAATATGACAGAAAGACTCATATATATATGTATATATATATATACATATATACATGTATATACATATATATGTATATATATATATATGCAATTACATCAACCCTAGTCTGGCAGAAGTACGGCTTACCCTACGCTAGCTAAGTAGTTCTGTAATGCAGGGACTGCTATTAAGGGTCAAACCCTCTGCTGGCAGGAATGCCCCCATCCTTGGGTTTTCTCGGTGCTGAATCCTACTCCCAACTGAATCGACACTGAACGAATTACTAGACTATACGAGGATTGACTGAACTGACACTGCTCGTGTGGACTAACTGAACTGAACTGAGTTCACTGAGTTCTATTAACTGACTGAGTACTACTGATCTTGAAATTTACTAGGACTATTCTATAACCACTGTAACTAAGTAAACTGCTAGGTTTTGGGTAATAAATACCCCCAGGACACGATAGCATAATTGATAAACATAGCAAATCTTGAAAGCATGACGATGTTCAATTGTTCATAATTCATTCAATGAGTCATTTTGTAAAACACTTGGAGGTCATGAGCTTGTACATGAATGAGGACACATGATAACATATCATGATTTCACTATTCAATTCACATGGATATTCTATCAAACACTTGAGGAGCATAATAATGCACATGATAATGAACAACACATAAGCATCATACTACAACTTAAACTTGCAAATTCAAGGGTTTTGACATAGAAGATTCATAATTCAATACACATGCTAACATAATTTCATGGAACTCAGAAAAGGTCTCAACTTGAAATCTATACAACAACTTGAAAAGGTTTCTTGAACTCCAAGGGTGGAACAAAACCCAAGGATGAGCACCTAACATACCTCGATTATTGATTTTATGGGGATTGTGGTGAATTCTTGGTACTTAATCTTGAGATTGATGAAACTAGGGCTTGTTCTTGAGAGTGGTTGTGAGATAATGAGTGTATTTTGCCCTTTAGGATATTAAATTTCGTGTTTTAGCTGAATTGAATGAGGGGAAAAGGACCTAAATACCCTCACAAACCCAAAATTAAGTGACCAAATTGTACCCAGCGATGCAATACCCAACGCGCCACATCGATGGGGTCGATGTGATCACCGATGCATCGCGTCGATGGGTGCAACATGATAGACAACGTGATGCGTCAAGATCACGTTGGCTTGCTATTTTGGCCATCCAAAAATGACTCAAACGAAGTACAAAAATTCCGAAACTCACCAATATGACCTATTGACATCCCTGATCATGAATTAATTTAAAAATTGGCAATCTAAGGCCAGAAAGATTGTAAATAATGCCATTGAAATATCGAGGCCAAAAATGAGACTAAGTATCAATGCTTAATTGAAATTTTCTAAGTCTGAGACCTCTTTTGGCATGCTATATAGGACTGAAATGACTAGGACTTTGCGGGGTCTTACAATATCTCCCCCTTGGGAACATCCGTCCTCGAATGAAATTGACTGAATTGAGAGAAACTGAGGAACTGTACTTACACTGACATGCATAACAGAAGCATGACTGAATTCTGAAGACATGACACATGACTGAACTATTTCATGAATGTATGAATGATATAAGGATGTTATGCAGCTGTAACTGAGCATGGAATAGAATGTTATCGGGGACTAAGCTTCCCTTTCTTGTCGAATCTCTTCACTCCCTTCATGGGAGAGATTTTAAAACACATAAAGTTGCCAATCTCAAACTCAAAATCTTTTTTTCTCACATCAACATATGATTTTATTCGGCTCTGAGCTATCTTAAGACTCTCTCTGGTTAACTACACTTTAGTTAAGGCATCAAACATCAAGACAGGCCCTACTACTACGGCCTCACCTATTTCGAACCAACCAATGGGAGATCTACATATCCTCCCATAAAGAGCCTCAAATGGAGCCATATGAATACTGGAATGATAGTTGTTATTATATGCGAGATCAATCAAAAGTAAGTGGTAATCCCAACTACCCTTAAAGTCAACAACACATACTCTTAACATATCTTCTAAAGTTTGAATGGTCCTTTCTGGTTGACCATCTGCCTAAGGGTGGAAGTTTGTACTAAGGTGAACTTGGGTACCAAGACCCTTTTGGAAGGCTTTCCAAACATGAGAGGCGAACTGCGTACCTCTATTTCAAATAGTGGACAATGGGACACCATGTAATCTAACCAACTCTCTAACATAGAGCTTGGCATAGTCCTTAGCTGAGTAAAAGGTATGAACTGGCATGAAATGGGCTGATTTGGTCATCCTATCCACAATGACCTAAATCGAATCATGTTGTCGACGAGTATAAGGCAAACCCTAACGAAAACCATGTTCACTTCTTCCCACTTCCATATGGGAATACTGAACTCCTGCATGGAACCACTAGGCTTTTGGTGCTCAATCTTAACCTGTTGACATGTGGAGCACTTAGCTATAAACTCTACAATGTCTATCTTCATCCAACTCCACCAATAGACTTACCGCAAGTTGTGGTACATCTTAGTGGCCCCTGTATGAATTGATTAACGCGTACCATGCCCTTCTACAAGAATTCATTGCCTTATGCCATCCACACATGGCACACATAGTCTACCCTGGCAACACAACACACCATATCCCCTTTGGAAGAAAATCTCTACCTTCTGGTCTTTGACTGAATTTTTTAGCTTAAATAAATTGGGATCTCAGTCCTACTTTTCTTTTACTTCAAAAACCAAAGATGATCCCTAAATATTCTGTACCCAAACACTACCCTTAGATGAATCAACCAAAAAGACACCTAGTCTGGCAAGCCTATGAACTTCCTGAACTAACTTCTTCTTACCATCCTCAACATGAGCAACACTACCCATGTATAATCTACTGAGGGCATCTGCCACTACATTGGCCTTGCTTGGGTGATACAGCACACTTATGTCATAATCTTTCAATAACTCTAATCACCTTCTCTGACCCAAGTTTTAAGTCTTTCTAAGAAAACACATACTGCAAGCTTTTGTGGTCTGTGAACTCATCAACATATACCTCGCACAAATAGTGCCTCCAAATCTTTAATGCAAACACAATAACTGCTAGCTCTAGGTCATGGGTAGGATAATTCTTTTCATGGGGCTTAAGTTGTCTAGAGTCATAGGCAACAACCTTACCCCTCTGTATCAAAACACACCCTAAACTAACTCTAGAATCATCATAATACACAATAAATCCATCTGAACCATCAGGTAAAGTCAAAACTGGGGCTATAGTGAGTCGATTCTTCAACTCCTAAAAACTCTTCTCACAAGAATTTGACTACTGGAACTTGAATTTCTTCTGATTTAATCTGGACATGGGGGATGTAAGAGACAAAAATCCTTTAATAAACCATCGGTAATAGCCAGCCAAATCGAAGAAACTCTTGATATCTGATGGAGAGATGGTTCTGGTCTAGTTTTTCACTGCTTCGATATTTTAAGGATCAACTCTAATGCCATTATCGAAACCTATATGAATAAGGAAAGCTACTGACCTTAGCCAAAATTCACATTTACTGAATTTGGAGAACAAGTGATGGGCTTTGAGTGTTTGTAATACTATTCTGAGATGGTATATATGATCATTTCACTACGGGAATAGACAAGAATGTCATCAATAAAGACTATGATGAACATGTCCAAGTACTATTTAAACACATGGTTTATCAAGTCCATGAAAGTTTTTGGGTCATTAATAAGACCAAATGACATGACTAGGAATTCAAAGTGACCATACTGAGTTGTAAAAGCTATTTTCAAAATGTCATATTCTCTGACTCTGAGCTGATGATTGCCTGATCTGAGGTCTATCTTAGAAAATTCACTGGCACCCTAAAGTTGGTCAAACAAGTTATCAATTCTAGGAAGTAGGTACTTGTTCTTGATGGTGACTTTGTTCAACTGATGGTAGTCAATACACACTATGATAGAACCGTCTTTATTATGCATGAATAGAACTGGTGCGCCCCACGGTGAGATGTTGGGCCTGATGAATCCCTTATCTAGGAGATCCTTCAACTATTCCTTCAACTATTTAAGTTCGGCTAGACCCATTTTTTATGGCAGAATAGAGATGGGCTGAGTGTCTAGAAGAAGGTCTATTCCGAAGTCAATTTCCCTTTTGGGAGGGACTCTAGAAAGATCTTCGAGAAATATATCTGGAAATTCACTTAATACAGGAACTAACTCAAGATTAGGAGTCTCGAAACTAGAAACTTTGACTTGTGCAAGATGATAGAAACACCCCTAGGATATTATTTTTCTCGCTCTAAGGTATGAAACAAGTCGACCCTTAAGCGCTAAAGTACTACCCCTCCATTCTAGGACAGGTTCATTTGGGAACTAAGAATTGAAAAATCTATTTCTATAATCAACTTAAGCATAGCATGAATGGAGCCAATTCATGATAAGAATGACGTCAAAACCTGTCATCTCTAACTCTACTAAGTCTGCTGAAGTAACTTTCTAAGACACCATAACTAGACAGTTCCTGTATACTTGTTGGGCTATGATAGACTTACCCACTGGGGTAGACTGAGAAGGGCTCTGCCAAGATTTTGGGACTGACTCCGAAGTCAACAGGTATATAAGGAGTTACAAAGGACAAATAAGCTCTTGGATCTAGCAAAGTATAAATATGTAAGTGGTAAACTTGTAACGTACCAGTGAACACATCAGGAGAACTTTCCTGATCTTGTCAGGACTGAAGTGCATAAAGCCTATTTGGGTGTTGCCCATTAGTGGCACTGGAAGCGGCAGCTTACTGAGATGGGTGACCAGACTAAGCTGGAGGATGATTATGCTGACTCTACAAACCCACCTGAGGACACTCTCTGATCCTATGTCCTATCTTGCCACATCCAAAACTGTAACGCCCCATAAAAGTCATGCATGTATTAGACTGTAATTTCTGAGCTTTAGACTTAAGTTTTAAATTCTTCTAAGTGATGAAAGAAATACAAAAACCAAAGAAAAGCAGTGAACCTTTCAAAGACATTTAGTTTGTGAAATCACATTTTGATTCCAAGAGATTTAAAATAGACTTGGGGCAGATTCTTTCGGTGGCAAAATCATCTTCTTCCGCTACAACATATCAAGGTAAACACTGATTTTACTTCGTATTTTCTATCAATGGCACTAGAGCTAGGTTTATTGCCCTAATTTTGCATGTAATTTCTCGATTGTAAGTGTAGAAATAGAAAATCAAATTAGCACACACTGTTGGTAAGATGCATCGCTGAGCCGGTCAGCTCGCCACCGCTTGTCCGGTCAGATGCACCGCTGATCCAGTCAGATGCATCTAAGTTATTTATTTTAGAATCGACCTATTAAAAAAAGATTTGATTGATAAAATCAATTTTTTTAATCCATGGGGACAAACACCGGAGAAACTTACCCCAACATGGAGCAACTTCTAATCCAAAAGCGGTTCAGTTTCAACAGAACCAGTTGGGTGCAAATTTTCCTTTTGGAGAAAATGACAGAATAGAGAAATATATCGTACTGCCTTGTGCTTTGCCCAAAAATAATTTTTTTCAATTGTTGTATTGTACTAATGTTAGTGTATAGTATAGTACAGGAACTACTAACTGTAGTACATATATATGAAAAAAAAGGGGTATAAAGTGATGCACAATTCTCTTTCTTCTTTTAAATAATATTAAAAAAATAAAATTGATTGCTTTGATAAAAGATCTTTGGGAATCGTTTAGTGTAAAAAATTATGCCATTTAATTTTATGTATTAAATGAGTGTATAAAATAGACTTGATATAATCCTTGTCTAAATAGTTCCTAAATTTTTCATAAACAGATTGTCTTCTGCAATAAATTGTGATTTAAGTTGTTGTATTGAATGACATAACCATTCTTGTGCTGCTAAAGCTGCTTCTAATGCTATTATGGCAGAATCAAGTGGTAAGAACTCTTCAGGATTCAAGCGTAAGAAGAAGTGGAAAAAGAACTAGAGTAGTAAGGAGACTGAAGAACCCTCCGAGAAAAAGAACAAGCCAAATTCCAAGAAGTGAAAAAGATTTTTCAAGAAGAAAAACAAGAGCAAGATGAAGTGCTACAATTTTCAAGTTCTAGGGCATTTTTCTCGTGAATGTCCTGAGCAGAAAAATATTGCATTTCTAAACGCAACTCTAAGTGCTACATATGTTTCTAGCACTGCTTTATTAACTGAATCTTATCATATGTGGATTGTAGACTCAAGACCCACCAACCATGCGAGTCAAGATCGAGAAGCGTTTGTGGAGTTTTATTGAGTTTCATCTGGATCAAGGCGGATCTATGTAGGAAATAATGCAAGACTTGAAGTCAAAATAATTGGCACTTGCAAAGTAGATATGCTTGGAGGCCGGTCTTTAATTTTGCATGTCATCCTATATGCTCCAAAAATTTGACAAAACTTAATGTCTGTGTCTGTTCTTTTAGATGTTGGTTTTCATTTATTTTTTAGTCGTAATTGTGTAAGAATTACTCTAGATAATAGTTTTTATGGTTTTGGACATCATTATGATCGCTTTATTATTTTAGATTGTATCCTTCAACTTATGACTATTATGTTGACCGTTGTGTAATGTCATGTTATTCTAGTAATAATGATGTTGATATACTGACATGGCATGCTAGATTGGGTCACATAGGGCAAAATCGAATGAATAGATTGGCAAAGGAAGGACATCTAGGTTCTTTCTCCAAAATTGAAATTCCAACTTGTGAAAATTTTCTTGCCGGAATGATTACACGTAAACCATTTGGGAAGGCTAAAGGAGCTGAATTTCCATTACAATTAATATATTATGATATCTGTGGTCCAATGAATGTTAGGGAAAGGACTGATGCTTCATATTTCATTACATTTATTGACAATTTCACATGCTTTGGTTATGTCTATTTGATATATCATAAATCCGAAGCACTTGAATGCTTCAAACGATATATGAATGAAGTTGATAATCAAAAAGACAAAAGTATAAAGGCATTAAGAACTGATAAAGGTCGTGAATATTTGTCAAAACAGTTTGAAGAACTGTGTATTGAAAAAGGCGTTATCTGACAATTAACTATTCCTTATACACCTCAACAAAATGGTGTATCTGAAAGAAGGAACAAAACATTGTTGGATATGTCAAGGTCTATGATGGCGCAAGCAAATTTACCAATCTCTTTCTGGGGAGATGCATTATTAACTTTGGCTTACATATTGAACAAAGTGTCTTTTAAATCAGTATCTTCTACTCCTTATGAACTATGGACTGATAATAAACCAAACTTTAACGATCTACGACCTTGGGATTGTGCTGCATATATTAAAGATCATTTTGGTAAGTTTTGAAAACTAAGTCCAAAAAAAGAAATGTATCTTTATAAGATACTCAGAACACTCCAAAGGATATGCTTTCATTGTTGAATTAAAAGATGGAAGTACTATTGAAATTGAATCACAAGATGTCACATTCCTAGAAAATGATTTTTCAAAAAGGGATGAAATAAAGAAAAATGAGCCTTTTTACGAAATGCTGAATTTAGATGATCAAATTATATTCCCGGACATGCTTGATAATTCAATAGAACAAGAAATAATTCTTGGTCCCAGTGGGAGTTGTGAATCCCAAAATCCTATTGAGGAATCTAAACTTCAATTACGTAAGAGTACCAGAAAAAGTGTGCCTAAACGTTCTTATGAGATTGAGGATTATGTATTCCTGTTATCTGCCATAGAATTGGATGAACCTAATTTTGTGACTAAGCCTTTATCGAGTCCTGAAAAAGATGAATGGATAAAAGCGATGAAAGAAGAATTAAAGTCCATGAAAATTAATAAAGTTTGGGATCTAGTTGACCTTCCTTCTGGCCGTAAAGCTATTAGGAACAAATGGATTCTCAAAGTTAAACACAAATCATATGGGTAAATAGAAAGGCATAAAGAATGATTGGTGGCAAAAGGTTTTACTCAAGAAGTTGGAATAGATTATGAGGAAACTTTTCACCAGTCGTGAAGTTTACCTCAATTCGCTTGCTTTTGGCTATAGTTGAATGTTTAGATTTAGAATTACACCAAATGTACGTGAAGACCGCTTTTCTCAATGGAGAACTAAATGAGAAAATCTACATGGAATAACCTGTAGGTTTTGTTTTTAAAGTCCAAGAAAAGAAGGTATCAATCCAATCCCGGAAGAGATTTTATATTATGACAGTTTGGTTAGAAGGTATCAATCCAATCCCGGAAGAGATCAATGAAAAATAGTAAAGAGAATTTTTCGACACCTGAAGGGAATTACTGATTATTCACTATGCTATAGTGGATTCGATTTATCCATAACAGGTTATATAGATGTTGATTGGGCTAGTGACCGATGTAATAAAAAATCAACCTCCGATTATGCCTTCTTACTAAATGGTGGTGCAATCTCATGGAAAAGTAAGAAACAAACTTGTACAGCCTTGTCAACTATGGAATCTGCATTTGTGGCTTGTGCATCTGCAGTACAAGAAGCTATTTGGTTGAATAAATTCTTTGAGCATTTGAATATCGTAAAGAATTCTAAGGGTCCCATGATTTTATATTGTGACAGTCAAGCGGCTATCACATTTACGAAGGATCCTAAATATCATAGCAAGACCAAGCACATTGATATTAAGTATAACTTTGTAAGAGACATAGTAGCAAATGGAGAAATAAATTTATAATACGTTTCTACATGAGAAATGATAGCTGATCCCTTTACTGATATCTAGAGACTTATTTGAGAAACATGTTATGGCCCTAGGATTATGTAGGATATGATTATGTTTATGTATTATAGATGACTTGATTGTAATTATTATCAATATAAGAATCTTGAATTTATGTTCAATCTCATATGCATGTGAAAATGTATTTTATTAATATAGTGTGTCGAACAAGTCACGAGATTGGCTCTCTCACACGAGCAATCGCCTCTTACGTAGAGGAACGTGAAGAGAAAAGTTTCACCATAAGATAATGACTTATTTTTGTAAAGCCAGATGTGAGTTTCTCTAAGAATATGCATTTGAGGATTATTAAAGAAAGAAACTTAGTGTAACACCCCGTAAAAGTCGTGCATGGATTAGCCTTTAATAGAGTGCTCTTAGACTTAAAAACTTGAAAAAATTTTCTAAGTGTAACTTCGAGTCATTTTAGCTGGCAACCTTCGGGATGCAACTTCTCGACCTTCCCGACCTTCATTTTTAGATTTTCAAGTTGCGTTACGATCGGTCAATCTCATAGTACATCTCGGATAAGTTTTGGAATTTTTCGGAATGCATAAGGCTGCGTTTGGATTTCAAAACAGTAGCAAAACGCAAAGCCTGTTGCCCAGTTTTTTTTTCAGCATTTCAGGGTCAACTTCAAACGATTATAACTCCCTGTATATAATGAACTGTGTGAGCTATAATATATCAAACGAAAGATCTTTGCGTCGTATTTCCAATGAAACTAGTTTCATCCAAATACAACATCTAAGTAAGGAGTTATATCCGTTTTACTTCAGCCTGTCAGTTTGTCAACTGAGGGATAGTTTCGACTTTTCTTGTTTTCTTAGGGGCATTTTAGTCATTTCACCTCACCCCTAATTCGTCTATAACATCTGATTCAGCTCCAAATTCAGCAAAATATACCCCTTTTCTCTAATTTTCTCTCAAGAATACCCTTTAGGGTTTCAAACAAAATCCCAAATAACTCAAGATTCAACCGTAGAAAATTCAAATTGGTTCCGTAGTTGTGTTCACCATCTCGAAAGCTTCGAGAAGCACCCCATGGTTATGTAAGGAGGATTCTAAATACAAGAGTCCATTGTTAAGGTATGAGTATTGTTTATTCTTGATTCTTATCCATGAATAAGTATTGATAAAGAATTATGAGTATTGTCTTGATGTTGGAAGATAACTAGAAACATAGTTATGAATTGTTGTGTATAAATTGTTAGTAGTAAGTTATGGAAGTTGCTGTATTGGATTATGAAGAATGAATTGTGGTGATATATCATTATATTAGTGGTTATGTATGCCTAGTGATCATGTTGGTATTGGATGGTGATTAAGAAGGGAAATAAAGGCTAAGAGTGATGTTGAGGGATATTTCATGAAAATGCATGATATGTGAATGTAATAAGAGTATAAGAGGTTGTATGTAGTACTCTTATTGATGAGCTAAGGGATTACTTCCTAGACAATAATTGGTGAAGTTAATACCTAAATGGTAAGGTTTGGTTGCTAATACTAGTTTGCCACAAATGACTTATTGTAGATAAGTGTTCGAAGAGTACGGGAAGTCATTTGTGTTGAAGTGGTTATATCAAGGTATGTAAGACATACTCTATCTACTCTTTGGCATGAATAATGACCCATGACACTCTCAAGTAGGCTTTCAACATTGTCCTACGACACATGACACATAATAACATCATATGATCTTCGACACTACCAATTGAACTTGTTTTCACTTTTAAGATGTCCGGCTAGTCAAAAAAATATCCATATACTATTGTTGACTCCGAATTGGTTTAATGAGGTATCCATGATTCTCTACTTCATTTTCATGATAATGATTACCTATTTACATGTTTTTCCTATTGAGGTATCATGGTTTCAAGTTCCATAAAGTGTGACCACAAAGTAACCAATCTCAAAGATTAATTGAATTAAGAAATGGAATGTCTATATTTTAAATTGATGATATGATGTATTATATTAGTACCACTGATCAGTTGGCCATTGTATTATAAAGATTATGTATATATATGCTATTCCAGGGGTGGTCCCTGATGTATTGTATTAGTACCACTGATCAGTTGGCCATTGTATGACATATGTTATGTATTGATAAGGATTACGGGAAGTAATGATATGAAAGTAATGTGCAGGTATCCCATCAGTTCTTTTAAGTGTGGTCTACTCATACTGTTTATTCACTGCTATCTGGGTTCTGTTGATCTTTTGTATCTCATGTTGATACTCCCTGCCTTACATACTCAGTACATATTTCCGTACTGACGTCCCTCACGGGGGACCTGTATTCATGCCTGCAGGAACAGGTACTTCAGGTCGTACACCTCCGCAGTAAGAGCCAGGACATTCTATTGTTAGTGGTGAGCTCCAGTTGTTTAGGGGCATCCCAAGTCGTCTCTATATGTACCTTTGGTATTTGTATAAAAGTCTTTTGTGGGCGGGAGTTCGTCCCGACCCCAACTCAGTTGTGTATCTATGTAGAGGCTTTTATAGACATATTGTATAGCCATAGGAGTGTTTGGTTGATAGACGTGATGACTCTGACGGCCAATTACTGTTCATATATATATTTATGCGTGTCTGCTGGGCTGGTACAGGTACTGTTTTCTTCTATTTACAACGAAGTGCTGCCCAAATTTTCTAATTTTCATAAGTAATGTAAATGTGAAAGTATAGGTTATGAACGGGTTCTCCCGGGCCTCCTCGGCTATGGGTGCCAGTCCGATCCAATGGGATTTGGGGTGTGACAGAAGTGGTATCAGAGAAGTTCGTCCTAGTGAGTCTACAAAGCCGTGTCTACGTAGAATCTCGTTTATCGGTGTGTTGTGCACCACATCTATAAACAGGAGGCTATTGGACATTTAGGGATTATTTCCACTCTCCATTTCTTAGTTCGTGCAATAGAGTCAGAATGTTCCTCTTTCATACTCTTATTCGCGCTTTGATGTCGCCCATATGAAAGTAAAAAGTCATCCCAAATTCTTTCCTTACTCTAATGTCCTCCGATATGTCTCATTATTGAGGTGATTCAAGTGTAGAAGTTTAGAATCTAATGGTATGGTCCTTTCTGATTGAACCATATAAGAGTTTAAATTGTGCAAGGACTTGAGAAGAGTCCGTTAGTGCTTCAATGTGTATTGATTCCGATGTAGACATTGATCTTGATGGAATCGTGCTTTTCAGCTTCAGGTATTAATTGCATTTAGTCCCTTTCAAATTTATGTTACAAATGTCTTGCTTCAGGGAGGATGATGTGTATTAGAATGTTGGAACTGTATTTCCACCCGAATAGTAGTATGCGTTAAAAGTGTTGTTGTCATGACTTATTGGTAGTGAAATTAAACCAAGAAGTTGGTGATGTGAAGTCACAAAGTTAGAAGTCAGAGTGAGGGTGACTTTTGTGTAAATGAATATTTTAGTTGAATAACCGATGTTCGAGAACGATTTACCCCCCCCCCCCCCCTTTGGTGATAGACTAATGTGGTAACGAGTAGCATGTGTGGATGGTATGGTAGTCCGTGGAGGAAGTGTTTGACTCCGATTTTATTTATACAGAGTAATACGTGTATTCTTAGTTCATTGGATGTTGCGTATTAAATTTCTATCTCATGTAATCTTGTCATCAAGGTGTTGTTGAAAATAAAATAAAATAAAATAAAGTCTAGTGAAGCCGTGTGGGGCTCTTTCGATTCACTAGCATAGTTGACTTGTCATTCATTTCATTTTCTTGTTCAAAATACAAAATCAAAGTCTAGTGAAGCCGTGTGAGGCCTATTTCGATTCACTAGCAACTTGTTGTTCTTGTGTTGGTTTAATAGATGTATTGCTGAATTTGTTTGCATGAGATTGAGTTGGTAAAGAGGTTATTCGTCCTTGTGTGTTGTTTAGTAGATTGTAGAGAAGGAGTTGTTAGTTAGAGTGATTTGTAGGTTGCTTGAAGTGTGAAAATGGCTATATTAGCCAGTAAGTTGTAAGTATAGACTCATGGTTGTTTGTGGAATTTGAAGGCAGACTAAATGTATGCTTAAGTAAGTAAGCGTGATGTGAGAGGCCGTATAAGTAGATAAGATTGTATGGGGTTACAATATAAGATTAATGTCGATCATGTCTATTATGTGACTTTACCCCTTGACCTTCTTTTCCTTGGTAGTAGTAATGTAATAAAGGTGCTTTGGTCGTGGATAGTATCTAGATAAAATCAAGTATTTGGGGTAAAATGTCCCAATTTGATGGACTAGTAAATTATGTTGTATTCTTCATGGGTGGTATTTACTGAATAAAACAAGTATGAGCTGATGCCTATGATGCCTTACACCATGTATTTATAGTACCTAAATGTCCCTAAGTCAACAAGGTACAAAAATGCAAGCTATACAATTATCAACTACAAGCTGAAAATCTGAAAATCCTGCACATGCTTGCTGAAATTTCTGCACATGCTTGCCAACCTTTGTGGACCTTTTAAAGTGGAAAATTTGCAGTTTGATACCAGCCCGCGTGAACTTCCTAAAGTCTAATAAATGTGCTGCCAGACTATTTTGACCATCTAGAAGGTGCTGGAACGTTGGCAGCAATGCGGGGCATTTATCGAAGCCCCGTCAAGCTCGAAAACGCGCCCGAATAGTTCTAAACATGCCCAAAACGTGAGGAGTTTAATCTGTTGTGACGTTGAGCGTCAAAATGTGGTTGTAAAAATAGTGATTTAAGATTTATGATGTATGTTTTGTAAGAATTATGTATAAGGTTGGATTGTAAATCATGTTAAGCACTAGACATTAAGTTTGAACAATTGATGCCCATGAAGGTGGATGTGATGACTTCTTGGTTAATGATACTAGTTTTATAGAAGTAATCTAATAGGCTTCAGTGGTGTATACAAGAGCCTAAGTTTATTTGATTTATAGTGTTGAGCCTTTTTATATGATCTTGATTCTCATAGTATAGAGATGTAAGTTTGGACTCGCGATATTGATAGGCTATGTCGGAAGTAGTATGTTTCATTGAAGGCTTGGTGATATCCATGTTGAGTGCTAGATTCTAAGTTTGAGTTTTTGAAGGTTGAACTAATAGAAATAAGAGTTAAAGCACTAGAGGGTGTGCTGTCCGACTATGGGGATACTCATGAAGAACCGAAGTTAGTAAGTGCAAGTATTATATGATGACTGCTGGGTCTATAGAATGATAAAGTGTATCTCAGAAGGTAGTATTAACAGTATGTTTTCCACTTTCAGGTGTAGTCATTTGGGTTAAGTGCCATGATATGCGTGTATAGTAGTTTTTCAGACCCCAGAGTGCAGTGAGTGTACTTCAGTTTAAAGTCTAGTAAGGGATCTCCCAAACTTAATATTAGAGCTTGAAGCTAAGGGGGAGATGTTAGAGCGAATAACCAAGTCAGGCCTTCAGATTCTAGTCGTGATGTCATGATGATATAGAACGTCAGAAAGTGAGGTTGAGACTAAACCCATTCTTATCTCAGTATATTTTTTTCAGTTATCCCAATATCTACTCATGCCTTATGTTTCAGTCCAATGATCAAAATTGATGTTCATGCTTATGATAGAGGATCATGTACTCTTCAAGTTCTAAAATGAGAAGTTTCAGTTCATTCAGTAGTCGGAAATCCCATTCCATAAGTTATGAACTCCAAATTGAGGTCATGTAGCTCATGACTCATGTACTCACGCTTTATAGTATGCTTGTTTTAAATAAGACCATAAGTGTGAAGTAAGATCTGGGGCCAAGTTTTTGATATATGTGAGTTTTAGTGGAAATTTGTATGTGTATGTTCTTGGGGTAGCGCGTGGGAGTTATATTAATAGTGGTTTAGAGAATATGTGAAGTATTTCTTCATGGGTGTTTGGGTTGAAGTTCATATGAGGTTATAAAGATTGGCTTGAACGACATGTTGGGATTTTAGTAAAGGGACGCAATATGCGCTAGTGAATCTATGGTAAGAGTTCAGAGTTAGTCATTAATGTGGGAAGGCATGATATGCTTAGGGTGTGAACTTTAAAAGGATATGGAAGATTGAATCATATTGTTTAGACTAGTATCATGGTATGACATGTTGTATTTTTGGGACTTGGAGTTAGGCTTGATCACAGTGAAAGGATTTAAGCTACTATAGACATTGTAGAAAGAGCTATCAATGCCCATATGAGAATTATAAGTTGAATCGAATGAATGTGGTATCTAAGGGAAATAGTACAGTTAAGGGAGTATTCGAGGAGTGTGCTAATCTTGGAAGTAAGAAGTCGCATTGACTAAGGACTGACAATTCTATCATGATTTATGAGTTATATGTCTATATTCCAGGCTGCAGAGTAATGTCAATGTTGGGATCCTATAGTCGGATGTATTGTGTGACTCATGCCCAAGATCTTTTGCTGCCTAATGCTACTAGAATTTTTTTTACGAAGAGTGTTGATAAGATACTCCAGATTGGGTATAAGTTTCCTGTGTAGTTCAGTCTGTTCAGCCAGCAAATCAGTTCAATAGTCAGAAAGTCAAATTCTCATGATTTGTTTGCTTGTCTTTTCAATTAATCATGCTACCCGAATTCTCAGATATGTTACTATTCCAAGATTGAGTATACTAGTAGTTGCGAGTATAATTCAGTTCATGCGTCATGTACTAGATTCAGATTCCAGAGGTTCAGTTATGAATCAAAATCATAGGTGCCGTGTGCATTTCTTCCATTTTCCAAGTATCTTAGTGAATTGAACACTCATAGAGGGATGTAGGATCCCAAGGGGGAGATACCCCATTTGGTTGCGTGCATAGATTCTTATTACAAGCTTCGCCTCAATTGATATTGCGTATTCAGTCATACGTTCTTGTGTCAGCTCAGTCAGATATGCCTGCATTAGAAATGCACGTTCAATAGAAAAAGTTCAGCTTATCTATGTATTCAGTTCTGCGTTCATGAGATCAACTCAATAACAAATCCATACATTAGGTTTGCATGTTCATTATGAGAAATCAGCTTATGAGTGGCTCCAGTCGTGTATTCCATGCATCAGATATGCATGTCCGATATAAGAATTCAGAATATCAGTAGTTATATCCATATGGTCATGTTTCAGATCAATGTATTCTTTATTAGAAGGCATGTCGTGCCTGCGTTATTCCATACCTTTAAGGCTTCAACATTTCCAATCCATCATTCGGGGACGAATGATCCCAAGGGGGAGATAATGTAACACCCCGTAAAAGTCGTGCATGGATTAGCCTTTAATAGAGTGCTCTTAGACTTAAAAACTTGAAAAATTTTTCTAAGTGTAACTTCGAGTCATTTTAGCTGGCAACCTTCGGGATGCAACTTCTCGACCTTCCCGACCTTCATTTTTAGATTTTCAAGTTGCGTTACGATCGGTCAATCTCATAGTACATCTTGGATAAGTTTTGGAATTTTTCGGAATGCATAAGGCTGCGTTTGGATTTCAAAACAGTAGCAAAACGCAAAGCCTGTTGCCCAGTTTTTTTTTCAGCATTTCAGGGTCAACTTCAAACGATTATAACTCCCTGTATATAATGAACTGTGTGAGCTATAATATATCAAACGAAAGATCTTTGCGTTGTCTTTCCAATGAAACTGGTTTCATCCAAATACAACATCTAAGTAAGGAGTTATATCCGTTTTACTTCAGCCTGTCAGTTTGTCAACTGAGGGATAGTTTCGACTTTTCTTGTTTTCTTAGGGGCATTTTAGTCATTTCACCTCACCCCTAATTCGTCTATAACATCTGATTCAGCTCCAAATTCAGCAAAATATACCCCTTTTCTCTAATTTTCTCTCAAGAATACCCTTTAGGGTTTCAAACAAAATCCCAAATAACTCAAGATTCAACCGTAGAAAATTCAAATTGGTTCCGTAGTTGTGTTCACCATCTCGAAAGCTTCGAGAAGCACCCCATGGTTATGTAAGGAGGATTCTAAATACAAGAGTCCATTGTTAAGGTATGAATATTGTTTATTCTTGATTCTTATCCATGAATAAGTATTGATAAAGAATTATGAGTATTGTCTTGATGTTGGAAGATAACTAGAAACATAGTTATGAATTGTTGTGTATAAATTGTTAGTAGTAAGTTATGGAAGTTGCTGTATTGGATTATGAAGAATGAATTGTGGTGATATATCATTATATTAGTGGTTATGTATGCCTAGTGATCATGTTGGTATTGGATGGTGATTAAGAAGGGAAATAAAGGTTAAGAGTGATGTTGAGGGATATTTCATGAAAATGCATGATATGTGAATGTAATAAGAGTATAAGAGGATGTATGTAGTACTCTTATTGATGAGCTAAGGGATTACTTCCTAGACATTAATTGGTGAAGTTAATACCTAAATGGTAAGGTTTGGTTGCTAATACTAGTTTGCCACAAATGACTTATTGTAGATAAGTGTTCGAAGAGTACGGGAAGTCATTTGTGTTGAAGTGGTTATATCAAGGTATGTAATACATACTCTATCTACTCTTTGGCATGAATAATGACCCATGGCACTCTCAAGTAGGCTTCCAACATTGTCCTACGACACATGACACATAATAACATCATATGATCTTCGACACTACCAATTGAACTTGTTTTCACTTTTAAGATGTCCGGCTAGTCAAAAAAATATCCATATACTATTGTTGACTCCGAAATGGTTTAATGAGGTATCCATGATTCTCTACTTCATTTTCATGATAATGATTACCTATTTACATGTTTTTCCTATTGAGGTATTATGGTTTCAAGTTCCATAAAGTGTGACCACAAAGTAACCAATCTCAAAGATTAATTGAATTAAGAAATGGAATGTCTATATTTTAAATTGATGATATGATGTATTATATTAGTACCACTGATCAGTTGGCCATTGTATTATAAAGATTATGTATATATATGCTATTCCATGGGTGGTCCCTGATGTATTGTATTAGTACCACTGATCAGTTGGCCATTGTATGACATATGTTATGTATTGATAAGGATTACGGGAAGTAATGATATGAAAGTAATGTGCAGGTATCCCATCAGTTCTTTTAAGTGTGGTCTACTCATACTGTTTATTCACTGCTATCTGGGTTCTGTTGATCTTTTGTATCTCATGTTGATACTCCCTGCCTTACATACTCAGTACATATTTCCGTACTAACGTCCCTCACGGGAGACCTGCATTCATGCCTGCAGGAACAGGTACTTCAGGTCGTACACCTCCGCAGTAAGAGCCAGGACATTCTATTGTTAGTGGTGAGCTCCAGTTGTTTCGGGGCATCCCAAGTCGTCTCTATATGTACCTTTGGTATTTGTATAAAAGTCTTTTGTGGGCGGGAGTTCGTCCCGACCCCAACTCAGTTGTGTATCTATGTAGAGGCTTTTGTAGACATATTGTACAGCCATAGGAGTGTTTGGTTGATAGACGTGATGGCTCTGACGGCCAATTACTGTTCATATATATATTTATGCGTGTCTGCTGGGCTGGTACAGGTACTGTTTTCTTCTATTTACAACGAAGTGCTGCCCAAATTTCTAATTTTCATAAGTAATGTAAATGTGAAAGTATAGGTTATGAACGGGTTCTCCCGGGCCTCCTCGGCTACGGGTGTCAGTCCGCTCCAATGGGATTTGGGGTGTGACACTTAGGTTAGACATTTAGAGATTCTAGACCACCTAGATTTGTACGATGTTGAATGATTAAAAGATTGAAATACACACACCAATTTAAGGTGAGAACATCGTAGCACATGTGCTTAGAGACTAATGAGTTAATGAAAGAATAAATCCCTGCTTCTTCATTGTGTGAGACCCTCAAAGTTATTTTAACTTTTCATTGCAATACCCTTAGACCTTTAGGTATTTCTTGAAGTTTTGATTAATGTTACAACTTTGATATGTTACTAATAGCCATGAGAGATTCGACAATGCGGTTCATGTCTAGGAACGCAGTTGATTGGAATAAATAGATTCGAGTAGAAAGGAAATACAATTAAAATAAATAATTTAACTTGTCTACACAAGCCGACGATTACACTAACCATGTAGGTATCAAGTATAATTGTGTATATGAAGTTAATCATGAACTCGAGTTCACCTCTTTAAGAGGATGAGGGATCGGATAAGTAACTACTGAAGTATTGAATAATGCCTGGGGTATTGTGAGTATTAAAATCCTCATATTAATAGAGATTTTTTTCCACATGTGATTGAATTCTTATATGTAGCTTATAAAATCTTTTTGGGTAAAACTCAAGATTTTCATAGGTCACATAAACTATTTGTTGTATGAATAGATTGATGTAATACTGCTTCGGGTCTTGTCCACCATGTGCTAAGTGGGAGATGTTGGATTATGGGTCATGGGTCGCCCATGTGGACCGACCCGTCTCGACCCAATTTTTATTTTTAGATTATCTGAAAAAAGGGGAAAAGAAGAGATAATGTTGCATTTTTAAAACTTGGGGGAACAGCTACAAACATAAACTGTTCCACTTCCCTAATATATTTGAAGTTCATTCTTCCTTTGTATATGAAAAAAGTGACGAAAGAAATACAAAAATCAAAGAAAATCAGTGAACCTTTCAAAGGCATTTAGTTTGTGTAATCACACTTTTATTCCAAGAGATTCAAAGTAGACTTGGGGCAGATTCTTTTGGTGGCAAAATTATGTTCTCCCGCTTCAACATATCAAGGTAAACACTGATTTTGCTCTGTATTTTTCTATCAGTTTTTCTATTGGTTGGTTTTACTATGTTGTTTCATATTCCATTATTAGTAGAGTTTCATTACTTTATTAGGATTGGTAAGGTGGTCCCTTGCTTGTACTTATCCCGATTGAGAATTTTATTCAAATAAAAAACTGTTAGACACTCTGTCTAGTGGTATATAAATTTGCGTAAAAAAAGAACTTGTTCATATCAAGCTAAGAAGAAACTTTAGGAGAAAATCAAGTAGTGAATTATTCTTGTATAGGTACATGTTGGGGTGTCAAATATGACCCAAAAGTTGATTACCATTCAATTCACCTAAACTTGTAAGGATTGGTCACAAGATAAATTTCATGTTGGCTGATTTTAGCCTGACCCAACATAACCCATCTCAAAGGGGTCCTTTGCAAAAATGTATTATTTTGGTAGGAGATTTAATTTTTTTCCTTTAGAACTTCAAGTAATTAAAAAATGATTAAGAATGCCCTTGACAACGAAAAATCCAAACAAAAATCCGCAAGGCAAAAAAAACTGCGAGGCATATGTTTAGTGACATAAGTTTTTGTAATACGCCACATTTTGGACTAGAATGAAAATCCGTCATTCCTATGCGTAGACGTTTCAAAAGCCTCAAATCCTATGTAAATTTAGTGTGTTAGTCAATTATGTAGTATGAAAATCTATTTGAGCATGAATTTAGATCATATAGGTCCCCTAACTCAAGTACAAGTTGAAAGCTTTCCTATCGTTCAAGTTTTAGTGATCGTCAAAACTTAGGTCAAATTCAATCGACCATAACTCATTTTATATGAAGAACTGTGTGGCTTACTATATATAAAATTAAATTTCTTTTAACTAGCTTTCCAACGATACCAGTTTCACCAAATCCGATATCGGAGAAAGGAGTTATGCCCATTTTACTCCAGCATGTCAGGCTGGAAGCAGTGACGACATTCGTGATAGCTTACCACATTTGTGACGCCCTATCACGAAGGTCATCAACCTTAGGAAGAAACCAACTCCTAAGTGATGACATTCGTGATAGATTACCACATTTGTGATGCCGTATCACGAAGGTCATCAGCCTTAGGCATAAACCGGTTCCTAAGTGACGACATTTGTGACAGCTTACCACATTTGTGACGTCCTATCACGAAGGTCGTCAGCCTTAGGCAGAAACCAGCTCCTAAGTAACGATATTCATGATAGCTTACCACATTTGTGATGCCCTATCATGAAGGTCGTCAGCCTTAGGCTGAATCCAGCTTTTGTGTGACAATATTTTTGACGGCCTGTCACATTTGTGACGCCTTGTCAAAATTGTCGTCAGCCTTAGGTGATGACATTTTTGACGGCCTGTCACATTTTTGACGCCTTGTCATGAATGTCGTCAGCTTTTCTTTCCAGAACTTGAGGGACATTTTAGTAAGGGTATTTTGGTCCTTTTCCTTCACTTCCCATGACTTATAACCCTCAAGGAACATATTATCTTCCATTCTCTTTAGTTAAACATCTCAAAAAGCTCTCTCATACACTTTCAACCACAAGATTAGGGTTTTCTCTCAAGATCATCTCCTCAAGAACAAGAACATTCTCTCCCAAAGGGGTTAAACCCTAGTCAAGAAAAATCAATAGCAAGCCTAAGGATTTCTTCAAGAACCTTCAAGAAATATTAGATCTCTTCCAAGATCAAGCTTTAAGGTATGCGTGTGTTCATTCATAGACTCCTTTCGTCCACAAATTTCAAGAACCCTTTTCTAAAACTATATATTATGGTTTTCACATTATGAATGGATTGTTGATCATGTTTATGTGTTGAATGATGCCAAGATAGAATCTTTATGTGTTATTATGAATCTATGACATCATATGAGTTGAAAAACATGTAAGTTTGATTATTTATGATGAGTAATTGTATGATTTACACCTATTCCTAAGTCGTGCATGTAAGGTGTTTGATAAAATACCTAAGAGACTAGAAATCATGCATTATAGATAAATTGTGACTAAGGGAAGGATTCATGATAGACCTATATGATTCAATGTCATCCATGTTGATAATGTGTCTTGTGAACATTGTTGGATTACTCATGAACTAGTCTTATGGAATTATGCTATGCTTACTTGCAAAACCCACTCATGTACAAGATGTAGAATACCCATGTACTTCATGAAATTCCCCAAGTTATGATATTATGGATTGTGGTTGTAATATGTAATGAGCATGATATTGAAATCTATGCAAGTATATACATGTTGTATGAAATTCCCTTCCATGAAATAGATTGTTGAGAACCATGCTTGGTATGAAATCCCTTATTTATGATATTGTGGATTATGAACTCTACTCTTATGATCAAGTCAGTCATGTGTGTCAGTTTTCTTCCATCGAGTCCTGGGGGATACTTGTGTCCAAAAATATAGCTATGTGCCTAGAGCCATATCATGTTTTCACGATACTCTCAGTCAAGCCATGATCTATAGAAATCAGTCAGTCATGTGACTCAGGAAAACTCAGTAATCTCAGTAGTTCAGTATTCTCAGTAATCTTAGTGCTCAATAACCTCAGTAATCATGGTAAATCTCAGTAACTTCAGTACTCTCAACCAGTCCTCAGAACTCAGTACATTCTGTCAGTCATCAGAATCCAATAAACTTAGTTTAGCTCCGCTAAACAATACCACTAGTATCAATCTAGTTAATCAGTATCAGTTCATCTAATCAGTTCAGTTTAGTTATTCAGTTTAGCCCAGTTATTTAGTTCAATGTCTTTCAGATGGGAGTAGGATTCAGCACCGAGTAATCCTAGGGATGGGGACTCACCCGCTAGATTAGGACTGAGATCCTTAGAAGCAATCCCTAAATTCCAGAACTACGCAACCAGCATAAGTACGAGATGTCACCCATTATATAGGACTGACATACTCAGGGGTCACCCGTTAGCACATTTATATGTATAGGACTGATCCAAGGAGTCACCCGCTAGATTAGGACTGACTCCACAACAGATGTCTTTACTGGTGGCGCAGTACTGACACTC